>CM060948.1:77887708-78362708 GCA_030765055.1 Mantis religiosa
GACCTGCAGGAACATCATTAATGTAATATGAAACTTTCTTTCTCAACTGTACAGCAATTTACTCTGGATTATCATCAAACAATTCTTACAGTTTGAAATTTCATTTCAGTATGAATGGAAAAATTAACTATTACTTTGAGGACTATTTAGGAAACCTATTCAGAATTTTTAGAAAATGTGGAAAAGTGAAGTTGGTTTAGGAGGTTAGTTTAAGTGTATTAGTTGGTTTTGTGTTTATAGTTGTAAAGGTAAACTATTTGAATTATATTTAACAGTCTATATAATTAGTTTACAGTTTAAATTACTGCAAAAATTGCCTTCCTAAATTACAGCTATTCTTCAAAGTATAACAATTGAAAGAAGCATAGAGACAGTGAAGCACAAATTAAAATAAAAGTGAATCAAGAAGATATTGATAAATTGCTTCACTTCCACAGTTTTTCACAGTAAGCTCAAACAGTGTGAGTGAAGCAATGTGTTATTATCTTCTTGATTCACTTTTACTTTTACAGCTATTCTGTTTTGTCATTTGGCTTCACTGTGTTCATATAGAACAACAATAAGTGAATATAAAACAGTCTCTGTTGCACTCACATGACTTTCTCTACTCTTGTACAAACTATTCTTATGAACTCTTATCCTCTATCTAATTCATGTTAAGATAAACATTATTTCATTGTTCAATTTTCTTGTAGGCACAAGGGGATAAGGGAATGCAGTTAACTTTAATTGGTAGTCAAATCTTTTGAAAAACAGGCTGCTATGTGCTGTTTTGAAGTTCCATTTATATATATATATATATATATATGGCCAAGAAGTAAAAAAAAGTGAATGACTTCCAATTTGGGAAAAGTGTAACAATTAGAAAATTCAAACATGTTATATCTAGGGAAATGGTTCACTCAAAAAAAAAATATGATATAAATTGTGAGTTTTAACAAGATTTACATTTTTCATGCAGTCAGATTCTGTATCTTTTCTGGTTTACAAGACATTCAAAATAAATAGGACTTCCAAGGACAATCTCAAAAATTCAAGATATGTTAATATAATTTTGAGTCAAACTAGTACTCTATGCTCCATATATTGCTAGTGTTTATCTAAAACGTATTTTGGCTGTGCCATGGCTCAGTGGTTAGACCGCTTGGCTCTCACCAAGGCGGCCCGGGTTCGATCCCAGGTGACCGCAAAGTGAGATTTGTGGTGGACAACATGGCGCTGGGGCGGGTTTTCTCCAGGATCTCCGGTTTCCCCCACCATCTCATTCCACCGGTACTCCATCTTCATCTCATGTATCATCAGTGTCATCGCCTGCGGTGCCGTATGTAGTAAAAGCGGGCGTTAAACACTACACACAGCTAAAACGCATTTTGTTAGGAAGGCCCTAACGAAATGCTATCTGCACCTCACTCCATCGGTTCATCCTAGGGTGAAAATACTCCATTCCAAGTGTCTGCGTTCCGGCCTTCGGATCATAAGTATGTTTACTGAGAATCTTCCTAATCACCAAACTGTGACAGTGAAGGGAAAGCTCAATGGGGTGCTCCATCTACCATTGTTCTCTATTCTTATGAATCTCAGGTTCTGTCTACAAGTCTTCACTCCTCCTCCTCTTCCTCCTCTTCCTCCTCTTCTTCCTCCTCTTCTTCCTCTTCTTCTTCCTCCTCTTCTTCCTCCTCTTCTTCCTCCTCTTCTTCCTCCTCTTCTTCCTCCTCTTCTTCCTCCTCTTCTTCCTCCTCTTCTTCCTCCTCTTCTTCCTCTTCCTCCATCTCCTCCTCCTTCTTCTCCCTCTTCCTCTTCTTGTGCAATGTTAACACCAAACAGTGCTGCTGCATTACCTGTGGCGTCCTCCACCTGCTCCTCTCTGTCTTCAATTTCTTCTTTTGTTTGTTCCCTGTGATTCTTCAACCTAAAGACATCAAATCCCATTTTGCCTAGCACCATAACACCAAGTTCTGCCAGCCCAACACCCGTTCATCCTGAATATCGTTTTACACCCATATCTTCTTAACAATCTTTTCACAACCATTCTTTGGCTTTGGCTTTTAGGTCTCTTCTGCCACTCCTACTCTGCCCATCATCAAGATTCGAAAGGCAGAAAACACGAAGGAGTCTTTTACTTATTTTGCAAAGGTGTGCAATTTTCGTCCGACACCACAGCAGTAGATAGTGTCAACAAATCACCTGTACAGATGACGGATTCAATGATAGTTTTTGGAAATAGATTGTAACCCAGGTTGTGCCACTGCCCCAATAGTGACCTCCTGAGGAATATGTATAATCTAAAGAGTCTGTTTCCTATTAGCTGCTATCACAACCTTCCTTGCTGGACATCAACTGTAGCAAGCCAGTCCAGTCCAGTCCAGTCAGGTGTTGGCAGGCAGCCTGAAGATTTTTGCTGAGTGCCTAACCATTAAAGATTTAACTGCAGGTAGGTTCTTTTTTAATAGGAATTCTTTGGCAGGTAAAGTTGGGTTAGGAGGTAACTGTTAGATTCCTCGAGATGGAGAAAGGATACAAAACTGTGCATCCTGGTGTTTTATTTTGCAAATGGGATGAAATTTTTATGCCAAATAGCTTTTTTTTTGTAATATTTATGTCCTCCAATATTAAGTCATATTGGACGATGAATGGAATGGGTGAAATGCTGCTCAAATGAGCCCAGGGTCCATGGAGCTTAGAGTTACCCGACATTTGTATTTCAGGATAAGGGAACACCCCGGAAAAAACCTTATCCAGGTAACTCACCCTGACCGAGATATGAACTCGGACCTCTTGAACGTGAGGCAGACATGCTACCATCACGCCACCGAGGCAGGCCCAAATAGCTTAGGATGATTATATGGAGCTCAGTTTTAGCTGCTGTATGGAATAGCTCTGTTATCTCGGGTGCCTGCAAGCCTTGCGGGTTAGCTGGAACAGCCTAAATCTGAGACTAGTGGGGTCAGTTTCCCAAAGATCTAACTAGAGCGCTTTTATGGGATGGTAATTTTGCGTAAAATTTTGATGCCTGGCGTCTAATTTCGTCCTCTACACATGAAAGACGAGGCTTCGTGAAGCAACCTGGTAGGAAAATAATGACCCACAGAATAGATGGACCAAAGTCCTCCGTTTTGCGCACGTTGAAGCCATGCTAGCCAGCTGACTGCGGCCATGCCCGAGATCTCACAGGCATATGCATCAATGGGATTACTAGCGCTCAGAAGATGTGAAACTTCAAGCCGACCGGCATCGAGCCCGACTCCAGCATTGGATAAAGGGAAGCAATTGTCCCCTGCACCTTTGCTGAGAGGTCCCTAATGCGGTGGCGGAAAGTTAAACTTCAATTCAATTTAACTCCTATGTATTGAACGGAATTTGTCCACTCAATCCTTCGGCCTTGGAAGCTGAAGTTGGGGCAATCTGCAGTTGTGTGGCACTTTTTGAAAAGTATGGCATGGCTTTTGTCCGGGTTAACGGACTTCTGCCAAAGCCAACACAACTGTTGTTTGAGGCGGAGGTGTCCCTGTATAGAGTTGTAGACTCCGATTATGTGTTTGTCTTTGCAGAAGAGCAAAATGTTATCAGCGTATTGTGCCATTTCGACGTACGACTGTTTGGGGAAATCTGCCCTAAAGAAACTGAATAAGTTGGGGGGATAGTACAGAGCATTGGGGGACTCCGCCTCTCATAGGTCTTAGTGTAGATGTTTTCCGCGCGACTGTAACTAGGAAGATATGGTGTCTGAGGAAGCTGTGTAGCATGTGGCTCATCTGTGTTGGGAATCCCAGATAGATTAGTTTGTATAGGAATCCGGCATGCCATGTCGTTGAAAAGACCTTTTCGATGTCCAACAATACCGCGGCCATGAAGGCGCTTCCTGGAAACCCAGGGCAGCAGTCTCCACCACACACAGCATTTGCTGTACTGTCGAGTAACCAGGGCGACATCCAAACTGTTGTTGGGGTTGGGTTGAATGTCGCCCAGTGTTGGGGACAAGCGGATAAGTATCAGCCTCTCGAATATCTTCGAGAGGGTGGAGAGAAGGCTTATGGAGAGGTAGCTGAAAGGGTATACCGGTTTCTTCCCTGGCTTCAATATGCATATCACCCGGGCCTCCCTCCACTCACGTGGAAAGTATCCTAAGTTTAGACACATATTGAATATCCTTGTTAGGAAGAGAACCACGTTGAAAGGAAGATGGCATCTGACCCCACCTTCTTAGGTTGTAGATGTTGAAGTACATCCTGAACTTCACTAGGACGGATGGTATGGAGTCTAACCGCGACCTCTGGAGGGCGACGTAAGAAAGGATGCACCTTCCTTTGGACGCATTCAGAAAAGATGACCTGGGGCTCTTCTCTTGGACACAGTGTGTTCGAGATAGTGAGCGAAAACTTTTGATTTGGCTTGGGGTTCATAGGCCAGGCCTTGGGTGCCATGGATTGGGGAGGTGTATTGTCCTTTCCGGTTTCTGAGGGCTTTAGCAATCCTCCACATGTCGCTATCTTCGACACGCAACCTGGCCATTTTGTCCTCACATGCTTGCACTTTGTGCTCACACAGATGGACTTTGACCTCTTGACTTAAAAAGTCTCGGGAGCACTCGATTTTGTGGCTTGCGGTGTCGCTGGTAGAGTCTCCATGTCGCCCAGGAGCGGCGTATGAGAGTGGTATCCAGGGGAAAGGCATCTGGGTGTAGAGGAGCAGGGGCGTGGACTGTTAGGTTTTGGTAGTTCACGTCACAGTGAAGGTGAAAGATGAGATTGCATTCTCCAGGGTAGGTATATTTGTAGTTTTGGCGGATGGAAGTGCGGAGGCAGTCCTGATGCCTTCCCAATCGACTTCTCCCATTTGAAATAAGATGTCATGACTGGCAGCCCTGGTGTTGATTTCTGCCAGCACCGGATTATGATCTGAATGTAATGCACTTCGATCTAAGGGTGAGATGAAATGGGAAATGTTTAGTGACTGCGAATTTTATGTTCCTAAGGTGTTCCTTTGCTCTTGTTTCTAAATTTCTTTTGGTTTTTCCAATATAAATTTGACTACAGTCACAGCATTCAATTTGATGTATACCAGATTTTTTGTTAGATGGAATGGCATCTTTGATGTTTGAGCAAATTAGGTTTTTTAAGGAGTAATGGTTCACTGGAGCTAGTTGAATGTTTTGTTTTTTGAAGACTTTTTTGAATTTATCAAAGGCCCATGGATGGTAAGTGAATTTTTTGAAGATCATTTTAGTTTCTGTAGCTGAGAGGGTTGTGGTTTCCTTTAGTAGTTTCTTCTTTTTTGCTAAGTTCATTTTTTATGTTCATAAAATACAAACAATTAGAAAAATCAGCAGTTGCCACGCATTTCTGGGAAAAAAACCACAACATAAATCCAGAACCAAAATTACTAAAACATACAACAGGAAAAGAAGAACTGTCCACATGGGAACAAATCTTTATTTCAAAAAATAGGAACAAAGTATTCAATTTCGACATCCCCCAGAAAGATTTGTTCAGCAAGTTCCTCGAACCGCCACCAGAGGAGACCGAAGACAAAATATTGCCAGCTACACCAATGAGAACTAGTCGATGTCCGGCTGAAGATAGAGGGAAGGCCTCAGAAACCGGTTCCGGGAAAATTTAAAAGTGAGTGTTGTTTTGTGTTATTAATCGACTCCCAATTAACTTAATTTATACAACAACACTGTTTTCAACACTTCCATGAAAGGATTTACAAACTTACATGTCATTTTCTCACTCATATTTTATCATTCTCCTCACTTGGTCACACCCTTTTCCTTACCTACCACCATGTTATTCATTTCCGCATGCATGAATCCAACCCCGATATGACTTAACATTGGAGGACATTAATTTAAAAAAAATCAATCATAACAGCTATTCATGTCTCCTATTTGTACATTATCCTCCAATCACAAATATAATCAACTCCATTCCTTTGCTCTGATACTGTGGTGCAAGTAGTTGTTGGTCATAATCCTGCCAATTCAAATTTCGCGCCACTGCCGCTAATCTGCCGATTAAAAGCAAACTAGTGCCCCTAGCAACAGGAATATCATTAATCCAATTGCTTAATCCAGAGTAACAACTACTCTCACAGGATGTGTGTGGGAAGAGGGAGTGGATTTTTCTGAGTATCCAACCATGACCATTAATTATCTTGAGATCTTGAGATCATATTTCAAGACCGACAGGATTTTGTAGTTGCAGAGATTTCCATATAATTTCAATTTAGTATGCCTAAAAAATACCAAGCAAATACAAAGGCAACTAAATAAGTGGAATTTTACATTGGTTAACCTAATGCATATGCATGCTATGACTCTCTATCACTCTGTATACATCAAAGTTATTCAAGATCTTTCTCCAGAATTACAATGTTCATAAAGAGTTGAAAATAACTGAATAATGCTTTATTATTGTTGCTGATCTTTTTATGTTGGTTCCCTTTTCAGATTTTGTATTACTGTATACAGCTATCAGCTTTCATTGAATTACATTTTGTGTTCAAAGGTGCCTAGTGTTCATAGGTGCTCTCTTACTTTCAGCAAGCATCCAAGTCATGCCTTGTACAACAAAACATATAGAAGTATGGCTGAAACATAAAGAGGAAAGCCAATGACAAGGAAATTGTATATGACAAATGATCTCAACATTTTGCAAGTTCAGAGTATCCTATCAGCGTGGAAAGAACCCACTACCTTATCAGTGTTAGTCTGACTTAGTGCTCATTCAGATTTATGTGATGCAGAAATTAAAGATTTATTTATTTCGGTTTCCTCAATAAGATAAACCTTGGGTGCATATCATTAAGGTAAAATGTTGTGCTTAACTTCTTAACCTTCTGCATACCAAGCTAAACAAGTAGCATGGTATACCAAGGGAGGTACCAGGGTACCCAGAGCAAAATGTATTGTTAAGACATGGTACATCTACAGAAAAAAAAAAGTTAGCATAAACACAATCTAAGCGAGTTAGTAACAAATTATATATATTCTTTCAAATGATGGCTGCTGTTAACTACAGACATTGCAGTTTGAATCAATGCAATTTTTGCATACCTTTTGCATTTTCATAACTGCATGTTCACTATACACAGAAAAAGGCACTTGCCACATTTTGTTTTACATTTCCATTCTTTTTTGCTAGGACACAATTTGCAACATTCAACACTGGCAGTCCCTTGTAGAGGATCCACTGAACTTGCTTATCTTCACTAAACAATAATTCCTTCATTGTTGTTCTCGTGTTTGCGGGCATTCCATTCAGCTTTTACATTCTTTGCTTCATGTAAGGCTTCATAGGCTCTTGTTCTAGATACAATAAAAATTTTCTCCATAGTTTATTCTATAAGCCTTAAGTCATTAACTACTTACATTGAGCAAGCATCCACAACATCTGTCAGAGATTACTATAGGCAAGAAACTTAAAAGCACTCCTGTGAGAAAGATCTTGCTATTGCAGATTCAAGAGTGCAAAATTATTTCTTGTTATCCTATTCATCATGAGGATGACAAAGTATGTAATTTAAAAAATTAAAAAGATGTAGATTTTTATAAAGTCATTCCTTAATGATAACATCAATGGGAATAATATATTTCATACACTCCCTTTTTGTAGTTAAATATTATTCTTAATTGGTTATGGGTGTGGTCCCTCTTTGTTGCACCTTCCATACAATCAGATATTTGACATATTATAGAATAGAAACTTGCTGATGACTTTAATGACATAAATAACAATGCTTTTATGGTGTAGATAGATACTGAATGTGAAATAATAACTGAGCTATCCTTTGTTAAGTGAAACAGGTATTCTCTCAGTATGCTTTTCACAATCAAGATGAATATTAAACTTTGGCTTAAGAAGATTGTGGCTATTTGTAGAAGTTAAAATAATGATAAAACCTTCATATTTATGACAGATGGATTGTGGGGTTAAAAATGGGCCATGAAATTAACCTCTGGAGGGTTTGCATCTCATGCCTAAGAACATCAAGATTGAATTGAAATATTCCCTCTCTAGAAGAGTGAAATTATGAGCCCAGTTACAGTGTTCTATAGGAGACAGAGTTGACTTCTATTCTTGTTTTTGTTAATTGATGGATAAATTACTTCCTCTACACTCTTATAAAAAGATTTACATCTTTCTTAGCTAACTATTCTGTAAAATATTTTATTAAACAATCTCATTTTTACAGTGAAGTATTATTCGTCATTGGATGAGGGTGCAGTCTCTCATTGCTACATCTGTATATTCTTAGATATACCTCTATAAAAGATTATACTGTCTTAGGCTTGCATAGAATTATTTGTATTTTATTTCAGATAAAAAGTTTCTTGTTAATGCCTTGTACATATTGTCGCAAGGCATTGTTATGCAGCGGGCCGTGGCTGGCGCATGCGAAAGAGTCAGATAGTGCCATAGCTGGTGCATAGGCGAGTGCTGGACTCTTGCCGAAAGAGAGAAAGAAAGAGACAGATAGATGTCTGGAAGTTTCTCCTTTTCTGATGCCATCTTGATTGTTACCGGGCATTCCACTAATTTCTAGAACAATGAGTGGGGGTATAAAAAGCATTGCGGCTAGTTGGACAGGCAGTTTTTGGTTTTGTGCAGTGTGTGAGCTGTGTGGACATTTGAACTGTACCGAGTTGCAAGTTGAGAACTGATAATCGTGTAGTGATTTGAAAGTGAATTCTTTTGTTTGTTTACTTGTGGTGAAGCAACGAAAGACTGTGTTAGTGTATATTACGTGATCCTGCTGCTGTCAGGGCTGTACAAAGTGCGTTTCTACTGGAAATAAAGAGCATTTTGAATTTCTGCAAACAATTTTAATTTTACGAACCCACAAAGTCACAATTGGTGTCAGGAGTGGAACACGACATGGAAGCTGCATTGGCAAAGATTTTAGAGAAGATGGAAGAAATGAAGACAGCGAATTACACCCTCGCTGCGAAAACGGAAGTAGCAAATAAAAGCCTGATCGCGGAGCTCAAAGAAATGAAGACAGCGAATGACACTCTCGCTGCGAAGACGGAGGCGGCAAATAGCAACTTGGCCGCGACAATGCCGCGAGGATGAACGAATTAGCCACAGAAATTAAGACTGCGAACGAGGCCCTGGCTACTAAATTTGAAGAGCAGTTGGCCGGCGTGAAGGAGGACATCACAGAGTTGGGCGAGCGCGTCGAAGACCTGGCGAAACGCATTAACAACCTAGAGGGAAAGGCCGACAGTAACACCAAGTATCTGAACGCCATGGTGGAGGACACTGTCGGCAAAAGATTAAAGGATTTGAAGGCCGACGCGACCCATTGCGCGCGTCACACCACCTAAGTACGACGGCACGTCAACTTTCGAAGTCTTCCGCCACCAATTCAACACAGTGGCCAAGCACAAGTGGTCACCAGAAGAAGAGGCCGCACAGTTAACAGCCAGCCTCCAGGGATGGACCGCAGAGGTCCTGAACGCGGTCCAGACAGCGGCGGTGCCCAAGGACATCTCGGAGATTTTGGAATACCGCTTCGGAAATCATCGCTTATCCGCAGCCTACCGCAGCCAACTGAAGTCAAGAACGCAGCAGCCAGGGGAGATGCTGTAGGAGTTCGCCCTGGTAATTGAACAGCTGGCCAGCAAAGCCTTAGTCTACCTCCCACCCGAGTTCATATCTCGGGAAGCCGCCTACACCTTCGTTGACGGGGTACGAGACGTCGAGATGCGTCAGCGCATGATGCTCGGCGACTACAAGACCATCCACGAGGCGCTAACGGCCGCACTGATAGAAGCGGCCAAGGTGACGGCTTCCCCACACTTCAAGAACAAGGAGTATCCACTACAACGGAGACCGAAGACCAGCTGAGGGCCGCCGGCGAAGACCAAGTGGTGTGTGCTGGGGGTGTGGCCAGCCGAAAAACCAAGTAAGGCCCAAAGTGGCGAGGGGCACATCGGCGCCATCAACACTATCCCCTGGAGTGACATTGCGCGCCGTCAGTCGTCGTAATGGATGACAGTCTCATCGCGGACGGTTGGGTCAGAGGGAAGCCGTGCCGCGTACCGGTGGACACCGGGGCAGCTGTGGCCATCAACAGACCTGACGTAGCTAGGGGTTTTCCGTTGAGAAAACCGAGCTGTTCATACCAGCTAGTTACGGCATCAGGTGACAGCTTGCCTGTGGAGAGGGAGGCCCTGTTGCAGTTGATCTTGGGACGGAGTGCCGTGCGACTGTGGATGTTCGTCGCGGAGGTATTTGAGATGATACTGGGGATTGTATGCCCTCAGGAACAGCGAGGCGACGGTCGACGTCGTCAACAAGGTCCCGCGCCTCTTCTCTCTGGAGAAGAGACGATATTCGGGCAACCCGAAGAACGCCTAGGAATCTGCTGGGTCATCCTGAGGGAAGACGTGGTTGTACCAGCGAGAAGTGAGGTGGTGGTGACGGCGCGACTGGAAGGCCAGCGGACGATGAACATGATGCTGGAGCGGAAGACGCCTGTGCACGGACTTTGTGTAGTCAGATCATTGTTGCCATGCCAAGCTCAGGTGCCGGTGAGGCTGCTTAATTCAACAAAGGCCGATCAAGACGTCCAGGCCGGGACGGAGTTGGGGACGTGCGAGCCCTTTGTCAGCGTAACGCCAATCAACTAGACCCAGGAGCCGGTGCCGACGCAACGCCTGGGGCCCCGGCTGGAAGGTTTACTGCAGAGGCCGGCCACCGGACTGCTGAACAGCTCAAGAAGGTTCGACAACTGTTGGGATGATACCAGCACGTTTTCAGCCAAGGAGACAGCGACTACGGCCGCACGGAATGGGTGCTTCAGCGCATCGACACCGGAGGCGCCCGGCCAATTCGGCAACCACCCAGACGCGTTCCGCTGGAAAAGCAAACGGCGGTACTGGACATGCTGGAGGACACGAAATCCAGGGGAGTGATTGAAGAGTCTGACTCCTTGGTGTGCCTCTGTAGTTCTGGTGACGAAGAAGAATAGTGAGCTACGCTTCTGTGTGGACTACAGGAGGCTAAACGCTGTCACCAGGAAGGACTGCTTCCCCTTACCCCAGACTGACGACACCCTGGACACGCTTGCTGGTGCGCAGTGGTTCTCGACCCTGGACCTGAAGTCGTTTTACTGGCAGGTGGCTCTGGACCCGAGGGACAACGAGAAGACCGCATTCTCTACAGGCCAAGGGCTTTGGCAGTTCACAGTTATGCCCTTTTGTCTCTACAACGCACTAGCTACCTTGCAACGCCTCATGGAGCCAGTAATGAGAGGACTGACTTATGACGCCTGCCTGCTATACCTGGACATTATCGTCGGCAAGACATTCGATGACCATCTCTACAACCTGAGCGATGTGTTACAGAGACTGCAGGTGACCAACATGAAGGTAAACGCGAAGAAGTGCCAGCACTTCCGCAAGGAAGTCAACTACTTGGGCCACATAGTCTCACCAACCGGAGTGGCCACAGACCCGGAGAAGACACAGGCCGTGAGAGACTGGCCTCGCCCGAAGGATAAGCGAGAATTGCGAGGTTTACTGGGGCTGTGTCGCTTCATAAAGGGCTTATCCAACATCGCCAAGACCCTCACCCGCCTGATGGAAGACCAGCGGCCTTATGTGTGGACGGAGGACGCAGAAGGCGACACTCTGCAGTGCTATTTTGGGATTTCCACAACCAGGCGGCGCCTTCATTGTGGACACTGACGCCAGCGACGATTACATTCAGGGCGTCCTATCCCAAGTCCAAGATGGCCACGAGCGAGTGATAGCCTACTACAGCAAGACGCTATCCAAGGCAGAGAAGAACTACTGCGTCACCCGGCGAGAGCTACTGGCGGTAATAAAGACCTTGGAACACTTCCGCAAGTATCTATACGGTCAGCCATTCCACCTGAGGACTCGCCGTTCCGCCCTAACTTGGCTACTCAGCTTTACCAACCTGGAAGGCCAGACAGCCCGTTGGGTCCAGAGGCTGCAGGAGTACGACTTCACCTCCGACCAAAGTAGAGGAAAGAGCCACGCTAACGCAGACGCTATATCCCGAAGACCCTGCCCAGAAGAGTGCGGTCAATTCACAAGAGTGGAAGAGGAGCGTGCCACAGCTGTCAGGTGGTCATAGCAGTGTCTGCGGACGGTTGGGATATCGCAGGCCTGAGGAGGGAGCAGCTGACGGATGCAAACTTGAGGCCACTGTTGAGCGAAGTGGAGGCAGGGACAGGACCGACCTGGGAGGACATCGCACCAAGAAGCGCTACATTCAAGTCGTACTGGGCCCAATGGGACTCACTGAAGACAAAAGAGGGCGTG
Source organism: Mantis religiosa (assembly GCA_030765055.1). Lineage (NCBI taxonomy): Eukaryota > Metazoa > Arthropoda > Insecta > Mantodea > Mantidae > Mantis > Mantis religiosa. The sequence continues at coordinate 77,900,007 of CM060948.1, forward strand.
CTATTCCGGGTATGGGAATAACCCGATGGGAAGACAGAGAGAGCAGTTATTACTTCCCCAGGGTAAGGTCCCGGAAGACTTGGAGAAAGTGCACGCCGGTACTTCAGTTGGATACCTGGGAACCAACCGAACGATCGACAAGCTCCGACGGCGCTACTGGTTGAGGCTCCTAGCAGACGCTGAGAGATGGTGCTGTCAGTTTCTCGTGCGCACGGCGAGTCGCCACCCCCAGACTCCGAGCCGGGGTCGCATGCAGCAGTACAACGTCGGAGCGCCTTTCGAAAGCATCGCTGTCAACATAGGTGGACCATTCCCGACCGAGGCAACAAGTACCTGATTGTGGCCATGGACTACTTCACCAAGTGGCCGGAGGTATATGCCATCCCGAGACAGGAGGCGAAGACGATTGCAGACTGCCTCGTGGAGCAACTGTTCTCTCGTTTAGGGGTGCCGTTAGAGCTCCACAGCGACCAGGGCACCAATTTTGAGTCTCGTCTAATGGGGGAGGCACTGCAAAGACTTGGGGTGAACAAGACAACACCGCACAACACCTTCACATCCACAGTAGGACGGCATGGTCGAGAGATACATCAAGACCCTAGATGAACACCTGAGGAAGGTCGTGGCCAGCCATCAGCGAGACTGGGACGTCAAGGTGCCACTGTTCTTGCTAGCCTACCGCTCGTCAACACACGGCACCACTGGGATGATGCCAGCAAGCTTAATGTTCGGCCGAGAGTTACGCCTCTCTTGTGATCTGGCTTTTGGGAGGGCCCCCCCACGGAAGCGAAACAGCCAGCAACCGAGTATGTGCAGAACCTCGTAGACTATCTTCACGACATGCATGAGATGGCTCGCCATAACATCCAGATGGCGAGCGACCGCATGAAGACCTGGTACGACAGGTAAGCCAACAGCCAAGGATTCCAGCAAGATGACCTCGTTTGGTTGTACCGCCCTACCCGGACCAAGGGACGCTCCCCGAAACTTCAACAACCATGGCAAGAACCGTACCGGGTAGTAAAGAGGATTAACGACGTTGTCTATTGCATCCAGAAGGTTACCGAGAAAAGATGGTGGTACACCTGGACAGTCTGGCCCGCTGCAATGGTGCTGTTCAGGACGACCAGCCTTGAGGAGAGAGCAGTGTCACGAGGCATTGTTATGCAGCATGCCGCGGCAGGCGCGTGCGGAAGAGACAGGTAGTGCCATAGCTGGTGCATAGACGAGTGCTGGACTCTTGCCGAAAGAGAGAAAGAGACAGATAGATGTCTCCTTTCCTGATGCCGTCTTGATTGTTACCGAGCATTCCACTAATTTCTAGAACAATGAGTGGAGGTATAAAAAGCGCCGCGGCTAGTCGGACAGGCAGTTTTTGTGCAGTGTGTGAGTTGTGTGGACATTGGAACTGTACTGAGTTGCAAGTTGAGAACTGACAATCGTGTAGTGATTTGAAAGTGAACTCTTTCTTTTTTCTTTTTTTTTCACTTGTGGTGAAGCAATGAAAGACTGTTGGTTTATGTTACGTCATCCTGCTGCTGTCAGGGCTGTACAAAGTGTGTTTCTATTGGAAATAAAGAGCATTTTGAATTTCTGCAAACTAGACTTTTAATTTTATGAACCCACAGTCACAATATTATATTTACTGTGTGTGTGTATTGCCATATAGTTTTCCCAGCCAGCAAGGCTTTTCAGATGTGTTATATAATTTTTATATAACTGTACTCTGTTTTATTGCTGTAGCTATTTCTATTATTTTCCTCAGCTTTGTTTCATATAGGGGACACACTGCACATAGCTTTTGTAGCAGTGGGCTTCATGCTTAATAAAACTGATAGGTATCACCACTAACTTTCTACCACTATCACTACCTGTCAGGCTGTGACAGTGTACAAATAGATTGGAATAATTTCTCATATATGATGTGTATTATATTGCATTCTTCTATCTTCAATAAACTATGAGGATCTCATTTTACTACATCCCAGAGGCGGCTGTTGAGGCATTGTATTGGCGGTGCCATAAATAAATAAATAAATAAATAAATAAATAAATAAATAAATAAATAAATAAATAAATAAATAAATAAATAAATAAATAAATAAATAAATAAATAAATAAATAAATAAATAAATAAATAAATAAATAAATAAATAAATAAATAAATAAATAAATAAATAAATAAATAAATAAATAAATAAATAAATAAATAAATAAATAAATAAATAAATAAATAAATAAATAAATAAATAAATAAATAAATAAATAAATAAATAAATAAATAAATAAATAAATAAATAAATAAATAAATAAATAAATAAATAAATAAATAAATAAATAAATAAATAAATAAATAAATAAATAAATAAATAAATAAATAAATAAATAAATAAATAAATAAATAAATAAATAAATAAATAAATAAATAAATAAATAAATAAATAAATAAATAAATAAATAAATAAATAAATAAATAAATAAATAAATAAATAAATAAATAAATAAATAAATAAATAAATAAATAAATAAATAAATAATGAATGAATGAATGAATGAATGAATGAATGAATGAATGAATGAATGAATGAATGAATGAATGAATGAATGAATGAATGAATGAATGAATGAATGAATGATAGAATGATAGAATGATAGAATGATAGAATGAATAAATGAATAAATAAATAAATGAATAAATGAATAAATGAATAAATAAAAATAAATAAAATAAAGGTTGTTAAAATATAAATATGTGTACTAATTTCGAACCATTTAGGTAATCTTATCAATAATCCATCCTATTTTATAATATACTGTACCAAACAGAACGTACAGGGAAATGGAAATAGATATTTATTACATCTGTACTCTTGTTACAGCCCGCCTCGGTAGCGTGGTGGTAGTGTGTCTGCCTCACGTTCAAGAGGTCCCAAGTTCGAATCTCGGTCAGGGCAAGTTACCTGGATAAGGTTTTTTCCGGAGGGTTCCCTTATCCTGAAAGACGAATTCGGGTAACTCTAAGCTCCATGGACTCTGGGCTCATTTGAGCATCATTTCACCCATTCATCGTCCGATATGACTTAACGTAGCGAGCACAGTAAAAGTTTGATAATATAATTCATGGAGAATGTGATACAAAGCGTACGATTTCGCGACAGAACCAGTTATCTTAGGCCCTGTGCTTTACTGCACTCTAGCAGATAAAGCATAAGTTACACGCTAGAGAAATCTCGGCACTACTTTCTCACTATGCTTATGAGCGTAGATGGTGCTGTTCTGGAATCGGCACCAAGCCACGCAAAACAAATCAGGACAGAGCGCTTGCATTTAACGCGCCTATTCACACGAGGGAGCAGACACTCAAAACAATCTTTTTTGCGCAATTCCTATACACTTCTCTTTCTTTCATTTTTATACAGATGGTGTCATGGCACAGCGGCACTACCTCAGAAACCGCCCCTGTTATATCCCTCAAAATTTCTGAAGCCTTTTTGGAAACACAAGTACTCAACAGAGAACTGTATCAATTTAGGCATAAAAATGTTTCAGCCTTCACATTTTAACACAGTTGAAAGGTTTTCATTTGCAAATAATATGGTGGGTGAAATCTTTAATTTATTGACTTAGTTCTCTGTTGAATTACAGTTGGGTTTATTGATAAAGTTCCTTTTCCTTTTATTTCCACTGTACATTTATTCATTATGATAGTTTTACAACAATGTGTGCAATATGATCATGATCAGGAAGCATTTTGCAGAACATAAATATATTTCTTGCTTCCTGCTCATTATTTAATTATCCTATTTTACATCAAACTATGCCAGGTAAATCTTAAATAACACAATAAAATTAAAAATAACAATTTGCATCTGAATTCTGCACAATTAAACCACTTAATTAAAACACATTATCTCAAAAACTATTATGTCTAAATATCAGAAAATTAAACCACATTAAATATATCCTGAAATATTATAAATAGGATGGAAAAACCTATTCTGTAATTCAAATCCCTATTTTAAAATAACCTTACATCCCTAATCAGAATTCTCCCTTTGATAATCACACATACCAGTGTTGTTGCTATGTAATGCCTTTCTCTTTTCTCCAAAAAACAGGCAACTAATTATGATGTGCAGCCTTAGCACCTGTCACAATATTATGCATTTTAACTATCATTTCTTTATTTAATTCCATTTTGTGAATTCGCTAATATTCCAATGAATATTACATATGACTTTAAAAGGATTTATTTTAAGCAGTTTTTTTTTTTTCATGAAATTTTCTTTGTATGTGCTACTCTGTTTCTGTTGACCTTTTAAGCAACAGTATTATAAAGCTGTAACTTTCTGAACTACAAAATACTGTAGTAGAAATATGTCCTTTGGAAAAGAACGTCTTTTTCAACATATTTGCTGGATAAATTTAATAAATTCAAGCACGAAATTACCATATTAAATGTTAACAACCTAATTTCTTTGTAAAGCTCATAAGTGAAATGGAACAATCAAATTACCCACCTAATTTTGTTAGCACTGACTATACTTAATTTTTGAAATTACTTGGAATATGTTTCATGGACAATGGCCTATCATCAGCTGGTGACTCAGGCAGAGCCTCAGCACTTCATGAGTTTGTATGGAGACTTCTAGCAATGTGAAAAGCCTGCTGAGATCACTTACTGAAATTTAACAATTCATAACTCTATCCTGATTACAGTGTAGATTTGTTTTTACTTGGAAAGTTCTGGGTTCTGAATGGATTTCAATAATCTTAGAACGTATTTTCTTTCACATTTGCTTTATCAAGTCCTGCGCTGTGGCGTAGCATGCTAAGGCAGCATGCCTTAGTCCCTGGTCACAGAAAATGGCCCAGATGCGATCCCATCATGGGGTGCGGATTTTAGGTCCCGGGTATAGGACCAGTGCCCACTCAGCATCGTAAGGAAATTGAGGAGCTTGTGCTAGGTAAGCGGCCCTGGTCACGAAAACCAACATTCTGGCTAGGGGATGCCGAGATGCTGACCACATCTCCTCCCCGTATCGGTTGGAAGATCGCCCACCTCTGCTGTGCGTAAATGGGCATGAGGCTGGCAGTAAGGTTGGTAGGCATTGGCTCTCTTAGGGCTATCACGCCAGTGGTTAACTTTTTTTTTCTCTATCAAAAACGTGAAGCAAATCCTGATTTTTCCAATTCTCAACAACTTCATACTCTGGAAATGCCCTCTCTCAAGTCAATTCTTAGAATGTACTATTCATATGAAAATGAAGAAGTAATTTAGAAACTAGGATGAAGGGCCATTACAACAAAAGATGCCTTCAAACACACTAACACTGAATCTCAGAAACTAACATTGGATGAGTTAAGAGCTCATGCCGTGCCAATCAATGTATGGTTTAGAAAATAATACAACATTTTTCCATATGCATCCCTATCATGCTATGCCACATGGTGTCATTATTGCTCAGTGCAATTATACCAGTAATTAATTGCATGTACTCAGGCTTACAACAATCAAGTTAGTTTATATTTTTATATTAAATCTTTTCCTTTATTCTTAATCCAAATTCACAAAAGTATATTTTATTCAAATTCATAAGAAATGTTTTGAAGGGGTTAAATAATGTAAAAATGTATTCTTTACAGTAGTAGGTAACCACAAAACTAATTATTTTACAATGCAGTGAGAAGTTTCCTGTACACTATGGGAATAAAGTAATGAGCCAATTCTTGGAGCTGTTTTCACAGCATCTTACAAGTATTAAGATTCTTCTTCTCCTCTGCATTTCAACTGGGAAAAGCATAATATGTAAAAAATGAAAGCAATACAAATACTACAATACAATAATTTGTTACAAACTTCACTTATCTTTTTAAGAAATTATAAATTCTTCATAAAACCAAGGACTAGCTTCTTCATGCTGAAGATGCAAATGCTTAATTTGCCAAACTAGTCCTGGATTCTATGAATAATTTATTTCTTAAAAAGATAAGCAAGGTTTGTAACAAATTATTATATTGTATTTTAATATGGGGAAAGCATGTTTAGAGAAAGAGATATGAGCAAATTTTACATTTACAAATTGACGATCCATGTAAAAAGCTTTACAGTTGGAAATAAACATCAATCAATCAATAATGTGATGTTCAGTTGTCAAAATAATATTGTAGTTGGTTATTATTAACGAGTTGATGTTGAATAAATAAAGCAGATTAACGCTAATCTTAAAAAACCTCTTATTAAGTAAATGGTTGAAGTACTTTGCCGTCATCTGTAAGGCACCTGGTTCAAATCTATGTGTCCGCAATGCTTTCATCTCTTTCTTGAATATTATTGCTCTAAAGCAATAGGGCTAATGTTCAGTCCATTAAAAACAGGTACAGCTAATACCACTCTACTTTTGGGCTTCTTTTAGGTTTCACCTTATCTTAAAACCAGGATAGAAGTTTTACATATTAAAAAGCTTATCTACATTATGGTTAAATATGTGTAATTACAGTAAAATATATAAAATTCTCCAACATTTTAGTCCAATCTTAAACAATGGAAGCCTAGTGATGTAGAATTCTAGGTACTGCTTTCTTATGAATACTGATCTTCCAATAGTGTATCAGCTAACAGCTTATATAATATATATGTTAACTATAATACAAGAAAGAGTAATGAGATGCCCCCACTGACATATCGTACTGGGAAAAAACATTGAATGAAGTCATAATCATATAGTACTTACTGAGATGGTGATACAAACATCTCTTCCTCTTCAGAAAAAAGAAAGAGAAACCCAAACTATTTTCAAAGTAATCTAGATCCATTTTAATAGGTTCTGCAACCGCCCCCCTCCCCAGAAGTTTGCACATCAAGTGTCACAGAAGAGAACCTAGAACCTTCTGACAACCAAAAAGTATAAATGCAGGCACCTTAACAAACTGATTCAGTGAGTCAACAGATTTTAAAAAGTATAAATACATTATTATTTGAAGCAAAAGGTTAGAAACAGTGATGTATTTAACATTTGAAAGTAATGAGTCGGTATTCAAACACAAACATCACTTAAATTATCCTTACTTGGACATGTTTCGGAGAACGGTTTGTCCCCATCGATAACTGTTGACGATGGGGACAAACCATTCTCCAAAACATGTCCAAGTAAGGATAATTTAAGTGATGTTTATGTTTGAATACCGACTCATTACTATCAAAAGTATAAATACAATTTTTCCTTTGTTTTACAAAATCTTTTAATCATGCTTGGAGATGGCAGGAAATTTATGTTTACAAAGTAGAATTACTGAAAACATTTCAGCTTTGTCTGCCCAATTGGTATAATGATGCAGCCAGAAATTGTCTTTCATTTGAAAAATTGAAGCTAGTACTATACTTAACTCAGGAGTGTAGCTATGATCTTGTGGTTGACATAAGTGAACCTGAGATAGCACTCTGTTTTACACCCTGCTTCATAGGTAACTTATCTTTATTTTTCTGGGTTAATAAATATTACATGAAGTAGTGTAAGTATTACAACTATTATAGCACCAACCAAAATAATTATGATCATACTGTCAATAAACACGTATACTGCAAAACAATATAATTATGACCATAAACATGGGAAATTATTCTATTAGCCTGATTAATCTAGAGGATATGCATTGTACACAGTAAATTCAAACTGTTAGTGTTACTCTATTTGCATCATTCCAGGAAGTTCCACACTTCACTGCACAATTGCTCGTTCAAGGAGAAAGACATTCTCCTGAGTCAATGACAGTACATGTGTATTACTCACATAAAATTAAAGACCTACTGTGTAACAAATTACTTACTATATAACTGAATTGTGCAGTTTTCAGTTTTTTTCCTATCCTTTATTTTATGCAATAGATGTTGAGGTAGCTCAGTGATTTCATCTGCAGCTCTTGTGCTGCGAGTCCATGATCTGATTCCTAGTTCGGTAGTGTTGTTTTTAAGTCAGCCCTATTAAAGCTTTCATCTCTAACTCTTGTGAAGTATGCCCAAGGCCCAACATGGAGTCCCGGTGAAAGCTATAGATCCTCTCATTTCACCCTCATACTTGTCATAACCTACCATCAGAGGTGATCGACTCTGCACTCCAGATGTCTTTACAGAAATGGGATCCTATCATTGATTGACTAATTCCAAAAGGTCATAGGACATATAGGAAGTGTTAGAGATGACTTCATTCTTACTTTCTTTTTTAATTTACAACTACAGAATGCTAGAATTTTGGCTACAATTACATAAAAATGTTTTGAAACCCAATAGGGATCAAATTCTTAGGTGAATGTTTTGTGTACAGAGAAATATTCTTTGTTATTAGAAGCAAATCAAAAACTATTGTTATTTGCTACAAAGATTAAAGTACTTTGATTTGATATTACTTCAAACCAATGAATGATAAAGGTCCTTTAACAGTATAGCAGCTTAAACTAAATATAATTTATACATTATCTTTAGTAACTCATTTTCTTTATAAATTACAAATCATTTAAGATCTGGGAAGTGTGACTTTGTATGTCAAGAGCATTAATCAACTTAAAAAGAAAGAAGTAACTGAGTGAATTTGTTTTAAGGATCTACTGACAACTAGATCATTTAGGTACAAAGTCAAAACTTAGAACACGAAAAACTTATAAATTTATAAGGTTAACAAAGTAAAGTTAAACATTAAATAGAAGACTAAAAAAGTAAAAGTTTAGAATGTTAAGAAATTACAAAAACAAATCTTACACAACAGTGGCGATGAACATCAGTGACTTATCTACAGCTACTGGGTTGTCACCTAAAATTCAATACAGCATAAAACCCAGGCCTATGAGCTTGTACTTACGAGCATATCTTCGACAATCAAGAACATGTGACATGCAGCATTGTAAGATGCATGCCGAATAGACAGGAGCCATTTCGAAAGATTTCCATGAGTGGTGCATGAATGACCCATTCTTAAGGTTAGTAATCTCTGAAAAAATCTTCCTGCAAAAAGTCAGCCAGGATTGTATGATGTCCTTGACTATCCAGAAATGAGTGCCAGCTAACGCTTCTCAAGACTGCTGTTAAGCCCTAAGCAGATGGTGATGGAAGTACCGCTAAATATCCTTTTAGGGAAAATTCTGGGAAATAACATACAGACTTAGCAGTTTGCCTAATTTTCAATCTGCCTCCTCATTGCTGGTAATCCCACATAGACTGGAATACATGTAAAAACCAAACAGTATCTGCAATAGAGAACTGGGAGACAAACATGGGAATTTTCACAATAAATGCACAGGAGCCAAAAAATGTTGCAGAGCCTAAACTAATGATGGAGCCTGCACTAAAATTTACGGAAGTAGCTGATGTTTAGAGAGTGTGTGTGTGTGTGTGCGCGTGTGCGTGTGCGTGTGTGTGTGTGTTTAATGCTCAGAATTTGATAATAAAATCATTTTTCTTCTTGCTTCCCAATATTTGAAGACTAGATCTTGATTTTGGAGAATTTCACGTACAGTTAGATGATCGATGTTCATTAAATCGTCTTTACCACATAAACAGCACTGTGGAGAAGTTGTTAATCCAACCTTGAATAAATGCCCATTCAAACAATCGTGGCCTGTGATTAATCTGAACATTGCTACTGAAGATTTTCGAGGTAGTTCTGGAATTGTCTTTAGTTTGTTTTGGAGATCTTTCCAATTAAGTTTTTCAGAGGAAACTAGATAGTTGTTATAATTTTGTGAAGATGTTTTTTATTAATCTTTTAACTGTTTCATAGGGGATATTTTGTTTCGTTGTTTGAGATATTTTGGAACCCTTCTTGGCCAACATATCTGCTTGCTCATTGCCAGAAATTCCACAGTGAGATGGTATCCATTGGAAAACTATACGTATATTTAAATTTTGAAAATGTTTATCATATTATGAATTTCATTTATCTTTTCGGTTTTTGGGCTGTCATTTGAAATAATAGCCATGTTTAGATTGTTAAAATTAATAAATGTTAGCCTTTTGGTTTGTGTAGAAAACAGTTTTCACATTACATATTATACATGCAAAATATATAGAGGTAATTTACTCACCCTACCCTGTTGCTGTGGAAGACATTTTCTCTCATCAAACACATATTATATAGAGTAAAATTTGGTCAAAGCGGAATGTCTATGATTCAGAAATCCATCTAAAGCATTCAAATATATTGATCCCGATGCATGCAATACATTTTTGTATATCAATTTTTTTATATAAACTGGAACTTAATATGGAAATGAAATGAAAATTTTAAGATTAATAATTAATGTACAATGCTCAAAACCAGAATTACACACATGGACTACTGCATTACATTATATTGTTTTATTCACATTTATACAAGGCCGTTACTTCCTGAAATGAAAACTATCCTGCAGGGTAAAAAACCTTGAAAAAATACACTGTGTGCATTGTTTCCTATTTTCTGCTAGCCCTCAGATTAAATTGACTACTAGCACTTAAAGTGACATTAAAAGATGAACATGATTGAGTGATTGAGGCAAGTGTGAAAGATAAACTTTCTGTTTGTGAAATAATCTTATTAAATGATAATTATTATAACAACACTGTTTTCAACACTTCCACGAAAGGAATAATCTTATGTTTGAAATGAAGAACAAATTTATGAAACTTTAGAGAACAAGGGTAAGAAAAGGGATAAATGAATGAAAGGAACCGGCAAATGAAAACAAAGGCAAAGAAAATGTAGAATAAAGAAATTAAAAAAATAGTGTGGGAATTATTTGTAAGTGTGCAAGCAAAAAGCTTACTTTTGTCTGGAACCATGTGGTAGAATGCTCTGAAAGTCAATAATAAGCTAGGAAGTATGAAATTTAAGTCATCTACATGATGGCAGGACAGCTTCAAAGCTAGACAAAACATTGCATGGGGACTCTAAGGATGTGTAGAGATGGAATGGAAGACAAAATTGCACTGCCTAATTGTGGATTATGATCCTAAACAAGCATTCAATGCTAGGACTGTTTTATCATACACTGCCTTGAAAATCTCTTGCAATTTGATGTGAAAAGTGTACCAGCAGTAAAAGGTCCAAGGAAAGACTCACTGAAATGCTTGCAGAAAAAAATGGAGAAGCCACAGACAGCAAAACTTAGCCATTACAAAATCTAGATATCAGCAAGCTTCTAATCACATAGCAAAGTAATAAAAAGGCATGGATGGTGAGTACACTTATGGAATAAGTGCTCCTTTTCCTAGACAGTGCAACATGCCATTGCAACATCAAGTTATTTACACATTTAAGTCCCATTATAGGCTTATTTTAAATGATGAAGAAACTGAAAGTGCATTCTCTCTTGCATGGTCAGTTTCTGTCTTAGAGGCAGTGAATTGGACTGGTCTGGCAGTAAGGAAGTTAAGCCAAAACAATCACCAAGTGCTTCAAAGAAACAGAGTTTGCAGATGATGAAAAAAATGATCCTCTACCCATCAATGCTGAAGAAAATTAAGCTGCAATTACTCACTTGATTAAAATGCAACATCAAAGTAAATGACCTGTCAGCTTGTGCAACTTGTACTCCAGCCAACAATCTAATTGAAATCCACAAGTCAGATGAAGAGGAAACAAAAACACAAGGAGCAAGGCAAAGATGTGGAAAATTAATACACCTGAAGAAACAATCACATGCATAAACCGTATCATGGCATTTGCAGTACAAACTAATTCTTTGACCTGTTGTAACTAGTGCATAGTGCAAAAACTGGGTAGAAGAAAAAAAAGTGTACAAAAAATTCAAAGACTTCCCTTCTTGTGGCAAAAAAACCGAATGAGATAATAAGACAACTAAAATAAAAATTATTTGTGGTTGGTTTATTGACACTCGTCACTTACTTTTTCATATATTTATGAGAGACTAGTTTCAAAGGCCCTGGCCTCCATTTTCAATCTCTTCCCAACTGGCATTTGTTGTTATCTGCTCTCTCTGGTGGTGGAACTATGAACTTTTTTGTCAAATTATCTGCTGGCGGGATTTCAAAGTTCATTACGCGATCCTTATTTTTCCAGATGAATATGTTCTCCCATGCTGTCAATCTTTTTGGTTTATCACTCCTTTTAATAATTTTGGATTTGGATCAATGTCATGGTTTTCATTCCAAAAATGAAATGCTACTGCTGACTTGTCTTCTTGTTTCAATCTGATGTTTCTAAACAAGAAGACAAGTCAGCAGTAGCATTTCATTTTTGGAATGAAAACCATGACATTGATCCAAATCCAAAATTATTAAAAGGAGTGATAAACCAAAATAGATTGACAGCATGGGAGAACATATTCATCTGGAAAAATAAGGATCGCGTAATGAACTTTGAAATCCCGCCAGCAGATAATTTGACAAAAAAGTTCATAGTTCCACCACCAGAGAGAGCAGATAACAACAAATGCCAGTTGGGAAGAGATTGAAAATGGAGGCCAGGGCCTTTGAAACTAGTCTCTCATAAATATATGAAAAAGTAAGTGACGAGTGTCAATAAACCAACCACAAATAATTTTTATATTAATTTTGACGTCACTGTTACTAAATTCCTCCAAACACACATCAAGACAACTAAACCTTGGGATAGTAACACAAAAAATCTGTTATATAAATTACAGTTCATGCCATTATATTATGTTAGTATTATTAGTATGATACTGTAGTATTCTGCAGTAAAAATTCCTATAAATAAGTGAACATCTTCTACTGTACAGAAGTTAAGGTACATAATTACGTATGCGCAGAATTACAAATATACATATTTATGACACATGGTAATTGTAACATTTACATAACTTATTGCATTTTGTGTATTCCAGAAGCTTGTCCAATTTGGAAATTTGTTTTGGACCCATACAATTCCAATGTTGAGCAAGTTTTGCTGTATATATATATATATATATATATATATATATATCATGTTACATACCAACTGATACTTCTGCTTATTATCAATATGCAATTCCAAACAAATGTCATCAAGAATGAATGTTTTGAAAATAAATCTGCAATTGTTACAAGTTTCATTGTATTCAGAAGACTGAAAATTTTAAAAACAAAGTACACTTATCCTGTCAAAATTTTAACATATAAATCTTTATTTTATGCCTTCTTTTTAAATATAACTTTACTTTCTTCATCAGATAACTTCATTACATTTTCTCTAGACTTTGTTCCTGACCTGATGCAGTTAAGAAGGAATTGAGCGTAACCTATGGTATTTAAAACTTATACAGCCACTATAATTTGCTGTCAGTTTTGTCAGCCAGTAATCCTTAACATACAAAACCTTCTTCATACATTATAATAGCTCAGGAATTAAAATTTGCTTTGAGATTCTGCATTATTACTGCACTGTCAGCAAAAAAGCAGCAGAAATGTTCTTCTAAGTAAACTCATTTTCTGCATTGGTACTGTGACTGGTATGTTAGGCTTCTGATTATACTGTTGTATCTCAGAACATACTTGGTTGCTTGGAAGGCACTGATGAATTTAGATGTGAATGTTTAAGTATATGAATAATATTGGGAAATCACCAGCAGAAAGACTATGGAAACCATCTCTACTTGAAGCAAAAAGGATGGTAAAATAAATAGCAAGGAAAAATCAAGTAAACAAAGCAGAAAGGATGATATAATCAGGAATAGAGTCTAAGCAGAAATGAGATAGGAAAAGAAACGGAAAAAAAAAACCCACAGAAAAAAGAAAAAACTTGTAACCCGTAAGCAGAAGAGGAGTTAAGGATTAGTAAGCAAGAATGACAATGACAAGAAACAAGGGGACATCTTGTACCTCATTCCAATGCAAACCTTATGCTTAATATACCCAGGCCTAAGGAGAAAGGGATGAGATGAAGGAACTGCAAGAAGCAGAGATAAGCAGAGGTGTCTAAAAGTTCCTGGTAGGCTGCTTAGAGAAGGCTTTCCACTGGCAGAACCACAGAGAATTTGATCCACATGAGATAACTCAGAGAAGGGTGCCAACTAGCAGAGTCGAGAACTAAATTGCGAGCAAAAACCTCTGAACTGACTGCAGTGTTTTTCCATTTGGTGTGTGGAAACATATTGCATTGCTGCTATACACAAGGTCAAGCTGCTGACATGGTTTTGCTCTGCAGTGTGAAGTGTGGTTGCTGGTGAGTTGCCAGTAATGTGAAGTGGTTCAGTTATTACGAGTGATTTATTATTTTGTTGTGTACTTAAGTCACAAAGTGTATTATGGCTCAGTATATGTTTTCTACTGCACAGCATGTATTTATTTACGATTTTTGTGTTAACTCAGCTTGTCAAATGAAAGTACAATTTGCAGAAAGATTTCCAGGTGTAAAAGTTCCAGGCTGTTCAACAATCCATGAACTTCACAATACATTTCAGGCCACAGGAAGTGTTCAGGTTAAGAAATATACAATACAGCATATGGTTCTTACTGAAGAAGCATTAGACAACATCAGTCATTGTTTGGGGAATTCCCCCCACATATCACTTAGGCATCTTTCACAACAGGCATTTCTTATGGCTTTGTGCGAAGAGCTACCAAAGTGCCTAAGTTAAAACCATATAAAATAACTGTGGCACATGCTCTTTAACCAGGTGATCTTGTAATTAGGCACATATTTTGTAAGTGGACTCTCAATAGTGTATACAATGGCAAAGTAGACACACATTTAATATTTTTCAAAGGTGAAGCTTGATTCCACCTTCATGTATATGTGTGCACACAAAATAATCATTATTGCAGCTCTGAGAAACCTAATATTGTTCATATAAGTACTAATGACGAACTTTTTATTTGGTGCACCATTAGCAAGAGTTACAGGGGCATTTTTTTTTTGAGTCAACAGCTGACATCTGTATGTATGTGAATACAATTTTGTACACCCTCTATTTTTAGAGAATTAACAATAGAGAGCGTGATTTTGCCTTTTTTTCAATAACAATTTACAGCTCATATGGCCAATAATTCACTGAGAACATTGAAAGTGTTTCAGGACATAATTACTAGTCAAGATTTGTGGGCTCCTCAGTCCCCCAGCCTAAACCCCTGTGATTTCAACCTCTGGGTAACTTAAAACATAAAGTGTACAAGACAAACCCACACACAGTGGAAGAATTAAAACAAAATATCCCCCTGGAATTTGCCAGCATTTCACAATGTAAACTATGGTGAGTGATGGATAGTTTCTTAAAGAGGTGCCAAAAAATCTATGGACAATGGTAGCCAGTTTCAGCATCTCCTATCATAAAGTTGGTAAGTAAAACCTTTAAAAGTAGTTTTAAAAATGTTTTATGGTTTCATGTATGCCCTTCTATGATATCGGTAGTCTGCAATAAGTGTCAAGGGTGCAGACAGGCAAAATAAAATGTGCAGTCTCAGAGTCTTTTGACTCTCATGGTACTTTCCAATGACCAAGCATCTGCATCATCTCTAACATTGTACTGCACAGCCTTAAGCCTACTGAAACATGAGAGAGGAAGAAAATGATGGGAAATGAGGAAAAGAAAATCTGTGATAGAAGAAAAACCATCCCACATTCACCTTGCTAATCAAAAAACACATGATCAAACTAGTTGGCACTAGGGATGGAGCCTAGAACCTCCAAATATGAGACTTGCACATTATCACAGAATGGTAATGCTTGATTAAGTAGAAATTAACTAGACAAGGATATAAGTCAGCAGTTCTCAAAAGAGAATATGAAAAAACAATCAGAGAGGTATAGATAAAAATAAATGGTTGTAATGCTAAAGAAAACACATACACCTTTTAGAGAGAGGTACACCAGAACCCTGTTTTAATGAATGTTGCCAGAATTCTGTCACTATATGCACACATCAGAGCTGTAAATCTTTCTTTGCTTTTCTTTTTTGCCATGACATTTTGCACTTTTAACTGCTTAGATCTTGTTGGATATCAAGTTGAAGATTTCTCCTGTTTTGTTCCCAATGAAAATGACCTCTGGATTATAGCCATGGAGAAGATTAGGCAGTCTCCTTTTTACAAAACTCAATGACTCATCTTAATATCTGCCATTTACTACACAAGTGTTGCCACAAAAGGTTATGCTGCTGCTTGAAATGATCTTCCCAACAATTTAAAGAGCAAAAATTACCGAAGTGTAAAGTTAGTGCTATTTGGTGAACTTTCTCTTCTAGGATGTTTCCATCAATAGGAACACTGTCACTTCTTCTGGCTTCAAACCATTTCATTAAAATGTTTTTGACTTCTTCAAACAGAGAGCTAGGAAAATCTTTGTTTCTTCACTGTGTATCCGCACAATACTTTTGCAGCCAGAATAGCATCTTTCTGTTTACAAAGTACCCCATGCAACACGGAAGAGTCAAATCATGTATCTTCCCCATATCAGTCAAAGTAACTGACTGTTGTTTACACGTCTTGAATTACTGTAATATTGTTATGGATGGTAAGCTTCTTCTGTTTAGCAGCCATTTTTTCTAATGAGAAATATAAATCTCTTTCACAAAGAAAAACAAGAACATAACTTAGAGATATAGAAATTAACAGGTTTAAAAAGGCGATTGCAGAGCTGCCAAAGTTTACAGTTTAATGTGAACTAAAGCTGAACATGAAGTGACGCATGGAAGCTAATGAATTTGAAAGTGTCTAAAAAGGCATAACATTGCCCATTATGGCATAGGTAGCATTACTTAACTGCATTCTGAAAATCTTAATGCACTAACTATGCAGAAGATTCTATGTGATTGCAAATCCGAGAAAAATATTTTTGTTAAAAACAGGCTTTTGCTTTTCATTAATGCAGGATTTGTAAAAAGCAGGTTTAAATAACAATACACTTGAGGGACTTTTGGCAGGACTTCCGAAAACATTTGTTAAAAACAGAATTACATTAAAACACGGTTCTACTGCTTAGAGAGATACTAATTAATTCTACAAATTTGGATAATTATAAGTTGTACAACTGCACCTTCAGTGTGATATTCCACAAGCATAGGCATCCATAAGTTGTGATATATTTTCTAACGACATATAAGAAACATGTATTGATTGCATTTAGAGATTTTATTTCTTACGTGCTTTATGGCCAGGACAAAGTTGAATATACAGAGAGGTCCAGATAAAAAGGCTGATTGTAACACTAAAGGAAGCACAAACACTTTTCAGAGAGAAATACACTCCTGGAAATTGAAATAAGAACACCGTGAATTCATTGTCCCAGGAAGGGGAAACTTTACTGACACATTCCTGGGGTCAGATACATCACATGATCACACTGACAGAACCATAGGCACATAGACACAGGCAACAGAGCATGCACAATGTCGGCACTAGTACCGTGTATATCCACCTTTTGCAGCAATGCAGGCTGCTATTCTCCCATGGAGACGATCGTAGAGATGCTGGATGTAGTCCTGTGGAACGGCTTGCCTTGCCATTTCCAGCTGGCGCCTCAGTTGGACCAGCGTTCGTGCTGGACGTGCAGACCGCATGAGACAACGTTTCATCCAGTCCCAAACATGCTCAATGGGGGACAGATCCGGAGATATTGCTGGCCAGAGTAGTTGACTTACACCTTCTAGAGCAAGTTGGGTGGCACGGGATACATGCGGACGTGCACTGTCCTGTTGGAACAGCAAGTTCCCTTGCCGGTCTAGGAATGGTACAACGATGGGTTCGATGATGGTTTGGATGTACCGTGCACTATTCAGTGTCCCCTCGATGATCACCAGAGGTGTACGACCAGTTTAGGAGATCGCTCCCCACACCATGATGCCGGGTGTTGGCCCTTTGTGCATCGGTCGTATGCAGTCCTGATTGTGGCGTTCACCTGCACGGCGCCAAACACGCATACGACCATCATTGGCACCAAGGCAGAAGCGACTCTCATCGCTGAAGACGACACGTCTCCATTCGTCCCTCCATTCACGCCTGTCGCGACACCACTGGAGGCGGGCTGCACGATGTTGGGGCGTGAACGGAAAACGGCCTAACGGTGCGCGGGACCGTAGCCCAGCTTCATGGAGACGGTTGCGAATGGTCCTCGCCGATACCTCAGGAGCAACAGTGTCCCTAATTTGCTGGGAAGTGGCGGTGCGGTCCCCTACGGCACTGCCTAGGATCCGACGGTCTTGGCGTACATCCGTGCGTCGCTGCGGTCCGGTCCCAGGTCGACGAGCATGTGCACCTTCCACTGACCACTGGCGACAACATCGATGTACTGTGGAGACCTCACGCCCTACGTGTTGAGCAATTCGGTGGTACGTCCACCCGGCCTCCCGCATGCCCACTATACGCCCTCGCTCAAAGTCTGTCAACTGCACATACGGTTCACGTCCACGCTGTCGCGGCATGCTACCAGTGTTAAAGACTGCGATGGAGCTCCGTATGCCACTGCAAACTGGCTGACACTGACGGCAGCGGTGCCCAAACGCTGCGCAGCTAGCACCATTCGACGGCCAACACCGTGGTTCCTGGTGTGTCCGCTTTGCCGTGCGTGTGATCATTGCTTGTACAGCCTCCCGTAGGGGAAGGGATCCGTCCCTTTCAGCTGCCAAAGTGCGGGCGCTGCGGACCCCTAACACTCGTGGTACCTCTGACGTTACTAGAGGAACCTCGGGCCGAACAGCCGAGCCCCTCCTTCGGGAGTTGTTCGGATTGGGATGGACTCGAGGGGGCAGTGTGTTCCCGAAACCCGTGGGAATCGGGTAAGTCTTCGGATGGGGTTGAGGGAAGCTATTAAGTCTCCCGGGTACTAGCCTGCAAAGCTAGTAGAAGGTGTGCTAGATCACCAGGCGGCCCCACCGAGGTTTTTCGGTAGTCTTCACCTTGAGTGTTGACACGCGTAAGTGGCGTATCCACTTCCATCCCGTCTTGAGTCCATAGGACCAGATGGGGGGGCTTGTTAGTCTCTAGGTCTTGCCCTATGGAAAGCACCTCGGAGGACGCCGAGCGCCCTTTGGGACAGCTCGGATACTCCCTGGTTGAAGGAGGCCCGGGTCTTGTTCCTACGGGTTCAAGGCTAATGGGAGTAGATCCTCTGGACTCAACGTGCTTGTACAGCCCTCTCGCAGTGTCCGGAGCAAGTATGGTGGGTCTGACACACCAGCGTCAATGTGTTCTTATTTCCATTTCCAGGACTGTATATACTGATGCCAATTAGTTCTAAGAATTTGCATAATTATAACCTGTACAACTGTATTTTCATTGCAACATTTCATAAGAACAGGCATTCATAACATATGAAATTTTCTCTAAGAAACACGTTCTGATTTAATTTACTTCTTAGGTGTTTAGTGGCCAGGATAAATTTGAATATACGTAGGAAGGGCATGAGAAATGCCCTTTGCTGACTGAAATTGGTAATTCAGAATGTCAGTGATGTTAATTGACATTATGTTGGGACAAGCTCAGACTGACATTAAAAAAGTCAGTAATTGAATATATTATAATGGCAAGAACAAAAAGAGATTTAACTCAAACCTTCCAAGAACTACAGGATAACGCACAGGAAATTGGTTTACGGATAAATATGGAGAAAACTAAAATGTTAATACAGACACGTAAGCCTAACTTGAACAATAACAGACAGCAGATAGACGTAATAAAAGTAAATGCAGTTCAAGAATTAACATATTTAGGTACAATAATCAGCAGTGATAATAATGGAATATATGAGATAAAGAATAGGCAGTCAAAGGCAAATAAAGCATATTTCACATTATTACCAATATTCAGGTCTAAAGACATACACAGACAAACAAAAATATGATTGTATAAAACAATAATAAGAGCAATATTGACATACAGATGTGAATGGGTAATGACAAAGAAAATGGAGAATATATTATGTGCCTTTGAAAGAAAGATTTTGAGAAGAATCTTAGGACCAGTGAATGATAATGGATTATGGAGACATAGATATAACAGTGAAATATATGACATATTTAAAGAGCCAGATATAACAAGAATAGTTAAATTAAGAAGACTTCAGTGGGCTGGTCATGTATTACGAATGAATGACCAAAGTATACCCTTAAAAGCGTTAAAAGGCAAAATGTTTGGGAATAGAGCAGTTGGCAGACCAAGGGAGAGATGGTTTGATGGGGTGAGAATAGATGCAAGAAACTTACTGAATAGCAGGAATCTGGAAAGAGATGCAATAAATAGGGAAGAATGCAGGCAATGCTTAAGAGAAGCCAAGGCTCAAGTTGGGCTGTAGCGCTACGGAAGAAGAAGAATTGAATATATATGGAAAAACTGAGAAATCATCACCAGTTTTTCAATCACATCTGTCTAACAAGACAATAAGCAGTGGCATTTAAATGCACTCAACAAAAAGAATAAATGAACCAGTCAAATTGACTTCTCATGTAATTACAGCTAAAAAGTAAACAAAAGAAAAAAAATGGCTGGAGCAACAAGTTGGACTTCATATTAATAGCTACTGAAACAGGAAGGAGACATGTACACTTTAGTGAGATTAAGTAGCACTAGACAAATCTGAAGTAGATTCTGCATAGGAAAGGTGTTTACTGAAATGTTGGAGATGTCTTCTATAGAATTGTTTTCAGTTGGAGCATAAAATATTTTAAGCAAAAATATATGCTAAGCAATTTGAGGTTTAAAATTTAACACAGAATGTAATTTCTATGAATATGACTGTACAATTAAGAAAGAAGTTACAATTAAAAAAAAAGAAACCATTATCAGTAAAAATTGAATCATTCAAATTATTACTCAGGAGATGTCAAAAATTGGATTATAATAAGAGAAAATGTTTTTTCAAAAGTGGTGTGAACATTTTGCAGATATTCCTGCAATATGTGGAGTTCATGTGAAAGTGTTACAGCCATATATTACAGAACATGCACTGAATATTACTTCCATGTGAACAATCAGTGCAAACAATCCACACAAATTATGTATAAAAGCACATGATAACTTATTTATAACATGTCAAAAACATTCTCAGTATATCTGATGTCAGGTATATGGTTTCAATGCAATGTGCAATGTCAGAGAACACAACAATTCATGGTCTGTTTAAAATTTGTTCTAATCAATTATTGCAAAAATAACTACTAAGTCACACAACAAGCTGAATTATATGTCAGTAATGACATTTAAATTGAAACGGAAGGATAACAGAAGTGTTTATTTCTTATGAATGAAACACAAAATGCTGATATTACAGCAACAGGCAAGCTGAGAAAAAGGAAACGTACTAGAGAGGTGGTAAAGAAAGCAAAGTGTGTCTTGAGGACCAGACATGAATGGAAGCTGTTAATTTGTATGATCAGGCTTATGTCCTGTAATGTGCCACATAGCTAAAGGTACAGAAAAATATATTTCTTTATGGTATGCTTTAGAACTAATATCACTTATCAGCTGCTTCTAAATGTAACACTACCAGAGGAATTGTTAAGACATTGACCTTCAGCTCAAGATACCCCATTAAGAACGAAGCTAAAAATTGTACCCCTTTTGCAATATAAATTTCACCTAGAGACAAGAAATAATAACATGAGAAAAAAAGGGTGTTATATACCACAGTAGGAGCAAAAATAGCAAAGGTTCTTGGAAAAGCAAAAGGTGTTTTGTTGCCCTATATTTTGAGAACAATTTTCATGTCCACCATAACCGACAATCATATTTGGCCATCAAAATCAGTGAGTCAATGCTTTCAGTATAATGCAAGCAAAATTTCAGGAAAGAAATTACACTGTAGTTTTTGACTGAATTTTTCAGCTTAATAATGGACTCCTGCAGCTGTACAGGGATTTAAATAAGATTTTTAGATAAACATGAGGGTATTTAAATGAGACACCAATGGTTTAAAAGTAGATCAAAATTACATTCCAAAGAAATGTAGTGAACCCATTCCCATAACTGTTCATGCTAACCACTCCACCACTGTGGACCACATCTAACATTCTTATATACTGCCCTCTTGAATATACATTATGATAGCACTTGTCATAGAGGAGAATTAAATTACAATGTGAGCACATTTATCTTTAGGAAACACTTGATAGCATGTAAAATAGGGGTGGGACAGTTATTTCTGGTAATGGCTACAGGAATTAATGGTTAATGTAACAGTTCCAGGAACAACTGGAACAGCTATAACTATGTTTCAATATGAACAAAGTTAATATAGATTAAAATGTTTAATGCAATCTAAAAAGTAGTTTCTCTAGCTGTCAATTCCTTGACTGCTGCAGTGGTTTATATTTGCAAAATGCACTCACACTTGCTTCTCAGAGATCCTAAATATAAACATCATATAACACAAACATAGCAAAGCAAAATACATCACCATAGCTAACATCAACGTGAGTGAAATTATGTATATCATAAGTATTCTTGTAAGGCATTGCATAAAACACGTTAATGTTCCAAGCAAAAATTACTGTCTAACTTTAGGAAAGTTGCAGATAATATCAGGTGGTTACATTTATGTGTCAAAGCAGATAATATGTTTTTTTTTTTTTTTTTTTTTTTTTTTTTGCCAAATAGTATATTAGATTGACAAGTCACTCATGATTTCTTGTGGAGCAATTTGATACAGGCTAACAAGTTAAAGTAGTAACTAGTTCCCATAAGTGATACCACTGCACATAAAATGAATATCATACAGACTTGTGTAACTGTCCTGATGTTTTAATAACTTTTAAAGAGAAAATCAGATTGTCTTTGTTATTTTGGTAACCATTATTAGGTAACCACTCATTTTCTATCTATCCCTAATGCATAATGTCATGTAAAAGAGATTTGCAAAACGCAAGTGGCCCATTACTTTCTTCTTAAAATGTACATAACAGATTTGGAACAATTACAGAATAGTGACATAACTTGGTTCGGTGTAAGATGTAGATGCTGATGTGCTCTACAACCTAACATTATAGTCATCTATAGCAATAACTTGAAAATACCTTCAGGACATTTTCACAACCTGATATTCTTCCACCTTCAAGCAAACGATTTTTGACAAGTAAAAATAAAATTTAAGCAGTGATAACACAGAGCATTTGTAATGCTATCTTATCAATGTTAAAATTATATATGGTATAACCTTGATTAATCATTCCTGAAACCATTGTTTTTCCATATGACGGTTTTAATTATACAGTCCCAATACAGTCTATTTTATAACATATGTTAAGAATATTGCAATTATCTTTCTTAAGTTATTTTTTGCACATTCATTCAGAAATTTCAGTCCTAACAGAAATCCATCCTTGAATGATAACTTTCAAACCAAAGACCATTATGTATTTTGTATGTATTGTTTACGCAGGATATATCAGTAATTCTAAAATGCTAGGGAAAGATAACAATAAAAGGATTAGGCCAAAATTTGAGGTGCCATCAATTTCATTAAACAGTATGATATTAAGACATGGACAAAGTAAACAAGGTATTCAAGATATTCTAATGAGGAGGTTGATCCAAAAACAAAGAGGTGCTACTGTTTACCAGTATTTACGGAAACATTCAACTTAAAATACTGAATGTGCCATTTGTTACCCAACAATGAAAACAAACAGCACATTTTACATGTAAAGGGACGAGGATAATCATTTAAATAAATATGGAATTTATGGCTCACTATATTTGTTACTTCCCTGCTTTCATCATTTTTTAAAACTACTGCCTTTAAAAAGATAAATTGGGGCGTTGATTGCAACTCCTCAAGAGTTTAATAATAAAGTTAATCCAAAATTGAGGAAAAGACAGAATGAGCCAGTATATAGATAAACTGACTATATTTACAGGCTAGTTCCAAAGTAAAATTCAAATTTTAAACTATTTGCATAAAAAATTGTTAATAAGGCATTTATGTCAGCTAGAAAATATAAATACACTTCATTTGATAGAATATACCTTAAACATTTGTTGCTGTTCTGATTCATAGAGTTAGAACATGAAAAATCTCGAACAATACCCACTATCACTGAGTGTAAGAGTAACATGTCCACAATTTATCACATTTACAAGCTGGTGGTGGTGCCAGGAGACATAAGCACTTGAAACTTTTTAGTACATAACCAAAGTATTTCAGTGTTCAATTCTGACACTCCTGTACGTCACATGATTACAGCCAATAAGTAATTAGCTATTCCTGAGGTGCTTCATCTACAATGTAAGAATGGTAGCACAATCAATGGAAAAATACTCTTTACTTTTACTGTTGCCTCCAAGACCAGCATCCAGATATACAACCAAAAGCATTTATGATTTAATTATGCTTTTCATTCTTAATTTTATTAATCACATTTATAATTACACCACTTAAGGAAAATCAATTGGAAACAATCAGAAGAGAGAAAAAAAATTACTGTCAGCAAACAACACAGTAAAATTGAAAGCCCACGGAGTACACGATCTCCAGCTACTCAGTTGATTGTAGAACAATTAAGTACTTTCTTCTGTTCCTGTTTTGTGTTAGTGAGCAAATGCAAACACACCAATCAACTCTGTGAGCAGTAAGTCTTCTGGACTTCTGGAGTATTAAGTTTTAATGAATACAAATAAAAAATATGTAATCAGCATTCCACAAGTAAACATAATTCTTAATCATTATTACCTGTGATAAGATTTCAATTACTCTTATTCCAGTGAAAAATTTATAAAAAAAACTGGCATGTCATCTACCTATAATTAGATATATTTATATATTTACATACACATGCACACAAAGTGATTGCTCAGCTACACACATTACATTATCTCACACACATGCACACTATGTACAGAAATGATTTCTAGCCTGGAGTGACATATATGAAAAAAGGGGGCAGGTGGTGGAGGCAGTGGCGGGGGCAGTGGCGGTGGCGGTGGCGGTGGTGGTGGTGGTGGTGGTGGTGTGATCATATGCTTATAATAAATTTACGGGAAGAGGTTCACAAGAAAGTGAAAATATGAATCTGAATAACAAATGAGTCAAAATAAACTCTTAAAATAGTTTCACTTTTAAGTTGTTATTGCCGCATCGTAAGTTAGTAATTGGTGTTTTGCCTCCACGTGCTATTCAGCTGTGAAAAGAAGGAGTGGAGATAAACACATCACTGACACATTATTGCAGTCGCCTAGCAACCAGCAATCCACCAATCAGAAGTAAACTGTTGCCATAGCAGCCCAGCATGTTTATCCTGAGTTGCGAACTCTATTGCACTATACCACGTGCTTTATGCATGACGTTAGTCTATTGGCATGTTGAGGTTTGCAGTAAACAGACACTGCTACTATTGTTGCTTCAGTTATGAATCAGCGGTGTGATACCGAAATTAAGGTTTGCCATAAGTAAAGAATCATGATGGATGTCAAAGGGAATGTTAGTTCTTTGTGACAAAACGGGCAAGGCCAGTTGAGTACAATAGCAGTTGAGAGTGAGAAAGTTGTTATAACAAAAGCAATGTAAGAAACAGTGTCCTTAGCAGATTTCTAAAGGGGCTCACTTGACCTGTTGAATAGGTTATTCTTTGGATCATTCATAATGGCGACAAAACAGCCACAAAGGGATCTTTGGTTGAAAAGGAGTTTTCAGAAAGTGAAAGTGATACACCCATGCGCATCTGTGGTCATTCAAACAGTCTTCGGCGTGGAGCCGATTAGAGCGGTCCTAGGTGTGAGGGTGATTAGGGCGATCCACTTCTTCTGTCTTGTTTAAGGACAGACCAGAAGAGCTGAGAGGATTTTTTGTCGGTTCATATATACGTGAGGAACAAATAAAGTGTATCGAGTAATAAACATTCTGCCGTCAGTAACTCCAAACAGGGATATTGGTAACCCTTGCTCGCCAACTTATTTGCTCTTGCAAAAATATATAATTGCTTCAAATTGGCGCGCCAACGCGGGAGGTTTGACACGAGCAGCAGATTCAACCCGAGGAGGAGGTTCAACTCGAGAAGCATGTTCAACCTAATTCAACCCGACGAGGTTCAACAGGAGGAGGTTCGACACGAGGACGTTCGACAACAAGCGGATCTACAACGGTTCTACTGGAAAGAAGAGAGACCGGCATCTTCAGTGACATCAGGAGCCAGTAGAAAATCAAAGGTACAGAGTGTTATATTATCTACTAGACTATTGTGAATGTATTTGAGTGAAAAAGAAGAATAAAAAGAAATGTGTTAAGTAAAAATTTGTAGAAAATATGGAAGTTCAGGAGGTTTATAGTAATAGCAGTAGGCTGAAAGTAGTTGAAGTAGCAGAGTGTGGTAGAACTGTACCAAATAATGTAGAAATGAAACGAAATATGTTAGGAAATTAGAAAACTGTTCGTAAGTTTGAGTAAAACGTGGGATAATCATGTTGAAAGTTTAAGAAAAGACCATGAAAGTTTTATACAAGAGTGGAAGAATGACCATGAAAGTTTAATAAAAGAGATGAAGGATAATAATCGAAGTTTAAAAAAGATAGAAGAAAGAATAGAAAGTTGTTTTCAGAAGTTAGAGGTAGGACAAATAGAAATAGGGAAGAAGATAGACAATCAACAACAGGCGTTAGAAAATTTCGGGAAAGTTAGTCAGGAAGTAGAGAATGTAAGAGAAGAAGCTGGTCAGGTAACAGACAATGTAGGGAAAGATGTTAGTGAGGAGACGCAGAACGCTGAAAATGAAGTTTTGAATGTAGTTAATGAAAGGTCAGATAGTGAAAACAGAAAACTGAGGGAGGAAATAGGACAGAACTTAGGCAAAGAAAGAGAAATGGCTAGAAAAGAGTTAGAAGAAACTAGGAGTAGATTAGAAGTATCAGAAAGGGAAAGTAGAGAAATAGCTAGAAAAGAATTAGAAGAAACTAGAATCAGATTAGAAGTATCAGAAAGGGAAAGTAGAAGGAAGACGAGGAATTTGGAGGAAATTACTGATCAAATGAATGAGGTAGCAATAGAGATCAAGGTGACAAAAGAAACATTGGAAAACAGTCAAAATCAAGGGAGAAACGAAAGAGAAATATTAAAATATTTCGGGCAAGGGACACAGTTCCATCAGAATATGTGTAGAAAAGATAGGACAAGATATCGATGTCCAATACCTAAGCTAGATATGGAAAAATCATGGGGATGTAGAATAAATAAGTCCTTTGTACATGGAAAAGTCCACAAAATTCCTTTGTATTTTCAAAGCACGTTGTGGGATGATGAATTTTCTAGTAAATGGTGGGAACTTAGGCTAAAGTATTTAAAAGTACCTTAACAGATTATAAAATGAGAAGAAACACAAAATTGGTAAAATGTATATGTTAAGTATAAAAAGTGTAGTGTAAAATTTATAAGGTTAAGTATAAACAATGTAATGACAGTGCAGTGAAACTTAAAACTAAACAAGTGAAAAAAAAAAAAAAAAAAAAGAAACTAAATGAAAATCAGAACAGTGAAAGACTTTTGAAAATAATATTTATATAGAATCCGGAAGAAGAATTCAGAAATGTTGTAAAAAAACTATATTATTAATAATGTACAATGGTTTAAACATGGAAGTGTATATTTATGAATTGTTTTAAGTGTAAGAATAATATGAATTAATTTTAAGTAGATCAGATGGAGAAAAAGAGAGAGATGATGTAGATTAAAATATTTTCCGAGTAATATTTAAAAGTTGAAAATTGCAGATCAGAGTGTTGATAAATTTTAAATTAACTATTGTTATGTAACCATGTGAATAATTTTTAGGAAATGTCATGCAAAATTAACATTGTGAAAAGAAATTGTAAAACTAATTGGAAGTTGCTGACAAAGGTCTAATATTTTGTGTTATATTCGGGCAAGACATATATATTATTTCATTATGGGATAATAAAATAATATCTATGGGGGCATTTGATACCGAAATTAAGGTTTGCCATAAGTAAAGAATCATGATGGATGTCAAAGGGAATGTTGGTTCTTTGTGACAAAACGGGCAAGGCCAGTTGAGTACAATAGCAGTTGAGGGTGAGAAAGTTGTTATAACAAAAGCAATGTAAGAAACAGTGTCCTTAGCAGATTTCTAAAGGGGCTCACTTGACTTGTTGAATAGGGTATTCTTTGGATCATTCATAATGGCGACAAAACAGCCACAAAGGGATCTTTGGTTGAAAAGGAGTTTTCAGAAAGTGAAAGTGATACACCCACGCGTATCTGTGGTTATACAAAGAGTCTTCGGCGTGAAGCCAATTAGAACGGTCTGAGGCATGAGGGCGATTAGGGCAGTCCTCTTGTTCTGTCTTGGATATTTGTAGGTTCATATATACGTGAGGAACGAATAAAGTTTATCGAGTAATAAACATTCTGCCGTCAGTAACCCTAAACAGGGATATTGGTAACCCTTGGTCGGCAACTCCAATTTCAATGTTCTAGAAAAAAAAGAAGTAGTAAATAAATAAGTTGGAAACGGGCATTCCAGTGTCATTAAAATCTCCTTCTCACACACATCCATGCATACCCTGTGAGAAACCTCATTGTTTTACCCTGAGCTAAACAAAAGTGCTTCAAACTGTATTGTCAAGTGGAACATTGTTCGCCGCATATATTGTTGCTTCAAATTGGCGTCCACAACGTGGAATTGTGTGACACCCATAAACATTTTTGTATCAGGTGTCACAATACCATCGTCGTTCGTTGCCCATAAGTATGAGATGGTATGCGTTGTTGGAAGGGAACAGGTGTGGATTTAGTTAAGGAATATCTTATGAGGTTTTCTGGGTTAATGACCAACCCTTCTTACCTGCCTTTGTTCGGTCCAGTTCTAACATGAATAACCCTTACGGTACTTAGGGTATTGCTCCCTGTCATCACTGCCAAACTAAGAGTGTACTGCTTCAAGTAGTGAATGTTTCACAGGGTATAAACAGGTTTACATTTTCGCAACATAATTTGTGTTTCAGTGATCAACTTTAGTGTTTCAGTGTAACTTTAATATTTAGCTAATTATCGTTACTCATGGCTGCCACAAACACTTGTGCTACAGAAGCTATCTGTGAAGACCACAAAAAATGTTTTTGGGCACGGAATCCCAATTAAAGGACAAGCAAGGGAAATTATATGTTCCGTATGAAAATATTTTGAGGATGAAAGAGACAATGGGGGTCCAATAATTCCCGTTTCAAAAGTACTGGACAGAACCTCAGCTGCTGTTGGTGTAAGTAAGAATACCATAGAGTAGAGAAAAAGAAATACGCTAGTGAAGAAATTCAGGCATGTACATCGCGGTTGCAAACTCCAGGGAAGAAGAAGCAACATAACCTGGTCATTAACCTGGACCCATTTCAACAAGATGCCATTCGCCGACATATATATGCGTGTTATATCAGGAAGCAATATCCTACACTTTCAAAACTGCACTCATCTCTACAAATGAATGATCTTTTTACAGGTGGCAAGACCTCACTTCGAAAAATAGTTAAAAATTTAGGATTTCGCTATAAAAAGCTAAATGGTCATAAGATCTTGCTGGAAAATCTGGACATAAGTGTCTGGCACTGTAGGTTCCTATGTTATTTCTTGTGATTTTGAGAATATTGTATGGATTGATGAAACCTGGGTGAATGCTAATCATTGCATTAACAAGGGCTGGACTGATGATACCTTGGGAGCAACAATGCGGTTGTCATTAGGTAAAGGTGAAAGAATAATCCTCCTTCATGCGGGAAACACTTTTGGATTTATTCCGAACTGTTGCCTCCTCTTCAAATCTAAGAAAACAGGAGATTATCATGCAGAAATGAACCATTCCAAATTTCTTAAATGGTTCAAAGAGCAGTTATTAGTCAATTTGGAGAGGCGTTCCATAATTTTCATGGATAACGCAAAATATCACTCTGTTATTTTAGACAAAGCTCCAACAATGGCATCCAGGAAGAGTGTTATTTTGGAATGGCTTGTTCGCAACAATGTGCATGTTCAAGACCATTTAAAAAAAATATGAATTGCTTGAACTGGTAAAAGCAAACAAACCGCAGTTCCCACAATATATAGTTGATGAAATTGCTGCAGAAAAAGGCCACAAAATTATTAGACTTCCTACCTACCATTGCCATTTTAATGCAACAGAGTTGATTTGGGCCCAAATAAAGGGATATGTAGCGCGCAACAATACAGATTTCACTATAACATTTGTTATAAAACTAACAGAAGAAGCAATAGCAAAAATAAGTGATAAAAATTGGGAAGATACTGTTTGTCACAAAAAAAAAAAAAAAAATATATATATATAGTGGCAGCATGGCAAAACGAAGGCATTTTGGAAAAAAGTGTGGAAGAACTCATAATTTCCATGAGAGGTTGCAGTAGCTCTGACGACAGTGGCAGTGACGATGATCATCAGGAAATCAGTAGCAATGACAGCAGCAACTCTGAGATAAGAGGCATATTCCCGTTGGAATGGAATGCATAATTCTGTGCAGATATGGCACTATTGTTTCTCTAAATCTTAACTGTAGGTAACCATTTATTTTTTGTTCATTATGCAGATTTCGTATACTGTAATTAGGTAACTGCTCACTTAAACATGTAGACAGTCTTATGGCAGTCTTACGATTAATACTGCAGTATGCAAATTTCTAGGATTATGTGCGTGTGCATTACTGCAACCTAACTTCCTCCTCCCCTCTACCCGTCATCTTCATTGCCTAGCATGTGGAGAGAGATGGTAAAGTGGCAATGGTGCTATCCCCTCTCCTTCCCCACTCCAACTGTCAATCACCAACTTATAATGCATCCATAATAATAGCACACGTTTTGCAGATACCTGCATCACCAGCTACTTTTTACTGCCCAGAAGGATTTCAAGTGTTCTCTCTGGTGCCTTGATGCTCTACTAGTGAACTTCTGATGAACCTATTGAGAGAGTTGTCTTTGGTGTGAATTTCAAAATTTATCCACACTGACTCATATTTCTTCACGATCATCTCACAGCTATCATTTTCTATTGATTTTTACACTGGTTTGAGTAGCTGACTGGAATTTTATACATTAGTACGCTACTGTTGATTTTTCATTGTGTTTGTATTTTAAGTGTCCAAGGCATTCCTTGAGATAGGAGGTTTCAATGTTCCTTTGTTAGTGCTGTGTATAATTTTTTTTTTTTTTTCACAGTCCTCACAGCTGATCTTGTAAATCCTAGTTTATTTGAAGGAAGCATTACCTCAGATCTGTTTGATTTAATTAGGCCTTTTATGCCCTGAAGCTTGTATTAATTTCAATTCAATTGTTACTCAAATTCACATATGCTTACTTAGAAAGTACTTTTTTAACAATAGAAGCAGAAGAAAATTAAATAAACAATGCATCACTTAATACCATATTTAATGGGATATGTTTCACAAGTATCTGCTTCCATCATCAACCAAATGTCACCTGCTGCTGGATGAGAATTTGGAGATGTTTTTCTGGAGTGTTTCATGAATCTTCTTGAAAGATTGTCTCCAACAGTTATTTCAAAGTTAGATATACATGCTTTTGATATTTAAGAATCAATAGAAATTTACTTCCCATTTAACACCCATTATTCAACTTCAAGATAAAGATTGAAGATAAACCTCATGAGAAGATTCCTTGAAAGCCACTGAAAAACAGCAACATATTCACATTCTCATTCAGTGGCAGTTGGCATTTGATTAATGAGTGCAGCAAATGTTTCTGAAATGTGTCCCATTAAAATGATGTATTGAGTACCAATAAGGCATATGGTTTTAGAAGGCATATGAGGCAGAGCTAGGGAGGGCTCGCTTAGAGCAACTGTCAGGCATATGAGGCAGAGCTAGGGAGGGCTCGCTTAGAGCAACTGTCCTATCATAGGCATGCAGCATTGCCTAGTTCAGAATGCACAGCATAAGCGTGAGCAACAGAGATTTCTCTTTTCCATCTGTCCAAAACAGAGGAGCGTTTTTTCAAAACTCAATATATGCACAAAATGCATTTCTGAGATAAACAGTTTTTTCTATTTAATGGCAATACTAATTGGTTAGCACAGCAAATATATTAATCATTCAATTCTCCTTCCTGAAACTGTCTCATTGAATGGGAAAAGAAACAGATAGAATAGTTTAACAAGTGCAAATTTGAGATTTGAAAATGCAAAGTTTTTTCAAAAGTCGATAGATGCTGATTAACTTTTCTGCGTGAGCGAAAAATTCACACATGAAGTTTTGTTATTTTTGTCATTTATTTTTTTTTTTTTTTTTTACTTTTTATTTATGTATTCATTATTTTTTATTTATTTTTACCTTTTCATAATCCATTATGTATTACACAACCAACATGTTAGTGTATTTTTAGAAAAATACAAAATACTAAACAGTGCTCAGTATGGTTTCAGAAAAAATATGTCGACAATTAAAGCTATAGCAGAAATAATAGACTATATAATAGATAATATGGATAAACATGTACACAACAACTGCATTTTCTTAGACTTAACTAAAGCTTTTGACTGCGTAGATCACAAATTACTCCTAGATAAGTTGTATCACTATGGAATCAGAGGAATTGCATTGAATTTAATAAAAACATATTTAAATAATAGAACACAGCAAGTAAATATAACTCATCTAACAAATCAATGCTTGAAAGATCATTATTCAAAAAGTATAGAAGTAAAACAAGGAGTTCCACAGGGTTCTGTTTTAGGACCACTCCTATTCATCATATACATAAATGATATACCTAATCCTCCAAAAAGTAGAATCATAATGTACGCAGATGATACAACAATTATAAGTACAGATGATGATAATAGGGTTTAAGGGCGCTCAACTACAAGGTCATCAGCGCCCTTATTATAAGTACAGGAAACACTATAGAGAACTTGGAAAATGTAACAAATCAGAACACTAACCAAATATCCTGCACACAAAACAGCTTTTTTATAAACACAGATAAAACTAACTATATACTGTGAATTTGTCGGTTCGTGAAATAACAAGACGAGGTTACAAACGCAAAAACTACACTTTATTTTCCTAGCAATACACCGTTTACCATTACAAATTGCTAGATCACCTCAAAACTGTTTATTTTCTCAAACACTACGCTCAACTGTCTCTCGCTTCTGGTAATGATCGGCCCCGAAGTTTCCCGAATCTCCACCGGCCATCATTTATTCATCGGCTTTGCGAGTCTACCGCCAGGGTGACACTGCTCCCTCCTCAAGGCTGGTCGTCCCGAATAGCGCCTTCGTAGCGGGCCAGGCGATCCAGGTGTACCACCAACATATTTCCTCGGGGCACCTTCTGGATGCGGTAGACCACGTCGTTAATCCTCTTCACCACACGGTACGGTCCTTGCCATGGCTGCTGAAGCTTCGGGCAGCGTCCCTTGGTTCGGGTCGGGCGGTACAACCAGACCAGGTCACCTTGCTGGAACCCTTGGCTGTTGGCTTGCCTGTCGTATCGGGTTTTCATGCGGTCGCTCGCCTTCTGGATGTTCTGGCGAGCCATCTCGTGCATGTCGTGGAGGTGGTCCACCAGGTTCTCCACATCCCTCAAGAGTGGCCCCAAGTCTGCATCCGCCAGCTGCTCCCTCCTCAGGCCTGCGCTATCCCAGCCATCCGCAGGCACTGCCGTGACTACTCGAACTGCTGCGGCACGCTCCTTCCCCTCCACTCTTGTGCATTGGCCGCACTCTTCTGGACAGGGTCTTCAGGACATAGCGTCCGCGTTACCGTGACTCTTCCCTCTGCGATGTTCCGAGGTGAAGTCATACTCCTGCTGCTTCTGGACCCAACGTGCTGTCTGGCCTTCCGGTCGCGCCGTCACCATCACCTCGCTCCTCGCGGGGACAACCACGTCTTCGTTCAAGATGACCCTGCAAATTCCAAGGCGCTCTTCTGGTTGACGGAGTATAACCTCTTCTCCGTTGAGCCTCAGGACCTTCCTGCCGACGTCGACCGTCGCCTCGTGGCTCCTGAGGGCATCCAGTCCCAGAATCACCTCCTCAGCCACCTTCGCGACGAACACCCACAGACGCACGGCACTCCGTCCCAAGGTCAGCTCCAGCAGGGCCTCCTTCTCCACAGGCATGGTGTCGCCCGATGCCGTCACAAGCTGGTATGGTCGGCTCGGTTTCCTCGTCGGCAAACCCTTCGCCACGTCAGGTCTGATGATGATCACGGCCGCCCCGGTGTCCACCAGCACGCGGCACGGCTTTCCTCTTACCCAGCCGTCCGCGATGAGGTTGTCATCCCTCCGCCGGCTGACGGCGCAGATTGTCACTCGAGGGGATGGTGGTAATGGCGCCGACGTACCCCTCTCCACGCCGGGCCTTACTCGTTCTTCCCGCTGCCCTTCCTGGTGTGGGCAGTCTCTCTGCAGGTGCCCGGGCTGTCCACACCCCCAACACAGGCCACTAGGTGTTCGCCGGCGTCCCGCAGATGGTCTTCTGTCTCCGGCGTAGCGGACACTCCTCGTTCTCGACGTCGGGATAGATGCTACCTTGGCCGCCTCCATCTTTAATGCCGCTGTCAGCGCCTCGTGGATGGTTTTATAATCGCCGAGCATTAGGCGCTGATGAATCTCCGTGTCCCGTACCCCGTCGACAAAGTTGTAGGCGGCTTCCCGGGATACGAACTCCAGTGGCAGGTCAACCAAGGCCTTGCCAGCTAGCTGCTCAATCGCTATGGCGAACTCCTGCAGCGTCTCCCCCGGCTGCTGTGACCTTGCCTTTAGTTGGCTGCGGTACGCTGTGGCTAAGCGGTGGTTCCCGAAACGATTCTCCAGGGCCTCCCAGATGTCCTTGGGCGCCGCCGTTGTCTGCACCGCGTTTAGGACTTCCGCGGCCCGTCCCTATAGGCTGGCTATTAGCTGTGTGGCCTCCTCCTCCGGTGACCATCTGTTGTGCTTGGCCACTGTGTCGAACTGGCGGCGGAAGACCTCAAATGTTGACGCGCCGTCATATTTCGGCGGTTTGACGCGCGCAGATGTTGTGTCGCGTCCCGGCGCGTCGTCCTTCAAATCCTTCAGTTTCCTGCCGACGACGTCCTCTACTATGGCGTTCAGGGACTTGACGCTGCTGTCGGCCTTTCCCTCCAGGTCGTCAACGCGGCTCGCCAGGTCCTCGACGCGCTCGTCCACTTGGCCCATCCGCTTGCCCAGCTCCGTCACGTTATCCCTCACGCCGGCCAACTGTTCTTCAAACTTCACGTCAAGGGCCTCGTTTGCCGCTTTCATCTCCGTGGCCAGGCTGTCGTTCGCTGCCCTCATTTCTGTGGTCAGTTCGGTCTTTATTTGTTTCAACTCCGCGGCCAGGTTGTTATTTGCCGCTTCTGTTTTTGCAGCGAGGTTTTCATTTGCCGTCTTCATTTCTTCCATTTTCTCTAAAATCTTTGCCAATGCAGCTTCCATTGTCGTATGTTCCACTTCTGACAACAGTTGTGACTTTGTCGGTTCGTGAAATAACAAGACGAGGTTACAAACGCAAAAACTACACTTTATTTTCCTAGCAATACACCGTTTACCATTACAAATTGCTAGATCACCTCAAAACTGTTTATTTTCTCAAACACTACGCTCAACTGTCTCTCGCTTCCGGTAACGATCGGCCCCGAAGTTTCCCGAATCTCCACCGGCCATCATTTATTCATCGGCTTCGCGAGTCTACCGCCAGGGTGACAATATGTTTCCAAACCATTCAAAATACAAATTGCGCAAATTACAAAATTATCATTGAGAATAAAGAAGTTAAAGAAGTAGACTCAACAAAATTTTTAGGGTTAGTGGTAGACAAACATTTGAAATGGGACAAACATTGCACACAAATTGTGTAATAAAATATGTTTAGGATTATTTATGATGAAAAGAATTTCAAATGTAAAAAAATATAGAACTTCAAAAGACAATTTATTACAGTCAAATCTACCCACACATACCTTATGGAATAATAGTATGGGGTCGCAGTACAAAGAAAAATACAGAACGAATATTTAGACCACAAAAACGAGCAATTAGATTAATTTTAGGTCTAAAATACAGGGAATCGTGCAAAGAAAGTTTTAAGGCATTAAATATACTCACACTATACTCCCTGTACACATACGAAACAATAATATACCTAAAAAATAAAAATTCAACCACAGAAACAAATCAACAAATTCATGACCATAACACACGAAGAAAAAATAATTATCATATACAGGCACATGCATTACAACCATACAATACAAAACCTATAGCAGTGGCAACCGAGCTTTACAATAAATTACCTGAATATATTACAAATATAAAAGAAATAAACCGATTTAAAAGGGACCTAAAAGAGTTCTGCATAACATCTTTCTATTCGCTTGAGGGATATCTAAATAGAAAGTAATTATTATTGTTGTAGAATGGTGTGTAAACTAAAATGTTACTCTGTAACTATCATATGTAAAGTAACTACATAGAAATGTATTGATTTATTATTATTATTATTATTATTATTATTATTATTATTATTATTATTATTATTATTATTATTATTATTATTATTATTATTATTTATTGTGAAATGTTATATAATCGTGTAGTATTGTATGTTTCTTTTTTAATATGTAATATAAATTTAACTGACGTATCCAAAAGACATGTATTGTGTTATAAAAGGATGAAAATAAATAAATTATTTTATTAGGTATGAACTTAAAATCTAAGTACTGCTACATTCACAATAGCGATATTATATTTTGTATTATTTATAAAACTAACATATTGAATGCATACAAAGAAATTTCAAACAATATAAATATGTAAGCTTTAACATTTATTAGTATCTTTTAGTACATCTTTATAAAATTCTTTTGCAGTTTCTGGAATTTCAAAAAATTTAGCTAGATTTTGAACATTCTTTTTATTTTCTTTGCTTACTCTATTAATTTTGGGAACATTTTGAGATCGAAGCAGAAATTCATTGCAGGACTTGCTGCGCAGTTTCATCACATCCACCTCCATAGGCAAAGCAGAATATGTATTTTGAACTTCTACACATATCTTATGGTCTTCCTTTGATTGCTTGGAGTATGTCATGATTTGCTGGATATTCATTTTGAAAGGAAGCTTTGACTTCAGTGCTTGTTTTGCACTTTCTTTCAAGTCAATTTTCCAGTCTTTGAACAACACTTTCACAGAGCTGTGATTTTGTAATATCTGATGGTGTTCATCAGTACTCAAGATATTCTTTTTTTTTTTTTTTAACTCTTTTTTGATTCTGCCGAAAACTCTATCAAGAGTGGTGCAAAGCTGAGACAACCTGGTTGCAGCCTTTAGCAGATTCAGTTTCCAACCATGTATACTAGGAAATGTCATCTTTGTTCTGCGTTTTAGATGGAATCTAGATTATACAGTCACACCTGCCTTGCATAGAATATCTCGCTAAGAGAAAATTTTAGGAAGTGATTGATTCTGCTGCATATCAAAACAGTGATTGCCTCTGCGTTTTCCTCTTTCAATAGCTGATAAAACCTTTTTGAATGTTTTCTTCTTTTGTTGCAAAAGTTGGTCCACATTTTTCTGATATTAAGTTCTGGAGGGAAATATCCTCTCCTTGATTTTGCTCTTCCATAATGGCTTTCTCTACATCTGTACTTCTTTATGTCTTGCTTTATAGCAGCAGAAATATCCTTCTGTAATACTCCTGTTTTGTCACCTCCTCTGGTTTCCTTTGGCGCATTCCCAGATAAGTGAAATGTTCTAGCCAGGTGAGATAATCTATTTTTTGACACCCCTGTGATTCCTTGGAAGCTTGCAGCACATACTGACAAAACTCGGCCATCATTAGTTCTCACATTGTATTTAATGCTAACAGTCTGCTTTCTATTTGCAGCTTCTTTCTTCACCACTCCGATTAGATATAATACTCATATATTTCATAAGGAATTTATCTTGATCTATTTTGTTGAGCATGGAAATATGTTGGTGAAATCCACTTATATCATAAGTCAAATCAGCTACATCACAGTGCTTATGTCCTTTACTTTTAGGATTTCATGGAGTGCACTCGAGACCATGTGAACATGAAATTGCTGGAGTATGAGCTTTCCTTGACTTGCATTTTGATTTCCTTTCCTTGTTTTTGCAATTCCTATCACCAATGCATTCTACGACTGGTACAGTTTCACAATCTGAGCGCCTGTCCATTAGGCAATGTACAGTGCAATGTCTCAACTAAGAATAAAAATGCCATGTAAGTATGACAAAGCTTTCAGAAATGAATGTGAAATCCAAGTGCACAACCTGAGTTCACAGTTATTGCCAACGGTACAACAGAGTACAAAGCTTGCAGAAATGATTGAGAATTCCAAGAATCGCAATAGTGAGACGGCAATCAATGCCAACACGTGTTTCAAAGAACTGAGGTTGCTACATGCTGGATCATAAAATCATAAAATTGCATCTATAGACTTTTGTTTTAACTGAGCAGATGCATCTATTAAGTTTTGGAAAGAAAAAAAAAACTGCTTAATATTCCCTATGTTCTACACAGTACATGAATCAAATTTTGCAAAATCTGATTTCACAGAACAATGCAGAAGGTGAAAATTATGCCGACACTATATATAACTCACTTTTGTAAAATGTTGCATCTATCGAGTTTTGAAAAAGCACTCCTCTATTACTGGAAATTCAACATTGTAATATGCCTTGGTATATGCAGCAAGAATTTTTGAAGCAGCCTGTACAAAAGTCATTTTCCTATGAGTATGGTTCTCAAGTTATTGCTTCAAGAATAAACACTTGACTCCCTGTTTATGGTATGCTTCAACTTCCAATCTTGCCCGTGTTATTTATTTTCATTATGCATTACTGAGCAAGACATTATGAAGTGTCGTTAGGAATTGTATATATTTAGTTCATAAATTAACTGACTGCAGCACAGAAGTGTACGCATATTCTTTGAAATTTGATTCAAAACCGGTTGAGTAATGCAAATTGAGTGCAGGTGCTTTGTGTAATTGTGACAATAAACAGAAAATGCACATGTCTACATTATGTTTTGTGAACCGTTAACAATGTCACTTTCAAAGCCTGTTATCAGTGGCGTTTCTGGCCACTACACTCCCAGAAAATATTATTTTTATAGTGTACAATTTCTTTAAGGAATTGTCATCAGAAGCAGTGCATGACAAGATCAATTTTTTGCAAAGCCAGGTAATAGAGTGCAATGTCAGTGTGCACACTGTGTTGCATATTGTTAACAGGTCAAAACTTCTAGCACAGAAATTGGTGAGCCTTTATTTTATTTAAGCTAGCAACTCCTCTACAATAAGTAGTTTTCAGAAATCCAGGTACGTCATTTTCAGTAAATAAATATGTTAATATTGAATGTTACAGTTTATAATATTATCATAATTATCATTTGCTGCGCAAGTTTATGTAATGAAAATTTGTCAGACAAATGTAACTTTCCTTGTGCATACATTGGTTCAGCTCATATGCCTTCTAAAACCGTACACCATATAATCCTACTCAACATGGATAACAACTGGAACTGTAGAGATCTTTCAAATATGAGAAATATTTGCATACATTATGTTCATTATAACTGCTTCCATGACAATAATGGCTCGAAAAGCATTTGGCTAGTCATGCCTTAAATTAAACAATGTAACTATGCAGTTAAAATGAAGAGATTTATCGAGATTTAACTGTATTGGAACACCACAGTGAAGCGAAAAATTATTAATTTTTAGATGAGTCGTATTTATTGCACATCTGCTTCACTTTCGTACCTATTTTGAGGATATGTTTCGCAAATCATCGTTTGCATCTACGGCTCTTATGCGACTCAGTGAAGCAGATGTGTAATAAATACGACTCATCTAAAAATTAATAATGAAGAGATTTATTAGAGTACTCCAGTACTGTAATACTGTTAACAAAATATTTAAAAAGGAAAATGAAAAGAAAAGAAAATGAAGCTGGTATTAATATATGAGAGGGTAAAAAAATATAAAAGGTAAATAAACAAAACAATAAGTTGATATTCATTTAATATCATTACAGTATTTAGCCGCTGCTACTGTTGTACACAAAGAACCACATAAAAATTAATTTACATGTGGAACATATCTTAATGTATATCACAGTTGTAAAATTAGAAATGTCCATTGTTTGGTGAATTATTTTAATTTTATAAAAACAATAAACTAGTAAAAAACAAAAAACAATATTCATATCAAAGCTGTAAAATTACAGTTGCACATTGCCTGATTAGGAGTATCCAAAATAATCTTCCTTCTTCCAAAATAGTGAAAAAATGCAACAGACAGCAAAAAACCAAATTATAAAATGAAATAGTGCCTGATTAGTAAAGAGAGTACAACAGAAATTATACTTAAAGTACATACGGCTTCAATGATTTGAATGTGTACTAAGGAATCTTTATAACACCATATTGATTCCTTTCTGAATAATTAGGGCAGCATATAAAAAGTTACTTGTTAGGAATTAAACAAGCTGCATACACTCCAATGTTGCACTTACAACAGATAAATGTATCAAGGATTCAAAAGTTAACATTGCCTTATGTCATAGATATGGAAATTAAAACTATTATGACTCATTTTATTGTTTTTCCAGAAGGAAATTTACATTTAACTTATAGAGGTATGTTATTCACAAAAGCACTTAAATAACAAGTATTTATACTTTTAAAACCTTTTAACAAACATGAAATGTATTGAAGCGCCGGTAATGTGTGTTACCGGGATGTTGAAGGTTCACCGCATTCTATGCTGTTCTTGGAATCATTTGCTGAACTGCCTTCTGCACAACCATCTCGGCTTTTCCTCAGGTGATCTATATATTCCTCTTGAGATTTTGCAAGAACCTGTGCAAGAATATCTGCATCCTCCCAATGTGATAAGCCTAAAAACAAGGAATAAGAATATTCTTAATTCAAAACAAACTGAAATGCTTGTTTCTCATCCAATCAACTCCTTATTTATAGTTATGTAAAAATGCATGTAAGTTACAAAAGTATCTATTTATCCTGTTTCAGTAGTAAGCACCCACATTCACTCCAAACCATTTTGTTGTACCCCCGACAATAGATGCAGTAACATTTGATAAAAAAGTAATGCAACTATGAAAACAAATGATGAGGTCTCGATATAACTGCTTAATTTTGGTTACTTTAGTCAATTTACCTCTTGGGAATAAGTTACCTCATATCAAGACATGACCAAATGTACGAGGTCTGTTCAAATTCTG
This sequence comes from Mantis religiosa, assembly GCA_030765055.1. Classification (NCBI taxonomy): domain Eukaryota; kingdom Metazoa; phylum Arthropoda; class Insecta; order Mantodea; family Mantidae; genus Mantis; species Mantis religiosa. Next base: position 77,941,165 of record CM060948.1, read on the forward strand.
GATCTTTGTCCACAAAATTTTTCTAAGCTTATGTTTTACTTATTGCGCATGGCCTCCTTCAAAATACTCTTCTCCACTGCTACCAATGCTATTTCCACTTCTACTATTTTCTGGATTGCATGAAACGCCATCTGGAAATTTTCTTTTATCTTGTTTATTGTTGCACATCTTCACCCTTTCAAGGTGGTTTTCAACTTTGGAAATAAAAAAAAAAAAAAAATTGCAAGGGCAAGGTCTGGAGACGATGAGACAGCACAGTAATTTAATTTTTTGTACAACAGTCATGCACCAACAAGAATTAATGTGTAGGTGTGTTATTGTGATGCAAGAGCCATAAATTGTTGTGCCACATTTCAGCCTGTTTCCTTCTTACATTTTCTCACAGGCATTGCAACATGTCCCAAAAGTACCATCAATTAACAATTTGTACCTGTGGCACAAATTCATGATGAACTAATCCTTCAAAATCAAAGAAAACTATCTGCATGACTTTTGATGTCTGACCGTACCGTACCTGACCTGACAAGCTTTGTTTGGTCTTGCAGAACCTTTCCCAACCCATTGTGAAGATTGAACCTTGGTCTCAACGTCATAACCATAGACCCACGTCTCATCACAGTTATGATTAGCTTAAGAAATATCTTATTCTCATTTGTGCAATCCCAAAGCTCTTCACAGAATGCGAGGCAATGGTCTTTCTGGTCTTGACTCTTGAGCCATAGCACGAACTTGGCAGGAACACTATACATTCCAAGATGCTGTGCAAGGACATCATATTCTTCTGCAATCTCTGGAAAAGTCTGTCTTCGATTGGCACGCACAATTTCATTGACGTTTCTGACATGAGCATTATCTTTAACTTCCATCCGGGCATATTTAAACCACATAAACCATTTGTAGCACAGAGTATGGCTTAAGCTCTCATTACCATAGGCTTTCTGCATCATTTAGTGTATTTCTATAAAGGTTTCCTTGAGTTTCATGCAAAATTTAATATGATGCATTGCTCCTGTAACTCTGCCATCTCAAAATTTGCAAACTGTGGGACACAACATTCCCACACTGAACAATCAGAGACATACAATAATTAAACTTTTGGTAGTTACACATTAAACACAGGCATATGCAGGAATGCTAACTACATTTCGCTCCAACACTCCATTGGCGTGAAATTACAAATGTTCCAGAGTTTTTGAACAAACCCTGTATTTCAATTAATATGTATATTAATATATCCACCACAGCATTACGAAATTAGTGAGAGGTTGTCTTTTATGATTAAACTTGAGTCACCACTCCAAATCTATTGCATGTGCATTGAATATTGCACTTTTTATTGTTCATAGCTCAGTTACACCTAAACCATCCACAATAGTATTAGGAAATTAATGAAAGGTTGCCTTTCATGATTAAACTTCAGTCATCACCCAAATTCTATTGCATGTGCATTGAATATTGCATTTTATTGATTAAACTTCAGTCATCACCCTAATTCTATTGCATGTGCATTGAATATTGCATTTTTTATTGTTCAGAGCTCAGTTACACCTAAATCTGTATTGTATCATGTTTATTATCCACAGAGGATTAAAATTTCATGATTTTTTCACATAGGATAAACCATACAGAGATGGGCATCCATACAGTAATGGGTACTGGCACTTCAAAGAGTGTAAAAATAAGCCTTATGGCAGCACTATGCATAATTTACTCGTATCTCTATGTAAATGGTTCCTTTAGCTATCAGTTATTCAAAATGGCAGACAAGTTGAAAGCCTGTGTCGATTGTGCTCTCAAAATTGAGAACACTGCGAGTAGTGGTGGATACATAACTAAAACGAACAAGAAAGACATACTAAAAGCAGTAAGTGATATCAGGAAATACTTTGTAGAAATGACAGTATCCGTGGAAGATAAAAACAGAGGAATAGAAAATACTATCAATGTAACAAAGGAGGTTAAGAATAGGCAAACAGATGATGTCTTGCAGGATGGATGCAGTCAGTTGGCGAGACCACTAGCGACATCTACTGGACCAAGTGACCAACACCAAATCAAGCTCCAACAACCAGTGACCTCTGGCCCTCAAATGGAAGAAGTGTCACCAGCCACATCTCCTCCACCGATATCTACGGCAAAGCACTGCAATACTAGTAGCCTGCAACAGAGGGACAGTCAGTTCAGCCTAACAGGACAAAATTTGGAAAGCATAACAAGGAAAATAACACAAAGACTGGAATCCATTATGGAAAATATTTTACATAATATGAGGAATATGATAAAAGAGGAAATAAAGAACTCAATGCCAAAAGCAAGTGCAGAACAAGTATCTTCACCTTTACAACCTAACACTAGAACAGAACCACCCCTCACACCAAGTACTATGGGCAACAGCATGCACAAAAAGACAAATAACATCTGAGGTCTTGTTGGTGCATTGCCCAGCATAGCTCATAGGGACCAAAATAAGACACAAGAAGCAACAAAGATAATCAACGCGAGGAGCTCCTTGGACCATAGTCATACGCTGAAGACAAAACCAAGGCAGACACCAACACCCACGACCTAACAGGAGACCACAAAGAGGCACCGCGACAGCGAACAGGCTTAAAGCTGCTGAAAGGAATGTTTGGATGTATATCGGGCGCCTTAACAGTGAGACAATGGTTGATGATGTAACTCAATACCTGAAAGAAAAGGGAATAGACAAACTCTCTGATTGTGAGATGCTGAATACCAAAGAATTGAACAAGGCACTCAAACTCACAGTTCCATTCAGATATCATGATATCAATTTCTGGCCAGAGGATGTAACTTTTCGCTCCTTTTGAACTAGATAGGAAAGAATGAAAATGTCTTTTATGGAATGTAGAAGGAATGAAATCCTTGATAAACACTCAAGAGATAGCAATGTTAGACCAAGACTTACTAATACTAACATACTTTCCTTCTGGAACCAATCTAAGCGGGTACTGTGTTTTACATAGCTTAGCAATTTTGGGCCCAGAGAAGAGAACCTCAAGCAGAGTATCCTGCCTATACAAGCCATCGATGGATCAAGTTGTGAACACATTCACAGAAAAGGACATGGTGATAGTCCATTTCTCCCAGTTAATCATTGGAATATATGTAAGATCTAATGCGACAACTGAATTTGCCATAGAGATCATCTTACAGGCACTAAAACACACTGACTCAAGCACACCAGTCTTATTCGATGGCAACTTCAACTGTCGCAGGGACCAACTGGATAACAAAACTCTAGCCGTTTTTGACACCCTGGAGAAGAGGGGTTCTCCTTGGCCAACAAGAAGCCCACCCCAACATATATAGCACACAACAGCTGAACTGTAATAGATCTTGTTTTTCCATAAAGGAGAAGCGATGCACATCATCAGGAATATTTGTGGATACCTATTAGAAAGCATATTCCAATTCAAACCACATTCAGACTAGAAAAACTGAATGTGGTCAACAGAACAGAACAGAACAGAACAGCAATGGGCCCCAAAACAAATCAACATTACAATACTTAATCATATCCTAGATGAAGAAGCCTTATTCAGCCATAACAGGGAACTTGATAGCACACTTTCACTATTGGAGGCTATTATACTCAACTCAGCCAAGAAAAAACCATCTAAAAGAGCAAGCAAACAATGGTTTGATGAAGATTGTTACTTAGCCCGAAAAGATGCACCAGAAGAACTAAACAGATGGAGAGAACACAAATCTGATCTGAATCTGGCAAAATACTCTGAGAAAAGTAGAAAATACCAAGTTCTACTGAATAAGAAACGAATTCACTTCACAGAAAAGAAGGAACGGGAAGTGATAGTAAAAGCAGAAGCATCACTCTATAGAATACTGGACCCTCGGAGAACAAAGGTTAATCCTCAATACTGATGTCAGTATGGGAAGAGTGCTTCTCAGCCTTACTACAAAGAATCCAACTGAATAACAATCAGGCATCAGTCACAAACCCTGAGGAAATCACTCCTCTGAGAGTGGAGAAAGTATGGCAAGCATTTTACAGATGTAAACAGCATAAAGCACCAGGGCCAGATGATCTCTCCGAGATTTTGAAGAAATCAATACCAGTGATCACCAACATCTGCACAGCATTACTCATTTTTTTTTTTTTAATTTACATCCTCCAACGCTAAGTCATATCGGATGATGAATGGAATGGATGAAATGATGCTCAAATGAGTCCGGGGTCCATGGAGCTTAGAGTTACCCGATATTCGTCTTACAGGATAAGGGAAACCCCGGAAAAACCTAATCCAGGTAACTCACCCTGACCGAGATTCGAACTCGGGACCTCTTGAACGTGAGGCAGACATGCTACCACCATGCTACCAAGGCGGGCATATGCACTATTCAATGAGTGCATCAGACAGTGAAATATACCAGAAAAGTGAAGAAAATGGAAGATACATATGTTGTATAAAGGCAAAGAAATCTAAGATTTCCCTGTCTTGCACCACGGTATAGCTCTGGAATGCACGCCTTTTAAAGTGTACTCCAGGCTGATTCTCAATCACATTCTACGTCAAGCCATGCTGTGGATACCAGGCAACAATTTGGATTCATAACTGGAAGGTCAACAATCCAAGCGATCTGCAGGGTTTTAGACATCATTTGGGAAGCAACCAATTCCACAGGGGCATAGATCTATGTAGTCTTTATCAACTAAGCGAAAGCTTTCGACGGAGTCGACAGATCCATTCTAATGACAAAACTACGACACATTCTGGGAGAAGAGAGCCTCAAACTACAGTTAATAAACAGCATCCTGAACTTCAATCTATTCACAATCAGCGACAACGTAGACCACTCCAGATCCATCATCCACACCAATGGAGTTCTCCAAGAGGACCCTCTCAGTGCGATTTTATTTAATTTGCTGACACACAATGTAATACGAGAGGTAGCAGAAGGCATACATATCTTCCCATATGCGGACGATATGGTTATGCTGTTGAGTAACAGATATGATTGACAACTAGGACTTGACAGATTACATGACTGGTCAAAAAGAAATGGCTTACACATAAACACAGATGAAACCAAGGCCATGAAGTTTACAAGAGGAGGAAATATCTCCAAAACTGACATCTATGTGGAACCAACAAGCTGGAAATTGTCAGCTCATATAAATACCTGGGACTTGCAAGGCTTAGAACTGGCAAAATCTTTACTAAGCATATAGAGGAAAGATGCTCGGCAGTGATAAACACCATGTTTGACATAAAAAAGATCCAGAAACTTTCTATGGGCACAGTAATACAACTTTTCCACATCAAAACTGCTGTGTTTCCTAGTAAAATTACTAGGAAACACAGCATGGGACCATTTAGAAACCAAATCATTTGAACATATAAATTATAAAGTCAAAGAGAAAGTTTATCGTCAAAAGAAGAAACTCAAGCATAACCATAATCATTGGCAACCAAAACATAACAAAATTTCAGCAAAGAACACATCCCTAGACAATGTAATTAATCTCTCAAAGCAAAATTTTAATACTGAAGAAATAGATGTGCTTAACCAAGGCCTAAAAATATGTATAACATACTCCAGCAACCCAGATGAATTCATTGCAGATATAGAATTAGCAGTAGAAGGCTTGGAAACCATGGACAAAAATATAATTAGGAAAAAATCATCTCCTGTATTGGAAAACTTAATAAATAAAAAACCAGGAAAACATTTGAAACAAATTAAGATAATTAAATCTTTAAGGAAAAAGGATGTAATCTTCTCAAGGGCTGATAAAGGGAACAAAATAGTAATCTTAGATACAGCTACATACAAGGAAAAAATGTTAGAGTTACTACAACAAAAAGAATTCCAAGAAATAGATTCTAATCCACTCAACCGATGCATAAAAGATGTACAAAAAACCATCATTAATAGTAAAATTTTAACAACTGCAGAACAAAAAACTATCAAACCGGACAACCCTACCCTTGCAAGACTATATGGTTTGCCTAAAATACACAAACCCAACATGCCCATGAGACCCATTGTAAATAATATAAACACTGCTACTTACCTTCTGGCAAAATGGCTGTCCAAAAAATTTCAGTCCTTTCCACAATTCCATACTCTGAGCATAAAAAACTCTTTAGACCTGGTAGAAAAAATTCAAAATCTTAAACTAAAACCTCATGACACTTTAGTATCCTTTGATGTCCGCTCCCTCTTCCCTAGCATTCCATTAGACAAACTTTTGATTCAACTGAAAAAATGGCTAAATTCTATAAACCTAGATGCCAATGCAATAGAAGAATATTTGGCAATGACTGAAATATGTATACATCAAAATTATTTTGTCTTCGATGGAAAATATTATAAACAAATTTCAGGACTAGCTATGGGAAGCCCGCTATCACCATTTTTGGCCAATCTATACATGAGCTTTTTCGAAACACATATAACTAAAGCCTTCCCTCATATTTTTAAAACATGGTACAGATACGTAGACAACATCTTTGCAATAGTGCCCTACAAACAAATAGATGATGATGTGTGTTTGGAGGAATTTAGTAACAGTGACGTCAAAATTAATATAAAAATTATTTGTGGTTGGTTTATTGACACTCGTCACTTACTTTTTCATATATTTATGAGAGACTAGTTTCAAAGGCCCTGGCCTCCATTTTCATTGAGTTGGGAAGAGATTGAAAATGGAGGCCAGGGCCTTTGAAACTAGTCTCTCATAAATATATGAAAAAGTAAGTGACGAGTGTCAATAAACCAACCACAAATAATTTTTATATTAAATAGATGATGCTTTGAAACTACTCAACCTGCAAGAATCCAGCATACAATTCACAGTAGAAACTGAAGAGGACTGTGCTCTAGCTTTTTTGGACCTTAAAATCACAAAAAGCAATGAAAAACTAGAATTTGGTATCCATAGAAAAGCAACACACACAGATAATTATATCAAAGCAAATAGTTTCAACTCAATTCCACACAAACATGCCACCATCAACAGTCTCACACACAGATTAGTAAATCTACCCCTCAGCCAGCAAGAATATCAAAACGAATACCATCAAATCTTAAAAACTGCAATTAAAAATGGATATGGAAAAAACCTTGTAGATAAACTAAAATAATTCAAACTTCAAAAGAGATTAAAACAGATCACAGCTCTCACACCAATAAAACAAGAAATTAGATTTGCTAAATTTACTTACCACCCCTGGGCCACAAAAAAGTTCCAAAAAATATTCAAGAAATACAATATAACATTGGCACCAAAAAACAATTACAACATTAAAAACCTACTTCACAGTAATAATACTGATAAGATAAAACCAGAGGAAAAGTCAGGCATTTACAAGATTACGTGTAAAGACTGTGAAAAAATTTACATAGGGGGGACAAAAAGAAACATAGGCACTAGAAAGAAAGAACACTTCAGGCACTTAAGATACAAAAATATTGATAAGTGCGCAATAGCTGCTCATTTCTGGACTGAAAATCATGAAATTGAAGATAGCACAGAATTACTAAAATACGTACAAAAACATAGTGAACTCGTCATATGGGAGAGAATATACATAGAAAAACATAACCAACTAATGAACTTTGAAATCCCGCCAGAAGAGAATCCCACATTTAAGTTCATCACTAAATCAACAGATGGCAGCAGCAACTCCAGAATTACCCACACCACTGGATCAAGCCTTAGTCGCATAAGAGCAGAAGATGCAAGCAAGTTATGTCTTAGGATTAGCTTACAATCCTCCAGAAACTTCACACTTTTTTGATAAAAGAATTTATAACAACTTAGAAGAAGATATTGAGAAAGTTAGGGAGTGCTATCCAGAATCAGAAATACGAGGGTTATTCGTAAAGTAAGGTCCATTTTAAATTAAACCATCAAATATATTTGCAAAATTACTTTTTTTATTGGATTCCTTACTTATTTCTCTATTTTTCTACATAGTTGCCATATATGTTTAAACATTTGTCATAACGTTCTACAAGCTTCAGTATACCGATGTCATACATGTCTACCGCCTCTGAGGATAACCAGTCTTCTACTACTTCTGTCACCTTGTCATCTGTGAAGAAGCGCTTGCCACCGAGAAACACCTTTAGGTAGCAGAACAAGTGAAAATCGCTCGGCGCCAGGTGTGGAATATACGGTGGGTGGTCATCTCTTCCCATCGAAAAGAGCTGATGAGACCTTGGGCTCGCCTGACAGAATGTGGTCTGGCATAGTCATGCAGCAACAACACTCCAGACCTCCAGACATCAGAAGGCCACGTCGCTTATTCTGTATTGCATGTCGGAGGATAGAGTAGTGCAGTAAGCATCTGCATTGGTGGTTGTCCCTCGTTCCATAAACACGACTAGCAACACTCCATGTCTATCCCAAAACATGGATGCCATCACTTTCCGTGTTGAGATTGTCTGCATGGCCTTGGCCTTGACCTGGACTGGTGATGTTGTGTGGCATCATTCCATTGATTGACATTTTGACACAGGAGTCGCGAGAAACCCACGTCTTGTCCTCAGTGACAATGTGTTCCAATAACTGATCTTCTTCCTCATGATATCAGCTCAAAAAGTTCAGTGCACAAGCCATTCTTGTCATTTTGTGTTCCTCAGTAAGTAGCCTTGGAACCCACGTGAACACAATTTGCGAAACTGCAAATTTTCAGAGACAATTTTGTACAGAGTTCTACCCACATCTGGAAATTCCATTGCTAAAGTGGAAATTGTGAATCACCGGCTTTCACGGATCTTTTCATCCACGGCATTGACCAAATCTTCTGTGATCACTGATGGCCGGTCTGATCGCGGTTCATTATGGACATTGTTGCATCCGTCTTTGAAAGCTCGAACCCACTTACGCACTTTCCTGTCACTCATTGAATTGTGGCCTTACACTTCACTCATCTGTCGACGAATGTCTGCTGCTGAAATGTTCCTTGCCATCAAAAACCGAATCACAGACTGTATTTCACAGTCGGTGGGCCACTTGACTGTTTGAAACAATTTTAACTGTCACTGTTAACAGCACACTGCACCACTACCAATGCCAATGGTATCATTTACGCGCAAGGCATGCCGGGAGTTGGTCCGCATGCACGTTTCAATGTTCACGTGAAATTAGATGAGCTATGGCGAATCAGACCTTACTGTATGAATAACCCTCGTAATAATTATGGGGGATTGGAATGTGAGAGTAGGAGAGGAAAAAAACAACAATGATTTGTAAGGAAACAGAAAGTGAAAGAGATACAGATGAAATGTGGACAAGGAGAAGTAGTGATAAGATATATAGTAAGGAGGGAGAAAAACTTCTAGAATTCTGTGAAAATAATAATTTACTTATATGTAATGGTACCTTAGGAATAGATGAAGAAGCTGACTATACATTTGCGAATGCAAATGGCCAGAGTGTTATAGATCTAATAATTTGTAGTAATGAACTAGAGGGAAAGATTACAAATTTTAGAGTAGGAAATCAACCTGTAAGTAGCTGCCATTTTCCAATTTATGTAGATTTAATGGAGGAATCACAAGAAATCTTAAGCCAGTCAAGGGAAGGAGTAGTAAATCGATTCACGTCTTATAAATGGAAAGAGACAGAGGCCGTAGAATTTCGGAGAGAAATGAACTCAAAAACAAGCAAAATTACAGAATCTGGGATAGAGCTATCATTAAAAGAATGGAGAATAGAGAATGCCTTGGAAATATTAGAGATGATCATAAAAAGAGCAGGAGTTAAAATGGAGATAAAACAAAAGACTAACCTAAATATTAATAGCTGGTACGATGACGAATGAAGGAATGCGAAAAGAGAAGTAGGGAAATTAATCGAAAAAAGGCGAATTACAGAAAATGAAGATAAACAACATTTTATATTATGTAGGTGGGGGTATAAAAAACTAATAGAGAGGAAAAGAAAAGAGTGGTTAGAATTTACAAAGGCAAAGGAGAAATTAGTAAAATGCAAAATTATAGGAAGATCACTTTATTAGCAGTATTAGAGAAAATTTACACAGGAACAATGGCAGAAAGATTGCAAAGATGGGTGGAGGCAGAAAAGAAGCTATCGGAATTTCAATCAGGATTCAGGAAAGGGAGAAGGACAATAGAAAATGTACTAATTATTGGAACAATAGTAGATAAGTACACAAGTAGGAAAAGGAGAGTGTATATGTTTTTTGTAGATTTTGAAAAAGCTTTTGATACAATAGTGAAAGAAGCACTATGGTGGAAATTACAAAAGGAGTCAGCAAGAAATTTATTATAGAGCTAGAAAAAATTTATGAGGGAATAAAGTTTGGAACTAGAGTAGATAAGAATGGGATAACGGAATTAGTGGAGCAGAAAATGGGATTAAGACAAGGCTGTAAACTTAGTCCCATATTGTTCAACTTGTTCATTGATGATATAATTGAGATGGTTGAAAAAAGTAACAACCATTGCCCAATTATTAGGAATAAGGTAATACTATTTGCAGATGTTTTGGTAATCGCCTCTATAACAGTGATAGGATTACAGACAATTTTTATCCAGTACAAAACCTAGATGTTTAATTGACTTTGAATACACCAAGAATGATGAGCCTATTTTAAAAAGTTCTAGGCCTTTTAAATTCATCCTGATGGTAAAAGATATAGCAACTGTTTTGCTGGGATTATGCACAAAATCTTAGACTTAACACTAGTTGCGAAATTTTTTTCAGTGCGTAATTCGTCATGTCTGAGACTACATATATCGGGAAATCTGAAGGAGTAAATGTCCGAAAGCTAAGACACATGAAGTAGCAGTTGTGTGTGTTGGCACAGGGGAAGTGATGAACAGTGCTAATGGAAGATCAGAGGGGGTTTAAACTCAGAAATGGCAGTTGGTGAAGCGAAAGGGAAAATAAGAGAAATAACGAGAGCACACAAAGGATTAGAAAAGAAGTGAGAATTAGGCAGAAGAGATTGAGAAGTAGCATATTGATAAGATAAAAAAAAAAGGCAAATTACAGAGAGAGAATAGAGCGGGGTCATAAGATGAAGAGAATATATGAAAAAATGTGACAAACTAGAGTTAATCAGAAAAAAAGTTTGAAAAAAAAACAGCAAGTGAGATTTACTAATTGTAAAAGTGAAAGTGGAGGCAAGAAAAGAAATACGTATGTGAAAAAGTAAGGTTAAGAAAATGCAGGTTGAGTGAACTGATAGTAAAAGGGAAACAATAGGGAAAATAAAAAAATTGGCAGATAGAAAAAACTAATATAACATAGACAAGTAAACGGAAACCACTTATTAAAAGGGTAAACCTGTACCAAGGATGAAAATGTATTGGTGTGCTGCCCTATCAGGAAAAGGGGCAGGGCCCAGAATAGGAACCGTCCAAGATGTATTTGCCTTAGTACTTCCTGGGTCATATCTTTTGAGTAGAACATACCAGACTCCAAAGCAGGGAAGAGAAGTCTCCCATGCAGACAACCACATGAGGTGACAATCTGCCTCATTTACCCAAGGAGGTTAGCTGTAAATTTTCTGCTCCTGAGCATGGAGTTTATCTGACTAAAGTGTCATTGACTCCACATTTTTGTACAGCCAAAACCAAGATTCATAGCGGTGTAATCCAAAGCACCTTTAATGTTTAGGAAACCAGTTCAGGCTATTTTCTTCCAAGTCATTGAGCCCTTTAGTCTACTGACAGTCTACAGCTCTATTACATAGGACTTTGATGGCTGATGGACATGTTGGTTTTGAAGAAGAGGGGCATCTAACATTATCCTCCTTTGAATATATCCTTCAATCAGTCTTTCCAAAGCCTTTTAAATGAATGATTCAAGACTGATTAGCTGGTAGGCCTAAGCTTCAGTGTAATTATTACACCTGCGCTGAGAAATAAAATGAGGGGGGTAAAAAGTACATGTTAAGGAAGTGCCGAAAGTATATGAAATCTGTGGGAATGATATTTAAATGGCAGCTAGTACCCATGGTTGCAGTCAAGTATCTAGTTGTGGGTTTGAGTCCCGCCTTCAGCATGGGTGTGAGTGTATTAACCAGTAAATGCACATTAACAAAAGTAAATAGGGAACAAAGAAAAGGGGAAGAACTGTTTAAATCTCAGTCTGAGAAACAACTGAAGTGAAAAAGAAAACTATATAAAAATAAATAACATGCGGTGCATTTTAATATATTCTTAAGTAATTATTTTATTCCTTGGAGCAAAATCATTCATTGAATCAAATGCAATAATTACCAAACATTTCTGGAGATAAATGATTGATGAAAGATGCTGTTTCACAAAGTTCAAAGCCAGCCTGGATATTTGACTCTGTTTTGCCACTGCAGCTAGCAGAAGATGACCCAGCTGTAGCTTCATCACCTAAAGATTTGGTAGAGGAGCGATGAGTTTCACCTTGAGATGGCGAATTGCGATGGGAATCTGTATGTGATGGAGAATTCAATCCAGACATGCGGCCTCTAGGAGATGATCTCACTGTGTCTGAAGTTACTGTGGCTGAGCTGCAAGTAGCTGAAGCTGAGCGTTGCTGTAAACACAAATTGCATATGGGTTATACCATCTTATAATACAATAAAATCAACCTAAAAGCAATTGCAAATAATTTCAGTATGTTTTTTTTAAAACTTCTGACAATGAAAATAAAAGTGTATAGAGCTTATCCTCGAAATACTTTTTGATATTATCATCATCTTATTCATGCTCAATATCTACAACAAAACAGAAATATCTATTCAATATCTACACTTACAGACTTATCTCTCACTTTAAGTAATGATATTGCAAGTACAGTTCTGTTCACTGATGACAACAGTGTTCTTGTTACCAGTAAAAATTGGAGTGTGTAATTAAACTGAATTAAGTTTTGAACTGAATCTTATATTGGTTTAAAGCTAGCAAATTATCTGTGAATCTAGACAGAACATGGAGCATCAAGTACTAGTTTGACTCAAAATTATGTTAAAACAAAAGTTGTTAAATTTATAACTCATTGTATGTCACACATTCATACAAATTGGGATTAATGATTTGTTAGAAGCAATTGAAAGCAAATTTTTGGGCCTTCAAGTTGTCAGATATTTAGATTGCAAAGCTCACACAAAGCATATCTTACCTAAACTCAGCTCTGCCTGTTATGCTATCTGAGTACTGGTACACATAAGCTATACTTATATTACTATACTATGCATATTTTAATTCCATGGAATATTACTTTGGGGTAACTCAATAGAAAGTAAACAAACATTTCTTATACAAAAGATGAATTAAGAATGACTTCTAACATACATAGCAGACTTTCTTGCACTGATTATTTTGGAAGACTGAAAATATTAACCCTTCTTTGTAGGTGTATATTCCTCAAATTCTTTGAATGCAATTGGACCTCATTTATAACAATGAAATTCAACAAACTAAAATTAGGCAAGTGAGTCAACCTTGTATATACTTTTCTCCACTTACAACTAACTTGTAAGTGGAGAAAAGTATATACAAGGTTGACTCACTTGCCTAATTTTAGTAACAATGGCACTCCACTTTCTGAAATACTTCTTTTTATTCTATATAAATTCAACAAACATTATACAAAGGCGAGACATCCATCATCTCAATACAAACTTCCATTTCCAGAAAAGTGTATACTAGAAATAAAAATATTTAATGTCATTCCTAATGATCTTAAAGGAAAAATTGAACATTTCAGTACTTTTAAAATTGATGCTGAAAAGTATCTATGCTCATAATAATTTTATTCTGTATAGGAATATCTGAACGGCAAATTATCCTGATAATGATTATATAGATCTGTGAGTAGAACTTAGCTGTTCTAATGATAAAAATCATTGCCAAATTATCTTTAATGCCTGTTCAGAAGCTATTTCAATGTATATGCATTGAAGGTCTGACAAATGCTATCCATTGCAAATCTAACATAACAAAATGTGAGACATACTGGATAAAACCATTTTAAGTTTAGAAAATGAAACTGCGAAATTGTTTAACATTTAAAAGTAAGTGTTGTTTAGTGTTATTAATTGACTCCCTTTAAATTTAATTTATTACAACACTGTTTTCAACACTTCCAAGAAAGGAATTGCAAAATTGTATTTGTTTATGCACCTACTAGTCTTCTTATTGCAGAAAAGTACTTGTGTTCAAAACATAACTATCCCTGCCTTGCTTTTCATATTACCTGTAACAAGAGGGGTGACGTCAGCAAGACACGAGAGAGAAATGGCAGCATCAAAGAAAAAATGTGTATCACCGAGCAAGGAGGAGCTAGAAGCATCACGTGGTCTAGCGGGGAGAGGGAAACGAAGCTGGATACAGCCGATTGGTAGCAGTAAGGAGGAGGGAGAGGCAACCACCCAAGGTCGAAGGAGGGATGCAAGAGTGGCGGGAGGGGAAGATAACCAAATTGTAACATCGCCTCATGGCAGTATCCTGGTTCTAGATAAACAGGCGACGGATGGTGAAGGAATAAAGCTGAGAAGCAAGAAAACACTTGAACAGTTTGCATTTTCCAGGGGGAGAACAGGTTCACAATAGCAAATAATAAGGAAGCTAGGGTTTTGGAATTGTGAAGGGTTAAAAAATAAAATCAGCACAGGTTCCATACAGCATATATTAGTTAATTTGGATTACCTAGCAGTGGTAGAGACGTGGTTAAAAGATGAAGAAATCAAATTAATGAACTTTAATTATTTAGGAAGAAAAGGGGAAATGTATGCAAAGAGGGGGAGACCATCAGGAGGACTAGGGTTTTTTATCAAGAATAAATTGAGTAAAACAATAAAAGAAACATGGTCCAGCTGTAAGGAAGTGCTTTGGATTATAATGGAAGATAAAGTGATAGTGGATAGTATTATATGTATTGCAATAATATATAACCCTCCAGCTTCTTCACAGTTTCATAATCCAGAACTGTTTTATCTCCTCGATAAAGATATAGAGAAGTTAAGGGAAAAATATATGTACATTGAGATAATACTAGTAGGAGATCTAAATATAAGAATTGGAGAAAGTGATGTTAGTTCCATAGATTGGTGGGAGGATAGCAATATAAGGGGGAAAAATGTGAATATTAGGCATAGCAAGGATAAGATGATAGAAAGGGGTAGTGAAAAACTCATTAATTTCTGTGAGCAAAATGCTTTGGACATTCTTAATGGAAAATATGGAGAAGATGAGCTTGGTGAATATACTTTTATAAATGCAAATGGTCATAGCGTAATAGACTATGTGTTGTGGTCGTGCAATATAAGTCATATGGTGAGTAATTTTAAAGTGGCTAATATAAGCACTAAAAGTGGGCATTTTCCATTAGTAGTAGACATAGGTATTAAAGCTCAGAGAGCAACCAATGAACAACTTGCAGGGACTAGTGCAATAAAAAGGGAATTAGTAAGATACAAATGGAAGGAAGAAGACAAAGCAAAATTTGAGTACACATTAGAATCAGATATAGGGAAAATATGCCAGCAGGGCATAATGCATAGTTTAAATCATTATGAAATTGAAAATGCAATCAGTATTCTGAGTTTTATTATGACCTGGGCAGGAGAGGGGATGAAAATGACAAATAAAGGATATTCTAATATTAGTAATGGCTGGTTTGACGAGGAATGTAGGGTGATTAAAAACATAGTAAACGAAAAATTGGTAAAGTGGAGGGAAACAGGAGATCCTTATTCTAAGAAAGAGTATTTGCAAAGTAAATACCACTACAGCGAACTACTGGAAAGTAAAAAATCCCAATGGAGACAAAAGAAAGCAGATAACCTAATCATTACTATTGCCGAAAATAATGTGAGTAAAATATGGAGGGGTATAAAGTCATTGTACGAAAAACATGTAACCAAACATAATATAAGCCAGGAAGAGTGGCTAAGCTACTTTTTAAATTTATATGCATACGAAAATTCTAACAAGGGGAAGATAATCCCAGAAATAGAGAATAATTTTAGTGAGATGTTAGATAGGGATATAACAGGAGAGGAAGTAATAAACCAGGTTAGAAGAATTAAGAGAAATAAAGCTCCAGGAATAGATGGTATACCAGGAGAATTTCTCAAAGTATGGTGTGAAGATGAGAACAGGGTTAGATTATTAACATCATAGTTTAACTCAATGAAAACAAATGGCTATATACCGAAAAGTTGGAGAAAAGCAATTATACAGCCAATATACAAGGGCAAAGGGGAGTTGGATAAACCCAATAACTATCAGGGAATAGCACTGCTGTCCAATGTGGGTAAAATTTTTACAGGAATACTGGCTGATAGGATGCAAAAATGGATTGAAGAATTCAATATTCTTTCAGAATATTAAATGGGCTTTAGGAAAGGTAGGAGAACAGTGGACAATGTCTTTATTATAAAAACACTAGTGGACAAGTATTTAAGATATAAAAAAGGTAAAATATATATGGCCTTTATTGATCTCGAGAAAGCTTTTGATCGAATAGAGATGAATTTGCTGTGGTATAAATTATTAATGAAGGGGGTTAGTAACAAAATGGTAACCATCCTACAAGGGTTATACAAAGAGAACACATTCTGTATAAAATATGAAGAAGGTGCAGTAACTAGGGACATACACCAGGAAAAAGGGCTAAGGCAAGGGTGCAAGTTAAGCCCAGTTTTGTTTAACTTGTTCATAGATGATATATTGAAAAATATAAGCAATAATAATAATTTCTTGCCGGTAATTAATAATATACAAATCCCTGGATTATTGTTTGCAGATGACTTGGTGATTGGTGCTATTACTGTGAATGGGCTAAAAATATCTTTACAAGAAATAGATAAATATTGTGCAGCTTGGGGCCTAAAGGTGAATAGAGCTAAAACCCAAATTGTAGTTTTTAAAAAAGGTACTAAACTGAGTAAACATGAGAAGTGGTACAAAGAGGGAATCGAATATAAAGTAGTACGTGAATGTAATTACTTAGGAATGAAAATTGATGCAGGAGGAAAATGGGAGAAGCAAAAGAAATGCGCACTGGCAAAAGGGAAAGCAGCAATGACAGCTGTAAGAGGATGTTTGTATAAAACACCTGAAATGGAAATGAAATGGTTAGAAAGGGTATATAATTCGGTGGTTGAGGCACGAATGCTATATGGTATTGAGATGTGGGGGCTAGAAAAGGGATGGGAAGTTTTAGATTATGTACACAGGGGGTTTTGTAAGGAAGTTCTAGGGCTGCCAATATCAACTGCAAATGAAGTAGCTCTAATTGAAATGGGGAGAGTTCCAAGAAAAGGGTTAGTTATAGAAAGGGCACTAAAATATTGGTATAGGATATTGAATTTAGAGGAGGGCAATATACTGAAACAATGCTTGAAGTATCAAGAACTAAGTTTACCAAATAAAGGATGGGTAAGTAATTTACGAAATAATTTGGAAAATAATGGTATGGGTGATATTTGGAGAAAGAGAGAAACTAATTATAAAGGTTTTTGGAAAGGGGCTAGAATAAGATTTGAAGACATGGAGATCCAGAAACTGTTTAGTCAAATAGCAGAGAAGAGATCACTTGTTTTCTATATTCAATTGAAAAATAGTTGGGGGAGGGAGAGGTATATAGATAGCACTAACAGTGAAGAAAGAAAGGGGTTAGCATGGTTAAGAGCACGGATATGGAGATTAAGAGGTCAAAGAAATGGATACCCACAAGACGAGTGCCCATTGTGTGGAGATAAAGAGGATATAAAACATATATTGTTTGATTGTAAGGAAACAGAGATGTGGAGGAAAGAATGTCAAATATCAAAAATGAATAGGAGAATCAGCTTAATCAAGGTTTTAAGTAAAAATTATAATAACATAGGTCAGTTTTTAAGTAAGGTTAAAAACAAGTGGGTGTGGACTGTAAAAAGAGAGAAGGAATAATAAGTGACTATTCTGTAATAATACATATTGTAACATGTCTGTAAATATACTTAATGGACTGTCCTGTGTAGCAGTGGCCTGGGCCAAAACAGAGGGCAGTCCAAAAATTGTAAAAGCTTAGTACCTCAATAAATATTACATATTACATATATATTACATATATTACCTGTATATTATGTGCCTTTTATGCTCAATATTCAGTTATGTATATGCTAAAGTTATATGCTCAGTTCTGTATATGCTATAAAACTATACATTTCTGTAACATATTCAAACCCATTAGACTTTTTGGCTACCAGAAACTCACTGAATGCAAGTAAATAAATAAATAAATAAATAATCACCCAAACAATAAATAAATAAATCAGTATTATTTCTACATGATAAACATACTATAGGAAAAGTTCTGAAAGCATGAAAGCTTTGATCACATACTATTGTGTACATTATTTTCGAAATGTTAAGAATAAACCGCATTTATTTTATCTCATAACAGTTATTCAAATACTTTTTTGAAAACAGTAGTCAGCCTAAATACCATAAATGACTGCCACCTTTTCTAATTTTATTAATAGCTCAAGGTTCATTTTAGACTTCAAGAATTTGATATATTTCAGAAAGCATCACTAACAATTATTCAAACATAATCCTGCTGAAATGGAAAATACTAAACTCTTCTCACCAAATCCTATAACAAAAGTTTAGTAATCAAATCAATTTATTTTAAAAAGGCAAGATGGTAAAAAATAACAGCCAGTTTCAAAAGGTTTAACAATGAATCACAAAATTATACATTTTAACTACAAGGAAACAATAAATAATAATAATAATAATAATAATAATAATAATAATAATAATAATAATAATAATAATAATAATAATAATAATAATAATTTGTCTGGAATGGAAGACCTAGATTGCCTACATTAATTCATTCTTACTCTCATCATATTTACAAAACAACAAAAACATTAAAACACAATTGATATAAAAGTACAAAAGAAACATGCCAAAATACTATGCACAATAATATAAGTATTACAATACTGGTTATACATTAACATACAATGATTTGCACGATCATTCACAAAAGGAGCTATTAGGAATATAAAGAGAGAGGTGATGATGGAAAGGTATTTATTTATAATAGAGCACTAAATAAATTTACAGTTGCTACAGCTCAGGGTGTGCACACAGCGTACAAATGTTCCACAATTGGTGCTTGTGCGAAAAGCCAATGGACTTTAAAACTCCTCCCGGCCAGGTCCGATGGACCCATTAACCAAAGACAAGTGTGGCCCTCCAGACATACTGGGGGTTAAAGTGAGTGGATGATGTGACCACCATTACAAGCAAAAAATTGGTGTCCACTTAAAAAACGGTTATATTTATGCTACTTAAAACATGACAAGTCCTTCAGATAAATTTTCCGGAGGTAAAATAGTCCCCCGTTCGGATCTCCGGTTGGGGACATCTGCATGACGTCAATTACAGAACACCCTCAAAATTCTCGTGAAAAATATGTTCAATACCTTAAAGTATAGTTTAATGTACACAACACATGTTCTAAACTGTAACTACTCTCAATGGGAGAGGATGGGAGAGGGGCAGTTTTTTTTTTTTAATTCATAATGGCAGGGAAGGCAGGAAAAGAAAATGGCATATCTCAGAAGCCCTGTAAGCTTCTGTGATGCATAAATATATGCGAGCACTCCAGAGTTGAGCATTATACATGAAGGGTACCTGATGAAGTCGTAAAATTTTAGCCAAGAGGAAATTACTATATTAACGTGACTTGTATACTTAAAGGATATTATTTTAATAGTTTTGCATTGTTCAGTCAAGTATTCAGGGTATTCAACACCCCAGTGCAATATTGCCTGACACAGTAGAAGATTTTATCACCTGGCTACACAAAATCTGTGAAATATCTATATGGCATAAAACAACTGAATTCTCACTTCACAACCCATACCTACAGATAAACATGATTCTCAAAGCTGGACATGTGTGATTTAACTGTATTTAGAGATTTTATGTTGACATATTTATCAGCCATGAACCTGGAAAATGAAACAGAACAAACTGACAGTGTAAAATACATCAAGGCTAACAATTTTGTGTGCATATAATTGGTTTCATAAAGAGAAAAGATATGCTTAAGGACATCTAATTTTGAATTCCTGTTAACAGAATACCAAGCATTACTATAACCAGTTTCCCTAAAAGTGCTCCAGAGTGTTGAGTGTTCTAAGACTTCTATGTGCACTTTGTGTGTGTGTGTATGCGTATGTGCACTGTGTGTGCGCGTGCGTGTGCATGTGCGTGTGTGTGTGTGTCTAATGCTCAGGAATTGACAAACAAGTCATTCTCCTTCTAGCCTCCCAGGATTTGGTGAACATGTCAGGGTACATCTTCAAAGCTTGGCATGATTCTGGATGTTCCAAATTCATAATTTTTTCTCTGGTACACAGTAGGCAGTATGGTGAGCTTTTAAGTCCAATCCTATAAAGATGGTTATTCAGACAAACATGTCCAGTTATGAGACAAAAGATGGCAACAGCTGATTTTCTTGATAGTTTTGGAATTATTTTAGGGTGTTGTGCAATTTTTAGCTTTTCTTGTGTTATCTTATATATATATATATATATATATAGTTTTTATCTATTCTTCTTTTAACAATGCGTTTGACTGATTCATAAGAAAATTTTATAATAGTTTTTTGTTTAATTTTGGTTCCCTTCTTTGCCAAAAAGTCTACTTTTTCTTTTTCTCAAGAGATGGAATCCATTGTAGTACAATTTTTTCCCCTAGTTTGCCAATTTGTTGAATCATCTTTTGTATTTCTTTAATTTTTTCCATTTTAGGGAGTGTTACTATTGCTTGTATAGCAGCCTTTGAGTCTGAAAGAATAACTATATTTTATGCATTTATGTAGCCAAGGAAATATGTTTTGCAGTGATAAATAAAGAGCTTCTATTTCTCCATCAAAATTTATGGTATTTATTCCTACATTTCTGTAAAAAGAAAAAAACTGGCATATACCACCTGCTCCAGCTCCATCATCAGAGAAGGAGCCATCTGTGTATATGTGTCCATTCTTGAGTTGGATATTTTAGAGTTATAGTTTCTAGGGTAAGAGTTTTAGCTATGATAGTATTTGAATTTTTTTTTTAGTTTATGTATTAGATTTAACTGATGTTCAATTGTAATAATCTCAGTAGGGTTGATGCAATCAATAAGATTTTCTCTTTGTTTTGGTATTTTTAATCTTTTTTCAAGGTTTTTTTTTTTTTTTTAAAAAAAAGAAAGTAGAATCTCTCTAGTTTACATATCCACACTTATATTCCTTGGCGAAGTCTAGGGGTTCCAACACAGGAACTGATTCCAAGAAGTAATTCCAAAGATTCCAAATTCATTCATACATACATTAATACATTCATTAATTACCATTTACACATTCCTAGCACACAGTAACAAACTTTCTTGTTCACATCCAATATACTCTTCCTACCTGCTTCCCTTAATTTTTAGTCTCAATACACACAATCCCTGGTTTTCTGTGTATTGATGACCCTCTGTTTTCTTTCCTCCCTTGTTCCCATTCATTCTTAACCATTTCTCTCTGACTTTCCCCAAATAATCACCCATATTTATTACAATACTTTCTCCTTTTGCTGACATTTTCCTGATTAGTAATACCTCTCCCCCTCCTTAGAACTGTTCCACTTTTGTTGCCAAATTTGTTCTCTCCATACCTTTGTTTGTTTGCAGTATATTATACTATGCCAATCTGTATCATTTTCTCCACAAATTGGAGATTTCCTTTTATCCTATTATGTCTAATACCTTTCAAAGTTCTAACTCCTGTCCTTGTCCATGTGAATCCTTCTCGCCCTAGCTTATTACACACATAGTCTATGTACTTTTTCCTACCCCACATTGTTTTTATTTCCCTATATATCCTCAAAGAGCTTTTCTCTCTTGCACTAGCAAAAATAATTTGACTATCAATATCTTCTAATCTTGATTCTATTTCTTTCCAAAAGCCTCTATAACAATACTCCCCATCTCTCCAAAAATGTCCCATACCTAACTGTTCCATAAATTCCCTTACTATTTGTGTCCAAAACCCTTACTATCTGTTTCTCATTTGCATAAGAGAAATTACCTTAATAATATTGCTTTTCTCCAAGTTCGTAACTCTATATATTTCATTACCTTTGAGACAATTTTAACCCAAGTTAAATGTCTTCCCAGCTCTAGTCATACTACCCAATTAGGTGATGCTAACGGCAGGCCTAGAATATATTTACAGAAGAATCTATTAATAACGTCTACCTCTGCCCATGCTTCATCTATTCCCCATAGATCTACCCCATGTAACATTTTGTTTTCTACCATCGCAGTATAGATCCTTTTCAGCCACTTGACATTGTCAGGCAATTTCCTTACACATCCTCTTACTACACTAATGGCCATTTTACTTTTTGTTAATGCTACTTTTTTCTGTTCAGTCCACCTACCATCACAACTCAGCCTTATCCCCAAATAATCAAATCACTTTATGACCTCTATTTCTCTTCCAATTATTTCCCATTTCTCCTCTTTACACAATCCATATCCTTTTTTAAAGACCATGATCTTCATTTTCTTTTCATATACTTTTAACCCCCATTTTTGCCTCAATTGCCTCAGTTCTTCTGATTCCTCCACAAGATATGGGGCCAATTACTAAGACGTCTGTAAATAATAGCTCTGGGATTTCTTTATTATAAATTATTAAGATAATAAAAAATAACAAGATGATAACAAAGATAATCTTAATAACAAAAGATTTCTGAAATTATATAACACATTGAAAAATGATTGGGGCAAGGAAAAATATATTGACATCTGTGATAAAGTAGGAAGAGAAGGGTTGGTATGGTTTAGAACAGGAGTAATATACTTAAAGGGTATAAGGAATGGATATATTAAGCGAAGATGTCCAATGTGTGAAAAAGAAGATAGTACTTGGCATTATATTTTTTGTCAAAAAACAAAATACTGGAAAGACGAATTTCTTTTGCATAAGTGGGAAAACATATTGTCACCCAACTAGCGGAAAGCACAACCAACAACAGCTGAGTAAGGGGCCAGAGGCAACCAAGCCACACCCTCCCATTAGTCTCTGTCACGAACTGAATGGTTGATTAGGGAAGTGTCACTTGTCGCTGGCCGCCTCTTTCCCCCTCCCCTGTCCTCTGGAATTTTCGCGGTGATTCACTGAAACCAGAGACTTCTAGAAAACAGTGATATTCCTATATAAAGGGCTGCAATGAGTGAAGTCAGTTTTCTTGGCGAGCTGTGAGGAGCGCCCAGTGAGGGGACGGACTGCGTACGTGCGTCGGAGGAGTTTACGTAATTACGAGTGCAAGTGGAACTGTAACGGACCAACTGGTGAATCGTAATTGTGTGCATTACGTAATTCTGTGTAAGTGGCAAGTATTCAACTGTAAGTCGGTGGAAATAAAGAACATTTTTGAGTGGCGCAATTGGACTTTTCATTTCACGAACCCACAAAGTCACACTGGTGTCAGGAATCGGGACGACAACATCACCGAACATTACCGCCATGGACGCGGCATTGGAAAAGATTTTGGAGAAGATGATGGAAATGAAGGCCGAACTGACCTCGGAAATGAAGACGGCAAATGACAACATCACCAAGAAAATGGAAAAGAAGTTTGAGGCGGCAAATGACAACCTGGCCGCAGAGTTGAAGAAAATGAAGACGGCCAACGACATCACCGAGAAGATGGAAGAAATGAAGGCCGAAATAACAGCGAAGACGGAAGAAATGAAGACCGAATTAACAGCGAAGACGGAAACGGCAAACAACTTGGCCACGACAATGACCGCAAAGATGGCCGAACTGACCGCGGAAATGAAGATGGCGAACGAAGCTCTCGCCGCCAAATTTGAAGAACAGTTGGCCGGCGTGAGGGATGACGTGACGGAGCTGGGCAAGCGGATGGGCCAAGTGGACGAGCGCGTCGAGGACCTGGCGAACCGCTTCAATGACCCAGAGGAAAACGCCGACAGTAACGCCAAGTCCCTGAACGCCATGGCCGAGGACGTCGAAGACCTTGCTAACCGCGTTAACAACCTGGAAGGAAAGGCCAGCGTCAAGTCCCTGAGCGCCATGGTGGACGACGTCGTCGGCAGGAGGTTGAAGGATTTGAAGGCCGACGCACCGGGACGCGACACAACATCGGCGCGCGTCAAACCTCCAAAATATGACGGCGCGTCAACGTTTGTGGTCTTCCGCCGCCAATTTGACGCAGTGGCCAAGCACAACAAATGGTCACCAGAGGAGGAGGCCACACAGTTAATAGCCAACCTCCAGGGACGGGCCGCGGAAGTCCTAAACGCGGTGCAGACAACGGCGGCGCCCAAGGACATCTGGGAGGCCCTGGAGAATCGTTTCGGAAACCACCGCTTAGCCGCAGCGTACCGCAGCCAGCTAAAGGCAAGGTCACAGCAGCCAGAGGAGACGCTGCAGGAGTTTGCCCTGGCAGTTGAACAACTGGCAAGCAAGGCCCTAGTCGACCTCCCAGCAGAGTTCGTATACCGGGAAGCTGCCTACACATTCGTGGACGGGATACGAGAAGCGGAGATTCGTCAGCGCCTAATGCTCGGCGATTATAAAACCATCCACGAGGCGCTGACAGCAGCATTAAGGATGGAGGCGGCCAAGGTAACAGCTATCCCGACGTCGAGAGCGAGCAGTGTCCGCTACACCGGAGACAGAAGACCAGCCGAGGGACGCCGGCGAACACCTAGTGGCCTGTGCTGGGGGTGTGGACAGCAGAGAGACTGCCCACACCAGGAAGGGCAGCTGGAAAAACGAGTAAGGCCCGGCGTGGAGAGAGGCACGTCGGCACCATTACCACCATCCCCTCGAGTGTCACTGCGCGCCGTCAGCCGGCGTGTGGATGACAGCCTCATCGCGGACGGTTGGGTGAGAGGGAAGCCGTGTCGCGTGCTGGTGGACACTGGGGGAGCCGTGACCATCATCAGACCTGACGTGGCGAAGGGTTTGCCGACGAGGAAGCCGAGCCGACCATACGAGCTTGTCACGCCATTGGGCGACACCTTGCCTGTGGAGAAGGAGGCCCTGCTGGAGCTGACCTTGGGGCGGAGTGCCGTTCGTCTGTGGGTGTTCGTCGCGAAGGTGGCTAAGGAGGTGATTCTGGGACTGGATGCCCTCGGGAGCCACGAGGCGACGGTCGACGTCGGCAGGAAGGTCCTGCGGCTCAACGGAGAAGTTATACTCCGTCAACCCGAAGAGCGCCTTGGAATCTGCAGGGTCGTCTTGAACGAAGACGTGGTTGTCCCCGCGAGGAGCGAGGTGATGGTGACGGCGCGACCAGAAGGCCAGACAGCAGGTTGGGCCCAGAGGCTGCAGGAGTACGACTTCACCTCGAAACATCGTAGAGGGAAGAGCCACGGTAACACAGACGCCATGTCCCGAAGACCCTGTCCATAAGAGTGCGGCCAGTGCACAAGAGTGGAGGAGAAGGAGCGTGCCACAGCAGTCCGAGTAGTCACGGCAGTGCCTGCGGATGGCTGGGATAGCGCAGGCCTAAGGAGGGAGCAGCTGGCGGTCGCAGACTTGGGGCCACTCTTGAGGAAAGTGGAGGCAGGGACGAGACCAACCTGGGAGGACATCGCACCGAGGAGCGCCACCTACAAGTCGTTTTGGGCACAATGGGACTCGTTGAAGACCAGAGATGGCGTGCTGTTCCGCGTATGGGAGTCACCCGAAGGGAAGACGCAGAGAGAACAGTTGGTACTTCCCCGGAGTAAGGTCCCGGAAGTCTTGGAGGAAGTGCACGCCGGTACTTCGGGAGGACACCTGGGAGCGAACTGAACGATTGACAAACTACGGCAGCGCTACTACTGGCTGAGACTCCGAGCAGATGCTGAGAGATGGTGCCGTCAGTGTCACGTGTGCGCGGCGAGTCGTGGCCCCCAGACTAGGAGCCGGGGTCGCATGCAGCAGTACAACGTCGGAGCGCCATTCGAACGGATCGCCGTTGACATTGCTGGACCGTTCCCAGTTTCTGACCAAGGCAACAAGTACCTAATAGTGGTTGTGGACTACTTCACCAAGTGGCCGGAGGTGTACGCCATCCCAAATCAAGAGGCAAAGACAATCACAGACTGCCTCGTGGAGCAAGTGTTCTGTCGATTTGGGGTGCCGTTAGAGCTACACAGTGACCAGGGTACCAATTTCGAGTCCAACCTAATGAAGGAGGCACTACAAAGGCTTGGGGTGAACAAGACCCGCACGACGCCTCTACATCCCCAGTCAGATGGCATGGTCGAAAGATACATCAAGACCTTAGAGGAACACCTGAGGAGGATCGTGGCCAGCCATCAGCGAGACTGGGACGTCAAGGTACCACTGTTCTTGCTGTCCTACTGCTCGTCTACACACAACACAACTGGGATGACGCCAGCCAACTTAACGTTCGGCCGAGAGTTATGCCTCCCTTGTGACCTGGCTTTTGGAAGCCCTCCGGAAGCGAAACAGCCAGCGACCGAGTATGTGGATAACTTGGTGGACCATCTCCACGACATGCACGAGATGGCTCACCAGAACATCCAGAAGGCGAGCGACCGCATGAAGACCAGGTATGACAGGCAAGCCAACAGCCAAAGGTTCCAGCAAGGTTACCTGGTCTGGTTGTACCGTCCTACCCGGACCAAGGGACGCTGCCCGAAGCTCCAGCAGCCATGGCAAGGACCGTACCGGGTGGTGAAGAGGATTAACGACGTGGTCTACCGCATCCAGAAGGTTCCCCGAGGGAAGATGTTGGTGGTACACCTGGATCGTCTAGCCTGCTACGATGGTGCTGTTCGGGACGACCAGTTTTGAGGAGGGAGCAGTGTCACCCAATTAGCGGAAAGCACAACCAACGACAGCTGAGTAAGGGGCCAGAGGCAGCCAAGCCACACCCTCCCATTAGTCTCTGTCACTAACTGAATGGTTGATTAGGGAAGTGTCACTTGTCGCTGGCCGCCTCTTTCCCCTTCCCCTGTCCTCTGGAATTTTCGCAGTAATTCACTGAAACCAGAGACTTCTAGAAAACAGTGATATTCCTATATAAAGGGCTGCAATGAGTGAAGTCAGTCAGTTTTCTTGGCGAGCTGTGAGGAGCGCCCAGTGAGGGGACGGACTGCATACATGCGTCAGAGGAGTTTCCGTAATTACGAGTGCAAGTGGAACTGTAACGGACCAACTGGTGAATCGCAATTGTGTGCATTACGTAATTCTGTGTAATTGGCAAGTGTTCAACTGTAAGTCGGTGGAAATAAAGAACATTTTTGAGTGGTGCAATTGGACTTTTCATTTCACGAACCCACAAAGTCACAATATCAAATGAAATAAGAAGCAAAAGAATCTTGAATCTGAGATCAGAAGAAAACATAATAATTCTGGGAAAATTTATTGGCAAGGTAAGACAAAAATGGCTTTGGAAAACAGGAAAGATTAATGAGAACTAGGAAAAATAGCAGAAGTTATAAAGGGAAACAAAAATATAGATCCCAAGTTTTAAAATACTCCATTATATACACAACCTGGGTTAATTATAATGGGGCATGAGAATATGCAACTCCAAAATGAGGAGTATGTAAGATATTGTATTTATGGTATACTAATTATGTTATATGTGTATAATGTTGTATATGCTAGATATTGTAATAAGAAATAGGAAATAAATTAACTATTATGAATAACTGGTGACTGAACCCTATTTTTCGAAACCTCCTCTAGGATATCATCTATATAAAAGCTAGATAGCATAGGGCTCAGTGTACATCCCTGCTTTACCCCTACCTTGCTCTGTATGAAATCAGTTAGAATAGAATATTTATTTCCCATCTTTCCTTATACATACATTCATTCATTCATTAATGCAATACCATTTACACATTCCTAGCACACAGTAACAAGCTTTCTTGTTCACATCCAATATACCCTTCCTATATGCTCACCCTAAATTTCGGCCTCAATAAACACAATCCTTGGTTTTTTGTATATTGATGACCCTCTATTCTCTTTCATCCCTAGTTCCCATTTCTCTAACCTTGTTATTTAATCTTAATCATTAACCATTTCTCTCTGACTTTTCCCAAATATTCACCTGTATTTCTTACATTATTTTCTCCTTTTGCAGACAATATTTTTATGATTAATAATATCTCTCCCCCTCCTCCTTAAAATTGTTCCACTTTTGTTGTCAAATTTTTTCCCTCCAAAATTTTTGTTTGTTTGCAATATCTTATATATATATATATATAATTTATTTAATTAAGTCTGCAATATATATTATACCAAGCTAGTCCGTATCATCAACTCCACACATTGGACATTTCCCTTTTTCCTTATCATATCTAATACCTTTCAAATTTCTAACTCCTGTCCTCGCCCAATCAAATCATTCTGACCCTAGCTTATTACACACATCTATGATCTTTTCCCTCCCCCACACTATTTTTAATTCCCTATATATCCTCAAAGAGACTTTCTCTCTTGTACTAGTAAAAATAACTTGACTATCAATATCTTCTAATCCTGATTCTACTTATTTACAAAAGCCTCTAGAAATATACCCACTCTTCCAAATATGTCCCATAACCATCTGTTCCAACAATTCCCTTACCATTTGTGTTCAAAATCCTTTCCATTTGCTTCTAATTTGCATAAGAAAGCACTCCTTTATAATGTTGTTTTCCTCCACATTAGCAACTCTATACAAATATTTCATTACCCTTGAGAAAATGTTGACTTTAGTTGAGTGTCTTTCTAACTCAAGTTGTATTGCCCCGTTAGGCCCCTTTACTAGGCTTGCCACTAGGGAATATAGCTTGTGTGAAGAAATGATTAATTTCCATCAATTAGCTAAAATGATAAGAGTTAAATGATAAAGCCTGGGACTCAAGTACTTACAATGGTAAGTCGGCACAAACAGTGTATCTTGAATGCGAGAGTCCCTAGTGGTTTACCAGGGAAATATACAAGTCAAAAGAAGAATTTAATGTCATGACGGCAAGGTGGCCATAGTAGCTCAATGGGTAAGAGCAACTAGACAGAAACCAGGAGATCCGTGGTTCAAACCCCGGCCATGGCATTGAAGTTTTCATGTTGACTCTTATCTATCAATACCCATTACTATTTAAATTTATCACACAATGGTTCTCTATCAATTGTATCAAACACGTTTTCTAAATCAATAAATGTCATGTACACCCTTCCCCTTTTAATACTTTTATCTACAACTCTTTTGATTATAAAAATATTACCTGCTGTTCTCCTCCCTGGTCTAAATCCTGATTGAAATTATGATAACTTCTCCTTCTTTACCCATTTCTGCAACCTGTTTGCTAAAATACCTGTAAAGATCTTCATTAAGGTAGAAAGTAGGCTTAACTCCCTGTAGTTTACAGGGTTGCTTTTATCTCCCTTTCCTGTGAACCATGGTACTACTATATTTGTCCTCCACTTCTTGGGAATCTCTCTTGTTTCCAATATTTTATTAAATAGCCTTATTACTAATTTTCTTCAAGTTCCCTCCCTCAACTGTCCATGCCTTCCAGAACTCTCCTGGTATACCATCAATCCCACTTGCTTTGTTGGCTTTTAACTTCTTGATTTGTTCACATAATTGGACATCTGTAATTTCTCCATCTAGTTCATTAACTGTGTATTGGTTCCCTGTAATTGCCTATCCATTCCCTATGTAAGTCTGTCCTAACAAATTTTTAAAATGCACACTCCATCGGTCCGGACTTACACTCTTTTCTTGCCTCCTCTTTATGTAAGCTTTTTACTATTAAGGCCGCGCCGTGGCTCTGTGGATAGACTGCTTGGCTCTCACTTAGGCGGCCCGGTTTCGATCCCAGGCGACCGCAAAGTGAGATTTGTGGTGGACAACACGGCACTGGGGCAGGTTTTCTCCGGGACCTCCGGTTTCCCCTGCCATCTCATTCCACCGGTGCTCCATCTTCTTCTCATGTATCATCAGTGTCACCGCCTGCGGTGCCGTATGTAGAAAAAGTGGGAGTTGAACACTACACTACACATTTTTACTATTAACCATATCTTTTTCGTATTATGGGTTTTTGCTGTCTCATTTAACATTCTACCTACTTTTATGCTCTACGCCCTCTTCTTTTCTTTCATCAGACATCTATATGCCCATCTAAGTACCAAAAAGTTTTCTCTCTCCTCTCTTTCACCCTAATGCCTTCAATTCCTCAACTCTTAATTGTAAAAACTATTTGTAGTCGGTTTATTGACACTCGTCACTTTTTTTTTATATTGAGGTACTAGTTTCAAAGGCCATTGCCTCCATTTTCAATCTCTCTCCAACTGCTATCTTCAACTCATGTCTTATTCTCATTTTAGCCATTTGACAATCCTCATCAAACTAATGCCTATATTTATCTTTAAAACTTGTCGTCATCATTCCACACCCAGTCCTTTTCACACTATATTCTAATACTTCTACAGCTTGCTGTATTTTATTAGTATTCACTAAATTATTTACTCTTGTAATATTTTCTCACATTCTGAATTTAATTCCTCACAAAATATTTCACACTTTTCTTCTCACCATTTATAAATTTTCACTATTCTGAAACAGTCTATACCTACTTCTGTGACATTGCTACTAACTTCTCCTAATTTTAATCCTACTGGAAAATGACAACTCCCTGCTATTACATTCATAACCTCAAAATCTAATTAATTTCCAGTTATCAATTCCTAGTGAGAACATTAAAATATCCACCACACACTGGCCATTTCTATTAACAAATGTATATTCCCCTTCTGTACCTGTCCCTTTCAGTCTGTTACTAATCATGAGATTATGTTTCTCACAAAAATCAAAGTTTTCTTCCTTTATTATTGATAAGCTCATCCTTAATATATCTCCTTTCTGGTATATACTCCTTATGACAGTCACCACTCCCCTATCCTAGCATATACATTCCTTACAACTATTATTTCCATATTTATTTTTCAATTCAATTCCTCAACTTAATTTCCTGAATAAATTTGCATCAAAATACTCTGATGCATTTGAAAGTAAAGAATCGGTAATTCAAAAACAAACATCACTTAAATTATCCTTACTTGGACATGTTTCAGAGAACATTTTGTCCCCATCGTCAGCAGTTATCCGACTGGTTGGATCTGTGGTTTCTTGAGGTGAGCTGGTTGTCTGTGGCGGCATCTGTTGTCTGTGAGATGAACTTCCAAAGAGAGTTTTCAGGCGGCAATTTAAATTTAAAGTATACTGTTTATTTTTTATAATTAGCAACTTTTCCAAAACATCGAGTTCGGCTGCATTACTAGCTGATTTTAATAATTTTATATTTGGTACAATTTCATGATTGGTAGACCAGAAATGGTGAGCTATTGCTGATTTTTCTATTTGTTGGTATTTCATGCATCTCATATGTTCCTGCAACCTAATATGTAAACTTCTTTTGGTTTTTCCTATGTAGAACTTATTGCAATCTGAGCAGTTGATTTAGTATATACCTGATTTCTTGTTTTCAGGTACTGGGTCTTTCAGGTTGTTGCATAATAAGTTTTTTAAACTGCATTTATTTATTGGGGCTAGGGTGAGGTTGTATTCTTGAATATCTTGTTGAATTTATGATGCATTGTGGGATGATATGTGAATTTCCTGAACTATGTCTTGGTTTTTGATTCTGTTAATTTTGTGGCATCCAATATGTGTTTCTGTTTCTTGAATTTCCAAATTTTCTTATCTATTGTTTACTGTATCCATTAATTGCAGCTATGTTAATCATGTGGTTATATTCTTTGTTGTATTCATTCTTTTTCAATAGGATGTTGACTAGTCTATATGCTAAGCTGTCCAAAACTGCATGTTTGTGGGGTGTAGGGTTGTAGCTATCATTCTTGATGTAATTATGTTTTTGTGTTGGCTTCCTGTAGATGCCAAAAGATATGTTATTTAATTCATGGATTATCTTCAAATCTAAGAAAGATAAGTAGCCATCTTTTTCTATCTCTATTGTGAACTTTATTGCTCTGTTCTGTATGTTCAAAAGTTTAAAGGAATCTTGTATGAATTTGTGTGGAACAATTGCAAAAATATAAACATATCTATACCAGTATTTGAAGATGCATGGGAAGGATGATGTAATGTGTTTCAAAGTAGCTCATAAAGACAAACCAGTATCATTTGATTACACCTCTCTTTTTCCCAGTATTCCAACAGTTGAACTTATGTTACTCCTCAAGAAATGGCTCATACAAACTAACATTTCAGCAGAAGAAATAGAAGATCTCACAAAACTTACTCATTTATGCATACACCAAAATTTCTTTACATTCAACGGCAAATTCTATCAACAGACCTCGGGCCTAACAGTGGGCAATCCACTTTCACCTTTCCTAGCCAACCTCTTTATGAGCTACTTTGAAACACATTACATCATCCTTCCCATACATCTTCAAATACTGGTATAGATATGTTGATATTTTTGCCATTGTTCTACACAAATTCATACAAGATTCCTTTAAACTTTTGAACATACAGAACAGAGCAATAAAGTTCACAATAGAGATAGAAAAAGATGGCTACTTACCTTTCTTAGATTTGAAGATAATCCACAAATTAAATAACATATCTTTTGGCATCTACAGGAAGCCAACACAAAAACATAATTACATCAAGAATGATAGCTACAACCCTACACCCCACAAACATGCAGTTTTGGACAGCTTAGCATATAGACTAGTCAACATCCCATTGAAAAAGAATGAATACAACAAAGAATATAACCACATGATTAACATAGCTGCAATTAATGGATACAGTAAACAATAGATAAGAAAATTTGGAAATTCAAGAAACACATATTGGATGCCACAAAATTAACAGAATCAAAAACCAAGACATAGTTCAGGAAATTCACATATCATCCCACAATGCATCATAAATTCAACAAGATATTCAAGAAGTACATCATCACCCTAGCCCCAATAAATAAATGCAGTTTAAAAACTTATTATGCAACAACCTGAAAGACCCAGTACCTGAAAACAATAAATCAGGTATATACTAAATCAACTGCTCAGATTGCAATAAGTTCTACATAGGAAAAACCAAAAGAAGTTTACATATTAGGCTACAGGAACATATGAGATGCATGAAATACCAACAAATAGAAAAATCAGCAATAGCTCACCATTTCTGGTCTACCAATCATGAAATTGTACCAAATATAAAACTATTAAAATCAGCTAGTAATGCAGCCGAACTCGATGTTTGGGAAAAGTTGCTAATTATAAAAAACAAACAGTATACTTTAATTATGTAAAAAACTGCCGCCTGAAAACTCTCTTTGGAAGTTCAAATCACAGACAACAGATGCCGCCACAGACAACCAGCTCACTTCAAGAAACCACGGATCCAACCAGTCGGATAACTGCTGAGGATGGGGACAAAACATTCTCTGAAACATGTCCAAGTAAGGATAATTTAAGTGATGTTTGTTTTTGAATTACCGACTCATTACTTTCAAATGTTAAATAATCACTGTTTCTAACCTTTTGCTTCAAATAATACTCTGATGTAGTTCATAGATTATACACTGCAGCAATACAATTTCTCCTTTTTTAAGTATATGTCTCATAGATAGCCATAACACTGATTTGCTCCATAGCTTCTTTTCTTCTCTCATCTTGAACCCTGTATCTTCCCTTATAAAACACCCTATTCCATTTGAAGCTCTACTCTTATTGTGACTCTTCCCAACCTCTGTACTATAAAAGATGAACCCTGGAAGCAGTATACTCACTTTACTTTTTAACCAAGTTTCCACTACCATTAACATATCACAGTCTTTCAACACATTTTGAACCTCACCGCTGCACACTTTCTCACACAGAATGTCCACATTTCAGGCCACCACCGAGATCACAAATCCCTAAACTGACCCCTTCCTTTCAACAGCTTATTTTTCTATATTCACCTGTCTCCTTGTCCGCACTCTTTCAGTTCCAAAATATTGCCCGAAGGCATTGAAATTACACTCAGATCCTCCTTATTCCAGATCTCTCCTCATCTGTGATTGTCTTCCCCCTCTCAACTTCCGTCAGCAGTACTCCTGCGCTTGGTATTTGCCTGCGTCTGTCTTCCCGATGGTATCACTGGTGACGTAACTCTTCCCTCATTCCGCTGTTGCTCAGAGGTTGCCACTGGTGACATAACTCCCCTCTCTGACCCGCTGCTCTGTTGTAGCTGCTACTGCTGATGTATGCGCTGCTACTTCTTGACCTTGACAAACCTCTGTTGACATGCATTCTCTTCCACGCATCATACTCAGGATGTATTACCCTCCCATGCAATATAATGCTAAGTTCCTGTTTCTCACCATCTATCCACAAATCTATTCCCTTGACAAAGGCTTTTTTTACCAGCACCTCTCACTTTTCTCATTTCCAATAATGCTATCAGTTTAAATTCTCTTTGCTTCTTTCCCAAATCTTGAACAATAAATATTTTTGTCCCTTATAACTGTTTGCTGTTCAACACTACCCATATGAATTTCATAGTTGCCATTTTAACTACTGCAGATCTTGGTCTTGGACCCTTTCATTCTATCCTAAAACAGTCAACAACTTTTCATCCCACCAGATTCAATTTTAATTTCTCCTGAAATAGATCTTCTACATGCTGCCAAGCTCTTTTTTAATTTACATCCTCCAACGTTAAGTCATATCAGACGGTGAATGAATTGAGTGAAATGATGCTCAAATGAATCCGGGGTCCATGGAGCTTAGAGTTACCCGACATTCGTCTTGAAGGATAAGGGAAAACCCCAGAAAAACCTCCAGGTAACTCACCCTGACCAAGCTTCGAACTCGGGACCTCTTGAATGTGAGGCAGACAAGCTACCATCTATGGTCCCGAGGCGGGCCCTGCCAAACTCTTCTATCCCTTTTTTCCTCCACACCAAAAATAATCAAGTTCAGTTTCCTGGTTCCTTTCTCTAAGTTTGCCTATTGCAGCAATATACCTTCCAAGGTGGCCCGGGTTCAATCCCAGGCAACCGCAAAGTGAGATGTGTGGTAGACAACATGGTGCTGGGATGGGTTTTCTCTGGGTCCTCTGGTTTCCTCCATCAGCATTCCACCAATTGCCTCATCATCTTTCCTATCATTCATCTCGCACTCATATATATATCATCCACTTCCTTCGCCTTCACACCATGCATTGGGCTGATCACCCATTCTGGTTTCCTATTGAATTCAAAGCTTCAGTTCTTCAGGCACAATCTTAAAAGGGATAGAGGAACAAGAATCCTCTAACACCAGTGGTACAACTAGGGAAGTTAAAGAAGAAGTGATCTGCCTTTACACTCCTTTATTGCATCCTTTATCTCATCTTCAAATTTTCCCAATACTAATTTAACCTTGTCAAACTTTTCACCCATTCTCTCGTCGATTCTGCTTTCCATGTTTTTCATTTCTTTTGTGATATTTTCCAACATCTTGCCTATCTGCTCCATTGACAGTCCAGGATTTAATTCCACTCCTCCAATAACCGATAGAACACATATCACAAGGATGAACCATAGACTTATGCGTAGCAGACTTTTTCTTTCTTCTGTAATTTAATTCTACTGGCATCAAGGCACATATCCTAGCTCGGCACATTTGTGTGTCTATCACCTTCTGTCGCCAGCATGCGCACAAACACATCTCATCCCATCATGACCAGCAAGCCAACCATTAGTAAGACTTGTGCATAATTGTTAAAATAAAATATTTTTACAGATTTGTTAAACATAAAAATCATCATTTAAATATAATATATACAAACATGTTTTGTAGTAGGTTAATTTCTCTGCTGAACTACTCTGATATGATGTTTTATTTTTTAAACATCATGCTTAGGATAATGGATAATGCCAAATTATTAAGTTAATCAATAAACTGTCTATGGCACTAGCAAAAGTTATTTACTGCAGTTATGCTGGAATAACATATCAGGATATGGTAGGAATATTAAAGGTATTTGCATGTGCCAAATGCTGAAGCGTACAGTTTCTGGAAAATCATACCAATAAGGAATCATTCAATTAGCCTAAGAAGTGAGACAAACATTTCATATTGCATATTAATATTCTCAGCTGCACGGATTAAACTGAAAGTCATCCCTACAAGCAGAACTAACTTCAGGGTTTTACATCTAGATACATTTCAAAATCTCATTAACGTGTATTTACATAGATATTCAGAAATTTTACAAAGTAATTCACTTTCTGTTTTTCTTTCTTATTTGTTTTGGTTTGAAATTTCAATATAACAATGCAATGCAATATATAGAATAAAAAGAAGTATTTCAGAAAGTGGAGTGCCATTGTTACTAAAATTAGGCAAGTGAGTCAACCTTGTATATACTTTTCTCCACTTACAAGTTTTTTATGAAGACTAGTTTCTGGGGACTTCTACCCTATCGTCAGTTCTGTGGTTGACTGATGATGTATCCGGTGTCTGCATCTGGCTTGGTGTCGTGCTGCCATCTAATGTCCTGGTAAGTTTGATGACGTCATCTACCGCGGGAATTTCAAAATTCATCAAGAGGTCCTGTTTTTTCGTAATATGTTTTCCCAAATCTGTAGTTCCAGAGGTTTCTTTGCCTGTTCGATCAGTTCTATTTCTTGTTTTATGTTGTGATTCTCAGACCAAAAGTGATGTGCTACGGCCGACTTGTCCATTTGTTTGAATTTAATATTTCTGAAGTGTTCCTTCATTCTTGTTCCTAGATTCCTTTTGGTCTTACCAATGTATATCTTGTCACAATCCTGGCAACTCATTTGGTAAATGCCCGATAATTGAGTTTTCAGTGTGCTATTTTTTAGAGGGTGGTTTAGTAAGTTGCGGATGTTGTGTTTGTTATGAGGGGCTAATTTTATGTTGAAGCTCTTAAATATCTTTTCAAATTTTTTGAAGTATTTTGGATGAAATGTAAATTTTCCGTATCTGGTGTTTGGGTTTTCTAGTTTTTTTTAACGTAGTAATGTCCCTTAAGTTTTTGTTTCTTTTGTGTCTGTAGATCAGTTTTTTGATGAAATTTGTGTTATAGTTGTTCAGTTCGGCAACCTGGTGTATGTGAGCGTACTCCTGTTCATATTCTGTTTTTGTTAGCGGAATGTTGATTAATCTGTGAACTAAACTATGGAATACTGCATATTGATGTACTGGGTTGAATGGGTTGCATTTAATGTAATTGTCAACATGTGTTGCTTTTCGGTATATTCCAAATTGTAATCCTGTTGGTGTTCTAATGATTTTCAAATCTAGAAAAGGTAGCCATTCATCTTGCTCTACTTCAATGGTGAAAACTATGGATTTTTCTTGTAGGTTTAGCAACTTTATAGCATCCTCGGTTAGTCTTCTAGGGACTATAGTAAACACATCGTTGACATATCTATGCCAACATTTGAAAATATGTGGAAAGGCTTTAGTAATGTGTGTTTCCAAATTACTCATGAACAGATTAGCTAGTAATGGTGAAAGAGGGTTACCCATGGCCAAGCCTGCTGTTTGTTGGAAGATCTTGTTGGAGAACGTGAAACTGTTTTGTTCAATACATAGGGTGGTTAATTTGATGTATTCCTCTATTTTAACATCCGCCACGTTGATTTGGATAACCAGTCTTTCATCAATTTTGGAATTTTTTCTACTGGTATGCTCGTGAATAGAGATCTGATATCAAAGGACACCATCACCTCTTCAGTTTTTATAATTGTGTTTTCAATTTTCTTTACTAAATCAAATGAATTCTTTATGCTTAGAGATTCAAACTTTTCAAACTTGTCGAATTCTTCCACCAACCATTTTGCCAGTTTGTAAGTCGGGGCATCTATATTGTTAATAATGGGTCGCATGCTGTTGTCTGTCTTGTGAATCTTAGGTAGGCAGTATAATTTTGGCAAATTAGGGTTGTTTATAATTATGCTATTTTTCATCTTATGTGGCACTATGGTATTTTCTTTAATTGCTTTTTTGGTGGTTTCTATGTATTTCTTTAATGGGTTTTTGGTTAGGGTTGCATATTCTGGATTTTGTAGTAGATGTTTGACTCGCTGGTTGTAATCATTTCGGTCCATAATGACTACCGTGTTTCCTTTGTCTGCTTTCAGATATAAAACTGGTTTTTGGTTCAATGTTTGAATAGTTTCTTTACAGTTATTTTCCTGTCCGAATGTCATTCCCTTGAGAATTTCTAAGCATTCTGATTTAACTAATGTTTTTTCGCTACCATTTTCCAAAAAATTCGAGGTTATGGTGACGTCAGCTTAAGGAGACCGACGAGAAACCCACACAACCAGTACCGCCGTGTCACAGAAACACCAGACAATGTAGTCAACATCTCTTCCCAAACTTTCACTGCAAAAGAGTTAAAATTTTTAAACAAAGGTTTTAAAACTTGTGTCGGCAACTCGGGCAATTTAGACGATTACATCGCTGACGTCACATAACCTCGAACTTTTTGGAAAATGGTAGCGAAAAAACATTAGTTAAATCAAAATGCTTAGAAATTCTCAAGGGGATGACATTCGGACAGGAAAATAACTATAAAGAAACTATTCAAACATTGAACCAAAAACCAGTTTTTTATCTGAAAGCAGACAAAGGAAACACGGTAGTCATTATGGACCGAAATGATTACAACCAGCGAGTCGAACATCTACTACAAAATCCAGAATATACAACCCTAACCAAAAACCCATTAAGGAAATACATAGAAACCACCAAAAAAGCAATTAAAAAAAATACCGTAGTGCCACATGAGATGAAAAATAGCATAATTATAAACAACCCTAATTTGCCAAAATTGTACTGCCTACCTAAGATTCACAAGACAGACAACAGCATGATACCCATTATTAACAATATAGATGCCCCGACTTACAAACTGGCAAAATGGTTGGTGGAAGAATTTGAAAAGTTTGAAAAGTTTGAATCTCTAAGCATAAACAATTCATTTGATTTAGTAAAGAAAATTGAAAACACAATTATAAAAACTGAAGAGGTGATGGTGTCCTTTGATATCAGATCTCTATTCACGAGCATACCAGTAGAAAAAATTCCAAAATTGATGAAAGGCTGGTTATCCAAAAGCAACGTTGCGTATGATAAAATAGAGGAATACATCAAATTAACCACCCTATGTATTGAACAAAACAGCTTCACGTTCTCCAGCAAGATCTTCCAACAAACAGCAGGCTTGGCCATGGGTAACCCTCTTTCACCATTACTAGCTAATCTGTTCATGAGTAATTTGGAAACACACATTACTAAAGCCTTTCCACATATTTTCAAATGATGGCATAGATATGTCGACGATGTGTTTGCGATAGTCCCTAGAAGACTAACCGAGGATGCTATAAAGTTGCTAAACCTACAAGAAAAATCCATAGTTTTCACCATTGAAGTAGAGCAAGATGAATGGCTACCTTTTCTAGATTTGAAAATCATTAGAACACCAACAGGATTACAATTTGGAATATACCGAAAAGCAACACATGTTGACAATTACATTAAATGCAACCCATTCAACCCAGTACATCAATATGCAGTATTCCATAGTTTAGTTCACAGATTAATCAACATTCCGCTAACAAAAACAGAATATGAACAGGAGTACGCTCACATACACCAGGTTGCCGAACTGAACAACTATAACACAAATTTCATCAAAAAACTGATCTACAGACACAAAAGAAACAAAAACTTAAGGGACATTACTACGTTAAAAAAACTAGAAAACCCAAACACCAGATACGGAAAATTTACATTTCATCCAAAATACTTCAAAAAATTTGAAAAGATATTTAAGAGCTTCAACATAAAATTAGCCCCTCATAACAAACACAACATCCGCAACTTACTAAACCACCCTCTAAAAAATAGCACACCGAAAACTCAATTATCAGGCATTTACCAAATGAGTTGCCAGGATTGTGACAAGATATACATTGGTAAGACCAAAAGGAATCTAGGAACAAGAATGAAGGAACACTTCAGAAATATTAAATTCAAACAAATGGACAAGTCGGCCGTAGCACATCACTTTTGGTCTGAGAATCACAACATAAAACAAGAAATAGAACTGATCGAACAGGCAAAGAAACCTCTGGAACTACAGATTTGGGAAAACATATTACGAAAAAACAGGACCTCTTGATGAATTTTGAAATTCCCACGGTAGATGACGTCATCAAACTTACCAGGACATTAGATGGCAGCACGACACCAAGCCAGATGCAGACACCGGATACATCATCAGTCAACCACAGAACTGACGATAGGGGAGAAGTCCCCAGAAACTAGTCTTCATAAAAAACTTGTAAGTGGAGAAAAGTATATACAAGGTTGACTCACTTGCCTAATTTTAGTTTTAATGCAATGCAATTTAATTATGAAGTGAAAGTTAAGGCACTTGAACCTAACATCAAAATGAGTAATGCTTTCATTGTTCAAAAAGTTTAGCTTACTACATGAACACCTCCCAATAAACACAATTTTCAAACTGAGTGTAATACACTCGTGACTAATTTAATCATGTTGATTTCATAATTATTTTTACACTTACCATGG
This sequence comes from Mantis religiosa, assembly GCA_030765055.1. NCBI lineage: Eukaryota > Metazoa > Arthropoda > Insecta > Mantodea > Mantidae > Mantis > Mantis religiosa. Next base: position 77,981,783 of record CM060948.1, read on the forward strand.
ATTTATTTCTCTGCTCATTGTCTCTAAGCCATTGCAGATAACTTTCCCGAGCAATTTGTTCTTCAATAGCTTCATTGGTAGCCTCCCAATCTGTTGCTCGAAGTTTATCTTCCAACATAGCCTGTTTTAACAGATATGCACATTATTCTTCTTTTTGTACATACAATATCTTCACTACTTTTAATAAAAAAGAAAATAAAGAGGACCTTCACATTACTCTGCAACCTTTATTACACCATTATATCAATGTGTTTAAAAAGATTATTCCTTTCTTCAAAACAGCAAAAAGAGGAGGAAATAATATGAATCTAGAGAACAAAATGTACTTTGCCTACTACTTAATTCTCACTAACATGCAAGGAATTTTGATCACCAAATTACTTATCAAATAATACACATTGCCAACATTATAAAACAACTTTTTCTTTCCAAAGCAACTAGTTATCTATAATAGCTCCTGAAATTAACCACTGGTGCCAAGCATTCATGAAAATTCCAGAAAATACCCATTATTTATGATTACTCATAATCATATATTCCAGAGCATAAGATGTCAAATGATAATTTTGAAACCAGAACTTATTAGGTGGTAAAACTTAGGCAGAAAACCATAACTTCTTTTTTTTCTCTGTTGAATCTCCTTGTGTGTAGGACCTACATGCCCCAGGACTTAAAAATGGGCACTTGGGGTCAAAGGCCTATTGATCTACAGACAAATTCTAGACAGAGAGATTGGTCAGGATGGGTGATCAGCCCGAAGCCTCGTATGAGAGTGAGGAAGGAGATGTGGAGCTGTTGCAGAATATAGTGCAAATTCAATGGGACAGACAGAGAAAGATCCAGTTTTAAATTTGTTAAAGGAAGAAATTGGTGAGTAGGGCATACTTTTGTCTAACATCAGCAACTGCCAAATACTTATATACAAATATAATAATTTGTAACTTAAAACTTCACTTATAAGAAATGATGAAACTTTTCTTATAAATTGAACAGGATCGCGATTTCGTGAAACTTTTTACACATCTTCAGCAAGAGTCATAAACAGCCTTGTTGTCAATGCTACAATCACTAGATGTCACTATGTTTTTGTTAGTACTATGAACATCTGAAAATGAAAAATTTATTTCAAAATTCATTACGCAATGTTTATTTTTTAAAATATCTTTTCCCAAACCATTAAGTCTAACGGACTATTTAATTGTTTTAATAATTTAACTTCAGGATTTATTTTATGGTTAAATGACCAAAAATGATCTGCTACTGCCGATTTATCAGTCTGTTTGTACTTAATGTTACGAAAATGTTCTTTTGTTCTACTTTCCAAATTACATTTTGTCTTTCCAGTATAAAACTTATTCGGAGCAATTAAATTGATAAATACCAGACTGTTTATTATTAGGACTTTTATCCTTTTCAGAGAAATGCAGTAAATGTTTAATACTATATTTATTTTGAAGAACTAAAGTTATAGCAAACTCTTTCAAAATTTTTTTGAAAATGTTTATTAACCCAAGGATGGTAAGTAAATTTTTTAAAAATATAATGGTCTTTTATTTTTTTAAGGGTAGAAATATCATTAACAGTTTTTAGATATTTAAATTTTTCCATTTTTTTATGTATAAAGCCTTTATTAAGATAATTAAAGCAGTATTAATAATATGTTTATATTAATACAATTTTGAGTTGAACTAATACTCAATGCTCCATTTATTGCTAGTATTTACCTAGAACGCGTTTCGTTAGGATCTTCCTAACATCATCAGCTGTTGTTTATTAAATTCCTCTTTATTCAGGGGTATATTTATTAATCTATAACTCAAACTATTGAAAACAGCAAATTTATGTGAAAAAGGGTTAAAACTTATTTATATGTAAGTACTGATATGAGTAGACTTCCTATAAATACTAAACTTGGTTCATAGGAGACCAAAAGGTAGAAGTGGTAAATGAGTATGACTATTTTGGTGTAAGGATGTGTAGCAGTGGAGGATGGGCTGCACAAGCCAGAAAAGTGATAGCTAATGGCAGAGCGGCAATGTCAGGGGTAAGAATATGTAAACATAAACTGGAGATGTCAGTTAGATGTTTAGAAAAAATGTATGAAGCGATCGTTGAAGCCAGAACAATGTATGCAATGGGGCACATCAGAGATAGGTACAAAATTAGACCAAATATACGAATTGTTTTGCAAAGGACTACAAGGGCTGCCAAAATCGGCACCAAGAGAAGTGGCATTACTAGAGGTAGGTAAAAGGAGAGGAATAATAATAGAGAGAATATTGAAATTCTGGAATAAGTGTATACAGGGGCAGAAAGGGGAATTATTGAATCTGTGCATGAAGCAATAGAAAAGCATTAAAAATACAAATAGTTGGTGGTCGGAATTGGAAAGAATAATATTAAAGATAGGCATGGGAGATCTATGGAGAGCAGAGGAGACAAATTATAGCGGTTTTTGGAAGGAAGTGAGAACTAGAGTACAAGACATAGATAGGCAAGAGATATGGGAAAAGTATAGAAGAAACGAAATCTTTGAAATTTTATAAGCAATTAAAGACAGAATGGGGTAGGGAAAAATATATAGATCAATGTGGCAAAACTGGAAGAGAAGGCATAGCATGGATAACAGTAGGAATATTATACTTAAAAGGGTTGAGAAATAATGAGGAAGAACTTTTGTGGAGATGAAAACACTGTTCATTACCTGATAGAATGTAAGGAGCTAACAAATTAAAGGAGAAAAATATGGGATAAGAAATGAGACAGTGTAAGTAAAGAGATATTGGCGGTGCGCATGCTAACGGGGATGGGAGAAAAGAAAAATAGATGTATAGGAGATTTCTTATATAGGATAAGAGGAAAGTGGATTAGGATTAAAGAAATAAAGGTCAAGAAGAAATGGCATCAAGCTGCTCAGCAAAACCAAAGGCTTATAGCCAGGGGACCTGAGTCAGCAAGTAAATCTTAGGGTCAGCAATTTTATGTATTTGTACAGGAGGTATAATACAGCATGTTCTATGTTAAATTTTATTGTATTGAATTTGTAATGGATCTGTACAAATAAATATCAAATAAAAATAAATACCAAAGTTTAATTTATTATCATTATTATTTACTTATATTATTTATTATTTATTATCTATCGCCATCCTGTTCAATTTATAAGAAAAGTTTCATAATTTCTTATAAGGTAAGTGAAGTTTTAAGTTACAAATTATTATATTTGTATATATTTGTTTGCTTCACTGTTAACAGCTTTATATTTTACTATTTGCCAAATACTTATCTATTGTATCCATGGCAACAATTTGATTTCAGGAATATGCACTGAAAATGGTAAAATTTTAGGAAAATCAGGCGTTCTGTTCGTCCGACTTAAAAGTATTTTTAGCAAAATTCTAAAGAATAGGTAACAATATCACAAAAGTCATAACATGTGTACATATATTTCATATTAATTCCTGATAAAAGGGGCTTTCCCATTGATAAATGGGTAACAATAGTACTTACGATTGTGGATAGGTTTTGAAGTGGTACAATAGTCTACCTGTAGCATAACCCTCATGCAATTACACAATTTGTTTTGGAAAATTTAAGATAAGCAATAATATTTCTCTAACAGCTGATACTGTACAAAGTTCTGCTGTAACCTTCAAATTCACAAGTAGTTTGATAGAGTCAACATGAAAAATTCAATGCCATGGCCGGGATTTGAACCATCGATCTCCTGGTTTCTGTCCAGTCGCTCTAACCCATTGAGCTATGGCCAACGTGCCGTCCTGACATTAAATTCTCCCGGCCATGGCATTGAATTTTTCATGTTGACTCTATCCATCAAAAACCTTAGCCTATATGCCGCTAGTGTGAAGAAATGATTAATTTCCATCAATTAACAAGAAAAAAATCACAAGTAGTTTGCTGCTTAAGTTTTCCTACTATAACTGCTGTATTAATTTGTTCAACCAACACTGAAGCTACATCTAGTTAAGTTTTAATATTGTGATTATTCAGTCATCTATACTTGTAATGCAAGATAATTATAACCCAAGACACGTGTAATAGTTTGAAAGCAACACTTTCAAATTTTGCAATCTGTGTAGGCAACCTAATCAATTTTGATTCTATCCAGAATTCTAAATACTGGTTTTAAGCTGTACCACCTACATCTATGGCTCCTTGCTTTTCACAACACGATAAACTTTATCTGGTAGCATTGATTTACATGTTCAACTTCTGTTTCCAATAGCTGAAAAATACTTTTTAATTCTGATATCTCCTCAATTATGATATCTCCAGTGGAAAAGTCGAGAAAGTTTTAACCAGATTTAGTTCTAGGAAAACTTCAATGAGTATTACTGCATCCTAAAAAGGTTGATAGGTAAATCAATTCTGAGTATCCATTTACTTCATGTCACTAGAATTGCTTTGTTAGGCAAATACTATGAATATAACCACATGATTAACTTAGCTGCAATTAATGAATTCAGTAAACAATAGATAAGAAAATTTGGAAATTCAAGAAACAGAAACACATATCGGATACCACAAAATTAACAGAAACAAAAACCGAGACAGTTCAGGAAATCCACATATCATTCCAGAGTGCATCATAAATTCAACAAGATATTCAAAAAGTACATCATTACCCTAACCACAGTAAATAAATTCAGTTTAAAAAACTTATTATGCAACAACCTGAAAGACCCAGTACCTGAAAACAGGAAATCAGGTATACTGCTCAGACTGCAATAAGTTCTACATAGGAAAAACCAAAAGAAGTTTACATATTAGATTATAGCAACATACAAAATGTGTGAAATACAAACAAATAGAAAAATAAGCAATAGCCCACCATTTCTGGTCTACCAATCATGAAATTGTACCAAATATAAAACTATTAAAGCCAGCCAGTAATGCAGCCGAACTCCATGTATTGGAAAAGTTGCTAATTATAAAAAACAAACAGTATACTTTAAATTTCGAATTGCCACCTGAAAACTCTCTTTGGAAGTTCATCTCACAGTCAATAGATGCCACCACAGACAACCAGCTCACTTCAGGAAACCACGAATCCAACCAGTCGGACAACTGCTGACGATGAGGACAAACCGTTCTCCGAAACATGTCCAAGTAAGGATAATTTAAGTGATGTTTGTGTTTGAATTATCAACTCATTACTTTCAAATGTTAAATACATCACTATTACTAACCTTTTGCTTCAAATAATAAATACTATGAGTTTTAACATTTGGGGGACTCCACCTTACAGTAGCACTGCCCATAGCACTGTTTGTGTGTTCTGGTGAAGCTGAGGGCTATACTGAACAGGGTTACCTATATTGAGCAGTTGGTATAGGTAACAAGAAGGATCTAGACAAGGAATGTTCTGTAATGACCTACATTTTCTATAGCCCCTAACCTCCCATAATTCCAAATCCAATCCAAAGGCTGGAGTAACCCATGCCAAGGAGGAGAATGGCACAGGGCTAATTGGAACTTAAACAGGGGCCTCTGATATTAAAATTAGGCAAATGAGTCAACATTGTTTACCATTTTCTCCACTTTCAAGTTTTTTATGAAAAAAAAAATCATAAAACTTGTTAGAAAAGTGTATACCAGGTTGACTCATTTGCCTAATTTTAATAACAATGGCAATCCACTTTCTGAAATGCTTCTTTTTATTCTATATCAGGGTCTCTGAATTCAATGAAACCTCCAAAGTATGTACCTTACCCAGATATGCAGGATTTTTTTCTCTAGCTACTCATGACGTGTACTGAACCAAAGAATAAATATTTTACTGGCTTTGTCAAACCCAGGTTTCAAACTGTTTTGCAATGGAATTGTTAGATGCAGCTTATGAAAGAGCAGTCCAAGTTCTCTCTGCAAAACTTCAATGTATCAGTTAATTACAACTAAGAATGAGAAACCTTTGCACATATAAAGGGAATTGGCTGTAATGCTTTGTATCAAAAACTCTGATTTTAGATAATTAGAACTGAAAATCATGATTAAAAAAGGATTTTCCCACTTCATAAACAGAACTATTCAGAGTTATTCCCTGAAATTACTAAAAGATCTGTTAGGTGATTTAAAAAGCTTGGTCTAAAAACAAATTGAATTTAAATAACAGGTTTGACACTAAAGTCGTGGAAGCTCAAACAGTAGTTGGCAACACAATTTAAGTATTAATGCATGCAGGAACAATAAGTTATTCTTACAGAAATAAATTGTAATAGCTTGTGGTTTTTTTAAACTCTAATGAGCTTTAATAGGTATTTATAGTAACTCTTTAATTACTTTAAAAAGAAATGAAAGAAATAATAAAAGTGGTGCTGGAACCTGGGGAAAAAATATTAATAAAATATAAGTGCTACACTACCTTTTGTTTATATGAAAATCCTTCACATACTTTAAGATTCAAATCAACACGTCAGAATCATTAAGGGAAAAGAAAAATATTTTGTAAAAAAGCAAAGAGAAAATTTTAAATTGCATGTGGAATTTAAGTTATACAGAACTGGTGCTTTGGGCTCTAAATCTTTCTTTGATCTGTATCCCGAGACCATATATTAGTATAATTTCCTTAAATTTAAAAGTGTTGTCTAGTGTCATTAATCGACTCACCCTTAATTTTAATTTCATCCATAAATTAGTATTTAAATTGTTAACAATTTCATCTCGAGTTAACTTTGTAACAAAATTCTGCATGACATAGGCATCTCTTTCAAGTTTTGGTTTGGATTCAAACTCAGCAAAAAAAGATGGACATTTTTGGGCATAAAGATCTTTAGCAGAAGTACATTCAGAAAGGAATGATGATTCTGTGTCATGGATTTACAGCCTTTAAAATAACAAGCCTGATAAAGGCAGCTCTGAGTAAAAATTAAGTGATTTTTCATGTTCAATGTAGAATGGGGCACTAAGTACTATGGTACTCAAAGAGTGTCCATTGATTACGCCCCCCCCCCAAAAAAAATCAATTTTCTATTTCAAACCATTATTGAAAGTAACTAAAATGCTGAGAAATACTACACTCAACACTTACCTGTTCAACATAAAATCGCTCACTCTGATTGACAGCCTCCTTCATTAAACTTTTGTCTGCCGAACCTGGAGTGTAGCTTGGCAGACCAAGGCCAACACCAATTGTAGCCTTGTAAGGATCCACAATGCTGTTGTAATGGCTTCCACGATGGTAAGATAACCTTATAGGCTCATTGCTGTTCTGATTTTTACCAAGGAAGATGTTAATAGGTTCTACAAAAAGAAACATTTTCAGATTTAAAGCTTAATTTCAACATAAAAAATATTTACCACTCCACAATAAACCTAAATTAGAGCTAAATCAGTTTACACAGTAATGATGCAAACCATTCTGTATAGCTAGGTTAAAAAAATAGTTCAATGTCCAGAAACAGCAATAAAGCATAACTCCAAATAACTAATTTTAAGTTTATAAAAAAGAATACTGAAGATAATTTTGAGCCTAAAACAAATGGCTTCAAGTAGAAAAGCATACACAAAACTGAAGGCTAACATTCTACTCAATTTATGTATTCTCAGTTACAATGATTTCAAGAACAACTCAACACCTGCAAAAGAACCAACCAAATACATATGTAAAGTGTTAAACCACAGTAATCCTTCATGCACTGGCCATAGAATTCAGTAGCACAATACCAAACATTTCAGATGCATGTTATTTTCAGATTAAATGTCTTGAAAACAATGTAAATAGGATAAGAAAGACTTAGAAGGGAATTAGAGAAATTCTTCATACAGAATACGAATGAATTTATTTCAGCTTCTTGAAATCTAAGACGTTGTATGTGAATAGATTTACTTAATTTTCCTTAATTCTTTTTGTTAACATATTTTATATGTATCAGCTGTTTACAGCTGAGCTGCCAGTAGTGTGAATATATCCAACACCACGGTTATTAATTATGGGATGCCAGATTTTTCTTGTCTAGTAATCATGATACATACCCAAAAAATTATATCAACTGTTTACATTACACAGAAAATGAAGCTAGTTACAGTGGAGCAATAACTATTACACAAATAAAAATATCTGTTAATTAATGTCCACTTATCTTAAGAAGTTGATATTAATTCTTCTTTCTTCTTTTTAAAAAGATCAATTTCATGAACATTTGCTCGCATCGTTAGTTAACACACTTCGTCGTCTTATTTACTTCATCATCAAGGATACTATGTTTTTCCATATTACCAAAATCTGAAGATGAAACAAACCTGAACACAGAATCAATTGCCGGTATGTAAAAATTCATTATGTGATTTTTATTTTTTTAAATAAATATTTTTTCCCACACTATGAAATCTATGGGAACATTTGTTTTAATAATTCAAATTTGGGATTTATTTCATGGTTATTATTTATTTCATGGTTTTAATGTAATGTTTACATTACATTGGTAATTTCCATATGTTAATGACCCTGATATTTTTTCTCCTAAATTTTTTCTCTTTAATTTTTTAAGTATATTCAATATTCTTCTATCTTCAATAAGTTTAAGTCTTGTGATTATCATCTCTCTTGGCAACTGCCTCTATTTCATTGGTATCTGTTTTGCCCTCAAACTTTTGCTTTCTTCAAAATCTAAAACATAATGCAAATCTTGTCTAAATCTCCACATGCTGGAATATACTTAGCCCAATCCCCCCATTCACACCCCTTAATTTGGTTCTCCAGTTCCAAACCATGTCCCTCCTAATTAGTATTTACACAAATCTATTAATTTTTTCTCTCAACTATTCATTTTTTATTTCTGTATACAACACTACAACACATTTCCCTAATACTGCCGAAGATTTCGTGCAGTAATATCTTCTATTCTTTGACTTACTACTTTTCGGAACCTCTATCTTAAGTTTCTTTCACTCTCCATATACTACCCAAACTATTTCCCCTAATATTGTTTGCAGTTTTGTCAGCTATTCACTATTCCATTTCCTGCATTCTTAAACAGTGTTTCATAATATTATACTCGGTCATCGATTAAATTATATATTCAAGCAATATTTCAATTATTTGACCTTTACTCCTAGTTCTGCCAACTCTAATTCTACTGCAATACTCTACTTCGGTAATTCTACTGCAATAGTTAAATCAATGGTCAATTTACAAAACATGTATTTATGTATTATTCTCTCCATAAATATTGTAAATCTTTGATCTCCTTTCAATCATTATTATAATTCCCACCATACTGGCTCTCTACTAAGAGTATCAAAAATCTTTTCTAGATTCTCAAAAAACAAACTTTTCCCTCTTCCCTGTCAGATCTTTATCAACTATTGATTTAACAATAAAGATCTTGTCACTACTTCTTATCCTAAAACCTGCCCAAAATTCAGATACCTTATTCTCATACTCTGCCCAGTTCTGTAACCTAGCTAGTGTGCCAGTGCAAATTTTTCATACAACTGATATTAAGAGTTATTCCTCTGAATTTAGTTGGATTAGTTGTGTCCCCTATCCCTTTACACACTACAACACCCTTTCATCGAATATATTGTTGAACACCTTATTCAACAATTTCCTTTTGCTGTCATCCTTAAACTTAATTTTCGATCTGCAAGGAATTCTGTCAATTTCACTATCATTATTTATTTCCTGATCTCTTCTCTTTTATTTGCATGCTTGTAGTTGCCTTATCTAAATCTTCAACACTTCTCGTCTGTATTCCAGCACTACTCCTATCCAACTAAAAAACAATTTACATCAACAATTCTCTAAAATACACCACTTTTGAATGAAGATCATTTCTGATACCTATGTCTCTGGCATTTATCTCCCATGCCCTTCTGTTAATCCATCCTTACGCATTCCATTAGTTCCTGGCTATTCTGTCCCCAGTCTTTTTTCTTAAAATCAAGTTAACACCCATAACCCCAACATTTGGTAACCAACTTCACTTATCTACCTCCTGAGATAAGTGAAGTTGGTTACCAATTGTTGCAGTTTATTTATAATATTTGGACTCCTTTACTGTTAGTAGCTTCAGTATTTTACAAAACCCTTACACCGTTTCTTTTTAGCTCTCTTTCTCCTTCTTAATTACTAAACATTCATAATACTGCTCATCCCTATTTCTCCCAATGGATTGTTACTTTCATTCCCCACCCCATTTTTATCACTGTCCAATGAACTTGTTTGTCCTCTCCTAAACCCTCTTCCAATATATTATTAATTTTATTCCATTCAAGATTATTCATGAGTGCCTTTTCCTCTTCTTTCTTCAATTTATACAACACCATCTGTTTTACCAAACTTGCCGGTTGCACTATATCCCTCTCACTACTCCACCCCAAAGTGGAAAGTGACTTTTAAGTTAAATGATGGAAATCAATCATTCCTTCACACTAGCCCTATATAGGCTAAGGTTCTGAATAGATAAGAGTAAAACTGAAAAATTCAATGCCATGGCCAGGATTTGTACCATGGATCTCCTGCTTTCTGTTCAGTCGCTCTTACCCATTGAGCTACCTTGGCTAACGTGCCAAGACATGACATTAAATTTTTCAACTAACTCGTATTTTCCTGGTAAACCACTAGGGCTTCTCGTATTTGAGATACACCGTTTGTGGCAACTAAGGTTTTGAATAGAGTCAAACTGAAAAACTCAATGCCATGGCCAGGATCTGAACCATGGATCTCCTAGTTTCCTTAGCCTCTATACGGCTAGTGTGAAGGAATGATTAATTTCCATCAATTAACTTAAAATAATAAGAGTTTAATGATGCAGCCTGGGACTCAAGTACTTACAATAGTAAGTCGCCACAAACGGCGTATCTTGAATACGAGAGCCCCTAGTGGTTTACCAGGAAAATATACGAGTCAATTGGAGAATTTAATGTCATGATGGCATGTTGGCCATGGTAGCTCAATGGGTAAGAGCGACTGGACAGAAACCAGAAGATCTGTGGCTCAAATCCTGGCCATGGCAGTGAATTTTTCAGTTTGACTCTATCTATGGAAAGTGATTGTTAGTCAAGCCCAGGATCACTACACCAAACCCCATTACAATGCTATGTTCCTTGAACACAAGATATAATCAACAACACTTTGTCCATTTCATTAACAAAAGTACATTCACCTAACATTGCGATTTCTTTCACTATTACAAACAAATAAATTCCTTCCTTTATAAATGCTCCAATTACTTATCTTCTTCTTTGTTATATCACTTATGTTTGGTATGTCTCCTCACACTTTCTTTTTCAATTTCATTCCTAATTACTATTAGTCTATTTGCTCTTCCCATACTTCAATGATAAATTCTATTTTTAAACTTATTACTCATCTCCCTGTCTTTACTTAATTCACTGAACAAAGCTTATTATAAAATTCTAAGCCACTAGCACATTATAAAAACACCTATTCCCAAATCATTCATTTCAATCAAAAAGCCCTTCTTTAATAACCATTTTACATAGATATCACTTCACTCCTGTCTACTTTAACTTCTGAATCATTCATTTTCTTTATGGACACCCCTATTCCACTCAATGCACAACCTCTCTTCTTCTCCATCTTTTCAAAGTATTCAAGTCTAACTCTTTCTTGCACTGTTCTATAGCCAGGATTACAAAACAGCAATAAATATCTCCAGAAGTTAGCAAACTAACAATTTCTCCAGTGCTCTTCTCTAATGCTCTTCCCCAGGCACCGGCAGATATGTACTCAAAGAGAGAGGAGTATGACATCTCAAGATGCAACCCGCAATGCACATGACAATGTCAAACAGGGGTAAGCATTCACCTTCGTTCAGAGACAGTGCTGGAATTGCTCACTACTATGTGTACATACTACACATACATGAATTTTGGTATTTTGGTCTACGATACCTTACGTAGGCCTAGATATTTATGCAATATATTTCAATTCACTTCTATTTGCAATGTACCATGAAAATCTTGTGATATATCACAAGTAGCCACTCTCAGTATAACACGTAAATTATCATCTGTTAATCGTGATCATTGCTTCGAATTTACAAGTTTCATTTTGGAAAAAAAATGGTTTGCATACATATGTGGATCCAAACATGGCTGCTACACCAACAGCGAATGATCTAAGAGATGGATACGTATCTGCTTTCAGATTTTTGAATATATCCAAATCAGTCAAATCCTTACACTACAATTAGATATACATATCACATTGTAAATCAGTGACTTCTTGCTGTAATTCTGGTTTAACCTTTAAATCTATTGCAAGAGGATTAGCAAACAGAGCAAAATAATTTTCCATGGATTTAAAATCATTGAATTGCCTTACTTCAAATGTCCTCTTTACTTTATCTAACAGACCAGTATATTCATTCAGATTTGTTACAGAAATATTGGGAAGAGATTTTAGGTAGGGAAAATGATGAAACTCTTTTCATGAGATTTGATTTCCATGCATCTGTCATCTTTACGAATGATCTAACCATGTCATACATATGAACTATATTTTGGAACTTTCCCTCAAGATGATTAAGATTACTGAAATGTTGAGAAATGTCATTGAGGAAGGCTAAATCACTTATCAAATATTTATCTCCCAATTCATGGATGTCTATATCCTAAACAAGGAAATAAAATGGAAATTTTAAGACATATCCAGTAAAACATAAACATATATTGCAATTAAGTACTAATATCAACATACCTGCCCCTTCAGGAATTCCGATATCACCTCACGCATTTAGAAAAATCGGTTGAGCATGTCTCCTCTGCTTAACCATCTGACTTCAGTGTAGTATGAAAGGTCTTCATAAGAAAGCCCTATATCTTCCAGTACTTTACAAATTTTTCGATGTTTCAAGGAGTTTGAATTTATTTTATTTATAGTCTGTATAACTATGTCCATTACATGTTTCACATTTAGTATTTTTGCGCATAATGCTTCCTGATGTATTATACAATGAAAACATTTTATGTTATTGTTTATTCCCATTTCAATTAAATAACGTTTCACTCCACCAATTAGACATTTGTTTTCACCAGTCATATTTCGAGCCCCATCTGTTACTATGATTACAAATTCTTTAGATTCATTACTGTCAAGCTTTCAAGAGTAATATATCTTATAAGAAACTTAAAAAATTCAGTACCAGACACGTATCAGATCAGTGTATTTCGCTTACTTTCACAGTATTGAATACAGTATCTTACTGTGGGGTAACAGTAGCCATATCAACAAAATCCTCTTATTGCAGAAAAAGATTGTGCGTATAAAAACACATTCAGACAAACTAGCACACTGTTAGCCTCTCTTTATTAAATTAAGAATAATGGCCATTATACACTTGTACATTTATACTGTCCTATAACATCTAAAGAATAACTTAGCTGACTACCAATTCAGGCAGGATATTCACAATTATAATACGAGGAAAGATAAAACAGTAGCAATAGGTTTCTGGCATAAAGTAAATAGAAGTATTACCTTCCCTGACCTTAATCTGGATGACATCACATGTCATATGTAAAAGATACAAAAATTTTAGGTTTGGTTAAATCAAAACTTGGATTGGACTGTACATGTAGAAGATTTGATTAAACAGTTAAGTAAGCAGTGCTATGCTTTAATAACATTGAAAATGATAGCAGACGTAAAGACAGTCCAAATGGCATATTTTGCATATTTTCTTTCCCTTATGAATTATGGTATCATCTTTTGGGGTAATTCAAATGTGTCAGAAAAGGCTTTTCCAATGCAAAAAAGAGCCATAAGAATAATAGTGATCCAACCTGCACATGTGAGCTGTAGAGTGTATTTTAAGGAACTGAAAATTATAACCCTGCCATGTTTATACATATACAAAGTTCTTTTACATGTAAAAGCTAGTTTAAGTTGCTTTAAAACATATGCAGTGACACACCAGCATGAAACAGTTCAAACCTACTAGCAATTAGTCATAATACCACGTTATACAAAGATTCCTTCACTTATAGTGGTAGCCAACTGTACAATAAGTTACCTCTTTATTTAAAACAGATTGACAACCAAAAGATTTTTAAATTGAAACTACATAAATTTTTAAGTGAAGCATGTTTTTATTCCATTCAAGAGTATTTGGAAAGTTAAGTTATATTATTATATTTTGGCATTTACTCATACGTGTTTTTTTGTTGTTGTAATTTCTGTGTTTAAATTTTGTACTTTTTTTTTTTTACGTGTGCACAATCTTGTATGGAGATTTAAAGGATGTTCGCCTTAATTCAATTAGTCTGTAACGATTTGTATTGATACACATATACAAGTAGTTCTAAACTCTTTTACTGAATGACTAATATGCATCTATGCTTAACTGTCATTGCTATGTATGTGTCTTTCATTACCATAATTAGCTTAAGTTAATGAATGCTGTATCTGATTGTAAATACCATGTTTATTATTTTATACCTTATCATTGTATAGATCATTGTAAATATCTTTTGACGTTGTCTATTGCTATACTTAGCTTAGTGACAATAAAATCCTTTATTTTTATTATTATTATTATTATTATTATTATTATTATTATTATTATTATTATTATTATTATTATTATTATTATTATTATTATTATACAAATATAACAATTTGCAACAAAAGCCTCACTGAACTTAAGAAACTGGTGTTAATTCTTCTTTCTAATTGATATCGATTTCACGAACTCTTGTCCGCATCTTCAGAGATCCGTTACAATCCTGTATTTCAAATTTTAATAAAATACTTAATGAAGTAAAAGTTATATCAAATAAAGAATTTTTTTTTGTAAAAGTTGGTAATCCTGTTTTGCCTAGAATTTATGCCCTTCCTAAAATTTATAAACCTGGAAATAAAATGAGACCTATTGTTAATTGTATAAACTCACCAACTTACAATTTAGCGAAATGGTTACATAATAAAATTAGTAATTTTGATAAATTTGAGAGTATAAGTATTAAAAATTCTTTTGAACTAAAACTATTGACAGTGTTGTATTATCTAAGACTGATGAACTTGTTTCTTTTGATGTAACTGCCTTATTTCCTAGTATTCCTAGCAAAAAACATTTAATATATTTAAGAAAGTGGTTAAATTCAATAAATTTACATGAGGACTTCATAGTTGATTTTGTTAAACTTACTACTTTTTGATATTTTGTAATTCAATGGGCTGCCCACCAATTAATGGCCTGGGCCAAATACTGGCAAGCAGCTCAACAATTGTAATAGCTTAGTACTTTTTGATGGATAGAGTCAACATAAAAAATTCAATGCAATGGCCGGTATTTGAACCACGGATCCTCTGGTTTCCGCCCAGTCGCTCTAACCCATTGAGCTACCATAGCCAACGTGCCATCCTGACATTAAATTCTCTACTTGACTCGTATATTTCCCCGGTAAACCACTAGGGGCTCTCGCATCCGAAATACACCGTTTGTGGCGACTTACTATCGTAAGTACTTGAGTCCCATGCTTCATCATTTAACTCTTATTATTTTAGCTAATTGATGGAAATTAATTATTTCTCTACACTAGCCGTTTATAGGCTAAGGTTTTTGATGGATAGTCAACATGAAAAATTCAATGCCATGGCCGGGATTTAAACCACGGATCTCCTGATTTCCATCCACTTGCTCTAACCCATTGAGCTGCCATGGCCAACGTGCCGTCCTGATATTAAATTCTCCATTTGACTCGTATATTTCCCCGTTAAACCACTAGGGGCTCTCGCATCTGAGATACTCCGTTTGTGGCGACTTACTATCGTAAGTACTTGAGTCCCAGGCTTCATCATTTAACTCTTATTATTTTAGTTAATTGATGGAAATTAATTATTTCTCCACACTAGCCGTTTATAGGCTAAGGTTTTTGATAGAGTCAACATGAAAAATTCAATGCCATGGCCGGGATTTGAACCACGGATCTCTTGGTTCATTTGGATCACGGAAATCCGTGGTTCAAATCCCGGCCATGGCACTGAATTTTTCATGTTGACTCTATCCATCAAAAACCCTACCCTATAAACGGTTAGTGTGGAGAAATGATTCATTTCCATCAATTAACTAAAATAATAAGAGTTAAATGATGAAGCCTGGGACTCAAGTACTTACAATAATAAGTCACCACAAATGGTATATCTCGGATGTGAGAGCCCCTCGTGGTTTACCGGAGAAATATACGAGTCAAATGGAGAACTTAATGTCAGGACGGCACATTGGCCATGGTAGCTCAATGGGTTAGAGCGACTGGACGGAAACCAGGAGATCCGTGGTTCAAATCCCGGCCATGGCATTGGATTTTCATGCTGACTCTATCCATCAAAAACCTTAACCTATAAACGGCTAGTGTGGAGAAATGATTAATTTCCATCTATTAACTAAAATTACTACTTTTTGATTGGATCAAAATTTTTTTCACTTTTAATGGTGAATTTTTTCATTAAAATTCTGGCTTAGCAATGGGTAATCCTCTTTCACCTTTTCTTGCTGATCATTTTATGAGTTTTTTCGAAATGCAAGTCTTTGATTTTTAAAGCCTGGTATAGATATGTTGATGATATTTTTGCTATTGTTCCTGATAAACAAATAAATGATGCTTTAAAA
Organism: Mantis religiosa; assembly: GCA_030765055.1. Classification (NCBI taxonomy): domain Eukaryota; kingdom Metazoa; phylum Arthropoda; class Insecta; order Mantodea; family Mantidae; genus Mantis; species Mantis religiosa. The sequence goes on from CM060948.1 coordinate 77,998,378, forward strand.
TTACTGTATTTACAAGATAAAGCTATAAAATTCACATTAGAAACTGAAATTGATGGTTTTTTTCCTTTTTTGGATTTCATATTACTAATATGACTTTAATTAATGATTTTAATAAAGATTTTATACAAAAGAAGACTGAAAAATTTAAATATCTAAAAACTGTTAATGATATTTCTACCCTTCAAAAAATAAAAGACGATTATAATTTAAAAAATTTACTTACCATCCTTGGTTTAATAAACAATTTCAAAAAGCTTTTAAAGAGTTTGGTATAACTTTGGTTTCTCAAAACAAATATAGAATTAAACATTTACTACATTTCTCTCAAAAAGATGAAATTCCTAATAATAAAAAAATCTGGTATTTATCAATTTGATTGTTTAGATTGTGATCGAGACATTCGTAAGACAAAATGTAATTTGGAAATCACAACGAAGGAACATTTTTGTAACATTAAGTATAAACAAACTACTAAATCGGCCATAGCAGATCAATTTTGGTGATTTAACCATGAAATAACTGCAGAAGTTACATGTTTTAAAACAATTAAATTGTCCGATAGATTTAATGGTTTGGAAAAATATATTTATTTTTAAAAAAAAACATCGCGTAATGAATTTTGAAATACCAGCATTTGATTCTGCTCTTAAGTTTGTTTCGTTTTCAGATTTTGGTAATACTGAAAAAACAGAAGAACATAGTAACTTCCTTAACAATGAATTTGTTTTCTCCTGTGGTTTTCCTTGACTGAAGATGCAGACAAGAGTTCGTGAAATCGATATCAATTAGAAAGAAGAATTAACACCATTTTCTTAAGTTAAGTGAGGCTTTTTGTTGCAAACTGTTATATTTGTATAATATTCACTGTAGCTAGCTTCATTTTCTACATAATCTTTAGATTCAGTCTACTTTCTTCTACAGATTTTTTAAATGCTTGAAATAATTCTGCCCCTGTTGTATGTTCCCTAAGTGGAACGGCTTCAAGCATATATTCTTGTATTGAGAGATTGTTAGTAACTCCACAAATGAAAATTACTAATTGTGCTGTGTCAACGTTGTCAGAGCTTTCATCCAATGCGAGAGAAAAGGCTATAAATTCATGGATCTTGTTAGCAATTTTTTATCAATTATTTCCGCTATTTTATGTATCCTTCTCTTTATGGTTCGTGGTGATACTGCAATATTACTAAATTTATCATATTGTTCAAGGGAAATTATGTTGGCAACTTTACTCACATTTTTTTATGAAATCTCTAACATTAAAACACCTCAGTGACTGAGCAATCTCCAAAGCAATAGCATAACTGGCATGAAGTTGTCTATCAGTTGTAATATTTGAATTAATATTAGGTGTAGTATCTGAATATTGCTCTTTGAGCTGTTGCAATTGGTTACTCCGATCTAGAACTAAAAAAAAAATAAAAGAAATAAAGGACATTACGTCAGTGTTATGCTACTTTAAATCGTGGTGTAAATATATGAATACAATGCTGACCTGCTATTGTGTGGTGATCTTTATGACATGTATCATATTGTCGATTGATGTTCCATTGATGAATGCCTTTTTGAACTTTAGAGCACAACAAATATTTACGTTGTGTTCTTATGCGTAACAAAAATACTTCTTACACGATTCTTGAAACACACGTTTCTGCACAGCCACCTTGACTTTGACAGAGACATATTTAGACGTGCTGGTAAATATGACAGGACAGTCCACCCATGATCGGTATATATGCACTGCCAGTGAAGAATGTGAGGGGAGGGGGAGACAGTAAGCATCGTCCCTGATACATTATAGTTGCCCGACCTCAATTAGTACACGTTTGCCAAAGCCTGCTCTTCCCTACACCAAACCCTTTATTTTGAACCTGAACTGGCCTAATTTTGCAGTTCTCATCAATCCTGAGGCCACAACGTCTAGAGTATGCCCAGCAGGTTAAATTATTATAGGATAAATACAGAGAGACAAAACCTTTTTTCACTGGTTATTTCAGTACTAGAATAGGGTGTGAAAAACCACAAATAAGCTTTAGAAGAAAACAAAAATTCAGGGTATGAAAAAAAAGTAAAGATAAAATTTAAATACAGAAGGTAGACAACTATCTGAAGAAAATAACATGTGTATTTGCAATGGATTAAAAGGCAACAATAGAATGGGGATTACACTTTTATAAACAACAATGGACAGAGTGAATTCCTTTCTTGGAAGTGTTGAAAAGTGTTATGATAAATTAACTTTAAAGAGAGTCGATTAATGACACTAAACAACACTTTTAAATTTTTCCGGTACATGTTTCAGAGGCTTTGCCTCCATCCTCAGCCGGCCATCGACTAGTTCTCATTGGTGTAGTTGACAATATTTTGTCACAGGTCTCCTCTGGTGACGGTTCAAGGAACTTGCTGAACAAATCTTTCTGGGGGATGTCGAAATTGAATACTTTGTTCCTATTTTTTCAAATGAAGATTTGTTCCCATGTGGATAGTTCTTGTTTTCCTGATGTATGTTTTAGTAGTTTTGGTTCTGGATTTATGTTGTGGTTTTTTTCCCAAAAATGTGTGGCAACTGCTGATTTTTCTAATTTTTTATATTTTATGTTTCTAAAGTGTTCCTTTGCTCTTGTTTCTACATTTCTTTTGGTTTTTCCAATATAAATTTGACTACAGTCATTGCGTTCAATTTGATATATACCAGATTTTTTGTTAGATGGAGTGGCATCTTTGATGTTTGAGCAAATTAGGTTTTTTAAGGAGAAATGGTTGACTAGTGCTAGTTGAATGTTTTGTTTTTTGAAGACTTTTTTGAATTTATCATGGGCCCATGGATGGTAAATTCAAAAGTCTTCAAAAAACAAAACATTCAACTAGCACCAGTCAGCCATTTCTCCTTAAAAAACCTAATTTGCTCAAACATCAAAGATGCCATTCCATCTAACAAAAAATCTGGTATATATCAAATTGAATGCAATGACTAGTCAAATTTATATTGGAAAAACCAAAAGAAATTTAGAAACAAGAGCAAAGGAACACTTTAGAAACATAAAATATAAACAATTAGAAAAATCAGCAGTTGCCACACATTTTTGGAAAAAAAACCACAACATAAATCCAGAACCAAAACTACTAAAACATACATCAGGAAAACAAGAACTATCCATATGGGAACAAATCTTCATTTCAAAAAATAGGAACAAAGTATTCAATTTCGACATCCCCCAGAAAGATTTGTTCAGCAAGTTCCTTGAACCGCCACCAGAGGAGACCTGTGACAAAATATCGTCTACTACACCAATGAGAACTAGTCCATGGCCGGCTGAGGATAGAGGCAAAGCCTCTGAAACATGTACCGGAAAAATTTAAAAGTAAGTGTTGTTTAGTGTCATTAATCGACTCTTTAAAGGACAGAGTGAAGTTGATTTCTTTAATTAAGTTAATTGGGAGTCGATTAATAACACAAAACAACACTCACTTTTAAATTTTCCCGGAACCGGTTTCTGAGGCCTTCCCTCTATCTTCAGCCGGACATCGACTAGTTCTCATTGGTGTAGCTGGCAATATTTTGTCTTCGGTCTCCTCTGGTGGCGGTTCGAGGAACTTGCTGAACAAATCTTTCTGGGGGATGTCGAAATTGAATACTTTGTTCCTATTTTTTGAAATAAAGATTTGTTCCCATGTGGACAGTTCTTCTTTTCCTGTTGTATGTTTTAGTAATTTTGGTTCTGGATTTATGTTGTGGTTTTTTCCCAAAAATGCGTGGCAACTGCTGATTTTTCTAATTGTTTGTATTTTATGTTCCTAAAGTGTTCCTTTGCTCTTGTTTCTAAATTTCTTTTGGTTTTTCCAATATAAATTTGACTACAGTCACAGCATTCAATTTGATATATACCAGATTTTTTGTTAGATGGAATGGCATCTTTGATGTTTGAGCAAATTAGGTTTTTTAAGGAGTAATGGTTCACTGGAGCTAGTTGAATGTTTTGTTTTTTGAAGACTTTTTTGAATTTATCAAAGGCCCATGGATGGTAAGTGAATTTTTTGAAGATCATTTTAGTTTCTGTAGCTGAGAGGGTTGTGGTTTCCTTTAGTAGTTTCTTCTTTTTTGCTAAGTTCACTTTTTTGTCTACTAGTGATTTGGGAAAGTCATTTTTCTGTGCTATTTCAATAATTTTGTTGTATTCTATTTTGTATTCTTCTGCTGTGAGAGGGATGTTGACCAGTCTGTGTGCTAAACTATTAAAGATTGCCTGTTTGTGGGATCTTGGATTGTAGCCATTAGCTTTTATGTAGTTGTCTGTCTGTGTTGGTTTTCTATAAATGCCAAAGTTTATTCTATTTTTATTTCTGATTATTTTTATATCTAAAAATGGTAAATACTCGTCTTTTTCCACTTCTACAGTGAACTTGATGCTTTTTTCTTGAATATTTAAAAGTTTTAGTGCATCACTGATGTGTTTTTTTTTTTTGGCACTATGGCAAATATGTCATCTACATATCTTTGCCAGAGTTTGAACATCCATGGGAAACCTTTAGTGATCCTTATTTCTAGTGCACTCATGTACAGATCGGCCAGGAAGGGTGATAAGGGGTTGCCCATTGCTAAACCAGAAGTTTGATGGAAATATTTTGTTTGAAACTGGAAGAAATTCTGTTCTATGCATAATTTGGTAAGTTCAATGTAATCTGAAATTTCAAGTGATGACATTCCAAGTGATTTGAGCCATTTTTCTATCAATGTTGGGAGTTGTTTAACTGGTATGCTGGGAAAGTGATTTAACGTCAAATGAGACTAGTGTGTCTTCTTCATTTAGTTCAGTATCCTTAATGTGTTCTATAAGTTCATAGGTGTTTTTGATGCTTAGGCTATCAAATTTTGGAAATGAGTTGAATTTGTTTGTTAGCCATTTTGCAAGTTTGTATGTTGGTGAATTTATACTGCTAACTATAGGTCTCATTGTTATGGATGGTTTGTGTATTTTGGGTAAGCCATAAAGTCTAGGTAAGGTTGGGTTATCTGGTTTAACTGCACATCTGTTTGATATTATACTTGATTTTGCTATTGTTTTTTCAAATGATTTTATGCAAGCTGTTAATGGATTTTTGTTAATGGTTTCATATTCACTGTTAGTTAGCATTTCTTCCATTTTTTCAAGGTAATCAGATTTATCCATTATGACTATTTTGTTACCTTTGTCTGCCTTGGTGTATATGACGTTTTTTTGTTTCAATGAACGGATAATATTTTGTTTGCTCTTCTGAACGGATCTGGTTTTTATTTCTTCCAAAATATTTTCACATTGGCTTTTAAGTGGGTTTTGTTTTGATACTGGTAGACACTGTGCCGAAATGTTTATATCTGCAATGTAGTCCTCAATTTCGTTTGAAAAACTTACGCAAGTTTTTAATCCTTTGTTTAGAAGACCTAATTCTTTTGTGGAGAAATTTTGATTTGATAGATTTACAACGTTTTCAAAGTTTTGCGTGTTTGTTTTTTCGTTTACGCTACTTGTTGCTGTTTTGCATTTAGCGTGTGGACTAATTGCTGCAGGTATGTTTCCCAGCATACCAGTTAAACAACTCCCAACATTGATAGAAAAATGGCTCAAATCACTTGGAATGTCATCACTTGAAATTTCAGATTACATCGAACTTACCAAATTATGCATAGAACAGAATTTCTTCCAGTTTCAAACAAAATATTTCCATCAAACTTCTGGTTTAGCAATGGGCAACCCCTTATCACCCTTCCTGGCCGATCTGTACATGAGTGCACTAGAAATAAGGATCACTAAAGGTTTCCCATGGATGTTCAAACTCTGGCAAAGATATGTAGATGACATATTTGCCATAGTGCCAAAAAAACACATCAGTGATGCACTAAAACTTTTAAATATTCAAGAAAAAAGCATCAAGTTCACTGCAGAAGTTGAAAAAGACGAGTATTTACCATTTTTAGATATAAAAATAATCAGAAATAAAAATAGAATAAACTTTGGCATTTACAGAAAACCAACACAGACAGACAACTACATAAAAGCTAATGGCTACAATCCAAGATCCCACAAACAGGCAATCTTTAATAGTTTAGCACACAGACTGGTCAACATCCCTCTCACAGCAGAAGAATACAAAATAGAATACAACAAAATTATTGAAATAGCACAGAAAAATGACTTTCCCAAATCACTAGTAGACAAAAAAGTGAACTTAGCAAAAAAGAAGAAACTACTAAAGGAAACCACAACCCTCTCAGCTACAGAAACTAAAATGATCTTCAAAAAATTCACTTACCATCCATGGGCCTTTGATAAATTCAAAAAAGTCTTCAAAAAACAAAACATTCAACTAGCTCCAGTGAACCATTACTCCTTAAAAAACCTAATTTGCTCAAACATCAAAGATGCCATTCCATCTAACAAAAAATCTGGTATATATCAAATTGAATGCTGTGACTGTAGTCAAATTTATATTGGAAAAACCAAAAGAAATTTAGAAACAAGAGCAAAGGAACACTTTAGGAACATAAAATACAAACAATTAGAAAAATCAGCAGTTGCCACGCATTTTTGGGAAAAAAACCACAACATAAATCCAGAACCAAAATTACTAAAACATACAACAGGAAAAGAAGAACTGTCCACATGGGAACAAATCTTTATTTCAAAAAATAGGAACAAAGTATTCAATTTCGACATCCCCCAGAAAGATTTGTTCAGCAAGTTCCTCGAACCGCCACCAGAGGAGACCGAAGACAAAATATTGCCAGCTACACCAATGAGAACTAGTCGATGTCCGGCTGAAGATAGAGGGAAGGCCTCAGAAACCGGTTCCGGGAAAATTTAAAAGAGAGTGTTGTTTTGTGTTATTAATCGACTCCCAATTAACTTAATTTATACAACAACACTGTTTTCAACACTTCCATGAAAGGATTGATTTCTTTCTTTATACACTGTAATAAACCCCCACTACCAGTTGCTGCTGTACATGGAGGCTAGCGGTGTGTACTCTTGGCAATATTGTGCTGGCCACCAACATGAACAGGTGCTTGACTTTAGAGTAATGCATTGTCCAGTTTAAAAGTATTGTAAATAGGACTCATCAAGCCATGTTGGTGCTGAGTAAATTCAAATGTTCCCTGGTGAAGTGCCTCCTTCCATATTTACAATTCAAAGATTGTGAAGAAATTTGAAACCACTGGTTCTGTAGCAAACAAAACCTGCAAGCGTAAACAGTGTTAACAGAGGAAAAGTTAGCAGCAGCAGCAGTAGTAGTAGTTTTATTCATCTGTTAAGTCAATACAATGACATTGGATACGTCAGTAGAAATATTTAGAACAATACAAGTAATATAAGTATAAAAAATAAGTTGCATCAAGTGTAATTAATAAGATCTAAGCATGAACTCATAAATATATATAGTTGCATGGCTCTACAACTACATAGCATTTAAAATGCATCACAAATGTATACAATTATATGGCCAGCTACAGTATATCTAGAAAATCACTTATATCATAATATGAATCGCTAAATAAAATTTCTTTCAACGATAGCTTGAAACACTGCATGGATTTTATGTTTTTCAGATTGGCCGATAGTTTATTATACAGAGTGACTGCTGAATATCTCTTTTGGAATAAAGTGTAGTTCTATGTGTTATTGTTCTTAAGTCTGTTTTACCTCTGGTGTTATGATGATGTATTTGATTATTTGTGGTGAAATTTTCAAGGTTTTGTTTTGTATAACGTAGCAAACAGTATATGTACAGACTGGGCAGAGTCAAGATTTTCAATTCTTTAAAGAAGTTCCTGCAGGAGTCATATTTTTTTCCTGACATTAGGCATCTAACAATCCTTTTTTGTACTTTAAAAACCAAGTGACTGTCTTTACTATCCCCCCAAAATATAATGCCATACCTCATTAGACTTTCTGCATATGCAAAATATAAGGTTCTCATGTCACTTGCATTCAACTCATTTTTTATTACTCTTAACGAGAAGTAGAATTTATTTAAATTTATTACTAGATTTTTTATGTGTGCTTCCCAGTCTAAATGCTGATCTACCCATACACCCAGAAAATTTGCTTCTGTCATCTATGTTAGACAACATAGATGCATGTTTCGAACATTCACCAACCAAATTCAACTAAAAATTAGCACAACAGGTGAGAATTTCAGAGTCTTCTGCACATAGAACAACTGAATTATTAAAACTAAAACTGTACAAGTGTCCATGCTTTAAAACAAGCTGATGCAGTATCACAAATGCGTTATTCTGAATGGTTTCTTTCATCAGTGAATGATGGTTTAATTGATCCACATCTTCTGTTATTTTTCAATGAGGTATGGTTCCACCTCAATGGTTGTGTCACCAGTTGGTACAAGGCCTCTGAACATCCACATCGCATTCAAGAAATATCTCCAACATCCAAACTCCAACTTCCCTCATTATCAAGGTTCTAAGGCTTTCACGACCGGTGTCAATACTAGTTGAAGTATATTCCGGGCTTGTAGGCCGTGGTCTACTGGGCTTCTTCTTCTTCTTCTTCTTCTTCTTCTTCTTCTTCTTCTTCTTCTTCTTCTTCTTCTTCTTCTTCTTCTTCTTCTTCTTCCTCTTCTCCTTCTCCTTCTCCATCTCCATCTCCTTCTCCTTCTCCTCCTTCTCCTTCTTCTCCTCCTCCTTCTCCTTCTCCTTCTTCTTCTTCTTCTTCTTCCCAGACATTTCGTCTGCGACTACGGCAGACATCATCAGTGGCAGTGGCGAGGTCGAAGTACTCTAGTGGGTATTTCAACAGCAACTGTGCTGTTTGCACCGTGGACCATGGTATTTATACAAGTGGCTGGAGGGGGGGGGGGTCTGCTGTGATTGGTCCGGGTGGACGGTGGGCTGGATTGGTGTGGGAGGAGTGTTGCGCTCTGTTGGCGTCTGATTGGTTCGGGTGAGGTTCTTCGTTTTCACTTTTGCTAGAGCTGTTTACCATACTCTGTTAAGTTTAAGGCCTTCTTCTTTGCGGTTTATGTTGTTATTGTGTTTATGTATTTCGATGGCTTCGCGGAATAAGCGTGAATGGTAATGTGATGTTGATGCCAGAATATCTGTATTTTCATACTGGATGATATGTTCTCCCTCTTCCAGTATGGCATGATTCGCAATCGCTGATTTTTCCGTTTGACCCAGACGGCAATTTCTTTTGTGTTTGTCAATACGTGTTTTTATTCTGCGTTGGGTGGTTCCAATGTATACCTTGCCACAAGAACATGGTATTCTATATACTCCCGCTGTGGACAGAGGATCTCTGGAGTCTTTGACTGAACGGAGTGTATTGCAGATCTGTTTGGTGGGCTTGAAGATGGTATTGATGTTGTGACGTTTGAGTAGTTTACCGATGCGGTCTGTGACTGTTCTAATGTATGGTAGAAAAGCCTTGCCTTTCCTACTGTTTGCAGCTATTTGTGTAATGGTGGAACCTCTCTTGGGGTGTAATGCTCTATTGATTTCGTGTTTTGTGTAGCCATTTGACTGTAGTATTTTGTCTAAGTGTTGAAGTTCTTGCTGTAGGTATTGTGGTTCACAGATGCGTGTAGCTCGGCCTGTCAGAGTTTTGATCATTGAGCGCTTTTGTCTCGGATGGTGGTTGGAGTTCTTGTGAAGGTATTGGTCTGTGTGAGTTGGTTTGCGGTATACTCTGTGGCCTAATGTGCCATTCTCCTTTCTGTTTACCATTACGTCCAAAAAGGGCAAGGAGATTATAGTATTGTCACCCCGGTTTTGGAACACCCTGTGGAAGCAGCTGAGAGCGAAAAGCAAGGGAGGTCCGTGTTAGCCACGCCTCCCCCTCTTTCGTCTTATAGTGGTGACAGGGACGGCTGAAAAAGAAACATGATTGTGCGGTCTGTTTCTCTTTCACCTGCGTTCTAGAAATTACGGGATCCTTCATCTCTGGAACCTTCCCGTGAAAGCCAGAAGGCTGCGATATTCCTATAAAAAGGGGCTGCCGGAGCGAAGTGAAGTCAGTTAGTCAGTTAGTGCGAGTGAGGACAGTTCTTGGTGTAAGAAGGCAGTGTTAGTCAGTGACGTGCAACGGAAGACTGTACGTAACTGTGTATGAGTATCGAAGTTGATGTAATCGCGAGTACAAGTGAAATTGTAACGGACGAATTGGTGAATTGTAATTGTGTGCAGTACGTAATTCTGTGTAATTGGCAAGTGTTAAACTGTAAGTCGGTGGAAATAAAGAACATTTTTGAGTGGTGAAATTGGACTTTTCATTTCACGAACCCACAAAGTCACAGTACTGCCAGCAGACAAAGGAAGAGCCACTGTAGTGATGAACCAACGTGACTATGAACACAAGGTGTCTGAGCTCCTAGATCCGGCCACCTACAGAAAGCTTTCCAAGGACCCAACGGCACGCATTCTCCGGAAAACCAACCAACTCATCAAGTCGTCATCTATTCCACCCAGTGAGCAACGGAACCTAAAAAGGAGTGAAGCTTTACCTCCCAGATTTTATGGACTACCGAAGATTCACAAAGCTGGCACGCCTTAAAGACCGATTGTAAGCGCTATTGGCTTACCAACTTACACGGTTGCAAAATACCTCACGAATATACTACAACCACACATCAGCAACACAGACACATATATCAAGGACTCCTACCATTTCATTCAAAAACTCAAGACCATCAGCCAACAACCCAATGACATACTCGTCAGTTTTGACATCACATCTCTATTCACCATGGTCCCAGTCAGTGAAGCCATAACACAACTTAAACAGCTTTTTCCTGAAGACATCGTGGCACTCTTCCACCAGGTTCTCACAACTATGTACTTCCAGTGGAATCATGTCTTCTATGAACAGACAGACGGTGTTGCAATGGGAAGTCCTCTCAGCCCAGTTATCGCTAATTTCTACATGGAATTCTTTGAAGCTACTGCCTTAGATTCAGCACCACTTAAACCTTTGTGCTGGTGGCGCTACGTGGACGACACGTTCGTCATTTGGAGCCACGGAGAATCATCTCTTGACAGAATTTCTACACCATCTCAACAGCATCAATCATCAAATTCAGTTCACCATGGAAATAGAACAGGACGGAAAATTGCCCTTTTTGGACGTAATGGTAAACAGAAAGGAGAATGGCACATTAGGCCACAGAGTATACCGCAAACTGACTCACACAGACCAAAACCTTCACAAGAACTCCAACCACCATCCGAGACAAAAGCACTCTATGATCAAAACTCTAACAGGCCAAGCTACACGCATCTGTGAACCACAATACCTACAGCAAGAACTTCAACACTTAGACAAAATACTACAGTCAAATGGCTACACAAAACACGAAATCAATAGAGCATTACACCCCAAGAGAGGTTCCACCATTACACAAATAGCTGCAAACAGTAGGAAAGGCAAGGCTTTTCTACCATACATTAGAACAGTCACAGACCGCATCGGTAAACTACTCAAACGTCACAACATCGATACCATCTTCAAGCCCACCAAACAGATCTGCAATACACTCCGTTCAGTCAAAGACCTCAGGGATCCTCTGTCCACAGCGGGAGTATATAGAATACCATGTTCTTGTGGCAAGGTATACATTGGAACCACCCAACGCAGAATAAAAACTCGTATTGACGAACATGAAAGAACCTGCCGTCTGGGTCAAACTAAAAAATCAGCGATTGCGAATCATGCCATACTCAAAGAGGGAGAACATATCATCCAGTATGAAAATACAGATATTCTGGCATCAACATCACATTACCATTCACGCTTATTCTGCGAAGCCATCGAAATACATAAACACAATAACAACATAAACCGCAAAGAAGTAGGCCTTAAACTTGAACAGAATATGGCAAACAGCTCTAGCAAAAGTGAAAACGAAGAACCTCACCCGAACCAATCAGACGACAAACAGAGCGCAACACTCCTCCCACACCAATCCAGCTCACCGTCCACCCGGACCAATCACAGCAGACCCCCCCCCCTCCAGCCACTTGTATAAATACTGTGGTCCACGGTGCAAACAGCACAGTTGCTGTTGAAATACCCACTAGAGTACTTCGACCTCGCCACTGCCACTGATGATGTCTGCCGTAGTCGCAGACGAAACATCTGGGAAGAAGAAAAAAGAGCCCAGTAGACCACGGCCTACAAGCCCGGAATATACTTCCCTCATTATGATCGGAAAGTTGAAATTTGGTGTGCTGTTAGCGCTTGATGCATAATCGGTCTAATATTCTACCTCTGTAAATACTGTCACCTAATTATCGGAAGGCCCGAAGAGCTAGCAGCCGGGTGGGTGACAGGAGGCATTCAGGCCACGCCTACCCATTTACCTTGTAGTGCTAACGAGGGGATGGTTGGAAAAACATCACTAGCCATCTCTTTCCCCTCTCCCTGACGTCTGGAACAGTCGGGATGATTCACTGAACCGTGAGGCTTCCAGAAACAGCGATCTTCCTATATAAGGCTGTAGTGGACGAGTCAGTTCAGTTCTTGGCGAGCAGCCGTGAGGAGTGCTGAGTGAGCAAACGGACTGGAAGACGGTGTATGTGTATCAGAGGAGTTGTACGTAATTGTGAGCGTGTAATGGACCTGACAGACGAACTGGTGGATTGTAATTGTGTGCGCTAAGTAATTCTATGTAATCGGCAAGTGTTCCAACTGTAATTCGGTGGAAATAAAGAACATTTTGAGTTTGTGCAATTGGACTTTTAATTTCACGAACCCACAAAGTCACAATACAGAGGTACTGAAATGATATTTTGACCCCAATTTATCATGAACTGACAGAAGAGAAATCATATGGGTAATCACCACAAACTATGCAGTACCCAGAGATTCCACGAATCCAGCCCAGATTGTGTGTGTATAAGATGCGATGACCAGTGTAAGAGATATCATGTGTTGAAATGTAAGATGAGAACAGAGTCATTGGTGAAATTTTGTACAGACTAAGAACAATCTTGTTTGCACATTGTGTGAGTTTCAAATTATTATTATAAATCATATGGGTAGTTCCAACAAGATTCTGCTACTGCCCATACAGCAGAGGAGTTCATAAATAAAATTAGGTAAGTGTTTGAAGATAGAGTGATTAGTGCTGGTGTATGACCTTCTCACTCCCCAGATTTAACTCTGGTAATTTTTGATGGATAGAGTCAACATGAAAAATTCAATGCAATGGCCGGGATTTGAACCAATGGCCATGGTAGCTCAATGGGTAAGAGCGACTGGACGGAAACCAGGAGATCCGTGGTTCAAATCCCGGTTATGGCATTGAATTTTTGTCTGACGGTACCTATCCGAATCTTAGCCTACACATGGGTAGAGTGAAAGAATGATTAATTTCCATCAATTAACTTAATAGTGGTAACTATAAAGCCTGGGAACTAAGTACTTGCAGCATAGTAAGTTGCCACAAAAGGTTTGTATCTCATTGTACATTTGAGAACCCCTAGTGGTTTATTGGGAAAAATATGAGTCAGTTGGAGAATTTAATATCATGCTGGCATGTTGGCCATGGTAGCTCAATGGTTAAGAGAAAACGGATGGAGAACAGGAGATGAGATCTGTGGTTCAAATACCAACTATGGCATTGAATTTTTCAGTCTGACTCAACCTATCCAAATCTTACCCTACACATGGCTAGTGTGGAAAAATGATTTAATTTCCATCAATTCCTCAAGCAAATTATAACTATATTAACCACATACTTCATCGAAGATGTTGAAAATTATGGTCTTATGCCACCATACATATCTCATACATTTAAAAAAAAATTTACCTTAACACTGATTAATTCATGGCAATGTGAATAAAACTATGCTTCATAAAATAAAATTAAATTGTTGGCCAACAGGATGATGATTTCCATTATTCAGCAACCCATTGCAGAAATTAATACTATTCACATTATCATATGTTTAAAAGTCCTGAACTACAATTGCCTTTAAAAATGATAATTTTAGAAGTTCATGGCATTCCAACTCAAATTTTACAAGGTCTGATTCCTATACAAGCTTTCTTAGAGATTTCTTTGTACTTTGTTCAAACTTTCTCTAATTGGCTGAGGTTTTCTTCTGTAAGAACTTGTGATTTTTTCTGTTTCCCTAAATCTATTCAAGTTACAAACTATTTTTATGTGGGGCACAGAAAAAGAAAGAAATCTGTCTATAAATCTCTGTCTCATTTCTCTACAAGGGTTTGATGTCCTATAGGAATCATATATGAAGATTGTGAGTGCTAAAGCATAGTGACATTAGCGTTGTAACAGCACAAACACTATAACACTGAAACATGTGGTCTCAAAATGTATCAAATGTATCAAAGTCTGTACAACAACTTTGCATCAATTGATAGCCAGATATGCAGAGGGAAAGCAGAGAGGTTACAGAACCAGCTGTAGAAGTAGCTTAAAGCAGGACAAGCAATTCCTTGTAATATGGCCATACATTATAATGAAGGCTCTGTATATCTATACTTGAACTTATAGTAAGATACTGTGTTCCTTTTTGTTAATATTTTAAGGAATCCTAAAATGAAAATACAAGTAAAAATACTAAATAAATAGTAGAAGCCCGAAACAGCACGGATTCAGATTTAACGTGGGTAAAAGTATGTCCCCATTACAAATATTGTAGTTAATTATTTTATTAGTTGAGATAAAAATATTTCGCAAACAGAGGTTCTGCAGTAAAATTTTCAACACTGCCCCTGTTCATTGACACTGGCCACTGGACTCCAGGAAAGTAATGAATGATACCACAGTTCTTGGCCTTGTTTTTTTGTTTTCATCAGTTCGTAATTCTGCTGAGTGAAATCACACAGTGCACGTGGGGAGGGAAGGAGGAATGTAGTGATGTCTTCTGCATCTTAGGCACAGTTCTTGCCAATTCACAGTTGCTTTTTTGTTCAGTGTGCTACTGAAGACATAATTCAAGTTTTGTGATAAGGAGTACAGCGTATTTGTCAGACATTTGATAATTGTATACATTAATTATGCCATCAGTGTACTTTATAAATTAGGATCCTAAACATTACACAGTCAGAGTCGAGAAAATGTTTCAAATGTATGAGCATACATGAAGAAAGAAGCTAAAGAAGCTGTCATCATGGACGGAGTTCAACAGCTCCTTACTGCAACTTTGGTACGAATTTTGCATTGACCCGTCTCATGGCCGTCTCATTGGTCAAACTAATGGCACAAGCCAATCAATTTGTTTAGGTTCTCAGCAGCTTCTCTAATGATGATTTGATGATTGGCCAATACTATTTGCTTCATTTCCTCAATGTTTTCGTCTGTTTACAAGCACGAGCATCTGGGATGCTCTTCATAATTCATATCTTCTCAACCCTCTGAGAACCTTTCGTACCACCAATAAATGTTGCTTTGGTCCAAGGTAGCTTCACCATATGTCACAGTCAACATTCGGAATGCATCTGACACTTTTGTTTTTCACACAAAATTTGATATAGAACCTTTGTACCATTTTTTGGAATAGGCAAAAATTGAAGATGAGCCAAACATGTCCAGCAAAATAGTTGTCAACAAATGAACATCAAAATGGCCAAGCTTGTCAAAAAAAGAGAGGGATATGAGTATCAACATAACACCACAAAACAATTGAAAATCGAATATGTAGCCTGCAAAAATTCAAAATTCAGAATACTTTTTGAACTGACCTAGTATTCACAATACTTTTTGAACTGACCTCGTATGTATAAAGAAAGATGAGAAATAAATATTCTATTCTACATATTCTATAGAAAAGCACCACATTTGTTCTAAATATTCCCAGTGAAGAAGACAGTATATGTGGTATTCAACAACTTAGATAAATTCATCTACAATATCTGCAATTATGATTGCATTAATACGAACAGATCTGCACATCTAATTCTGCCAGGTAAATTGTGTGGACATTTTTATGCACAGACTGTACCACTTTTCTAACGAGCACATTATCTGAGTAGCATATGAAGCTCACACAACAATTCGTTTAATGCTGTCCACAACAAGAATGATGAAGAACAAGATGATGAAGATGATAGTGGTGAAAATGACGTGGGGGTGGAAGAAAACATTCTGAATATTAGTGAAGTGATGACTCATTTAAACAATGTGATTCTATGAATGGACAGGCAAAATGAACAAAACAGCATTCATCATCTCCATCTTGCCAAAATATGCAGAAAGAAAACATGGTGCATCTTGCATCAAACAAACTTGCTGATTTTTTTAAAACAAAGAAAAATTAGGTTGGTCAAAAAATGCACTGTGGAAAATAAATCAATTTCGGTTACAGGCTGGAATACATATTACACCATAACTGGTGAGTAATTTTAAAAGTATGGTAATATATTTACTTATACGAGAGTTTAATACCATACATGCATATTTCCCTCCTCCAACTGGGCAGGATTGATTTTTGTTTCTTCTAGTGTTACATCTCTTAATACTGCAGTAAGGTTAAAATGCAAGGGTAAAGAATGTCCCCAACAACTGTGTTATTTTGGGCTTCTATTGTGTATGCTACTAGATGAAGAGAACTATGTACTTACCTGTTCCATAGCAGTAAACCTCGACTGGTCTGTTGTACATCTCACTCATTGCCTGAACCTCAATATGGTTACCATGCACATATGCATGCCTTTTCCTATCGACATATGTGCTGAAGTCTTCAGTCACGTACTGGGAGAAGTAATCTCCATTTGCCTCCTAAAGATTCAGTACAATATTTTAACACATTGCTTGTAAAGAGAGATCATAAATTATATGCAATTTGTTTACACATGAAATGAAAATAGCCTAAAATGTCCCATGAAGGGCAAAGACCTCATACCGGATAGGAAAAGCTCATCTATTTGTAACATGGTGAGCTATTCCACATTAGGCACTGGGCATGCTTATTGTCACTTTTGTCTGATTAAGTGGTTCACTATTTAATAATTGCCTAGTAGCAATGCTCTTTAGTGCTCATACTATTTCCTCTTTAGTCACTACTACCCAGTACTTGCACTATTCACTTACTATTCTATAAATAATAAATAGCTTTAGAGGTAAACAAATAAAATCACTCAAAATGGCTCCCTGATAAACAACCCACAAACAGTAGTTAATTTGTTTAATGATCATTCTATATCTATTGGCTCAAATATAGCTAAAAATATAGTTCATATTGGCATAACTAACTATACAACTAGTAATAACACCAGTCTATTTTTCTGGAGCCAACAAACACCTCTGAATTGTTTGAAATTTAACTGTATTGGAACATCACAGTGAAGCGAAATAATTATTAAATTATAGATGAGTCGTATTTATTACACATCAGCGAACCATTGTTCGCGAAACATGTCCTCAATATAGGTACGTAAGTGAAGCTGATGTGCAATAAATACAACTCCTCTATAATTTAATAACCTCTGAAATACTTAATGTTATAAACAAGCTCAAACCAACAAAAAGTGTTGGATATGATAAAATCCCCATTAAAGCAATAAAAGCATGTAAGAATGCTATTGTTAACCCCCTAGTTTAGTGTATCTCAAAGTGTGGTCCGTGGACCCCCGGGTGCCCGCAAGGGGATGTCAGGAGCTCCACAAGGGGGTCCCTTAGGGCAAGTTATGTTGAATTAAAACTATAGAAAACATAGAATTGTATTTAATGAGTCACTTATCTGCTCGGTGCTGAACTACATACATTTTACTTAACATTTTTTTATGCAGCTATGTCGTAACGATGTAACACAGCTGAGAGAAGCAATCAATGTGACATTTAACACAGAGGCTCCACTCCCATTAGTCCTGGACCCGTAGGACCAAGGACAGTTGGAAGTGTATAGTGCAGCATTATAATAGCAGCAACGCAACTGTACTGAGCGTGAGCGGTTAGCTGCAGTGCGAATGAAGTCAGCCAAGCCTGCGCGCGGAGGTCTGAGTCAGCAGTCACTGGCACCAGCTGCACATATGTACGCACAACAATAAAATCATTCTCGCTGTGCTGAAGCCAGTGTTGATAGTGTTTGATTGTTCTGACAGTTTGTAATTGTGAATCGTGAGAATTTATTTCCGCCGTTCAGCATGAATCGTTGGTTACAGACTGGATCAATTAAACGTGCACCTACAATAACTGGCGATCAAGAGGCTAGTTGTAGTAGTGAACCCACTAGTTTAACTAGTTGCTGTTCTGCAGATCTGCAAAAAGCAAAACGGCGAAAATACAGTGAAGAATATTTAAGTTTCGGATTTTTACGGGCTGGAACTGAAGATGAATAAATATGTCAATGTGTTTTGTGTTATGATGTACTGTACAATAACGCAATGAAGCCTGCTAAGCCGCAAAGAGATTTAGAGATGAAACATCCGGATTGCAGTGGTAAGACACTTGATTATTTTAAAATAAAAAGTGAAGAGATGAAAATGAGTAAATCTAGAATAGAAAAAATTTCTACTGGAACTAGTAGTGAAAAAGCAACACTAGCTTCCTACGAAGTAGCGCTACTCATTGCTAAAAGTGGCAAGCCTTATAACATTGCAGAGGTATTAATATTGCCAGCAGCTAAAAGGATTGTGGTATAATGATTGGTTACTCAGCTGCCAAAGAGATGAACACAGTCCCACTATCAAATGATTCAGTTACACATAGTTAAACGTGCCTTTTCCAACCACCTATATGTGCAAGCAAACATTTTCAGTGTTGTGCAACATCAAGCCATTTAAGAGAAACAGACTTACCAATGTACTTGCCAACAGGCAAAAGTAAAAATCACCAACATTATGCCCAGCTTAACTGAGCTTATTCAATCAAAATAAGAGTTGCATTGTTCACATTAATGTATTCAAATGAACAAAGTTTCCAGCTTTTTCCACATAAACTGATTTGTTTAGTAACCCAATACTAACTTTGTTGAAATGGTCAAATGGTGAACTCATAACTTTATGAATAACATTTTATATGTATAAAAATAGTTTCTTTACATGGAAAATAAATTTTTATAACATGTCCCTAATGTTATTAATTCTTGGGTAATTTAAAGAATCTGGTATTTCAAATTTTTTACTGATGTAAGGTTAAAGTTAAATAAAAATCTAGCTGGGCAAACTTGTATAAAATTTACTTCAAAGTGAAAAAAAATAATTTTAATAAATACAATTTAAAAATATATTTTTTTATTTAAAATAAATTTTATACACAAGTTTATTTTATTTAGTTTAACTTTAATTTTTTAAATTTATTATTAATTAAATTTAAAACTAAATACACAGGAAAATATCTTAAATTATAAATACAGTAATAAAATTCCAATAATAAAATTCAACCAAAAGTCGACTCGTTTATATAAATTGAGTTGCCAAACTATTGGGGTCTGCAAACAAGTTGTTAGATAAGGGGGTCCTTGGGGCAGAGGAGTTTGAAAAACACTGCCCTAGTTGATATTAATGCAATCTTATCAAAAGGGATATTTCCTGATGATTTAAAAATAGCCAGGATAGTTCCTGTATTTAAAAAGGGCAACAGAACTGAAATAGATCATTACAGATCCATCTCAGTATTACCATCCATATCTAAAATAGTTGAAAAAGTAATAGAGGTGTGGATTATTAAATTTTTAAACCACTTTCGCTTATTACCTACCTGCCAAAATGGTTTCATTCAAGGCAAGTTGACAATAATAGCAGTTATTTCTTTCATTGAATATATAACCAATGCTGTTGAAAATGGATGTTACACTGCTGGTGTACTGTTGGATCTTACTAAAGCATTTGATTGTGTTGATAAAACAATTTTACAATTCCTTTCTTGGAAGTGTTGAAAACAGTGTTGTTGTAATAAATTAAATTTAAAGCAATTTTACTTAAATTATATCATCTTGGATTTAGAGGTATTGCATATGACCTAATAAGCGCACATATGACTAATAGAACTCAATTCACAGAATTAAATACTACCCAGGGAATCTTTACATCTCATACTAAAAACATTGTATCGGTATTAAATTTTAGATGAGTCGCATTTTTTAACACATCTGCTTCACTTTCGTACCTATTTTGAGGACATGTTTCGCAAATCTTCGCTTGCATCTACGGCTCTTGTGCGACTGACGCTAGATCCAGCGGTGTGGGTAATTCTGGGGTTGTTGCTGCCATCTGTTGATTTAGTGATGAACTGAAATGTGGGATTCTCTTCTAGCGGGATTTCAAAGTTCATTAGTTGGTTTTTATGTTTTTCTATGTATATCCTCTCCCATATGACGAGTTCACTATGTTTTTGTACGTATTTTAGTAATTCTGTGCTATCTTCAATTTCATGATTTTCAGACCAGAAATGAGCTGCTATTGCGGACTTATCAATATTTTTGTATCTTAAGTGCCTGAAGTGTTCTTTCTTTCTAGTGCCTATGTTCCTTTTTGTCCTTCCTATGTAAATTTTTTCACAGTCTTTACACTTAATTTTGTAAATGCCTGACTTTTCCTCTGGTTTTATCTTATCAGTATTATTACTGTGAAGTAGGTTTTTAATGTTGTAATTGTTTTTTGGTGCCAATGTTATATTGTATTTCTTGAATATTTTTTGGAACTTTTTTGTGGCCCAGGGGTGGTAAGTAAATTTAGCAAATCTAGTTTCTTGTTTTATTGGTGTGAGAGCTGTGATCTGTTTTAATTTCTTTTGAAGTTTGAATAATTTTAGTTTTTTATCTACAAGGTTTTTTCCATATCCATTTTTAATTGCAGTTTTTAAGATTTGATGGTATTCGTTTTGATATTCTTGCTGGCTGAGAGGTAGATTTACTAATCTGTGTGTCAGACTGTTGATGGTTGCATGTTTGTGTGGAATTGGGTTGAAACTATTTGCTTTGATGTAATTATCTGTGTGTGTTGCTTTTCTATGAATGCCAAATTCTAGTTTTTCATTGCCTTTTTTGATTTTAAGGTCTAAAAAAAGGTAGAGTACATTCCTCTTCAGTTTCTACTGTGAATTGTATGCTGGGTTCTTGCAGGTTGAGTAGTTTCAAAGCATCATCTATTAGTTTGTAGGGCACTATTGCAAAGATGTCGTCTACGTATCTGTACCATGTTTTAAACATATGAGGGAAGGCTTTAGTAATATGTGTTTCGAAAAAGCTCATGTATAGATTGGCCAAAAATGGTGATAGCGGGCTTCCCATAGCTAGTCCTGAAATTT
Source organism: Mantis religiosa (assembly GCA_030765055.1). Classification (NCBI taxonomy): domain Eukaryota; kingdom Metazoa; phylum Arthropoda; class Insecta; order Mantodea; family Mantidae; genus Mantis; species Mantis religiosa. Next base: position 78,019,582 of record CM060948.1, read on the forward strand.
GTTTGTAATATTTTCCATCGAAGACAAAATAATTTTGATGTATACATAATTCAGTCATTGCCACATATTCTTCTATTGCATTGGCATCCAGGTTTATAGAATTTAGCCATTTTTTCAGTTGAATCAAAAGTTTGTCTAATGGAATGCTAGGGAAGAGGGAGCGGACATCAAAGGATACTAAAGTGTCATGAGGTTTTAGTTTAAGATTTTGAATTTTTTCTACCAGGTCTAAAGAGTTTTTTATACTCAGAGTATGGAATTGTGGAAAGGACTGAAATTTTTTGGTTAGCCATTTTGCCAGAAGGTAAGTAGGAGTGTTTATATTATTTACAATGGGTCTCATGGGTATGTTGGGTTTGTGTATTTTAGGCAAACCATATATTCTTGCAAGGGTGGGGTTGTCTGGTTTGATAGTTTTTTGTTCTGTAGTTGTTAAAATTTTACTATTAATGATGGTTTTTTGTACATCTTTTATGCATCGGTTGAGTGGATTAGAATCTATTTCCTGGAATTCTTTTTGTTGTAGTAACTCTAACATTTTTTCTTTGTATGTAGCTGTATCTAAGAAAAAATTCTAGAAAAAATTCAAAATCTTAAACTAAAACCTCATGACACTTTAGTATCCTTTGATGTCCGCTCCCTCTTCCTTAGCATTCCATTAGACAAACTTTTGATTCAACTGAAAAAATGGCTAAATTCTATAAACCTGGATGCCAATGCAATAGAAGAATATGTGGCAATGACTGAATTATGTATACATCAAAATTATTTTGTCTTCGATGGAAAATATTACAAACAAATTTCAGGACTAGCTATGGGAAGCCCGCTATCACCATTTTTGGCCAATCTATACATGAGCTTTTTCGAAACACATATTACTAAAGCCTTCCCTCATATGTTTAAAACATGGTACAGATACGTAGACGACATCTTTGCAATAGTGCCTTACAAACTAATAGATGATGCTTTGAAACTACTCAACCTGCAAGAACCCAGCATACAATTCACAGTAGAAACTGAAGAGGACTGTACTCTACCTTTTTTAGACCTTAAAATCAAAAAAGGCAATGAAAAACTAGAATTTGGCATTCATAGAAAAGCAACACACACAGATAATTACATCAAAGCAAATAGTTTCAACCCAATTCCACACAAACATGCAACCATCAACAGTCTGACACACAGATTAGTAAATCTACCTCTCAGCCAGCAAGAATATCAAAACGAATACCATCAAATCTTAAAAACTGCAATTAAAAATGGATATGGAAAAAACCTTGTAGATAAAAAACTAAAATTATTCAAACTTCAAAAGAAATTAAAACAGATCACAGCTCTCACACCAATAAAACAAGAAACTAGATTTGCTAAATTTACTTACCACCCCTGGGCCACAAAAAAGTTCCAAAAAATATTCAAGAAATACAATATAACATTGGCACCAAAAAACAATTACAACATTAAAAACCTACTTCACAGTAATAATACTGATAAGATAAAACCAGAGGAAAAGTCAGGCATTTACAAAATTAAGTGTAAAGACTGTGAAAAAATTTACATAGGAAGGACAAAAAGGAACATAGGCACTAGAAAGAAAGAACACTTCAGGCACTTAAGATACAAAAATATTGATAAGTCCGCAATAGCAGCTCATTTCTGGTCTGAAAATCATGAAATTGAAGATAGCACAGAATTACTAAAATACGTACAAAAACATAGTGAACTCGTCATATGGGAGAGGATATACATAGAAAAACATAAAAACCAACTAATGAACTTTGAAATCCCGCTAGAAGAGAATCCCACATTTCAGTTCATCACTAAATCAACAGATGGCAGCAACAACCCCAGAATTACCCACACCGCTGGATCTAGCGTCAGTCGCACAAGAGCCGTAGATGCAAGCGAAGATTTGCGAAACATGTCCTCAAAATAGGTACGAAAGTGAAGCAGATGTGTTAAAAAATGCGACTCATCTAAAATTTAATAATTTTTCGCTTCACTGTGGTGTTCCAATACAGTTGAATCTCGATATATTGTATCGGTAGTTCCTCAGGGCTCCATTTTTGGACCACTACTGTTTATTTTGTATATAAATGACATTGCCAATGCAATTCCTAATGATGTTAGTTTCAATCTCTATGCTGATGATACAACGATGGGATTTAAGAATAAAGACCTAAATAACCTAGAAATACAAATGAATGTAATTGTAAATAGTATAACTCAATATTTTAATAACTCTAAACTATGTGTTAATGCAGAAAAAAAAATTGTGAATTAATTAACTTTAAAGAGAGTCGATTAATGACACTAAACAACGCTTACTTTTAAATTTTTCCGGAACATGTTTCTGAGGCTTTGCCTTTATCATCAGCCGGCCCTCGATGATAGAGGCAAAGCCTCAGAAACATGTTCCGGAAAAATTTAAAAGTAAGTGTTGTTTAGTGTCATTAATCGACTCTCTTTAAAGTTAATTTATCATAACAACACTGTTTTCAACACTCCAAGAAAGGAATTGTGAATTAATTGTTTTTAATTTTAAAACCACTCATTTTGAACCTCATATATACTTGGACAATGGTATGATTCTATCTATTGATAATGTGGATGTTCTCAGTTTAACAGTTAATAGTAAATTAACTTGGAATTAACATATTAATAAAACTGAAATGAAATTATCATCAGCCCTTTTTGTTCCACATAATATATCAAAGTTTGTATCAGCTGAAACTGCCAAGATAGTCTATTTCGCTTTCATTCATTCAATTATTACATATGGCATAGAGCTGTGGGGATCAACATCTAAAGTTAATAAAACCTTTTTAAACCACTATAAAAACACTTTTGCTCCACTTACATTTAAAATTAGGACATGTTTCAAGGACCATGCATTCTGATGTTCGACTAGTTCTTCAGGTGACTGCCTCCCTCTTCTGGCGCTGTTCAATGAGTTGAATGATGTCATCTACTATTGGAATTTCAAAGTTCATGACTCTCTTTTTATTCTTAAAAATGTGTACATTTAATACTTTTTTGTCGGTACCAAAAGTTTGAGGTCTTTGGAAATATTATGATTTTTTGACCAGAAATGATGGGCTATGGCCTAATGTCCTAATTTTAAATGTAGGTGGAGCAAAAGTGTTTTTATAGTTTGACAAGTAGTTTAAAAAGATTTTATTAATGAAGCTCCATGGTTTATAAATACTTATATTTTATAATTTTATCTAAAGCTAATCTCAAAATCTTTACACCACAAAAATGAGCCATCAAATACAGAGCGAATCGAATCTGCCTGCCAACGTATATTCCCTGTAAGGAAGCATTCAAAACTCTTTCAATACTAACCCTTCCCAGTATCTTTATATTAAAATCCATATTGTATATACGAAATAGGTCTTTGCCTCAATATTCAGCAATTCATAACTACAATACTGGAGGAAAACAGAACTTGATAACTCAATTTCATAGATTAAAATTATATGAAAGAAAGATTGATTATATTGGCAGTGAATTATTCAATAAATTACCAACAAATTTCACAAATAGTACTCTGTTACCTAAGTTTAAATATATATTAACTAATTTTCTTAAACCAAAAGCTTACTATGACGTAGAAGAATTTCTGAATGAAAATGATATTCTAACTGACCTCCAGTAACTTTGTATCAATGTATGTGTATTACAATCATTTTTATATATTATTTTAACACTTTAATTGTTATTATTTTTTAACTGTATTGATTGTCTTTATTTTATTTATCTTCAACAACTGGACTATGATCTTAAACAAGTTTTCAATTGTATATACTATTGTACTTGTTACAAAGAACAATAAAAATGAATTGAATTGAACTATATGTATACTTTTCACTATTTGCAGTTCCATAAACTTGATTCCCCAATATTAATTTAATTTGTTCTTAGGCGAAAGATATGTTAAAGATGCATTAATATAAAGCACTGATATAAATAACAAGCACTGCAACAGATGTCTCAAATCCAAGGTTAAGCTCAGCTCTGTAGCACGGTTTCAACTAAAAGTTTGTTATAAGTCAATACTCGGGCCTAGTAGATTTTTTCTTCCCCTCTTGATGCATTTTTGACACAAGAAAAATGTCTAATTATGCTTCTCACTGATAAATGAATGAATCCACTTACAGTTTCAATGAAGGAGACAAACAGATTACGCAAACTGAATTCTATTCTCTCTCAGATCATCTGATATGTTTGCCTGTATTTATATAATTTTCCACTTTTTTGCTAGGTTTAATACACACCATTTATTTTCTGTAGCTTTTCAAGTACTTTATTAAAATGTACGACTTACTCATATCTAATATAATGGAAAGCCTTGACATCAGCTTACCCCTTCTAATAGAGCAACATCTGCATAAAATTATTTCCCATTTTAAAAAATTAACGCTACTTACTAAATTACTGATAGGACATATTTTGAGGACCAACTTTCCCTATTTTCAACTGCCACTCAACTAAACAATGGTTCCTGATCCTCTTCCTTCATAATATGTAGTGCCATCTGGTGTGCAAATGGTGAATTTAGAAATTATTTTGAGTTTGAAAGTAATGAGTTGGTAATTAAAACACAAACATCACTCAAAATATCCTTACTTGGACATGTTTCGGAGAACAGTTTGTCCCCATCGTCAGCAGTTATCCGACTGGTTGGATCCATGTTTACTGAAGTGAGCTGGTTGTCTGTGGTGATGCTGAGTGATGTTTGTTTTTGAATTACTGACTCATTACTTTTAAATGTTAAATACATCACTGTTTCTAACCTTTTGCTTCAAATAATTATCTTGAGTGTTTAATCTTTATTCATTTTCCATAATTAAAAGCAATTATGTTTAAAAAATACAACTGAAACTTGTTTCTAGCCTTATGTTTATTTTGGTACAGCCTTTCTGTTTTACAATTTTCTGCATATTCTTTTTCCAAACCTATATAACAGGACCACTAACCTTAATTTTGGGAGCCGCAAATTTATGAAGCTAATTCGAAGTAAGCCACATTGTAAGAAATGTTTATAAAATGATTTATGGCCAGCCCCATAGCTCAGTCGGTAGAGCAACTGCTGTACTAGAGGTCCTAGGTTTGATTCCCAGCCGTGGGGGTGGGGATTTTTCTCCAACCAAAATAATTCTTCATCTTCCTCAGAGTCTGGAAGTATGAATGAGAGTGCAAATGTGTGCATGATCTAATGATTAAAAACCCAATGAATACGAGTTAACACCTTTGAAATGTTACAAAGAAGAACGGCCGCCAATATGACCCTTGGAGTTAAAGGTGGGGTATAAATGGAACAAAAAATGTTTATAAAATGAAGACATTTTTTATGTTACAACAAATGAAAGAACATTTATTTTTTACACTACACAGAACATTATTGTTCAGGTGCACATAAAAGAGTGAGATATTACTTTTGAGAAGTGCTTTTAGAAAGTTCATTTTTTGCCGTTAGATTTTTGAAAGATGGCTGATAATTGGTATGCACAGTTTGCACAGGTTCACTTAAGGGCACTGGGAGGGCGTTGGGCTTCAAAAATCAATTTTTTGTTTTAGTGTTAAAAAATTATAATTCTTCAGCTTTTAAGTGATATATGTCAGCTGGTATTAAAGCCCTTTAATCCATCAATTTAAGGATGACAGCGCAATGAAATTCCCACTTTCTGATGTAGTATGAAGGGAAAGATTCTTCCAGATGGCAAACCACTTACAGGTTGTGGAAGACTAACAGACAGTGAGATTGACCTCCTCCAGCAGTATTATGGACTAGCTATCAGGAGAAATACAGGTTGGTTGTCAAGGGCAACAGTGAGGAAAATCGATAGTTCCTAGAGGTGATGAGATTAGTAGAAGTCTGGATATTGTAGACATAAGATGTCTACAGAAATTAGTGAAAAAGGATTTGAAAGCTTCTTCTGCAATGAGATTCCGAACAGTACGGACATGTGTTATCATCTGCAAGTTTGCAGAAACATTGCAGTGCATGATATTTTGTAAAAGCATCTTTCAAAGTTGCAAGAACAAGTAATGTTAACGTTGATGAATGTATTTATTTGTTCAATGTTAAAAAGAATGTTTTAAAATTAATGTGTCTACAAATTACATAATTTTAGGAGGAAAGGAGAATTGTCGTGGTTTTTCTTTGCACATCATCTTGCATTCTCTCTCCTCTGTGACTACACTCTGAAGATAATCTTAATCCCCGAGAAGCAGAGGAATTTTGAAAATCTACCAGAATTCTTCAAGATCATCATCAAAAGGTGAGAGTAATTAATCATTTACCATCCCACGCGCCTTTTGCATAAAATCCTACTACAAAGTGCTCTGAAATCATTAAGTCTACCATTGATTTTTTCAGAAAGGGCAGACATGTTACTCAAGTAAACTTCAGTTTCCATCTGAATGTCGTGAAGGCTTTCAGTAATTTTCCTCAAACATTTGAAGTGAGCAAATGTTTTAGTCTAATGGTCTTTCCCAAAAAGCTGTAACATGCTATGAAAGCTAAATTCAGTCTGGGTCAAATCAGAAATAAGTTTTTCTCTTCATTGCAAACTAAGTTCAGGGAAAGATTTTCCTTCTTCTTCTATAAACTGTTTGACTGGACCAAGTAATACAAAAGATCTGCCAAGAACATGGCTTACTGATAGCCATCTCACTATGAGTACCAAGATATATAGAGAAGCTCATCATTATCCATATCTTCTTTATATATATGTCTTGTGTTTTGGCTCTTGAGCAAATGCAGTTCACAATATATAGAATAAAAAGAAGTATTTCAGAAAGTGCAGTGCCATTGTTACTAAAATTAGGCAAGTGAGTCAACCTTGTATATACTTTTCTCCACTTACAAGTTTTTTATGAAGACTAGTTTCTGGGGACTTCTCCCTTATCGTCAGTTCTGTGGTTGACTGATGATGCATCTGGTGTCTGCATCTGGCTTGGTGTCGTGCTGCCATCTAATGTCCTGGTAAGTTTGATGACGTCATCTACCGTGGGAATTTCAAAATTCATCAAGAGGTCCTGTTTTTTCGTAATAAATATGTTTTCCCAAATCTGTAGTTCCAGAGGTTTCTTTGCCTGTTTGATCAGTTCTATTTCTTGTTTTATGTTGTGATTCTCAGACCAAAAGTGATGTGCTACGGCCGACTTGTCCATTTGTTTGAATTTAATATTTCTGAAGTGTTCTTTCATTCTTGTTCCTAGATTCCTTTTGTCCTTACCAGGACATTAGATGGCAGCACGACACCAAGCCAGATGCAGACACCGGATGCATCATCAGTCAACCACAGAGCTGACGATAGGGGAGAAGTCCCCAGAAACTAGTCTTCATAAATTACTTGTAAGTGGAGAAAAGTATATACAAGGTTGACTCACTTGTCTAATTTTAGTAACAGTTCACAATGTTTAGAACTACCTGTATAATATGCAGGCATTGAAAATATTTTGCTGCTAAATGATCTCTATGAATAAATACAATGTACATGTAGGAAATCAGGAAATGATCAGTCAGCATTTAAAAGCCCAATAAGCCCTTGTTTTGTGCCACTAATAGATGGTGTACCATTGGTACACAACGCTGACATTGTTACCTGTAAAACACCATCCAAGGCTTCTTTAATGTCACAACCACAAATAGTATCCTTCAAAGTAACCAGGTCGAAGAGTTCTTCCGTCACCTCTAAGTCCTTTGACACATATTTCACAAATATGGCTAGTTGTGGTTTATCTTTTATATCAGTAGAGTCATACTTACCGCTGAGCACTCACTTAGTTTTATACAAATTATTTAAAATATCCGTACTAACAGAAACTCACCTCTCTAATGTGTCTAGCAGTGAACATTTCGTTGATCAGTTTCAAGCTTCTTATTTTCAGGTTCTATAACAGAAATAACTTGTTCCATGTTCTCCTTAATAAACTCCCCCTCTGTGCAAGGCCCTTTTGCTTTTGCAATATTAAAATCCAAGATAAAGCCAGCTTCAGTTGTCAAATCGGCTTCTGTGGTAAAAACTGACATAACCCTACTCTAACCATGAAGTTTTTCCTTTAATGATTTTAGTTTGGTTTTCCTTAACTGAGAGACAACAGGAAAATCCTTATTGAAAGTACTGTGGTTAGTGCCATAATGGCATTTTAGATTAATGGCCTTGAACTGTGACAAAGTTATTTGACACAAAAAACACTGGCTTAGCGCTTCTTTCTACAAAAATGAATTCTTCCTTCCAGTTTGTATCAAAAGCTTGATTCACCTCTTCATATTTACACGTTTTAGCATTGTTATTTTTTGGACACCAGGCCACAACTACACTCAAACAGCACACAACTTCACACAAAGTATAGCTACTTGCTGCTGTCTACATATGAACGCGATTGGTTTCACCTCACAACACAGACTCACTGACATACTTTAGTGCTAAAAGCACTACCTAATGGAAGACCCCAGAACTATCTTCACCTCCCATCTTTCTCACTGCTCTATAGTGCTCTCTGATGGAATTTTGCAGTACTAAGATCACTGAACTCAATAATGTTAAGCCGCATATTGCTACTACCGACTGCTGCAGGCAGCAAGATGTTGTGAAGTTCCCATTAATTATATTAATTTTACTGTAAGCTTGATGTCAAGAGTTGCACGAGACTGACTCAAGAGCTACATGCACTTTGCAAACTCCCTTGTGGCCACAGCTGCTATATAATTTCTTACAAAAAATATTAATACTGCTGATTTGAATATGTATAGAGAAGCTATAAGATTAGGTACCATTTTAAGCCTGGCATTGCCAGCTGGCTCAAAGTTTAATTTTATTTAACACATTAAAATTTTGTGTAGGTGCACAGAGAAGGTATACTAACTGCTGTACAACAAGAACAGTTGACTATGAAAATAAAATATCCAAAGAGAACAAAATCTTTTAATTTCACATTCATATAACTTTTAAGTAACTTTACATTATCATATTGTAACAAGATAAAAATACAGTCCAGAGTATTGCGATTTCATGTGTGCAAAGATATTGAATAACGCAGTAGTTTATTACAGTAACAAAAAGCATGTATTTATGATTATTAATTGTTAATTACAGTAGAATCTTATTGCTACAGTACTGGTTGTTTTTAACATACAAGTAATTCAATAATTCAAAATATGCTTAATAGGTATTTTGAATAAAATTCCATGTCCCAAAAGGATAATGGAATTAATAAATTCATAAATGCTACTGTATTAACTTTGGATAATGCTGAGTATTTCTAAAATGTGTAAACAGTGTTATGCTCCCCTTGAGGTCATTGCCTATATCACTCCGTTCGGCTGGCTAAAGCTGGTGGTGTGAAAAATCAGTTTTTCTAAGAAAGCAAAAATAGACTGCCACTTTCCTGCTTTTGCTGACAAGTTACTTAGTTTGTAGCTTGTACCTGTCTTCATTCGTAACTGGTTTGTGAAAACTAAATGAATTATTCTAGAAACTTGAATGAAAAATTTCAAACATTAAGTGACGTGAATAAAAAACTAAAAAGCAAAACTAAAATTTTGGGATTCCAAACTTCTGATATAAGAGAAAATCTTCAAAAATTCAGATAAGTTTTATTCGATATATAGAAAAAAGCAAATACAGATCCAATGACAGCATGCTAATTTAAAAGGGGAGTAAATGTAATGCTTCCAAAATGCCCCAGTTAATGATACACCTATTGATGAAGGGATTAAGGAAAAAGATAATAAGTTATGCTAAAAATTGGTCTGAAATGTCAGTGCTCAGTATTTTAAGGAATGAACCAGTCTTCATAAACCGTTTGTAAAGAATCTGCAACTTCAAACTTTGAGAGTGCAGAAACATGGCAAGAAAATATTGACTCTCATAGCATTAAGCCATCAAAGGCAACTGTCAGTTAAACTACATTATTATTCAATGCTGGGCCAAGAAGTCCTTGGATTTTAAAGAAAGAAGGTGACATGGTGGCAAAACTTTTAATGATTGTGATGATTCTGCTAAGCTATCTTTGATGGAAGCAAGAAGTTTCAGAATCTTCACCTTTTAATGACATTTAACATTTTCTGTATGACTGTATGGCCACAAAGAATTTCTGGATCACTGACAAACTGTTTAAGAGTGTTTACCTCAGTGGAAAGGAGGATAGCAACATAGAAAGTGTAATCGCAGTCAGTATCAGACAGCGATTAGGAGGCAACAAATTAATAGAAATCTCGATATTGAAGAAAGGAATTTTAATTAATAAAAAAATGCTTTGATAAACCAATATAAAGAAATCTTATTATATTAATATGAAATTAGAATGGTTAGGATGATGAATAAAATAGCAGTTTAGTTAAAGAATGAGGAGGAAAGAACATAATTTAATATAGCAAGGTATGTCAGCATCAAGGCAAGGTAGGAAGAATACTCGGGTAAAATCTACACACTGTAAGCGACAGGAAAGAGGACCGTTATCTTCTTTGTGTCAGAAAGGGTTGAACGTCTTAGAACCATAGATAGCTAGTAACAAGGAATGCATGGAGACAAAAAGGCTTTCAGGGTGCGATGAAGCATGAAGGTTAGTTTACTGATGTGGTAACGATGTATACCGTTACAGAGAGCCCAGGGTAGGCGTGTCCGAACTCAGGGTAGGCGTTAAGTAAATGAGTTAGATGAGTTTTGAAAGCCAATGAAAAATAGATCAAAATAAATCAGAAACCAATAATAATGTAAGATTTGAAAAATGGAGAGAAGGGTGAGCTATTTTGGTCATGTGATAAGTGAGAGTGGGGAGCAGAATTAGGTTCGAACTGAATCGCGAAGTCGAGGAAACTTACTTGCTAGATCGTCCTTCAAGAGGTGAGACGTATTAGTCGGAAGAAGATGTAATATCTTAGTAAAACTTGCTTGCTAGATCGTCCTTCAAGAGGTGAGACGTATTAGTCGGAAGAAGATGTAATATCTTAGTAAAACTTGCTTGCTATACCGTACTTCAAGAGGTGAGATGTATTAGTGTCTGTTGGGAGAAGAAAATGTAACATTTAGTAATAGACTTGCTACATCATACTTGAAGAAGTCAGACGTATTAGTCGGGAGAAGAAAATATAATACGTTGGTAGAATTTAACTGGAAGTGGTCATCGTTGCAACTCAGTTTTAATGGAACAAGCACACTACAAGATAATTAAACAAAATTTCAGTCATCTGAGAATTATTGATTCCACTGGGCGACCAACATCTAAAAAACCCATTTTCCTAAAACCATTCACCTGAGAAGAGAACTCGTAGCTCCAAATTTCAACCACAAGAACCCAAACAATTTATATAATATGCGGTTTTGCAACTTAATGGCACTGGAGTATGCCACAAAAGGTACTATTAAATAACATATCCTCTTCCTTTTAAACCAGTGTTCTGCACACAAATGCAATTTATTAAAAAATGTTTATAGGTAATATACCTCCATCCACTGAAAAGTTATCTTGCAGCCCTCAATTAATGCACCATAGCATCTTTATAATACATATAACAAAAGTGATTAGTGAAATTCATGCTGTGAAGAATATCTCAGTACAAACACCAATCAGTGGAATGTCATGGATATCATAAGGGATATTACTATAATGAGACTCATTTTGTCTTCAGTTATTAAAAACTGCTTTACCAAATGTGGTTAACTGAATAAAATTATGGAGAGGAAGATCACTGGGAACAACTAAAAGAAATCCTCACTATTAATACAAGTTTCCACAAGTATATTAATGTGGATTCTTAGAGTCCATCACGGCACTGCACTGTATGAGTAAAGCAGTATGGCCAGTCATTAGACAATGAGTGGTATGAATAAAAGAAAGATGCATCTAATGAGTTGTGAGAAGCAAAATAAAAATGTGATGCAGATAGCTTTGAAATGCATCTTGTAATTTTCATATGAATAAAACTGTGCCCTATGAAGAGAGCTAGACCTTGCACATCTCATACATGTGCCATTAGCTGTGCACATTTGTTTCATCATTTATGATTTCAGTTTAGGCAATCAGAGCAATGCCCCCCAGAGAGAGAGAGAGCAAACAACAGATGCCAGTTGGAAGAGATTGAAAATGGAGGCGAATGCCTTTGAAATTAGCCTCTCATAAATATAAACAAGTGACGAGTATTAATAAACCAACTACAAATAGTTTCCGAGATTAATTTTGACGTCACTGTTACTAAATTCCTCCAAACACATATAGCTTCTTCTAAGTTCAATCCTATGAGATTTAGTACAGTTTGTAACTGATTTTCTAATAGTGAGGATCAATTTATGTGATTGTCAGATGTATGTTATACATTTTGGTCATTTGAAGCAATATGTCTTCTAGAAAGCGAAATAATAACCCTGGTATATTTTTCCATATCTGTGGCAATTTTGTTTTTTGAAAGGGAAGACAAATGATTACACATTTTGTCAAAATGACTTACAATGCCTATTTTCAAATAAAGCTTGGAGATCTTGACAAAAAATGGGCACCAAAAAAGTATGTCATACTTGTGTGGAATTAAGGAAATAGAATCATGGAGAAAATGGCCCTATGCTATTTCTATGATCTGGCATGAACCTTGAAACCAGGTGGATGATTACTAGTTTTGTGTATATGATGTTACAACACAAAAAATATGAAAGGAATCTCATATTCAAATTTGTCATAAAAAGTACCCATATCACATGGTCCTCGTTTTCCTGAGCTTTCTCCATTAGAAGCATTTGGAAAGGAATCATCAGATTCTAAAGAAAGTTCTCAAGACAACAGCAGTGATTTTGATATAGTTGGTTAGAGACTTAAATCTTCTTACGGATTCTGCTGAATTATTGGGATACGGACTAAAATAAAGACCTCCTCTTTCCAGGAATGTTATTTTCTGGTACAAATACTGTGAAGAGGAATTTGTTTCTTGTTTCTCTTAGGAAGGAACTCATATTGTCATACTCCTGAATACCTTTCAGGTGAATAGAGATTTTTTATAGATTCCTCTAAAATTAATATGAAAAGCATACTGTTGTATAATGGACATAAATATGCATCAGTTCCAGTAGCCCATTCAGTTCATCTCAAGGAAACATATGGTAACCTAAAATTACTTCTATAAAAAGTCAAATATACAGAAGATAAGTGGCAAGTACATGGAGATTTAAAAGTTACTGGCATGCTACTAAATCAGCAATCAGGCAATACTAAAATTCCAAGTTTTACTTGTGAGTGGTACAGTAAAGCCTGATCTGAATAGTGGACAAGAAAAAATTGGGAGCAAAGACACAGTCTCATGTCAGGAATGAAAAATGTTATTCACGAGTCTTGTCAGTCCCAAAAATGCTCTTTTACCACCTTTAAACATCAAATTAGGCTTAATGAAGCAATTTGTTAAGGCTTTAAATAAAAATGGCAACTGCTACAGATACATCTGCAAGAAATTCCCTGAAATGTCTGATGCTAATGTTAAAGCTAAAGAGGGAATATTCGTTGGGCCACAAATTAGAAAGTTGATTTCTGATACCTTCTTTGAAGAAATGATGACAGATACTGAAAAGCAGGCTGGATTGGTTTTAAGAGTGTCACTGAAAACTTTCTGGGAAATTACAAGGATCCAAACTACAAAAATATTGTAGAAGATATGCTTAAGAAATTTCGAAAGCTGGGTTGCAATATGAGTGTGAAAGTATATAGCTTGTGCTTTCATTTGGACTTTCTTCCAGAAAATTGCAGCTGTCAGTACGGAAAAGAGTGAACGATTTAACCAGGACAAAAAGGAAATATAAAGAAATTACCAGGGAAGCTGGAATGTGAATATGATAGCTATTACTGGTTGCTGAAAAGAGATGTATCGAATTCTTTCCTCCAGAGTAGGAACTCTAAAAGGCATTCATTTCAAGACAAAATATAGAAATTGATGTAATAGTCAAATGTATGTGATAATTTAGAACAGATGTGAAATATTAGTTTATTATGAAGAGTGTTGTGTTGACAGTTGGGGATTTATTAACATTTAATAAACAAATTCAATAGAGCAGAGAGAAAAAAAATATATTTTACTACTAGGTTAATTGATGGAAATTAATTGTTCCTCCATACTAGCCATGCATAGGCTGAGGTTTTGGATAGAGTCAACCTGGAAAATTCAATGCTTTGGCTAGGAAATGAACCATGGATCTCCTGCTTTCCGTCCAGTCACTCTTAACCACTCTTAAGAATGATCGGACAGAAACCGGGAGATCAGTGGTTCAAATTCTGGCAATTGTATTGAATTATTCGCTATCTATCATATTTTACTATTTCTTCCATTGTGAGGGACTGGTATGTGATGGAGAAAAACTAAGTTTGTATTCTGATTCAGCTTACTCAAATTAGGGATAGTGACACATTAAAATAAAAACACCAGACAAAAAGCTAAATTTAGCATATTAGTGTTATTTATTATGTCTGGTTTACAAATTATTAAATAGGAGTGCTTCTATAAAAATCCTATGTGTTATTTCAGAATTGGCAGCCAGTGTGCCTAATGCAAGAGAATATTCTACGATGTCATCTAAGGAGGAGGAAGATGATGATTTAGTACCAAATGAAAATTCAACTACCAATGTGGCTTGTCTTTATCTAACCAACTGCTGGAAAAAGCTTACTGGATGAATCCAAAATCAAAGACACAAGAATGACATTTCAAGAACTGCAATGTGTAATAAAGTAGTAGCTTAAGAGGACTACTAAAAGTGCTACGCCTTGTAAAAGGAGACTGATGTGCCATAAAAGGCAAGGATGATGATGAAAGTGAACTGCTCACTTATACTACTTGGTAACTAAATCAATGTTTGTATTATTGAAAATAAAATAACTTCACAGCACTTGTATGTAGTAATTCTAATTGAAATAATTCATCAGTTGGTACACATTAAAATGCGTGCAATGCTTTGTTAACCAAACAGCACATCATTAGTATTATGTCAGTATAACCAGATAATCGGTGTGAATATCTAATTATCCTTCCTATTTAATCCCCCCCCCTTTTCTTTGGGTGTCCTCATTTTCTAATATAACCAGTTTTCGTACACTCTGAAAACCAATACAGTATGAACAAATTTTCTGGTATTTGTGCTGTTATTGTAAAAATGTTTGCTGTATTCAATTCAGCATATCATTAAATACAGTTGTTTCCTCTTCTTCCTCTTCTTCAATGTTACCGGATTGTTGTGCACTTTCAGAAATACACTCTAGCCGCATAAACCTGTAGTGCCAGTACCCAGGACTTTTCATTACATTAACTTGAACCCACCAGCCAAACAATTCTGCTTGTTTTATAATTTTTCCAAATGTCCAAGGATATCAAAATAGTTTTCAGATGTAAGAATTAATTTTTATTTCACCACATTTTCGACTGATCAAAAACTCTTGTCTGCAGACATAGCTGTGACCTGCTACAGGGAATATTAGCTTCTATATGTCAATTGCGTATGGGGGTATTCTTTAGCCACTTAAAGCACACTGCAATGACAGCTGTATTTTTGTTCTGCCTCCCATATCCATCTGATATTAGTCTTATAGTTTTCACAGTCAGTATGACTTCCTCAGCCTATAACAGATAGCTACTGTAATTATATAAGACAATTTTGGACCCCCCCCCCCCACGCTCACACCCACACACAAACACACACACACACTGAAACATACATATGTAATTACTTAACATACACTTACAATGTAGTTCATACAATGATGGCGCACCACAGTATGCATCTCCTGATCACCGTATACCTGATCAGCTACAGCCCGAAAGAGGCAGGCACCATCCTGCTCCATCTGCTTGATGATAAAGCCCTTGCGACGTATGTTCTTTTCAAACCAACGATCACGCTAAATAGAAAAACAAATATGGTTAATGATATGCATTTCACAAGTCCCAAATATTTTGAAGTACAGAGCACATATTTATGATTAAGTTGGATTTCTATGACTTGAAAACTAACAAGAAGCATTATTTCTTTCAAGAAAGTTTATAAAATACCTTTGAGGGAAGTATACTCTATGAGAAAAAGTTGTTATTCACTGATAAATTTTATATTCTGTTTGGCAAATACAAAATGTATAATTCCTCCATATCCAACATCAATTCATTCTAAGTATTAGGAGAAATTTAGTAAGAGTGACATCCAAATTAATTCATAAAACTATTTGCAGTTGGTGTTCATCCTATTACATTACTTACATTTTAATTTTTGAGGAAAGTCTTGGGAGCTGTTACTTAAATTTTCAAACTCGAAGGTGTGACTGTCATATGTTGTCATTGCCAGAGGCCTTCTCTGTGGTAGTGGAACAGTGAAATTCTTTATCAAATTGTCAACTGGTGAGATTTGGAAGTTTATTAATCAGTCTTTGTGTTTCCATAAAAACCAACTAAAAATAGTTTTATTAATCAATTCATTCTACTACCAATGGTTTACGGAGATGTATATGTGGACTGGGTCATAATATAGCTGTATATATAAGCTTGATTTCAAGGGCGTTGAAATGTGTGAAATGTGTAGTGTTTACACATAGTGGTGACATAATACGAGATGAAGATGGAGCACCGGTGGAATGAGAGAGCGGGGGAAACCGGAGATTCCAAAGAAAACCTGCCCCAGTGCTGTGTTGTCCACCACAAATCTCACTTTGCAGTCCCCTGGGATCGTTACCTCATGGAGTGAAAAAGTTATTGATATAACACTAAGGACTAATATAATTGATAACCTAATATGTGGGTGGCATATGTCATTAGAAATTACATCTTCTGATCACAGATGTATATGCTTTGAAATTAAAGTACAAGTCACTCAACCAGTGAAATTCAAGAACAAGGAATACTGATTGGGATGATTATAAACAAGACCTTCTAGCACAAGAAACGGTTACCTCAAGGAACATTCGTTCGATATTGGAAGTAGAGTTTGCAGTTAATGAGTTGCAACAAGATATTATTCTATCCTATGACAACAATTGTAAAGCTTAAGTAGCTTACTCGCCAAGGTGTGTGCCTTGGTGGTCTAAAGAATTAAACAGGGGAATAGTGAATGTTACTAAAGTAAGATGGGCCATTAATTCTTTTGGACCATACAAAATTGCAGGCCCTGGCTTATCATACCTGCATTCCTCCAACAGGGTACTGACTCGATTCAGTCCCTGCTATGTAGTATTTACAGGGTTTGCTTGGCTTATAGATATGTTCCTAAGGCATGGAGGCAAACTAAAGTGTTGTTTATTCCTTGTTGTTGTTGTTTACTAGCCACTTTGCAAGTTTGTATGTTGGTGAATTTATACTGCTAACTATAGGTCTCATTGTTATGGATGGTTTGTGTATTTTGGGTAAGCCATAAAGTCTAGGTAAGGTTGGGTTATCTGGTTTAACTGTATATTTGTTTGATATACTTGATTTTGCTAAACAAATTCAACTCCTTTCCAAAATTCGATAGCCTAAGCATCAATAACACCTATGAACTTATAGAACACATTAAGGATACTGCACTAAATGAAGGGGACACACTAGTCTCATTTGACGTTAAATCACTGTTTCCCAGCATATCAGTTAAACAAATCCCAACGTTGATAGAAAAATGGCTCAAATCACTTGGAATGTCATCACTTGAAATTCAGATTACATCAAACTAACCAAATTATGCATAGAACAGAATTTCTTCCAGTTTCAAACAAAATATTTCCATCAAACTTCTGGTTTAGCAATGGGCAACCCCTTATCACCCTTCCTGGCCGATCTGTACATGAGTGCACTAGAAATAAGGATCACTAAAGGTTTCCCATGGATGTTCAAACTCTGGCAAAGATATGTAGATGACATATTTGCCATAGTGCCAAAAAAAAAACATCAGTGATGCACTAAAACTTTTAAATATTCAAGAAAAAAGCATCAAGTTCACTGTAGAAGTTTAAAAAGACGAGTATTTACCATTTTTACATCTAAAAATAATCAGAAATAAAAATAGAATAAACTTTGGCATTTACAGAAAACCAACACAGACAGACAACTACATAAAAGCTAATGGCTACAATCCAAGATCCCACAAACAGGCAATCTTTAATAGTTTAGCACACAGACTGGTCAACATCCCTCTCACAGCAGAAGAATACAAAATAGAATACAACAAAATTATTGAAATAGCACAGAAAAATGACTTTCCCAAATCACTAGTACACAAAAAAGTGAACTTAGCAAATAAGAAGAAACTACTAAAGGAAACCACAACCCTCTCAGCTACAGAAACTAAAATGATCTTCAAAAAATTCACTTACCATCCATGGGCCTATGATAAATTCAAAAAAGTCTTCAAAAAAAACAAAACATTCAACTAGCTCCAGTGAACCATTACTCCTTAAAAAACCTAATTTGCTCAAACATCAAAGATGCCATTCCATCTAACAAAAAATCTGGTATATATCAAATTGAATGCTGTGACTGTAGTCAAATTTATATTGGAAAAACCAAAAGAAATTTAGAAACAAGAGCAAAGGAACACTTTAGAAACATAAAATATAAACAATTAGAAAAATCAGCAGTTGCCACACATTTTTGGGAAAAAAACCACAACATAAATCCAGAACCAAAATTACTAAAACATACAACAGGAAAACGAGAACTGTCCACATGGAAACAAATCTTTATTTCAAAAAATAGGAACAAAGTATTCAATTTCGACATCCCCCAGAAAGATTTGTTCAGCAAGTTCCTCGAACCACCACCAGAGGAGACTGATGACAAAATATTGCCAGCTATACCAATGAGAACCAGTCGATGTCCGGCTGAAGATAGAGGGAAGGCCTCTGAAACTAGTTCCGAGAAAATTTAAAAGTAAGTGTTGTTTAGTGTCTTTAATCGACTCCCAATTAATTTAATTTAACTTGGTTTTTATTTCCTAGCAGTTTTTCCAAGGTGTGATCGTTTGATTTGTATTTAAGTGTAGATCAAAATATATTTTCTTATGGAGAGATTTTTTCATATCTCCTGGCAAGTCTTGTCGCTATTTGCAAAGATTGTACTTGTCCCATTTGGGCTAAAGTAGATTTTTACTTTACCATCATTTATCAGGGTCACATCCTTTTTTTGTATGCACTTTACTTCTGTTTTTGTCTTTTGTATTAATATGTCTATTCTGTAGTTCAAATCTATTATTATCAAGGTTTCTTCTTTGTTATCTTGTTTAGCACCTTGCTGATCTCTTTCAGGATTTCCTCTGCATTATATTCTAGCTTGCTTTTTATATGTATATTTCTTGTGTTTTGCAGTATCTCAAATTGTGCCAGCCTGGGTTTTATTAGCATTGTTGTACCACCTTTAGGCCTTCCTCTTTCTTGAGCACTAAGTAGAAATTGTCTGTTTCATTGGGCTGCTGAAGTTTCTGTAACTGCTACTATGTCATATAGGTGTCTTCTGGCATAATATGATTGCACATTTCTGTCCTTCTATACTCCAGAAAAGTGTTTCATTATTTCATCTTCTCCTTTTTTCGGATTTTTACAGTATAGCATCTGTTTGCTGCCTTGAGACAAAAAGGCTGCATTATCACTCCCTGCAGCCAGAATGTTGGGTCTTTGGCAATGCTGTGGTGTTCATAGTTCACTCCGTTTGCCTTGCTTCTTCCCAGAACATTTATTTTTTCTACTTCTAACTCATAATTTGTCAACCTGCAGGTATTCTCTTGACCTTGAGTGTCTAGTGCTGTGTAGCCTTTCTAGGCATAACCATGCTTTTCTCAGGACAGCTTGGAAATTGCTTTCTCCAGGTGTTTGTTTGGATCCTTAAGTTTCCTTCTTTTCAGTCTGTAGATATCTTGCTGTCACTCATATGTAGGATTCTTCCCTTCCTCCTTTTCCTAATTTGGCTGGTATATGTTGTTTAGTGCTTTTGTTTTGGGTTCTGATAATTCAGGTGGGTTCTTTATTTTCTCTTTTATCCTTTTTGTTTTTTAACATGGATTGCATCTGTATATTTACTTTTTCTATAATCTTTTCTTCTATGAGGGCCATCCAATGAATAAGTTTCCCTATTTTACAAAAACTACAAGCAGGTTATTTACACTTGTGAAATATTTTATTTTCATTCTATAACTTGTACACTAATGCTCCACATAGTCACCATTTCTGTCCTAACACTTTTGATATCTTGGCAGCAGTTCCTTGATACCTTCATCATACCAGGTCAGGTCCTGTCTTCATAGCCAGTGATTCACCTCCACTTCCACCTCTTCATCAGTTGCACACCACTTGCCTCCAAGGTGCAATTAGTTGTGGAAAGAGGTAGCAATCACTCGGAGCAAGATCCGAGAGTAAGGTGGATGGGAAAAATGGTCCCATTTGAAGTTCTGCTGCAAACCCTGGATCATGTGAGCTGAATGGGGGCATGTGTTAAGCAACACTTTCCAAGACAGAAGGCCAGAACATTTTTGTTTGATTGCAGCTCTGAGCTTCGTAAGGAATGTGCAGTAACTTTCAGCTGTAACCATAGTGCGTCGGGTCAGGTAGTCAACCAGAAGACTACCATTCCAGTCCCAAAAGGCAGTAGCCTAACTCTAGCTGTAGATGCTGAAGTCTTGGCCCTTTTTGGTGCAAGTTTTCCAGGTTTCTTCCATACCATGCTTTATCGTTTTGTTTCTGGAGCTGAATGATGCACCCAGTTTACATTTCAAGTGACAATGCAGGAAAACAAATGATCTTCTCTTTTAAGCATTTTCAGGAAAGCTCGGACTACCTCGATCCACTGCTGCTTGTTAGCATCAGTAAGCAAATGTGGGACCCATCATAAAAACACTTTTTGATACTGCAACACTAGAGGATCATCGCAATAGAGGAGCATCCAATTTCCACACCAGGAGGCATCGATTCATTATCTCATCGATGATGACTAGTTGATCTTCATCACCACATTCTGAACTGCAAAAGTGGCTTGCATTGTCTGTAATAGTACAGGGCCTGCCACTGCGCTCTTCATCGTGCACATTTTGCTGTCCTTCCAGGAACCATGAATGCCAGCTGCAAACCATTTGGATACTCATGCATCATTTACCATAAACACACATTAAATGAGGAATATTGATAGCCTTTTCATTTTTTGCCATGAATAACAGAACGGATTTCACAAGTGGAAATGCTTTCAAATGGTGGCTCCATGGCCGTTGGCGCTGTACTGGTGAATGTGGAATAAGCATGTGCTGTTTAAGATTAAGTGCAGCAACCATATCCCAATGAGAGTTCCTACAGTACCAACTTGATTTTAAAACTTGTATTTTGCATGTAAAAAAATAGGAAACTTATTTATTGGATGGCCGTTGTATATCCCCATTTGTGATGGGTTGTTGGTCACAGTGGTGTGTCATTTTGCTTCTATGCTCCATTTGTTCACTCTTCTTCCTCTGCTCCATTTCACTGGGCAGCAGTAGGTGCTGCAAATTGTTGGCAATTTTCTTTATTGGCTTAACAGATGGTTCCACTTGTCCCATCAGGCTTATATCTTCTCTCTTCTTGTTCTTTTTCTGCTCTGTTCTATTAGGCGACAGCAGGTGCTAGCTGCTACTTGTGGTTTCATGTATTGGCTTGATAGATGGCACCACTTGTCCCACCGGGTAACTGTCTTCTCTCTTATGCCTCTAGATGCACTTTAATCATGTCCGCCATTACACCGTTAAAATGTTCAAATATCAGTAAATGCTAGTAGCAAAAGTTGTTTGGATATAAGACAATGATATGAAAGTAAATGATCACAAATGTATTATCATTATTGTACCAAAGCATGGTCAAGTATTGCTACTTGAGCCCACATTTGTTTCCAAAAGGCATGAACCATGTTTATAGAAGAATATCTACATTAACAGGTATGTATGAGCCCAAAATTAACTGTGATATACAAGTCTTTATTTTAAGAATATGCTAAAGTTGATGCAGTATGATAACATCAATATGGAAAAAGAAGAAAATGCTTCCAGCCAGCTTGAAGAAATGGTTGGTGATGAAAATTGTGATTAGAAAACTACCACACAAACCAGCAAAGCAGTGGTGGAACAAATCATGTTGTGAGGCAGGTCCTTACTATAGTCAGGGAGAAATTACTTTGTGATTGACACATCTCCCTGCTGGAGGGTTGTCATTTACTAACTAATCATGGCTAACTTGTAAGTTTGTTAATACAATTTTAAGTCGAACTAGTACTCTATGCTCCACTTATTGCTGGTATTTACCTAGAATGTGTTTTGTTAAGATCTTCCTAACATTATCAGCTGTTGTCGACTAATGGATGTTGGTTTGGTAAACTTCTTGGAGGTCATAGGGGCATCTCTGTTGATAACTTGATGCCCCTATCATATCCAAGAAGTTCACCAAACCAACATCCATTAGTCAACAAC
Organism: Mantis religiosa; assembly: GCA_030765055.1. Taxonomy (NCBI): domain Eukaryota; kingdom Metazoa; phylum Arthropoda; class Insecta; order Mantodea; family Mantidae; genus Mantis; species Mantis religiosa. The sequence goes on from CM060948.1 coordinate 78,041,991, forward strand.
AGCTAATGATGTTAGGAAGATCTTAACAAAATGCATTCTAGGTAAATACAGTGCAGCAATGAGTACCAGTTCGACTCAAAATTATATTAATTTTGTGCTTCATTGTGTATATACATATTTGTAATTTACGTCCTCCAACGTTAAGTCATATCGGACGATGAATGGAATGGTGCTCAAATGAGTCCAGGGTCCATGGAGCTTAGAGTTACCCGACTTTCGGCTTACAGGATAAGGGAAACCCCAGAAAAAACCTTATCCAGGTAACTCACCCTGACCAAGATTCATTGTATCATAGTCCTTACACATTGGAATTGGAAGTTTGTCTTCATAAGTTATTGGTCTGAGAGATACCACACAGTCCACTGGCTGATTCAGAGGACCATGTGTCAATCACAGTAATTTCTCCTTTACTTAGTGTATAAAGAGAGGATGAAGAGTTAATGTCTGGTTAGTAGAGAGGTAGATGCAAACTATAAAAGTGGTCAAAAACAAAGACAATTAACAACTTCAGGCTTTTAAATAGGTAAATTACTTTAAGATGTTTTCAAGCAATCAATTTTGCAAACAATATAATATGTAGCTTAAGAGTAACAGAAAATTATTTTCCTCACCTATCTCCTGTCACTGGTAATTTTTTCCATTCCCTTATCAGTATGAAAAATTATGCAGAAACCCTATGAGCTATGATGGTTAAGGATTTATTTAATATTACAGAGAAGAGTGTTTAACAAATGTAAATTTTTATTGGAAATCTAAATGAAAACTGAAAAATAATCCTATCCATACCTCATTCCATTCAGCTTCAGATATAGGGCCTGATGAGTCACGTGGTCCATATTCATCACCACTATTATATCCACTCACAGAAACCATATCATCATCTCCAGAAGTCCCAGGATTTGGAGATGCAGTACCACCACTGCAGGAAGCTGTTGCTGAAGAATTTCTTTCACGTAGCTTGTTGCGATTTGTTCTGCATAAAAATAAAAACCAGGATGCAAAACCTGAGGCAACAGTTCCAGGCACTTTTGACTATCTCCATGAATTCAGAATTTAAACAGTTTAATAATATAATATAATAATAATATGCAATAAAATTAAAGATACTACAAGGTTCTTCATTTAAAACCTAACAGAGCACACAGATTTTGCCTCTCCTGCGACCTGCTGGATTTCCCCACTATCGGTTGCTGTTCTGCATGTGGGTTACTGGAGTGCACTCCACTGGGTAGTATTGCATCAGCCACCAACATGAATAGGTGCTTGACTCTAGAGCAATACATGTTGTATGTAAAAGTTACTATAAATGGGAATCATCTAACCATGTTCGCAACAGAGTATATTTAAACGTAACCTGGTGAAGTGCATTCTTAAAGGTTTATAATTCACAAGATTGTGCAGAAATTTGAAACCACTGGTTCTGTGGCAAACAAAAAATGAAAGCATAAATGCACAGTATTATCAGAGGAAAAGTTAAAGGTGCATATTTTGAATGTTCACCAACCAAATCCATCTCAAAATTAGCACAACATACGGAAATTTCAGTCTTATGCACATAGATTTTGCACTATGTGCATAATAGAGTCTGCACTAAATTACACTGGTCCACAGTGAAAATGTTAAATAATTTCTGCTGATTCTTACGTATTTGCATGTGCCAAATCCAAAAATGAAGTTAGAAATGCTCCTTCACCCACCAATTTTTTGTAATATTAAAAAAACTTATCATTACAATTCCTTTCTTGGAAGTGTTGAAAACAGTGTTGTTATAATAAATTAAATTTAAAGGGAGTCGATTAATGACACTAAAATGTTGTTTAGTGTCATTAATCGACTCCCTTTAAATTTACTTTAAAACTTATCATGATTATTAGCATAGGGCAGTAAAAGTGCTGATTAAAAGAAAGAAGTTTTATCTTATTGGGTCAACAAATATGGCAACAAATGACATATTTGCTTTAGGTGACTTCAGGAATAACAATGTCCAACAATGAGCCTCTCCAAAACTATGTTTTTACCGTCCAGGTGAATATTTACTCCAACAGCAGACAAGGAAGGTTTGTTGCAGATACAAACTGTCCTGCATTGTTGCCAAAGGAAGAGAAGCTAATCCTGTGTGTTCTCAGTTGTAAATTAATTCTCAGTTGTAAATTAACAAGTGTAGTGTGTTTTCTTAAGCATTGGGAATTAGGAGGATAAATATCTCGCAAATGTGTAAATGATAAAAACCATTTTTGTTACATTTATGAGTTCACTTTAAAAGCACAGAGGCAAAATTTGACTTCTCGAATTACAAGAACTTATAAGCATTATTTTGACAGTAAAATTAATGAGAATAAGTTTTGGGCTTCATAAATCTGTTGTGCCAAATGTACAACACTATTAATCGGCTGTTTAAAGGGGAACCATAATATGCCTTTTGTAGTTCCTATGATATGGCAGGAACCTAAGGATCATATAACAGACTGCTACTTCTGCTTGACAAATATATCTGGAATAAGTTCCTAATCCAAACACAATGTTAAATATCCATCTTTGGTATCAGCAATTCGACCAGTGCCTCATGGACCAGGCCTTCCCGTACCAATTCTACCAGGCGGCAGTAATGTGACTGAAGATTTTGAAAGTGTTGATGACATTAGTGAATTACACAACAAAGTGGCCCAGATTTTGTGGAAGGAGTTACCATAAACGTGCTGCACTTAATGTTAAATATCCATCTTTGGAATCAGCAATTCGACCAGTGCCTCATGGACCAGGCCTTCCTGTACCAATTCTACCACACGGCAGTAATGTGACTGAAGATTTTGAAAGTGTTGATGACATTAGTGAATTACAACAAAGTGACCCAGATTTTGTGGAAGGAGTTACCATAAACGAGCTGCACTTATTAACCAAGGAGGATCTAAATGATTTGGTTTGTGATCTCGGGTTATCTAGAAGTAAAGTCGAGTTAACTTGCTTCAAGATTGAAAGGCTGACATCTCCTGCAGGATGGAACCAAAAGAACTTCTTTTCGTCGACGCCAAAAGGAATTTGAGCACTTATTTTCTAAACAAGAGGAGTTAATGTTCTGTAATGATGTTGATTCTTTGATGGAGTCCCAGGGTGTTTAACATAAGCCTGAATATTGGCACTTGTTTATTGACTCTTCGAAAACAAGCTTGAAAGGAGTCTTGCTACATAATGGAAACAAGTTTCCATCCATTCCCATAGCCCATGTCATTGGTATCAAGGAGAGTTATGTAAACATGCAACTCTTGCTATGCAGTATCCGATATGATGACTACTCATTGCAGATGTGTGGATTTTAAAGTGGGAGCTATCTTATTTGGATTACAACTTGGTTATACAACATGTTGCTGTTTCTTGTGCATGTAGAATAGTAGAGACAAAAGCAATCATTATGTTAAAAGAAAGTTGGCCAAAGACAACCCAGGACAGGCAAATGTTGTTCACCAACCACTAGTAAGTGCTAACAAAATCTTATTACCTCCATTACACATCAAACTGGGTTTGTTTAAGAACTTTGTGAAAGCAATGGATCGTGATGGGAGTGCATTTCTGTTCCTGAAAACTAAGTTTCCAAAGATCAGTGAAGCAAAACTAAAAGAAGGAATATTTGATGGCCCTTAAATTAGACAACTTATGAACAATTTGCAGTTTGAAAGCCTTTTAAATATGCAAGAATGAGCTGCATGGTTCTCTTTCAAAAATATTGTCATAAACTTTCTTGGAAACCACAGGTCTGAACATTACGCAGTACTTGTCAGTGAGCTGATTAATGTATGCCATGGGATGTAATATGTCCTTGAGAATACACATGTTGGACTCCCATCTTGAACTTTTCTTTAAAACCTCGGCGTTGTCAGTGATGAACATGGTAAGTGTTTCCCTCAGGATATCGCTGAAATGGAAAGATGCTACCAGGGAAAATGGACTCCAAATATGTTGGCAGACTACTGCTGAACACTCAAGAGAGATGTTCCTCAAGCAAAGTACAGTCGAAAGTCTAATTCACATACATTTTAGGTATGTAAAAGGTACTCAAGCTAAGGTATTACACAATTAACTATATAATTACAAGAAATCTTGTTACTGCAATTACTCAAAAACTATGGGTGATGGAAAAGTTCTGCAAAGAGATTTGTAATCAGCACACAAAATTCAGTAAGAATCACCCTTTACACTTCTTTTTACATTAAACAACTTTATTTTTATTGACCAATGTTATTAAAACTAAAACTAAGTGTACAGGTGTCCATACTTTAAAACAAGGTGACCCAGTATCACATTATTGTGAATGGTTTCTTTCATCAGTGAATGATGGTTTCACTGATCCACAGCTTCTGTTCTTTTCCAACGAGGCATAGTTTCACCTCAGTGGCCGTGTCAACACTCACTAAAGATGGTAATGGGCCTATGAAAACTCACATTGCATTCAAGAAATCCCTCATTATGATTAAAATATTGGAGTCCGGTGTACCGTTAGCGCGAAACATATATCAGTCCAATATTTTACAAGCAGACTGTAAATACAGAGAGGTACCAAAATGACATTTTGATATTAGGGAAGTCTTGAAGATAGAGCGATCAGTGTTAGTCTATGGCCCTCTCATTCCCCTGATATAACAGTATGTGATTTTTACTCCTGTGGTAACCTGAAAAACAAAGTTTACAAGACAAATCCTCATACATTGGAAGAACTAAAATAAAACATTAGAAAATCTTCTATAAGGTCTGTTATACATGCTTTACATGCAAAATTTATGTAGGAGTAATGCTGGCTGTGGCACATTCAATTGGACACAAGTGAAATGTTGTGTGCCCATTAGTTTTTAAATGAAGCATCCTGTATTCTGATTTCTCCCCAAGATGGAAATGCATTTCATGACTAAGGTCTACACCGAAAATAAAAATGTTAAGCTTCATTGCTCGCCTGACACATCATTATCCAGATAATTTATATGCCAAGTCCTTCCTTAAGTATGAAAATAAAACACGGCCAAGTTCACTAGCATGGAAAATAATTCTGGAAATTGAAGAACTGGAAAAAAATACCTTTGTTCTTAAGATCCGAAACATCACAACTAGAGCTATTTCTGAAAGCTTAATATGAAAAATAAGTATTTAAAACACTGTCAAATAATATAATTACCCGAAGTCAGATATAGACACAAACATTTATATACAGAAAAACGTAAGATATCTAATTAAAAATTAAATTTAAAATTCTGGAGATGCACAACATAGCTAAGGCCCTCAACATAGCTAAGGCCCTCAACATAGCTAAGGCCCTAACCACACCTTCAGTAGACTATAAAAGCCTTTACATATTCAGCTCCAGAAGTTTAACAATGTTACCAAAATTCACATTAATGCACAGCACCCCTTCCCAATCTATTAAATTCTGTAAATATTACTTATATGTATAAAACTATTTTCCCTTATTAATGGAAATTAATTGTTCTTTCACACTGGCCGTGTGTAGGATGCACTATGAAAGAGTAGAGCCAGACTGAAAAATTCAATGCCATTGCCGGCAATGGCATTGAATTTTTCAGTCTGGCTCTACTCTTTCATATTTTCCCTTATGCTTCATATTAACCATGTATACACTGCAGGTAATTAGCATATGAGAAACAAAGGAATTGGTAATAAATATTTCAAAATGAATTACTTCCCTTTGGATACATTTATAAAATGTACAACTGTGAACATTCATAAACTGCTGGTGTACAAACAAAAGTATGATAATGGGTCTTTCAACAAGTGCCTTATCTTTGAACTTAAATAAAACACATTCTATAATGATGGAGGTTTATTTCTTTTTTTGCAGATGTTTCGCTCATCCTGTCGTGAGCTTCTTCTGGGTTTGCTGGACAAGAGCCAACTGAGGCCAAAAGTAGTTCCTTATGAGAGCCCGGTATCTTTCTCCATTGACACAGCTTCTTCATCTCTGTCTTGGATAGTACATTTGTACAATTTCTACGCATTGCTGAATGCTGTAACATTCCATGGCTATTTGTCAATAACAACTGTAACCACATGAAAAAAAAAATGACTGCTGCAACTCAATAACAGCAGCAACTATCACAGGTTAAAGAGAGAATACTTGTTGAAAGACCCTATATTTTGAAGAGATATATGTTCTCAACATAGAGGCGACTATGCTATAGTTGGCTTATATATAGAAGTTTATATTTGACTGTTTTTCTTTATTTGTTGCATATTTATCAATTAAGTGTTACTTTTACCTTTGAGACCGTTATTAATGATTTATTTGTGAATATTGCAAATTTTTATTAAGCTTTTTAAGCTTGCAATAAACATAAGCCAAAGATTTCACAACCCTAGTTACCTAGCACTATACACGTTCATTTTTATTTATTTCCCGCTCGCCAATTGAGCAAGAATGACGTCATAGTTGACTGGTGAGTCTATCTTGAAATCATAGTGCCCTCTATGGAGAAGCGGTAATTTTTGCGGAACAGTAAACAAATTACAGCGCTCTGATTGTGGTTGCACTTGTATCTAATACAACCAGCTTCCCCTGGGTATGAACACTGAGCACCGTGTCTTCATGGTTGAATGCTACTTTCATACCAGCATTAAATTGGCACAACATACAAATATAATTTAAACTGCTGCATAGAGGAATTTATGCAACGCTATTCGGCATTCAGACAAGTCCCTCAGAGCATAATGTCTAAAGTGTCCAGATACCATCAAATTGACATACTTTTTTTTGTAACATAAACTTCTTACGTTTTATCAGTATATGATATAAATTTTTTGTCATTCTTCTCACAGAAAGAGAGACACTGGACACTATAAAGTGACTGGTCCCAATCTAGAAGCAATAAATATTATGACAGAAAGGCCTCAAGCATACCTTCTCGCAATACAGTGTTTAAGGGGAAGAGATAAAGGAAATATAAGATAATGGACACAAGTCTATGTACTAGAGATATTTTCTTGTTTAGACTTGGATAAAAGCTTTGTACATATTGTTACACTAATTTATTTTTCATTCCTAGAACATGTTCTGCTAATTTTCTGGTTTGTAATTAAGTTACACTGTGAGGAAACTGTGGGTAATAGAAAAGAATTGAGATCAAATTGAAATATTTCTATTTTATGTGACAGGTTTACAATATGCATATATGTCAACTATAACAGAAAAAGAGATGTTCATTCTGAAATACGTGATCATTGATATATAATTTTGTACATTCTTCATAATATATTTTTATGGCTGCATAATTAGCATTGCAGTGTATTGCATTGCAGTATATAGTTTTTTTAAAAACAGTTATCATATCTACGCACCAAGTAAAATTACGCACCTTCATATTACACGGGCAGACCCACCTCTCAAATAGTATATTTACCTGCCGGTAGAGGGAGGCCTCAAAGTTACTTTCAGCACATCAAGTATGATTGCAAGCCGCTAGGGGAATCATATATAAACTCACTCCATCAGCGATGCTATTGATGACGTCAAATTTTGTACCATAAAATCACAGATAAAAATGAATACTGTGTGTACATATACTGAGATTAAGACAAATTTACTTAAGTTGCATAATTGGGAATTTAAATCAACTTTTAAAATACCGATAACAACTGTATTCACTAAAAATCAAAATCAACAGTTTATTATAATGACAAATGGAGTAAAACATCAACATTGTACTTGGCATGGATAGCCACAACTCTGCTATCATCACATAGCAAAGTGAATTTAAATATTATTTATGGAAACACACCAAATGTAATTTATTTACTACTCAATTCAAAATAGATTTTCAAATTGGCTTGCAGAATTCTTTAAGAGATTTATTTTCATTTACAGAAGTTAATGTAAATGATTTTGCTTGCCATCAAATAAGGTTATATATGGTTTTGTATATGCTTAATACAGACTAATGCTTACATCTTGAAAACCAGTTATACAAAAGTTTATTTCAAATGACACTATCAGACATTCCAAGTCAATATAACTTTAAATTTGTGTCAATCTCTGATGTTTCAACAGAAAAATATAGTATCAGCTAATGCAATTGAACCATTAGGATGGAAAAAGAAATACTGAATGAACTACTGAAAATATTAAGATTTTAGTTGAAATAATGTTCATTTAACTGAAAAACTGTAACCTTATATATCTTGAAGGGATAATGACTAATATGTATTATAATTGATACATTACTTCATTTGAATCAATTAAGTATCAGGAATCATTAACCTAGTACAAAATTGAATCGAGAATATATTGACACATTGCTTCACTCACACTGTGAGTCACAGTGTGAGTGAAGCAATGTGTCAATATATTCTCGATTCAATTTTGTACTAGTTTGTGCTTCACTGTCCCTACGCTTCTTTCAAGTTTATACTTTGAATCATTAACCTGTTTAACTGACACAGTATATTCACTTCCTCGTCCTAAGCTCTTACCATTAAGTATTATGCAAGGAAATAGGAAAAGGCATGGTCATGAAGTCCCAATATTTAAACAATGATCAGAACTGCAAAGTATTATGGAACATCGTGAAGAATCAAAATGGTGCAAATTCCAATATCTTCAGTGTATTACAATTTTAAAAGTATTTTTGAGAGGGAAAATGAGTCCACCACTTAACAGAAATTGCACCGATGTATACAGAAGGGGACTTGGAAATAATAAGCAGAAATTAATAATGCCCATCATCCAATTAAAACCGACACATAACCAAGTCCAGACTGGGTAATAGTTTGAACATTAAAGGGACTATGTGTAACTAAAATATGACTTTTTGCAAATGCTATGCCTAAGTTTGGACAATTTCCAGCTTTAATTAAAAAAGTACGAATTGTTTGGATTTACAAAACTGGAAATGCTAAAGATGTAATTAACAGGAGACTAATGTTGATCTTTTCCATACTTCAATGAGGCATTTAAAAAATACTGAAAAGAAACTGAGGTTACTTCTTGAATTATCCGCACATCAACATGGTATTATTGCAATACCTGGCTCATATTAATACATCAATCATTAATGTGTGCCTAAAAACTGCAAAGCTAATAAAACGAATTGTTTCATTGTAGAATACCACTCAAACACAGCACGATTCTGGTCGTCATACTCTTTAGCATTTGTGATGTGTTTCAATGCCCTGCTGTTCCCTTTAGGCACTCATCTTTAATTTTTAATTTGTTTTTCAAATTCTCTTAAATCTGAGTTCTCCCCATTTTAAGCAATATAATTAACTCTTTAGTTGGACATTTATTCTTCAATAATGTTAATTTTTCCTTCAGTGATAATGTGTGTGGCAGCATGTGACATACTTGGACTTGCATAAACACACTTTTCCAATGCAACACATGTTTATTTAGCGTTGTCATTTGTTTGTTCAGTTAGCAATGCTGTTTTTTATCACGTAGATTCAACATGCTTGTGATTTAATTTTTTATAAATAAAATACAAGTAAATTATCAAACAAATCTACATCTGGTGAACCCAACATGATGAACATGTAATATTGTGAGTATTTAATAATTGGTACTACAATTATATACACACACTATGTCAAATCCCACTGAGAATAACAAAAGAGCAACCAATACAGAAGTTCACGAGTAGCTGTGATAATACTGTCATTCTGGTGCAAAAACGTAAAAATATGGTCTTGCAAGTAGAATCTCAATTCATTACAGCAAATGTAACTAACAAGGTGACCAAATATCATTATATATTAGGGTCTCTCAACAGCGAAATTGCTGAATCAGTATCAGAATTTATAACCAAACCATTATCAAATACACCATATCAAGACTTAAAAGCTTGGTACCACTGAATGTACCAGATTAACGATCACACCGACATTATACCTAATCACACCTAGATTAACTTGTTCAGTTCACTACGGATATCCAATACCTCCCAAGGAGAAAGAATATTCCGACTGATGCATATTTTAGAATTGCAGTCATTGCATTACCCAACAAGTATTTCATATGAAGATTTCACTACCTATATATTATAAGTGAATGATTTGAAACTAACTCATCTTAAAATATCAAAATCTTGTTCACTGAGATTTAGTATAATAGTATTACCTGATGGATCTGACTTAGTTTGTGATCATTCTATTGAAAATGTCAGACCATATATTCCACCAACCTACCAAGAAAGGGTCTCCCATGCACATGACCTGGATTATCCAGGTATCAAGCACAGGGGTGAAGCCGAGATAGGGGAAATGGCAACAAGAGATTTTAGTTTGCCACCTGAAAATAGAGGATCTGGTATACTTGATCATGAAGGCGAATGGCTAATTCAGGTTCTGCTACAACTTTTAAATTTGTACTGGTTTGATATTCTGTTGTTTGGCCATCTGGAAAATTTCAATGTGGAAAGATTGTTCTAAGTTCCTGTTGATTTCAAGAGCTCACGTGATCTTGGCTGCTAACTCCAGGTACAGAGAATAATAAGATATTTGTGTTTAAAATTGTCATTATTCTTGGAGGTCTACTATGAATAGCTGTTGTACTGTAAGATGCTATTCAATGGATTGCTATGAAAACCATTCACGGAAAAATAAAAGCTTATTGGCATTACATTATTTTTATTTTATTTTCAGATACAAAAATCAAGGGGTGAATGTTTCATTATTGAAGCTGAACTTCGTTGGAGATTACAATCATGTTCCGTCACTTGCAGGTACAAAATCAATGTTAATTGCATTTGGAATAGCTTGTTGCTGTATTTGGAATTTATGAATGCTATACCTAATAAAGGAGTGGTTGTAGTCATAAAAACATTGAAATGTGCAATAGGATAAACTCTTACAGCAATATGAACTTTCTAAAGTGCCCATGAGAATATTTTACAGCAGATAGGTTAGAATACCACCAACACAATCATGCCATATTTCATGTCATTTCATTTGCGTCTGATACAAGCTGTAATTTCTTTAGTATTTTATGTTGCTGCCACTTTAAATGAAATAGTAGATGTTAATTTTGTAAATTGCAAAGCTGTAACTTGTCAGTTTATGCAGAAGGTCTGAAGCAATTACTTTAAGAAGCAAATTTTTTTAGGAGTACTTGATCTTAACACAATAATGAAATTATTGTTGAAATCAGCCCATGTCCATATAGCTAAGAGCTACCAGCTAAGAGTTACGCCAATATTGTACATTACTTTCTGTCAGGCTATATTATCATTCATTAATTTATTATTGGACCTCTCTCTTGCTTAGGATTATGTTTAGGATATTTCAACATGTTTGTTTATTCTTAACAGGATATTCCCAGTGGCAAATTTTGACTGAAGTATTCCTGCAAATCCCCACAGTGTTGGAGGAGCTATTATCAGCCTCTAGGACTATGCAGTACATACACCAATGTGCACTTCTGTAAATTTCCTGGGAGCCAGCAATACTACAGAAGTGGAAAGATATTTGTAAAATTTCCAGTGAAAGTTGTGCTTCCTTTTATGTGTGCTGGAAGAAAACCTCACAGTTAGTTTGAGACGTATGCTAAAGCATGGAGTGGTGCCAAAACATTTGGAAATGGTCCCATGCAGTGCTAGGTTTCAACATGGAAGTATTAACGTCAATAATGAACCAGTTCAACAAGTGCTTCCAAAAATACTAACAGTTGTGAAGGTGGTGTGGAGTTTGAGCCTTTTCTTGTCAGTGTAGCTGCTTCTTCAAGTATGTCCCCAAGAAAAACAGTCGCTTTCACTTCAGTAAGTAAGAAAAAGGGTGTTTTGGGTACCGGGGTTTCTAGATTATCTTTGTCTCCAAAAAAGTGTCATGTGTATAAAATACATTCAAATTCAGGTTTTGGCCATATTCTCTGGAGGATCATTTTATTTCAATTTTCAAAGTGCCAGATAGCATAAGACTATGTGCAAAACTTGGAATGCACATAGATATAATTAAGACATGTGTCCCATTTTTAATTTATAAATACATTAAAGATAACAAAATTCACATTTTTGAAAAAAGGACAGTTACCACAGGCCATTAAAAAAAAATGAAAGTATTGAGATCGGTTTAATTTCAGTCCATTTTGGTGTTTGTTTTTGTTGACCAATTAAGTGGTAGTTATTTTGATATTGTTTTCCAGATTTTTAAAATTTCCAAATTTATTTAGACAGTTATAGAAGCAGTGAATTGCCTAATTAAGCTTATTTCTTCAAATGCTGTATTTAACTTTTATTTTTAATGTATAAGTTTCTGGCTGACTAGCAGTTAATATTGTGACTTTGTGGATTCGCGAAATTAAAAACCCACATTACAACCACTAAAAATTGCTCTTTATTTCCATAAAAACACACTTCGGTCAATACCCACAGCAGCAGAATTATGTCACATACACAATACAACTTGCAAGGTCATCGACCACAAAGTTCACACAGCTGTTCACGCACACGAGTCCAATTAACAACTGTCCCCTTGATGAGCTGAGGCTTCCTTATTTATAGCTTACTCACTATCCGGAATGTTCTCAAACAATCAAGACGGCGCTAGAAGAAAGATGAACTCTCCAGAAATATGCGCCCTTCCCCCCACCGTTTCGGCAAGCTTTTATCTCTGCACTGCACTGCCCGTCTCTTTGAACTCGTCCCTCACACCGTCTTGCCTCAACAATGTGTTCGCGACCTTGGAGCAAAAAGGAAGCACATTCAAAATCCAGGAAGAAACATGGGAAATTAACATTATCACTGAAGTGTAGAGAACTAGACAACAATAAGGACAAAATTAGGGAGAAAAACTGTTAAATTCACCCCTCATAGTAGAGGAACATTATAGAAAAAACAGAAAATAGGAAGATAAAAGCTCTTATTTATCCATGGGATGAGGCAAATTTGGAAAATAATTTAGAATTAGGAGGAAAACTGTTCACACCTCAGTTTGGAGGAAACTTGCAGAAGTGAGGAAGGTGAAGACAAATTAAACTTATTATCTTTAGGCTGGAAAAAAATGATATAAACTAAGGAAGACAAAGGAAAATTAAAACTACTGTTTATCTTCAGGTTGGAAAAAAATTATAGAAGCATGGAACATTAAGGGCAACTTAAGTTGCTATTTATTCTCAGGTTGGAAGACATTTATAAAAACTTGAAAGATAAAGGAATATTAAAATTTCTGCATATCCTCAGAATGGATGAAATTTATAAAAACAAGGAAGATCAAGGAAATTTAAAGCTCCTATTTATCTTGGGAATGAATGTAGCTTGAGTAAAAAGCAGTAAAGGAAACTAGGTAAGTTATTGATGCTTTCGTGCAAAAAAACAATTCAATTGAACTGTTGAAAGTGACATCCTTGAACTTTCAAGCATAGATTACAACAACGAAGAAATGCATTTTGTACTCTTTGGAAGAGGCCTGGAGTGTCGTGGATTAGATCATAAGCAGCCATTGTTTTTGCAAGTAGTGTACACAAGGTCCTTGATGTGACCCCATAAGAAATAATCCGGAGGCATAAGATCAGGAGAACATGGTGGAAAGTAACATTGCCACCAAATGCCAATCTGTCGTCCTAGAAATGCATTGCTTAATTCGTTTCTAACATCCTAGTCAAAGTGGGTAGGAGCTCTTGTCGAGCAGGAACCATATATTGTATCAAGGGACAAGAGGAATCTCACCTAGAAACCCAGGTAGAACATGAATCAGTAACTCGCAATATATGTGACAATTTAACCAAGGTGGCAGAAGATAAGAACCAACAAGGTAATTGGAAATTAATTATGCCCTGCCAGAGTTGATGCCAAAAAATGTACTGATTGCTCCTCTGCACAATAGCATGTGGATTATGACTCCACATATGCCTATTTCTCTGGTTGTCATTCCTACCCTTGTGAAACAACACTCACCAATGAACAGCACTCAGGAAAAGAAATTTGATTGTTCAGTGTGCTGTTCAGAGACCCAGTTCATTGACCAAAGGCTGCTGGTGTCTAGGCCTCTACCTTCAAAAGAGAAAGAGATGAAGTTGGTCTTAGTGCAACACCCATCATGCCACTGTACATGCAATAGGCATACTAGTTGAATGGGTCTCTTGAAACTTTCTGAGCATGTCTTCCTCAAATATCGAAGTATGACATGTTTGTCCTGCACCGGCATTTGGCTGATGCACCTTCAAGGAACCTGTTTCGCTTAGACGTTGATGAACAGACTAAAACATTGAAGAGTGTGGATGACATCTGCTAGGACATCTTCCTCTGTAAAGTTGTGCAGCTTCACACATGTTGCCTTTAGCTTCCCCGTAAACAAAATGCATGTTTGCTAACTCTCCTACACTGTAATCATTGGTCGTTGTTCCACACTTCCCGAAAGGAAAATATTTCAGAAAATTTAAATTTACAAATGGGAATGATCACTATTAACAGTTTCCATATATCTGAATAAGAAATATACTTTTCTATGATTTCAGTAAGTAAATAAAGCTTAGTAGGAATGTGACGTAATTTGTCTTGCACTTTAATCATTTCTTTTGCAGAAATAACAGCACATTCTTGCAATTCATAAGTGCAGTAGTGTATTAGTCCCAGGTTATCGTAATGCCATTTTTTTAAGTTACTTTCACAAAGGATTTTGATTACATATGTCTAAGCTTAAAACATTACAATATATGGATGGACAGAGTCAACATAAAAAATGCAATGCCATGGCCGGGATTTGAACCACGGCTAGTGGCTTATATGCGGCAAGTGTGGCAAAATGATTCATTTCCATCAATTAACTAAAATTACAATATGTTGTACATTCTTGTTCAAAATGCGTTTAATTCATTTGATTTGCATGACTTCATTTAACAGCAGCAGTAATAGAGTGCAGTATTCCACATCCTTCACAATCAACAATTCAAAACAACAAATTAAATTACAGAAAGAAATAAAGGAAGGAAAAAAGAAAGAAAGAATAATATTTGGGACGGTTCAAATTTGGAACTATTAGAATTGGCTAACAGCTCTCTACCTTGACATGAGCCAAACATGCACTCACTGGCAGTGTAGTAAATGTGTGCATACACCACCATTGAGAGATACCAGTGGCATACTGGCCCAATTTACTTCAACTTTTGCACAAATTATGACCTCTGAGAACATAAGTGTCTTATCTCAAACTGTTTCCCCAACATCCCCCTATAATCACTTAAAGTTATTCAGCCAAATCTGAAACATCCTGTGTATAAGCATACACTCTTTCTTGATGTAAGTATATAAATAAATGAATAAATAATAAGCAGGAATATGACTGTGATTTTTCCTTGCATACTATTTCTTTTCCAGAGCTAACAATGTATTCTTTCAATTCATAAGCACAATAGTGTTTGACTCCCAGGTGATTACGTTTTGAAATTATTTTCCAATTCTATCTCATCCCAAGGATAAATGATATAAACTAAGGAAGACAAAGGAAAATTAAAGCTGTTATCTATTCTAGAATTGGAAGAAATAGATAAAACATGGAAGTATCATTTGTTTGATTTGCTTAATTACACTTAATGTAGCAGTAATAACAAATGGAATGGTGCAGAATTCCACATCACAAACAAGATCAAGAAAGAAAATAAATAGTTAGATTTTAAAAAAATTGGAAAAAAAATATACTTAGGTGTTGAGCTTAGAATCTAATGTCATTGGTTTGAGAATTCTCTACAACTGAGCCATACATGTACAATTCCTGGCAGGTAGCATCCTATTACTGAGGTGTACTGGTGTACTGGCCCAAATTAGCTTATTGCACAAAATTGTTTGCTCTGAGATCATAAGTGCTTTTCCTTGAATTGTTGCTACACCT
Organism: Mantis religiosa; assembly: GCA_030765055.1. Classification (NCBI taxonomy): domain Eukaryota; kingdom Metazoa; phylum Arthropoda; class Insecta; order Mantodea; family Mantidae; genus Mantis; species Mantis religiosa. The sequence continues at coordinate 78,057,795 of CM060948.1, forward strand.
TTACACAATTCCTTAATCAGTAGAATCTTACATTAATGTAATTTATTTTGCTTTTGTTTCATTCTTTTTGTCCTCGTTTATTTCATTTATTGGTAATCCATGGAGTAACAGTCTGCAAGCAAGCCTGAGCCTGCCAGCAGCCTCATAGCCACATATGCAAGGCAGAGGTAGGCAATCATCCAACCAATATAGGGAGATGTGGTTAGCAACTCTGTATCCCAGGCCAGAAAGTTGGCATCCTTGACCAGGATTTGCTACCTATCGCAGCTCCTCATATTCCTCATAATATTGAATGGGCATGAGTTCTATAATAATGTATTATAAAAATTAAATGTATAAATAAATTACAAAGTTTGCAATATATGTCCTGGATTTAGTTCCCTATACTGAATTTTTCACCCCACTCCATTCACCAGATTTATTGGCATGTGACTTTCTTAGATATTGCTGAAATCGGCTCCTCTTTCTAATATGCGATGCAGCAATTTTTTTCTAATTCCATCACACTTTTTGATGTTTTTATATACAACCATGATTTTTAATATAATTTCTTTACATTCAAGTGCAATTTCATGTTGGAGGGCATTTGTTTAACGTTATTGTTTATTTACTTAATGCATAATGTAGCCATATTGAAGAATTCAGTGCAGCCAAACTATGCTTTTTTCTCCACTGAATGCAATGCTGCCAACAGTCTTACTTGTTCCGAAATTACACTATCTAACACAAAGTAGTACCTAAATTGCACCACATTGCTAACTAAACACTAACATGGGTTGAGCAGGCTAAGTTATCGCCCGGTCAAATTTTGTTACTCATGCACTGCTTTACACATGAAAATCCTACGACACGACGATAATGGAGTGCTCCATAGGAAATACATGTATGAGCTCACAGACTGGTTCGGCTACTGCCGCGAAGTGTGCATGATGTCAAATGACACCAAGTATGCTGCAAGGGGAAAAAATTGGCTGTCCCGGTCACGTCGTTATAACCAATGAATGTAAAATAGGACGACCCAAGTTTCATCGTGGGTGCTGCAGTTAGACTGTAGAGCATATTTGCATCCCTCCTGTTGTTGCGGTATATCGTCATCTGCACCTCATTCGTTTCCACGTCGATCATTCCCGAGATCCAGTTGCCCTCTACGATGCGCCCACGATGACACTTGCGTCGTCCTATTTTGCATTCATCGATTTGAACGATGTGGCCGGGACCACCAATTTCTCCCCTTGCAGTATACTTGGTGTCACTTGACATCATGCACATTTTGCAGCAGTAGCCAAACCAGTCCGATACAGTCTGTGATCTCATACATATATTTCCTACGGAGCACTCCATTATCGTCGTGTCGTAGGATTGTTTCTGTGCAAAGCAGTTCATGAGTAACAAAATTTGACCAGGCAATAACTTAGCATGATCAAACCATGTTCCTTTGCACACGGACTGCGTCACCTATTCTGGGGCATTTTTGCAGAGGTTGACTACAAGTTTTACATATCTTTCTCATGTTGGCTGCAACGCGAGAACCATCTAGTCATCTACTTGCGCATGCATATACGTGCACCTTTGGACTTAGAAAATATTCTTGCATTGCACAAAAGAAAGTTTCTCCCTGAAATGTAATGTATATGGTAACAGGCCATCAACTACTGCGAAACTTGAAAGATTTACTAATGCCAAAATAAAGGCCATAACAGGTAACACTATTTGTAAGGTTATGGCAAGTGTACGAAATCAAGTCAAAGAATGTGTCCCCAACAATGGTAAATATTTGATGGCTATAATTTATAAAGTGACATGTGTAATGGTATGAAATGTTTTTAAAAACAGTGCACACTAACAATGTGTAGTTGTATTTCTTCATGCTTAACTAATGTGTAAAATGGGTCACTGCTTCTGCCACCTCCTGTATTTTAACAAAGGTGCAGCTTTATTTTTTCCACAATGATAAGTCACTAACATGTTATATTTGAGTTGTTAGGTACTGTTCATTACTGGCAACTCTTCCTCAAATATGTCCTTGTTATATTTATTTTGAAGGTCATATAACTATATTGTACTGATTACATTGATACCCTTTAGTTGAGCATTTAATTACTAATGCTGATACAAATATTCAAGTTACATTACAGACAAGACACACATAAATTCCTATGGGCACAAAATCTTTTTTGCACAAAATCTTTTTTTTGTTTAGGTTTGTAGTGTTAATTACTAAGAATATTATGTGAGAAAACAGATGACATTTCTCATTGCCTGATAAGAGCACAAAATGGTGAAAAGATGAAGAGATATTATATGAGATACAAGATACAGCACCAATGAAATTCTAGCAAATACAAGGGAGGAGAAAATTAGCATGACAGAGGTAGATTAGGATTACCTCGTGTCCCATTTAAATTACAAGCTGATTCAGCTGATACGCTTTTTCATGGCTTTTAAATGGAAGTACTCTTTGCTATAGCTCATTTTTAGTTCCTGCTGAAAATTCATCTGCCCCCCCCCCCCCTTTGCAACCATTTAACAATTTGATTCAATAATGCTTACCTCTTTTCTAAATAATTTCAGAATCTTTCAGAAACCAATCTTTAAATGTATCAGCTGCCAACTCATGACATCTGAGGTAGTTTTGGATAGAAAAATCCATTTGCTTTCAGGTAGGATACCTAATTAAGCACATCCTACAGGACAAATGATGAGCTGATTGCCTTTTACAACAGCTATCTTTAGTATTAAAAGACTTATTGAGTCATATTTTATTTAAACCTTAAAACTTCACTCACATCAACTACTGAGTCACCAACCAGCTGAGGATGGGACTGGGATGGTCCCGAAAATACTCCCGATTTTAATAGTTGATGTATGTGAAGTTTTAATAACATATGACTCAATAAGTCTTTAATGTTGTCGCGAACGCATTGAGGCAAGGCAGCGCGAGGAGTTCAAAGAGATGGACAGTACAGTGCGGAGATAAAAGCTCCCTGAAACGGTGGGGGGAAGAAGACAGATTTCTGGAGAGTTCGTCTTTCTTCTAGCACCATCTAGATTGAGAACATTCCGGATAGTAAGCTATAAATAAGGAAGCCGCAGCTTGTCAAGGGGACAGTTGTTAATTGAACTTGTGTGGACTAACAGCTGTGTGAACTTTGTCTTTGGTCGATGACCTTGCAAGTTGTATTGTGTATGTGACGTAATTCTGCATTGTCAGGTTGACCAAAGTGTGCTTCTACGGAAATAAAGAGCAATTTTTAGTGTTTGTAACCTGAACTTTTAATTTCACCAACCCAAAAAGCCACAATATGAAATTAGCTTTGCTTTTAACTATACTTTTAATCATAATTTCAGCTACGTTTAGGTCACTCTTTTTGGAGGCTGAATTTTTATTTACCCTGTCTCGTTTAAGAAAAATATAGGTCCTCCATAACTAAAATTTCTAATTTTGTGCATTTTGCACAGGAATTTTGACATTGCAGCAACAATGTCACTTCTCTCCATTAAAAATTGATAACAATCACATATCTTTCTGTATATTAACCTTAATCCTCTCAAAATTATATAAGTCGATGAATTTTGACCCATTGTATAAAATTTTAGGTCTAAGAGTGCAAGTTACTTCCTGTATTGTTGGACATTTGCCTGTTTATAGAACTTTAACACAGTCCTTCGTACAATGCCTTGTGAAAGTCATTCAAATTTGTAACCCTCTTCGGAGGTCCAAATGTTTCCTAGGCGACACATTGGAACACCACTAGGATCAGACTTTCTTGCCACACTGCAAATGCAAGACACTTGCTTTACCTACACCATACGCTTTAGCAGTAAGGTGTTGAGCACTTTTGAAGTTGAGTTGATTTAGCATTCTACAGGCTAAAAGGAAGTGAATTTAACAAGCACCTTGCCTTGATCAAAGTAATTCTTTTAGCACATCATGTCAATAGTTTATATTTCAGTTCTGAATAATTTCAAATATGTATACACATACATACCAACCAATAAAGATGGTCATTACAGTGATGCATCCTTATAATATATTACTGTATTTGTATTATGAAAACTATTTGAGCTAAAGTATGGGATTTTTATGGTTGTGTTAGAAACATTATACCCTACCTGCCTTGTGGGTCACCTTTTGCAAAATCTGAATTTTTGCCTTAGTGCAAATGGTATTTATTAGAGATGGATTCACTTGGCAACTGTCATGCTCCACTTAAGAGGAATACAGTATTACAACACTACAGGACTCCGACTGATTGCTGGCTGGTAGCATTTAAAGGCAAAGATCGTCCCATTTGAAAGTCATACTACAGACACTTCAGAAATACACAGTGCAAAAATAAAACTATAATTTTTTGTGACATGCAAAGCATGTAGCATCTTGGACTGAACCATAAACATATGTGTGCATTTAGTCAACTATTGAATTTATGGAAGATATCTTTGCAGCTCAAAATGGCACTTCATAAGCCTGACAATTAAATTGGTAACAGAAGGACAAATTTAGAATATATCATAAACACAAGAATCATATTAGCTTTGTTTATTCCTGAAACGTTTCAACGAGTATATGATGCACAAACCAGGACTCTGGACAGACTGTATCAAAATTTCTTACTGCAAATAGCTAGGCACAGATTCCAAGGAGTATTTTTGGCCATTAAAAACAGAAAACTTGTACTTATGCCTGTGAAGTGAGTGTTCAAACTTAAAACTAGCAAATCTAAGTGAACCTCTTCTGGTACCTTCTCATATGCCTTCTAATATCATATACAATATGTACACTGACTTGTTGATTAATCTGGAATTAAACTATAAATGATAGCATGCTGATGTGCCTTTGGGTTGAAATTATTGTTTTTTTATTTAATTATCCATGTGTGTTGGTTTCCTGTATATGACATACTTTAATATATTCATATTTCTCATGATTTTCAAACCCAGAAAACAGCCATTATTTTGTTCTACTTCAATAGTATATTTTAGAGATCTAACCTGTAAGTTCAATAATACAAGGAATTTCCTTAACCATCCCTTAAAAAAATACCAATCCAAGTAAACGATTATTGGGCCTCCACCATATCAATTGTGAAGAATGTATAAAATATATGCAGGGTGTTAATGAACTACACCGAAATATTTTCAGAACAAGTGGAAATATCTTAAACAAGTAATTTGAGATAGGAGACCTATGGCCTCTTGGTTCAAATGTGGAAGTTACGGATATAAGTTTCTAAAGCACTAGTACGCCACTGCTAACAACGATACACTTAAGAGCACAACACACGAAAATGAAGGGAAATGTCAAAGCACTCCCTCTGGTGCAATGGATGACATTAGCTTTCAAGTGAAAGATAAACGCATTCGAGTCTCCTTCACTTTGTCTTTTTTTTTAAATATTTTGTCTATGCTTTTAATACTTATATAAATGTATGCATTTTACGGAGTAATTTCACCTTGTCAGTGAAATTAACTGCAATTCTTTCTAACAAAGGCTGAACACTGCTTAATATTTTCACATGTTATAAGTTTAAATGGGAAGTGGTTTAAACGGTGGACGAAGTTACACAAAATAAAAAGTAAATGCAACTCTGTACCTCGGGTTTATAGGAACTGTTCAAAATGGAGACCTAAATTTTCAATTTAAATATATCGAGATTTATCAATTTAAAGTTGACAGCAGCAAAGGATCGACTGTCGTACTCTGCCCAGTTCCTTGTGTGTCGAATAACTTCATATGCTGCTATTATTCAGGCAGTTAGGTCCTCTTCTGAGGTAATAGGTATTTCATATACCAGACTTAAGAAAAAGGAATCAATTAGGTTGAGGTCGGTTGGCCAAGCTACAGTTGGACTCCCCCTTATAATCCACTGGGCAGCATACACATGGTTTAAATTCTCTTGTATAGTCAGGTGAAATGGGGCAGAGCTCCATCATGTTGTAGCCACATTCCACTATGAATATGAAGGGGCACTTCTTAAAGTACAGGTTAAGTCTTCTGTAATACATGAAGATAAATATGACCATTTAAACAAGGGGGCAGCAGGTCTGAGCGAATAACATGTTCTGAAATTATTCCAACCTATATGTTGACCAAAAACATCTGCTGTTGACTAGTCTCCACGACAACACGTGGATACACATAGCTGTTTCTCTTGAACTAGGAACTAGACCATCCTAGAACAAGGTCAAAAAGGAAACAACTAGAACAACGTCTCGTCAGTGAACAATATTGTTGAAAAGATTTCAGGTTGTTGGAGTAAAGCCCATGGCAAAATTGTAGCTGATGGCCATAGTCTTCCAGTTTAAGTGCCTGTACTTTCTGTAGGTGAAATGGGTGAAGTTGTTCTAGATGTTTGACTTGCCATACGCTAACAGTTAGTGCCTAGTGCATGAACAATAGTGTATATGCTGGTTGATGGCTCTTCTGCAATGCTTTGAAGTATATTCTCTGCAAATTGCACTGTGCGTCGAGTTCATGCAACACGCATATCACCCCTGTTGACCTGGAAAGATCCCCTCTCTCTCGAAAACGTTTATCAATGGAGTGGAAGGTTGAGTGATGTGGTTGGCACATGTTGGCCCCATAATTCAGAATACTTGATAAAACCCCATTAAAGCAGGACAGCAGGACTATAGTAGCAGCAGTTGTAACATTGGTGAACAAACAAGTAGCCTAAAGCTATATGATAATAAAACAATTGTACCAGTGGAATAGTGATACTTATTCCAATTGGAAATTTCACTAAAAATCGTGGTGTTATAAAAATATTACACTGCAGGCAAAATAGTAGAAGAGTGGCTTAATTCAAATAATTAAGAATTGAAAACTATTTGTTGTCGGTTTTTTTGACACTTCGTCACTTACGTGTTTTTATTATCGAGGGACTAGTTTCGGGAGCCATTGCATCCATCTTCAACCTCTTGCCAACTATCGTCTCTTGTTGTCTTATCTCTGGTGGTGGAACTATGAACTTCTTTGTCAAATTATCTACTTGTGGGATTTCAAAGTTCATTACTTGGTCCTTATTTTTCCATATGAATATGTTCTCTTATGTTGTCAGTTTATTTTGGTTTATCACTCCTTTTAGTAATTTTGGATTTGGATCAATATCATGGTTTTTAAATTTAAAGGGAGTCGATTAATGACACTAAACAACACTTTTTCTTTAGTGTCATTAATCGACTCCCTTTAAATTTAATTTATTACAACAACACTGTTTTCAACACTTCCAAGAAAGGAATCATGATTTTTGTTTCAAAAATGAAATGCTACTGCTGACTTATTTTCTTGCTTCATTTTGATGTTTCTAAAGTGTAATAAACCAGGTAATAAAAGCCCTAGAAAACATTGACGAATTAAAAGATATAAAAAAAGGAAAAGAGAACCGTAACAATATATACTGATAGTAAAGTAACATTGGATTCCATCAATAACCCTAAAATCCACAAAGCATTAATACACAATATTCTAAACCGACTCGGGAAGCTACAAGAAAGGAACTGGAAGATTAACCTAAGATGGATAAAGGCACATGTAGGACATCATGGGAATGAAATAGCGGATCAACTTGCAAAGGAAGCAGCACAAGATAATGTGTTAGAAGTAACCTACAACAGAATACCAAAAAGTGAAGTAATCAGCAGGCTAAAGTGCTCAAGTATGGAAAAATGGCAACAAGAATGGCAACAAACATCAAAAGGTGAAATTACAAAATCCTATTTTCCCAACATAAATGAAAGGATGAAAACTAAAATAAAACTAACATCAGATCTAACGTCATTGTTAACAGGTCACGGGAAAACTAAAGTGCACTACCACCGATTTAAAATAAGTGACAATCCAAAGTGTAAGTGCAACCAAAACGAACAAACTGTGGAACACTTAATCTTTGGGTGTAATCTGCTAGACAAAGAAAGGGAAAATCTAAAGAAAGCAATAACAATGGCCGGTGGACGCTGGACACTAGAAAAAAAGGAACTTATACAAAAACACACTAAAAGTTTCAGTAAATTTGTAAACAGTATCAACTTCGACAATCTGTAGTCAAGTGGGATGCAAATACTTATATTAGTTTATAGAATTGTAAGTCTCGAGGAAATGTGATAATATGTAATACAATAAGGAAAACAAAATTTAATGTAACTGTGAACCGAAGCATATAGTATTACTCACTATGTAATGGAATATGCTGTATAATAAATGAATAAATTAAAAAAAAAAAAAAACACCCACCCACACACACACAGATGGCTCATTTACAAGTAGTGATGGAGTTGGAGCAGGTGGCACATATAAATTTTTCTCCTTTTACAAAATTGTGGGAAAAAACCCTTTTGAAGGAGAAATTTATGCAATCCACACTTCTCTAAAATATCTGTTTGGCTACAAAAATGTAAAAACTTTGTTACTTTAGCAGATTCTAGAGCAGCAATCCAAGAATAGCTGTAACTAGAAACAAAAAATGCATTAAATAAGAGAAATTCATTGTTTGGTTAAACAGATCCAAATTTAGGTAACAATACAGTCTTTCAGTGGACTCCTGCACACTGTGGATTGAGGAACAATGAAAAGGAAGACATCCTAGCAAAAAATGGGAGCCAAAATTCAAAATAAGATACACTCAAAGGTACCAGTGGAATCGGTTAAACGTATCATCAACAAGAAAATGAACATTGATTATAAAACTAAATTAACAACAAATATATTAAATTCCAAAAGGGGAATAACTCTTAAAAATTTAGATCTAATTCCTAAACTACCTCAAAAGACAGCCGTTGCCATGTTCAGACTTACCACTAGACATGACTGTTTCAGCAAGCATCTGCATAGAATTGGATTGTTATCTCCAAATTGTCTGTTATGCAACAAGGAAGAGGAAATGAACATTGAACTGTGAAATGAACATGGAACATCCGTGAACTTAAAAACTATCCAGTCTTGACCTCAAAATATTGGGAGGTAAGGAGAATGGCTTTGTTGCTAAATAACTGAGCATTAACTACACACATTCCAATAAGTAAATGCTCACATCACTATTCTTTCACAACTGTTGATGTTATTCTTACTGCTAATGTGATAGGCAACTTCAATTTCTGCCATTTATCTTTTTGTAGCAAAAATTTAAAATTCTCTACTATTTTATGCAAAGATGTTATCTTAGAATAGTTTTTTTAAGGACAGGCAGTCTTGAAGCAATAGGGCATTCTTTTCTCCTTTAGTAAAAATACATTTGTCTGCATTTAGCCTGATGGAAAGGATCTAACTTGTGATACATTTACTTCCTCTTCTCTTTCCAGGAGTTTGACAATTGCTGATCATCTTCTCTGTCTTACTTTTCCCACCCTAACTTAACCATGGTATTCTCAGATTTCTACAGAATGCAAGGTCCTATGAAGTATCTCAAAGATACTTTCTCTTCTTCAAAATATTCTCTAACAGAGCATATTATTTCTTACACCCATCCTTTATAAAAAACATTATTTGTTCCTGAGTATGTTCACTTTTTCCTTTGCCTATGTAACCATGTATCACCATTCTTGGAGATGATTCAAAATGCATTAGAAGTGTATATAAAAAATTGAAATTTTCACTTTAAATGTATGTACAAATCATTAAATTTACTGACCAATTTGGCCCTTTAAATTGCCAATTCAAACATGGTAGTACATAATCAGACCTACTGTATTGTTTATTTCTTCTCAATTTCTCTTAAATTAGTCCTCAATACCCTTGGAGAAAAAAGCAACTAGAGTAATAAAAGATATGTACACCAAATTTTTACTGGATATCTATGGAAGCTGTATCATTATGCTAGACAATTTTTGTTTTTAATAACTGTGAGAACAAAAAGCTACTGATGGGAAAATAATTGAGTGCTTAATGTTATAATAATTCAATTTTATTTTTGACAGATTAAAGATGTTGGAAGGATCTCTTGATCATTGTATAAAATGATCCATTATGTATTTAGGGTAAACAAAATCATATAAACAAAATTATAGAAGGAAAACATATCGTAAGTATTAGTTGCAATATACTGAGCTAAGACACAGGGTGTCGCTTATATCACTTTTATGCAACTTTAAGTGAGCTTAAACTTATATTGTTATAATTATTTGCAGAATCACGAAGTAATAACACAATTCATTCAGTGGTTATTACATAAACAAAATTTAAAATAGTGTTGTATCTTAACTTTCTTAATGACCTCTCATTGACCTTAAATTTCAGACATCTGAACCAAAAAAATTCACCATAACTATTCATTTAACAATGCTTACCTCATTGGGCTGGCTCTGTGTCGTCTTTTAGTTTGGCTAGGACCACTTTCATGACTCTCAAAATCATCAAAGTGTGATGATGAATGAGTATTACGTTTTTCTCCCCTTGGTGGCCAAATGGGTGATGTATTCAAGCGCTCATGAGGCATGCTTTCTGAGTTCTGCAAGACAAACAGAATGAATGAAATTACTGACATAAAAAGGACAGTTGTTTGGCCATTTACTCATCATGATAAAATAATTAGTCCAGAGGTAACAATTCAGAAATTATGGAAAGATAGAGTCAGACTGGAAAATTCAATGCCATAGCCTAGATTTGAACCACGGATCTTCTGGTTCAAACACGAGTCAGTTGGAGAATTTAATGTCATGTCGGCACGTTGGCCATAGTGGCTCAAGGGTTAGAGTGGCTGGACGGCAACCGTGGTTCAAATCCCAGCTATGGCATTGAATTTTTCAGTCTGACTATCTTTCCATACTGTGACTTTGTGGGTTCGTGAAATAAAAAATCCAGGTTACAAACACACACACACACAAAAAAAAATTGCACTTTATTTCCGTAGGAATATGCTTCGTACACATACACAATGTAACATACAGGTCAACCAACACAACTGCTTACCCGCACGCGTTCAATTACCGACTAACTGTCTTCTCAGGCAGGCTGCCTTTTCATCGATTTCAAACACACCAGAAATTTCTCAAACAATCGAGACCCTAGAACAAATGCGAACTCTTGCCAAATCCGTCTGTTCCCGCTCACCATCTTGGCAAGCATCCATCTCCACACTGCACTGCCGTCTCTTCGATCTTGTTACCCACGCTGCCTCCAATCAACAATGACCTGGTGACACTGCTCCCCCCTCAAGGCTGGTCGTCCCGAACAGCACCATCGTAGCGTGTCAGGCGATCCAGGTGTACCACCATCTTTACTCGGGCACCTTCTGGATGCGGTAGACCACGTCGTTAATCCTCTTCACCACCTGGTAAGGTCCTTGCCATGGTTGCTGGAGCTTCGGGCATCGTCCCTTGGTCCAGGTAGGGTGGTACAACCAGACTAGGTCACCCTGCTGGAACCCTAGGCTGTTGGCTGGCCTGTCGTATCGGGTCTTCATGCGGTCGCTCACCTGCTGGATGTTTTGACGAGCCATCTCATGCATGTTGTGTAGACGGTCCACCAGGTTCTCCACATACTCGGTTGCTGGCTGTTTTGCATCTGGGGGGCTTCCAAAAGCCAGATCACAAGGGAGGCGTAACTCTCGGCTGAACATTAAGCTGGCTGGCGTCATCCCCGTGGTGTCGTGTGTTGACGAGCGGCAGGCCAGCAAGAACAGTGGCACCTTGACGTCCCAGTCTCGCTGATGGCTGGCCACGACCTTCCTCATGTGGTCCTCTAACGACTGGGGATGTAGAGGTGTTGTGCGGGTCTTGTTAACCCCAAGTCTCTCTAGTGCCTCCTTCATCAGGTTGGACTCAAAATTGGTGCCTTGGTCACTCTACAGCTCTAACGGTACCCCAAATCGGCAGAACACTTGCTCCACGAGGCAGTCTGTGATTGTCCTTGCCTCTTGGTTCGGGATGGAATACACCTCCGGCCACTTAGTGATGTAGTCCACGACCACCATCAGGTACTTGTTGCCTCGGTCGGATATTGGGAACAGTCCAGCAATGTCAACGGCGATCCGTTCGAATGGTGCTCCGACGTTGTACTGCTGCATGCGACCCCGGCTCCTAGTCTGGGGGCTGCAACTCGCCGCGAACACGTGACACTGACGGCACCATCTCTCAGCCTCTGCTCGGAGCCTCAGCCAGTAGTAGCGCTGCCGTAGTTTGTCAATAGTTTGGTTCGCTCCCAGATGTCCTCCTGAAGTACCACGCCCTCTCTGATCTTCAAAAGTCCCATTGGGCCCAGTACGACTTGTAGGTGGCGCTCCTTGGTGCGATGTCCTCCCAAGTTGGTCTTGTCCCTGCCTCCACTTCCTTCAAGAGTGGTCTGCGTCCGCCAGCTGCTCCCTCCTCAGGCCTGCGCTATCCCAGCCATCCGCAGGCACTGCCGTGACTACTCGGACTGCTGCAGCACGCTCCTTCTCTTCCACTCTTGTGCATTGGCCGCACTCCTCTGGACAGGGTCTTCGGGACATAGCGTCAGCGTTACCCTGGCTCTTCCCTCTGTGATGTTCCGAGGTGAAGTCGTACTCCTGCAGCCTCTGAACCCAACGTGCTGTCTGGCCTTCAAGGTTCTTAAAGCTCAATAGCCAGGTTAGGGTGGAATGGACAGTTCTCAGGTGGAATGGCTGACCATACAGCTACTTATGGAAGTGCTCCAATGTCTTTACTACCGCCAGTAACTCTCGTCGGGTGACGCAGTAGTTCTTCTCTGCCTTGGATAGCGTCTTGCTGTAGCAGGCTATCACCCACTCATGGCCGTCCTGGATCTGCAATAGGACACCTCAAATGCAATGGTAGCTGGCGCCGGTGTACACAATGAAGGCGCCACCCGGTTGTGGGAAACCCAAAATTGGAGCACTGCACAGGGTCTCCTTCAGGTGCTGGGAAGCGTCTTCGGCGTCCTCCGTCCAAACATAAGGCCGGTATTCCTGTCAGGTGGGTGAGGGGTTTGGCGATGTTAGAGAACCCCTTTATGAAGCGTCGGTAATAACTGCACAGCCCCAGGAAACTGCGCAACTCTTTCTTATCCTTTGGGCGAGGCCAATCTCTCACAGCCTGGGTCTTCTCCGGGTCTGTGGCCACTCTGGTTGCTGAGACTATGTGGCCCAAGTAGTTGACTTCCTTGCGGAAGAGCTAGCACTTCTTTGCGTTCAGCTTCAAGTTGGTCGCCCGCAGTCTCTGTAGCACCTTACTCAGATTCTCGAGATGGTCTTCAAAAGCCTTCCCGACGATGTCGTTCAGGTATAGCAGGCAGGCGTCGTAAGTCAGTCCTCTCATCACTGACTCCATGAGGCGTTGGAAGGTAGCTGGCGCTCTTCGGGTTGACGGAGTATAACCTCTTCTCCGTTGAGCCGCAGGACCTTCCTGCCGACGTCGACCGTCGCCTCGTGGCCCCTGAGGGCATCCAGTCCCAGAATCACCTCCTCAGCCACCTTCGCGACGAACACCCACAGACGTATGGCACTCCTTCCCAATGTCAACTTTAGCAGGGCCTCCTCCACAGGCAAAGCGTCGCCCGATGCCGTGACAAGCTGGTATGGTTGGCTCGGCTTCCTTGTCGGTAAACCCTTCGCCACATCAGGTCTGATGATGGTCACGGCCGCCCCGGTGTCCACCAGCACGCAGCACGGCTTTCCTCTTACCCAGCCGTCCGCGATGAGGCTGTCATCCATACGCCGGCTGACGGCGCGCAGTGTAACTCGATGGGATGGTGGTGATGGCGCCGACGTGCTCCTCTCCACGACGGCCCTTACTCGTTCTTCCGGCTGCTCTTCGTGGTGTGGGCAGTCTCTCTCCAGGTGTCCCGGCTGTCCACACCCCCAACACAGGCCACTAGGTCTTCGCCGGCGTCCCTCGGCTGGTCTCTTGTCTCCGGTGTAGCGGACACTCCTCGTTCTCAACGTCGGAACAGCTGTTACCTTGGCCACCCCCATCCTTAATGCTGCCGTTAACGCCTCGTGAATGGTTTTATAATCGCCTAGCATTAGGCGCTGACGAGTCTCCGTGTCTCGTGCCCCGTCAACGAATGTGTAGGCAGCTTCCCGGGATACGAACTCTGGTGGGAGGTCGACTAGGGCCTTGCTAGCCAGTTGTTCAACTGCCAGGGCGAACTCCTGCAGCGTCTCCCCTGGCTGCTGTGACCTTGTCTTTAGCTGGCTGCGGTACGCTGCGGCTAAGCGGTGGTTTCCGAAACGATTCTCCAGGGCCTCCCAGATGTCCTTGGGCGCCGCCGCTGTCTGCACCGCGTTCAGGAGTTCCGCGGACCGTCCCTGGAGGCTAGCTATTAACTGTGTAGCCTCCTCCTCTGGTGACCATTTCTTGTGCTTGGCCACTGCGTCGAATTGGCGGCGGAAGACTTCGAAAGTGTTCGCGCCGTCGTATTTAGGAGGTTTGACGCGCGCAGATGACGTCCCGGCGCGTCGACCTTTAAATCCTTTAACCTCCTTCCGACGACGTCTTCCACCATGGCGTTCAGGGACTTTGTGCTGCTGTGGCCTTTCCCTCCAGGTTGTTTACGCGGTCAGCAAGGTCCTCGACGCGCTCGTCCACTTGGCCCATCCGCTTGCCCAGCTCTGTCACGTCATCGCTTACGCCGACCAACTGTTCTTCAAATTTGGCGGCGAGAGCCTCGTTCGCCACCTTCATCTCCGTGGTCAGTTCGGCCATCCTTGCGGTCATTGTCGTGGCCAAGTTGTTGCTTGCAGCTTCCGTCTTCGCAGCTAATTCGTTCATCTTCTTCTCCAAAATCTTTTCCAATGCCGATTCCATGGCCGTAACATCCCGCTCCGTGACACCAGTTGTAGCTTTGTGGGTTCGTGAAATAAAAAGTCCAGGTTACAAACACAAAAAAGAAATGCACTTTATTTCCGTAGAAATATGCTTCGTACACATACACAATGTAACATACAGATCAACCAACACAGCTGCTTGCCTGCACGCGTTCAATTACCGACTAACTGTGTTTTCAGGCAGGCTGCCTTTTTATCGATTTCTAACACACCAGAAATTTCTCAAACAATCGAGACCCTAGAAAAAAGGCGGGCTCTTGCCAAATCCGTCTTTTCCCGCTCACTACCTCCACACTGCACTGCCGTCTCTTCGATCTTGTTACCCGCGCTGCCTCCAATCAACAATGACCTGGCGACAATACTTTAGCCTACAACAATGACCTGGCGACAATACTTTAGCCTACAACAATGACCTGGCGACAATACTTTAGCCTACACACGGTCAGTGTGAAAGAACAATTAATTTTCAATTCAGAAATTAATCTAGAAAATATTTCCAACAACAAAGGAACATTTTTCAAGTGCTTATAAAGTGCATCTAAATCTAAGGATCAGCAACCATTTTCAAACAGTGAAATTGTCTTATGCTGTGTAATGATTGAAAAACATTTTTCTAAAACAAGAAAATTGCAGGTAGTTGCTGACTCCTGCATAAGATTCATTAATGGTGGATCCCCTATTTCAATTTCATTAGCAATTTCTGATCTTAATTTTACATGAATATATTAATATTATATTATTATAACAATTGGTATTTCAATTCATGACAGGTACAGCTTGTCCACCAGTTTATGGCCCCTGGCAGGAATGCTACTTGAGTAAACAATTTAAGTAGTCGGTGATATTTAAAACTAAAGACATGGTTCTGGTTGTGATGACAACAGTAACAACCTTGGAATGCATATTCATGCCAGATTATAGCAAAGAAGTCGCTCAAATAGCAAAACTTAAAATGTTACTCATTCACTTGATGCAATATGTTTATCTTATAAAAACAATATGCTCATCTCAAGCAAATAGAGTAGACAGCTCTTTTTTGGAGCCAGATTCTTTTACGCTGCAGGAGTAGGAAGAGGAGGAAGAAGAATTGCCACTGTCATCTCCCAATGAAATAACAATAATGTCAATAACAGTATGCTTACAAGAACCCTGCCAGTCTGTTTCGGTCACAAGTGATATACCTTCACGCAATTTCTGTAAAGATAAGTCACTTGTTACATTTGTTTCTCTAAATGCTCATTTCATTTTGGCCCAAGCTAGTTCTGTAGAATTTAGATCACAAATGTATTGTGGCAAGCAAATGACAGTGTGACCCAATGAAATAAAAAATGCATCCACTTTAAAAACTTCCTCTTTTGAGTTTGTTTCAATCAGCCTTTAGAGATCTGTTTTGTGCATAGAACTGTCACACTGGACCCCTTTGTTCTGCAACCATAATATCATAGCAAATTTCACAGCCCTCTTAGGTGGGCATTTATCCACTTCTACACTGTAATAAGGAACATAGTCTAGCACCATAACAGAAGGCGGCAAATAAGGCGTCAGCTTTTCTTGGATCCATTTTCCGAAGTTCATATGGTTCATTTGTTCATGACAGATGCCTGCCGTTGTCCCGGCCTTATAAACGAGGAGAGTTTTCCAGCAACCTGTTTATGCTACCTGCATGAACGATTATCAACCTATTGCCTGCATTCACTTTTGCATGGATGTCAAATTCCTCCTCATTTTTGTGAGCACTTGCCAAAAGTGATGTTTTCCACCCAGCTTTCATCAGTATAAAAAATACTTCTCCCATTTTCTCCCAAAAGCTTTATTTTGATCAAACAATCATGCTGCCAAGCAATGATAGAAGGCATTCTATAAGTACTTTTCTTTTGTTCTGACATTTCCTCTATTTTAAATACCAGCTCTGAGATTACTTTCCAAATCGAACTTCGTTCCCATGGACAATTTATCTTATCTCAAAAACACGTAGCAATTTGAGTAGGAACATACTTTTCGACAATGTTAAAGTCATGTATAATTCTTTGAATCACACGCCTATCAAAATAATTCCCATTCATTACAGAGTGTGCAGGTCTTGTTTTTCAATGTCTCCCTTGGGTGGTTAGAACACTCTTTTCATGACTTACACATAAATCTTACACATTTTGCAAATTCTTTTGATTGTTCTTCAGAAACCGCAGTATAAATGGCAGCTCCTGCATTTGCTTGACTTACTGGAAGTTGAAGAAAGAAAAAGGTTCGCTAGGCATAAGTGTGTGGTTCATCCTTACGTATTCTATTGGTTATTGGAGGAGTGGAATGAAATCCTGGACCGACGATGGAGCAGATAGGCAAGATGTTGGAAATATCACCAAGGAAATGAAAAAGAAAAACATGAAAAGCAGAATCACTGAGCTAATGGGTGAAAAGTTTGACGAGGTTAAATTAGCATTGCGAAAATTTGAAGACGAGATAAAGGAGTGTAAAGGAAGATTACTGCATTTGAAAAACCTTGAGGAAGGAACTAGGAAATTAAACTTGATTATCTTTGTGAAAGAAAAAGGGGATAGAAGACATTGGCAGGAAGGGCAATTATATCCTATGTACGACGCATGGAAGTCGCATGTCAACCGAGAATTGTCAAGATCAAGGAGCAAGAGTGTATACGTCACCAGTGCCAACCACATCAGAGCAACGGCTCAGTGAGGGGAGAGTTACATCACCATTGGTAACCACGTCAGAGCAATGGCAGATTGAGGGGAGAGTTAAGTCACCAGTGATGTCATCGGGAAGGCAGGAGACAGAGGCAATACCAAGCCCAGGAGTACAGCTGACCGAAGCTGAGAGAGGGGAGACAAGTGGAGGACAGATTTGGAATAAGGAAGAACTGAGTATAGTTTCAATGCTTTCAGGCAGTATTCTAGGACTGAAAGACCGGGTGTAGACAAGGAAGCAGGTGAATTTAAAAAAATAGGCATCTGAAAGGAAGGTGTTAGTATAGGGATTCAAGATCTTGGTGGTAGCCTGGAATGTGGAGGGCCTCTATGAGAAAGTGTGCAGTGGTGAGGTTCAAAATGTGCTGAAAGACTGACATGTTAATGGTAGTGGAAACTTGGTTAGAAAGTAAAGCATATATAGTGCTTCCAGGGTTTATCTTTTATAGTATAGAGGGTGTGAAGAGTCACAGTAAGGGTAAAGCTTCAAGTGGCATAGGGTGTTTTAGAAGGGATAAGGGGTTCAAGGTGAAAGAAGATAAGGATTTGTGGAGCAAATCACTGTTATAGTTATCTATGAGATATGCTTAAAAAGGAGAAATTGTTTGCTTTGCTGTAGTGTATAATCCACCAACTACACCAGAGTATTTTGATGCAAATATTTTCAGGAAATTAAGTTGGGGAATTGAAGAATTGAAAAATAAATATGGAAATGTGGAATAATTGTGGGGGATGTAAATGCAAAGATTGGGGATAATCAAGTTAATTTGAATAACCCTAGTGGAGAATAAGGAATACATATCAGAGATAAGATATAGTAAGGATATGGTTATCAATAATGAAGGGAGAAAACTCTTCGATATGTAAAAAACTGAAGCTGCTGACTGTGAAGTAAACTAAGTATTAAGAATGACTAAACACTATAGCAACACAACTTCACTCTAACTTATTTATAATCCTTTGGGACCAGTTGCGAAGCAACTTTGCTTCATTTTCAACCTGTCAGCTTGACACTGACACACTGACTCTTCAGGAACAGTCAGTGTGTCAGTGTCAAGCTGATAGGTTGAAAGTGAAACAAAGTTGCTTCGAAACTGGTTCCAAAGGATTATAAATAAGATTAGTAATAGTGATGTGTTGCTATAGTGTTTAGTTATTCTTAAAACTTAGATTTTTGTGAGGAACAGAATCTCATGATCTACAATGGATTGAAAGGGTCAGATACAGAAGGGAAATATACATTTGTTAATAAAAATGGCCAGTGTGGTAGATATTTTAAAGTGCTTACTAGGAAATGACAATTGGGTATTAGATTTTGAGGTTATGAATGTAATATCATATAGCTGTCACATAGCATGTAGCTGCAGACAGAGCTATATTGTATCCATATCCAGATACAAGTATCTCACTGCAGCTATTAAACTATTAGAAGAACAAGGTTTGATAAAGGAGAAACAGTGGAATATTTTTACTTCTGTGAGGGAGCAGTTAGGTGGCTTTGCCACAGACAAACTTGAGTACCCCCTCCCACTCCTGCAAAGGGGATTCGGCACTGCAACCAGTCTTGGTCTATTGTACCTTATGCCCCCAAGTGAGGCATCCCTGGGAGGAAGGATTAGGCAAGAGGAGACAGGACAGACGTCCCAAAGAGCCACTACAGTGCAAAGGGCAGGGTCCCTAAATTTTACTTAGATGGAAACCTCCCCCAGGCAGGCCAGGACAATGGAAATTCCCCAGTACTGTGGTTCGGAGACGGTCCCAGCAGTCAGTTCGGAGACCAGCAACTGACCTACCAGAGGAGGAAGTGGTTCACTCAGAGCATATCATCCTGTCATGCACCACCGAGACTCGCGCCGACACTTCTACCCTAAAAGAGACCACCAGATGAGAGATGATATGAAATAATGGAGATGAAGTGGAGGGACAGGAAATTTGGGGGATGTAATTAACCAACCCAGCATTCACCTAGCATCCCAGGACAACCCCCAAAAAAACATGGGTCAGGTAGGTCGGCCATGGAAATCGAACCCGGGCCTTCCGACTGTGGGCTAAAGACAAAACCGCCTGAGTCATCCCACTCGGTCAAACTTGAGTTCCGTCTTCAGAAGAATTCGGACACTAAAGATTTCGCCACATCTGTAGAACTGCCATTCTGAGCAAATACAAGATTTGCCCCACTGGCTTCTCTGAACGTCGAAAGAAGTTTTAGCATCTACAAAGACATTCTATCTTCCAATAGAAACAGACTTACTTTTAAAAATGTACAGATGCTTAATGTCTTGAAATATAACAATTTCATGTGTTTTCCTTCTTCTGATGAGTTATAATTTGATGTACTTGTTTATAATACAATTAGAATAGAAAAAAGAGAAATTGTTGAATTAGTTGAATAAACCAACACCTTTTTGTCCCTTTTTTTTTAATCTTATTTGAGCATCTTTTCAGTTCCTATTTTCATCCGAAATTTGCACCTAAAAATCCTAACTCTGCTAATTACCGATGTTTTATACACCACCACCAAACACTTCTGTATACAAATCCTAAATCCATTTTTCTTCACAAAAATAAAATACCTTATCACACACAAATATCACCTTATGTCATTACTACTGCAGAATTCTTCCACAAATTACAATGTGCTCAAACTTAAAAAAAAAATATTAATTACCTCCTGCAATGTAGTCATATCGGAAGATGAATGAAATGAGTAATATGCTCAAATGAGCCCAGGGTTCAAATTCAATGCCATAGCCAGTATTTGAACCATGGATCTCCCTGTCTCCATCCGGTCGCTCTCAACCGCTGAGCTACCATAGCCAACATGACATTAAATTCTCCAACTGAATCATATGTTTACCAGTAAGCCACTAGGGGTTCTCATAAACAATGAGATATGCACCGTTTGTGGCAAGTTACTACTGTAAGTACTTGAGTCCCAGGCTTTTGCTCTTATTTCTGCTTTGAGAAACCTACAAGATGCTTCAGCTGTGTCTGTTACAACTGGTTGTAGCCACTCCTTAAAGTTCAACATAATCTCCTTTCTGCAAGTTTGTATACATTTTGTGGTTTCGGCATGATGTGATAATTTAACTAGATAGTACTCTAGAAAGTACTCTATAAATATCCAACACTCACTGCTTACATGAGAAACTTCACACTACATTGTTGTAATCTATACTGTGTTTCAAAGCAAGTGTAACTGTGCAGTATGTCTAGAAGCTCTTAGCTCTTTACTGCCTGAATAGCTCTGGCTTGGCATCCAGCTTAAACCTGGCAGGGGAATCACCAAATTAGATGTCATATGATACAGGAGATAATATGAAAGAAATATGTTGTTGTTGTTGTTGACTAATGGCACTGGGGATTAGCTGATTTGCATCATTTTCCCCCTAGCTTCCCAATATAAAGCCTGTAGGTTCACACTTTTGAGACCATTACAACACCAAATGGTGTTTGTTCATGATGACATCCTCTTTACAGATAGTACATTTGGGTGTAGGTATGCAGTGTATTTTATAAAGGTGTTCTGCAAGACAATCATGGCCAGTTCCCATTCTAAATAGGGCCACTGCAGTTTTTCTTGGTAGTTTTTGTATGTCAGTTTTGTCTCCAATGTTCTTATAATCCTTGTCTTTTAGTTTATCTTCTTCATCAAGACTCTGTTGTCTTTTAAAATGTAGCTTAATGTTGTTTAATTGTTTATTAATTTCAGTTTGTCTTACGGGTTTTATATTTTGAATTGCACCTTTTTTTGCTATTTGGTCAGCATGTTCATTACCTTAAAGTCCAATGTGGGCTGGAATCCATTGTAGGGTGACATGGTTTCTTGATTCAACAGCTTTAATTAAACTTCTTATTTCTTGTTTTGTTTTTATAGTTCACAATCCCATCTATGGCTGATTTTGAATCTGTTAAGATAACTATGTTTTGCTTTATGTACGGTCTGTACAGGACATTCTGCAGTGCTGCTTTTATGGCTGTTAGTTCTCCATCATAATGGTTTGAAGTTTCGTCTAGTGTTAGATACTCTGCAAAATGTTTGAGTATACTCCTGCACCAGCATCTTGTTTGTTAATAAAGGATCCATCTGTATATATTCGGAGCCAAATGGAAGAAATATTACTGCATGGATATGCATATGCAGGGATGTCCTGACCCATACATGGACTACTGAATTATGGTGAAAAAGGAATGTTAAATACAAATACATTGATAAAATGAAAAGTTTTATCATTTTTGCATCACTATTGTGAAAATTACCAAATAATAAAAATGGCCAGAAATGCCAGGAGTGTACTTTTTTCAAACACATGGCTAGTTGTCACTTCAAAAAGGCCAGATCTAGCCATAAAACGGCTAAGTTGGTCGCATCCTATGCAATATAATCATCTGCAAATAGATGTAGAAGAATATTTGAATCAGGTATATTGGCTTATTAGTTATTTTTTCTACAAACTGCCTGCACAAGAAAGTCATTCTATATTTCAAAACACCATGAAAATAAAGCAAAAGAGAAGGCCTTAATAGCTTCAACTGAGACCCTTTATGAGACCTATGGACAAAATATTTGTACTTCATTTTTAAATTAACATCATGATGTTTAGTCATCTTGGTGAAATGAGGCTCAACTGAGCCCGGGGTCTCTAAAGCTTAAGGTTACCCGACATCTTTCAGGATAGGGAAAACCTTGAAAAAAAAAAACCTCACCCAGAAAACTTGCTAAGATTTGAATTCAGAATCTGTTGAAAGTGAGGCAGACACACTACCACCTATGCTGCAGAGGCAGGCATTTGTATTGTTTTGAATTGTAACTTGTTCCATCGGTCCTAGAATGAAGCAGGCTCAATGATATAAGACACATTATAAAACCATGTACTATTTCGAGATTCAACTGTATTGGAACACCACAGTGAAGCGAAAAATTATTAAATTTTAGATGAGTCGCATTTTTTACACATCTGCTTCACTTTCGTACCTATTTTGAGGACATGTTTCGCGAATCTTTGTTTGCATCTACGGCTCTTGTGCGACTGACGCTAGATCCAGCGGTGTGGGTAATTCTGGGGTTGTTGCTGCCATCTGTTGATTTAGTGATGAACTGAAATGTGAGATTCTCTTCTAGCGGGATTTCAAAGTTCATTAGTTGGTTTTTATGTTTTTCTATGTATATCCTCTCCCATATGACGAGTTCACTATGTTTTTGTACGTATTTTAGTAATTCTGTGCTATCTTCAATTTCATGATTTTCAGACCAGAAATGAGCTGCTATTGCGGACTTATCAATATTTTTGTATCTTAAGTGCCTGAAGTGTTCTTTCTTTCTAGTGCCTATGTTCCTTTTTGTCCTTCCTATGTAAATTTTTTCACAGTCTTTACACTTAATTTTGTAAATGCCTGACTTTTCCTCTGGTTTTATCTTATCAGTATTATTACTGTGAAGTAGGTTTTTAATGTTGTAATTGTTTTTTGGTGCCAATGTTATATTGTATTTCTTGAATATTTTTTGGAACTTTTTTGTGGCCCAGGGGTGGTAAGTAAATTTAGCAAATCTAGTTTCTTGTTTTATTGGTGTGAGAGCTGTGATCTGTTTTAATTTCTTTTGAAGTTTGAATAATTTTAGTTTTTTATCTACAAGGTTTTTTCCATATCCATTTTTAATTGCAGTTTTTAAGATTTGATGGTATTCATTTTGATATTCTTGCTGGCTGAGAGGTAGATTTACTAATCTGTGTGTCAGACTGTTGATGGTTGCATGTTTGTGTGGAATTGGGTTGAAACTATTTGCTTTGATGTAATTATCTGTGTGTGTTGCTTTCTTAGAAGCCAAATCATTTGAACATATCAATTATAAAGTCAAAGAGAAAGTTTATCGTCAAAATAAGAAACTAAAACGTAATCATAATCATTGGCAACCAAAACATAACAAAATTTCAGCAAAGAACACATCCCTAGATAGTGTAATTAATCTCTCAAAGCAAAATTTTAACAATGAAGAAATAGATGTACTTAACCAAGGCCTAAAAACATGTATAACATACTCCAGCAACCCGCATGAATTCATTGCAGACATAGAATTAGCAGTAGAAGGCTTGGAAACCATGGACAAAAATATAATTAGGAAAAAATCAGCTCCTATATTGGAAAACTTAATAAATAAAAAGCCAATAAAACATTTGAAACAAATTCAGATAATTAAATCTTTAAGGAAAAAGGATGTAATCTTCTCAAGGGCTGATAAAGGGAACAAAATAGTAATCTTAGATACAGCTACATACAAAGAAAAAATGTTAGAGTTACTACAACAAAAAGAATTCCAGGAAATAGATTCTAATCCACTCAACCGATGCATAAAAGATGTACAAAAAACCATCATTAATAGTAAAATTTTAACAACTACAGAACAAAAAACTATCAAACCAGACAACCCCACCCTTGCAAGAATATATGGTTTGCCTAAAATACACAAACCCAACATACCCATGAGACCCATTGTAAATAATATAAACACTCCTACTTACCTTCTGGCAAAATGGCTAACCAAAAAATTTCAGTCCTTTCCACAATTCCATACTCTGAGTATAAAAAACTCTTTAGACCTGGTAGAAAAAATTCAAAATCTTAAACTAAAACCTCATGACACTTTAGTATCCTTTGATGTCCGCTCCCTCTTCCCTAGCATTCCATTAGACAAACTTTTGATTCAACTGAAAAAATGGCTAAATTCTATAAACCTGGATGCCAATGCAATAGAAGAATATGTGGCAATGACTGAATTATGTATACATCAAAATTATTTTGTCTTCGATGGAAAATATTACAAACAAATTTCAGGACTAGCTATGGGAAGCCCGCTATCACCATTTTTGGCCAATCTATACATGAGCTTTTTCGAAACACATATTACTAAAGCCTTCCCTCATATGTTTAAAACATGGTACAGATACGTAGACGACATCTTTGCAATAGTGCCCTACAAACTAATAGATGATGCTTTGAAACTACTCAACCTGCAAGAACCCAGCATACAATTCACAGTAGAAACTGAAGAGGACTGTACTCTACCTTTTTTAGACCTTAAAATCAAAAAAGGCAATGAAAAACTAGAATTTGGCATTCATAGAAAAGCAACACACACAGATAATTACATCAAAGCAAATAGTTTCAACCCAATTCCACACAAACATGCAACCATCAACAGTCTGACACACAGATTAGTAAATCTACCTCTCAGCCAGCAAGAATATCAAAATGAATACCATCAAATCTTAAAAACTGCAATTAAAAATGGATATGGAAAAAACCTTGTAGATAAAAAACTAAAATTATTCAAACTTCAAAAGAAATTAAAACAGATCACAGCTCTCACACCAATAAAACAAGAAACTAGATTTGCTAAATTTACTTACCACCCCTGGGCCACAAAAAAGTTCCAAAAAATATTCAAGAAATACAATATAACATTGGCACCAAAAAACAATTACAACATTAAAAACCTACTTCACAGTAATAATACTGATAAGATAAAACCAGAGGAAAAGTCAGGCATTTACAAAATTAAGTGTAAAGACTGTGAAAAAATTTACATAGGAAGGACAAAAAGGAACATAGGCACTAGAAAGAAAGAACACTTCAGGCACTTAAGATACAAAAATATTGATAAGTCCGCAATAGCAGCTCATTTCTGGTCTGAAAATCATGAAATTGAAGATAGCACAGAATTACTAAAATACGTACAAAAACATAGTGAACTCGTCATATGGGAGAGGATATACATAGAAAAACATAAAAACCAACTAATGAACTTTGAAATCCCGCTAGAAGAGAATCCCACATTTCAGTTCATCATTAAATCAACAGATGGCAGCAACAACCCCAGAATTACCCACACCGCTGGATCTAGCGTCAGTCGCACAAGAGCCGTAGATGCAAACAAAGATTCGCGAAACATGTCCTCAAAATAGGTACGAAAGTGAAGCAGATGTGTAAAAAATGCGACTCATCTAAAATTTAATAATACATGTACTATTTGTTTATATTTCCCCCCAAACACTTATAAGCACAATCATTACAACAGAGGAAGATTAACAGTGATGATACAGAAGCTATATTATACTATTCCTTTAGGTTTGTTTTTTCGTCAGATCCCCACCACGAGCAATGCTCAGGGACACTAAACACATCATACACTCAAGGCAAATACTACAAATACACACACTACCACTAGTTCACCTGTCTTTTTGTTTTTGGTGTAGTGTTACATTATGTATAACACGAAAATTTGTAAATCACCACCATTGAAGCATCAACATCAGAACATACATTGCAATAGTTTAACAATAATGTAAATCATCAAATGACCATATACAATCTACTCAAGTACCGAAAATTTAACAGTTGAATGGGATATTAAAAGAATTCCTCCACATTATATGGGGAATGAGTATATAAAAACAACTTTAAATGTTTCTTGAATAATAATGTTGATTAGGATTACCTAGTAATTTCAAGTATAAGGAAACTTATTGAAAATTCTTACTGCAGAGTAGTAACATCCTTTCTAGAACAGTTTTAAGTAACATCCTTTCTAGAACAGTTTTAAGCTATTTTCTGACCTATGCAGGTCACCTGCATTCCTCATACTATGGTCATGAACAAAAAGGTTTGCTGTGAAGTTATAATTATCTGTAAGATAGCGTAACAAAGACTATATGCATTCTCCAACAAGAATAAGAATTTTTTATGTTTTAAATACGAGCCTACAGGAATGACGGAGTCCAAAACCATTAATAATATACATGGCCCTTTTTTAAATTATAAAAATATGCAAAATATGCTGCTTTTAAGGCATTTTGGTTAAGAATATTTTCTTAAGTTTCCTAATGCAAAGCAAGCAGAGCTTTGGTAGCAAAACTCTTGTTTTCTCCAATTGAGCTCTTTATCTATTTGGAGTCCAAGAAATTTAGTTTCACATACTTATAGTGATTGTTTTATCCAATTAATAATGCCATTACCCATTTATGCTCGTTTTAAACTGAATAAAGTTTGTCATAGTTTAATAACTTGTTCTGAATAGTATAGATGAGCAAGAACTATCTCAATTCTTTTTTTAATATTAAACAATCTTTTGGTTTACACAGTAATTTCAAGGCTAAAGGAATACCATTTCATACTTGTATAATGTAGTAGCAGGTACCTCTTTGAAATATGTACAAAGACTTACATGGCCTGTGCAAGACA
This sequence comes from Mantis religiosa, assembly GCA_030765055.1. Lineage (NCBI taxonomy): Eukaryota > Metazoa > Arthropoda > Insecta > Mantodea > Mantidae > Mantis > Mantis religiosa. The sequence goes on from CM060948.1 coordinate 78,084,469, forward strand.
TTTCTTTGTCTATTATCGTGCCTGTGTACCAGACAACTAAATTTAAAGATATTATAGTTATATATTATAGTTATCAATCACATACCGCTTGACACCTGCATAGGTTCATTTATTGACTTGTGAATGTCAAAATACCCATTTTCTTGAACAATGGCCTGCATGATAGACAACTTCTAACACCACTTAAAATTCATAATGCTCTTTTTTGTAAGATGAAGATCCTCTCATTGTGTACTGAGTTACCCAAAAAATACCATAGCTCATGACAATGAAAGTATGCAATGCATAACGTTCTCAAAGCATTTTGATGTAGCAAGTCATACATGGATTTTAGGCAAAACAGGCTTAACTGAGTTTCAAAATAAATTAAGTATATGCTTGCTACAGTTCATTTCTTCATCAATTTCAAACCCCAGAAACTCAATGCAATCTACTTTATTTACCATAACATCCCAATAAGTGATATTGAATCCAAGTATAATTTCATGTTTATATATTATGTTTTATTATAATTCAGAATTAATTTGACCTTGAACCAATGTTCAACTCTTTAAATGTGGTTGTAGCTATGTTTAAAAGTTCTGATGTCTTTTTAAGTACAAGTAAACTGGTGTCATCTGCAAGAAATATTGTTTTGGAATGCTCATTAATATTAAAAGGTAAATCATTTATGAAAACAAGAAAATGCAATGGACCCAATATTGACCAAGAGGAACTCAAAATTCTGATTGTACCTGGACCTGATTCTTTAATATTCACAATAGTTTTCTGACTTATATTCACTAAATAGGATTCAAACCAGGTAATTGAGAGTTTATCCAAGCATAACAATCTTAGATATGAAATGACATAGCATAGGAGGCTGAGCACAACTGTGCTGCTCTGAAATCTGCAGAGACAACTGGAATATTGCCAACCCATATACATGCTTATTGTTTTTATTCTTCTTGTTCCATTTAGATAATTTTCTTTTTCACTTTAACAATGAAAGAATTCCTTTATAACAAGTTTTAGCTGTTTTAGCTTACTGACCTTTCTGCTTCCATTCCATACAGTTTAATATAATTGCCATATTCCACCCAAAAATTTAATACAGAAATTTTACCACAAATTGCATTTTCAGTTTACTTCAATAAATAATTGATGTAGAAAGGTAAACATAAAACGCTATTAGATGAGAAGCATATAGCTCTAAAACAAAGGGGTAATTATCATTTGCATAAAATGACAAGAGGGAAAGTTCTTTTCTTATATGTTAATATATATATATATATATATATATATATATCATATGTTGCAAGGTAGTCCACATTGTTCACATTTGCACTCGTTTGAAACATTGTGGAAACTTTTCTTGATGCATATGTGATGATGGGAAGCCATGGATTGCTGTCCTTGTGTAGCATATAACAAATAGGGGTCCTGTCCAACAATCATGTCATTGTTGGCTTTTAACAAAGATATCCACGCTTAACTTTCATGGTTGAGCTAATTGCTATAGTGAAGATACGAAGGAGTAATTGTTCTAATTATTTATTTCCTGCTTGTTCATGCATTCCTATCAGATCTCCAGTTTGGTTACACAGTATTGGTATTATCAACAAACATGTTTGTATTATTGACAATGCTCCAGCCACCTAGTGCACGCCATCATTCTCCTAGCACACATGACTGCTTTCCTACAGAATACCTCATAGGCAGAGGCATAATCTCACGGCCTTGGCCAGAATCAGCTTGTTATTCACCACATTTAATACCTCATTGGTAAGGCTATATGTGACATTATCAGTAGACAAAACCTTCCTAAAACCAAGCTGAAATGATGTCAGAATACCTCATTGGTAAGGCTATATGTGATATCAGTGGACAATACCTTCCTAAATCCAAACTGAAATGATGTCAGAATGCTATTTTAATCAAGATAGTTCATAATACAGTTATACACTGCTTTTTCAAAAATATTTGACAGTGATGTAATATTCTATCACCCTTTCTAAACAATGCGTTTTAACTGATGCCAACTTTCAATTCTAAAATTATAATTCTATTATTTTAATTCTTATAATTCTAAAATTTTACATATAATGTAAAATCATTTTCAGTTTAATGGTTTTATATAATTTCAAAAGCTTCAAACATGCGTTCCTTTTGTTAATACTAACGTCTGTTTCAAATGTACATGCTTAGCAATAATGAAGTGTGCATTAATGGAACCACGTCGCAGTTTGGATTGAAATACTCCCAATCAAAACCTGAGTGACGCGGTTTTAGTCAGAATATGAACTAAATATGATAGACGATCCAGCGAAGTAATGATCTAAATGTATATACATACCAAGTATATTATTAATACATCTTGGACATTAATACATCTTGGATATGATGGCACACGCATTTGCTAGAATCATTGTTTTTTGACATGCCTGTACGACCAAGATAATAGAAAAGGAACATAGAGGCGCAAGCCATGAAGGTACACTTGCAAGCAAGGAATTTATAATAATTCACTATAACGCTGGTAGAACTCTTACCTGGGCATGATTTGGCATTGGCCCCATAGCCAATGAATGTGAATGAGGACCTCCATGAGTAGAAGATTCCGAAGCTTCCTCAGTTTTTCCTTGATTAACTTTCTTTTTCGAAAGTATTGTCATTTTAAGCCGAGAAATATAACGAACTGCAAGTCTTGTATTACTTGGCTCAAATTCTACAAAACATTACCCTATTCACTTCACGTCACCCACATTCCCACAGTTTCCACAATCCCCAGTTATACCAACATACAGTACATACAAAACCACTTCTGCTCGTTATTTACAACGTTGCCAACATATTACTTTGCTTCAGAATTACGCCTAAAATCCAACAGAACAGTAAAATTTAGTCATACTTAAACTGTGGTCATACTCCATATTTCAATGTGAAATAAAAGTAAAATTACTTTAACAATTTCAGTCCCGAAACTTCAGTTTATATATTAAAAAGCATGCGCTAACGTTTATGACAATGAAACGAAATTAAAAAGAAGAGGACGATATTTAAACATTTATAATTTTAAAGTTTATTTGAAAATAAGTTCAAACTTGTGAACTTTGGGTGCAACTACCAAATTGATTAACCCAAAGCCGTAGCGCCTTAAAGTAGCATCCCCCCAACTTATATACGACGTATGCATAATTTATGTATAAGCGACTGGCTTGTGTATGAGACAAGCTGTCATTTATTACGCAGAAGACAAGTCTCCTGAGGTAGTGGGGCTTAAAATATTAAATTTACAAAATTCACAGTGGGGAGAAATTTTGGATCAAGATATCGCAACTAATGATAAAACAACTTAATAAACTACAATATTTAATAATTGTCTTTTGTTACAAAATTGCTCGTAAAGCACACTGTTAGTGTTAATACAAAACGGGTTTGGCTTGCGAACATGAAAAAAACATAATTCTATTACCTAAGTATATATTAAACACTGTATTGTACACACATTATAAATACAAACACTCGTTTGCTTCTCTTCCAATAAATGTAAGTTTGTCTTACTTGGTTTCATTAAATGCGTTAGACCATGGTTTGATAATTAAATACAATTCCCTTTTCGTTGAGCTATTGCTATCAGCCCTAGAATTTTATTTTTGTAATCCATCACCAAGCAATGTCACCTAAGCGTAACTCGCCCATTTTTCTCTCGAGATGCGATAGAATATCCACCTATTCATTCCTGTTAAGCATACTTTCATTTTTAAAAAAAGCAACAACGGAGGTACAGCTTTTAAATAACAGAATTATTGTTAAACATTTGACAAATAAAATATAAATTGAGGCTGTCAACTTTCAACAGATAACGTGCATATCCTTTCTAAATTCAGTCCCTGATTTCCTTAACTTGATAATATTAAAAGTCCGTCACTTATTAGTTGATATATTGAAAGTAACTTCTTTATATTTGTGTCCTATACCGTTCAATTTATATTCTCTTATTTCTAGACATATGAAGTATTTCATAGAGAGTTTTCAAGATTTTTCAAGGTATTGCCATGAACTAAAGTTGAATCAATGAGTTGTATTTCATTGAAAGTTACATTTCCTCTAATTATAATCTAGCTATGATGTACCTCACAGATGCGTGCATGTTTGCACATAGCTTTGGTCCCGTTATCAGTCTTCCCGTAAAATATACAGCAATCACTATGGTCTCACTCACATTCTGTTTAGCGTTATAATTAGGGGTAGTGATATTTAGCATTTTTAAATCACAAATTTAGCATTTAGATTCTTACATTTAGCATTTTGTAGCATTTATACATTTGCAATTTAGCATTTTGAAGAAAGTTTGAGTTAACTTTGTTAAATGATGAATATTAATATTATTTATATTAAATGTAAAACAGATTTATGGAGGGTTATTAATGACGATGAGTTAAAATATCATAAAGTGTAATTTATTTCACATTAATATAGGTTAAAGCAATACACAGAAATGTACATCAATCTGAGAGAGACTAAAGCTTACTGCATAACACAAAAAGATAAATCCATACTGATGTAAAACTGGCACAATAAAAAGAAAATGCACAAAATTAGCCTAGTTTATGACTCAGTAATCCTATTGAATTAAAGCATTGAACATATTTCAACATTCTGTTATGTTATTTGAGTCCTGTCACTCATAATCAAATTATATTTACTGAAATATTGTGACGATAATATTTCCGCATCTACGATGTTGTTAGGATCCCAGACAAATACATTACAGAGCTGCTCGGGCAAACTCTTTCGTATTTGAGCTTTGCAGCCAACAGCATTTGCAGGATGTCTACATCTTTATTATTCTGCATGGTTTGTATCAGGTGTGAATGAAAATAGTCACATCCCTCAACAAAACTATCCATTTTAACATCACGAAAAATGGGATCTTACTTTTACTTTCACTGAAAAATCCTGTAATTTATTGAGGTCACTCTGCCAACAGTTACAGGATTAAAATGCTTACCAGCGTCTTGGAGAAAGACATTTGACACATTTTCCGCCTCTGCCTGCGGTTTGAAATTTTCGCTCTCACCATCTTCGTACTTACCTACTGACGTTACTTACGCATAGAATGAACGAAAGCTGCGCGTAAAACCGAACAAAATAGTGAAAATCGGAACTTTGGAAAGTAAGAACTCCAACTGGAATTAACATGTGTTTATCACTTCCATAAAATTAGGATTGCTATCTGTTTTCAGACGAGGATTGAAATTTTTCGCTAACTGGGTTGTGAAGATATATTTTGAAAGTCATGACGCGTGCTAAGAGGGATTTCTTTTGTGAAACAATTGAACTGGCTTCAGGTACCAAACACACCTAATATGGGCAATGATGGAACAATGTGCTTTCCACATTCCCTGCGAAGGTTCCACAGACTCTTCAGTTAAAGTTTCCAGAAGAACGAGCACCGGAGAAAAATAGTTATTTGGGAAAATCTTCGATTTCGCATTTATATCGCATTTTGAGTCAATTTCGCACTTTATCGCGCATTACCGCATTTGCGAAAAATCACCACTTCTAGTTATAATATCAGGTTTTATGAGAACACTTCAGAATCTTTACAGCATTTGTATAACATTGCACTAGTGATTCACTTGCCTCTGGAAGGAAGTGTTGTGCAAACTAGTTGATGCTCTTACAAACATATATTGTTTACACGCATCTGCTCAAATATGAGTCTCTGCATCTCCTATCAAATTTTAGTTTTTCTTATAGTAACACATATTAAGCAGAAATGTAGCATTCGCTCAAAAACTAGATACAGAGATTCCATCCGAAATTCATATTCTGGACCTTCCTGAACCCCCCGCCCCGGCCATCAAAACAATTTTCGAATGAAGTATTGTATGTTGTGTTAACAGTATGGCTAAAAAAGTCGATTAAATACTAAACTGTGTTTGATTGCGTTCTGCAAAGATACGACACAACTTTAAAGAAAACACCCTCCGCTTAAAAACCCTTAATGGAAAGAGTTTATGATTTTTTATTTTCTTAAAAACTATTTAGATTACAATGCCGCATGTTTAAGAAATTTAAATGACAAATAAAATGTATAATCTTGTATATATTCGGAGCAGTCTCTGCAGCCTTCCTCCTTTTTAAATACTTTTGCACAACTGATAAACCGTAGGAGATAGACAAACATTTACTACACAACATCTAGATCTTATTTTAAAATGCAAAATTGCATTAGTAGCAGCTGGCGGACGCAGATGCGGGCCACTCTTTTGGGAAGTGGAGGCAGGGACAACACCAACCTGGGAGGACATCGCACCGAGGAGCGCCACCTACAAGTCTCACTGGGCCCAATGGAACTCGTTGAAGACCAGAGAGGGCATGCTGTTCCGGGTTGAGCCCAGAGGTTCTACTCCCATTAGTCCTGAACCCGTACGAACTGGACCCGGGCCTCCTTCAACCAGGGAGTTATCCGAGCTGTCCCAAAGGGCGCTCGGCGTCCTCCGTGGGGCTTTCCTTAGGGCAAGACCTAGAGACTAACAAGCCCCCCATCTGGTCCTATGGACTCAAGACGGGATGGAAGTGGATACGCCACTTATGCGCGCCAACACCAAAGGTGAAGACTACCGATATGACCTCGGTGGGGCCGCCTGGTGATTTAGCACACCTTCTACTAGCTTTGCAGGCTAGTACCCGGGAGAATTAATGGCTTCCGTCAACCCCGTCCGAAGACGTACCCGATCCCCACGGGTATGGAGAACACACTGCTCCCTCGGGTTCATCCCAATCCGAACAACTCCCGAAGGAGGGGCTCAGATGTTCGGCCCGAGGTTCCTCTAGTAACGTCAGAGGTACCACGAGTGCTAAGGGTCCGCAGCGCCCGCACTTTGGCAGGTGAAGGGGACGGATCCCCTCCCCTACGGGAGCTGTTCCGGGTATGGGAATCACCCGATGGGAAGACGCAGAGAGAACAGTTGGTACTTCCCCGAAATAAGATCCCGGAAGTCTTGGAGGAAGTGCACGCCGGGACTTCGGGAGGACACCTGGGAGCGAACCGAACGATTGACAAACTACGGCAGCGCTACTACTAGCTGAGACTCCAAGCAGATGCTGAGAGATAGTGCCGTCAGTGTCACGTGTGCGCGGCGAGTCGTGGCCCCCAGACTAGGAGCCGGGGTCGCATGCAGCAGTACAACGTCGGAGCGCCATTCGAACGGATCGCCGTCGACATAGCTGGACCATTTCCGACGTCCGACCGAGGCAACAAGTACCTGATGGTGGTCGTGGACTACTTCACCAAGTGGCTGGATGTGTATGCCATCCCGAACCAAGATGCAAGGACAATCACAGACTGCCTCGTGGAGCAAGTGTTCTGTCGATTTTGGGTACCGTTAGAGCTGCACAGTGACCAGGGCACCAATTTTGAGTCCAACCTGATGAAGGAGGCACTACAAAGGCTTGGGGTGAACAAGACCCGCACGACGCCTCTACATCCCCAGTCAGATGGCATGGCCGAAAGATATATCAAGACCTTAGAGGAACGACTGAGAAAGGTCGTGGCCAGCCATCAGCGAGACTGGGACGTCAAGGTGCCTCTGTTCTTGCTGGCCTACCGCTCGTCTACACACGACACAACTGGGATGACGCCAGGCAGCTTAATGTTCGGCCGAGAGTTACCCCTCCCTTGTGACCTCGCTTTTGGAAGCCCTCCGGAAGCGAAACAGCCAGCGACCGAGTATGTGGAGAACTTGGTGGACCATCTCCACGACATGCACGAGATGGCTCGCCAGAACATCCAGAATGCGAGCGACCGCATGAAGACCAGGTATGACAGGCAAGCCAACAGCCAAGGGTTCCAGCAAGGTGACCTGGTCTGGCTGTACCACCCTACCCGGACTAAGGGACGCTGCCCGAAGCTCCAGCAGCCATGGCAACGACGGTACCGACGTGGTCTACCGCATCCAGAAGGTTCCCCGAGGGAAGATGTTGGTGGTACACCTGGATCGCCTGGCACGCTACAATGGTGCTGTTCGGGACGACCAGCTTTGAGGAGGGAGCAGAGTCACCCGAACGTCGGAGCTCCCTGTGGGGCTGGCCGCAGGTGGGGTCGGGCGTGGGGTGCTCTGGCCGCGCTTACCCATTTGTCTCCTGTCATTAACTGAAGGAATGATTAGGAGAGGGATCGCGGGCCACTGTGCCGTCTCTTTCCCCTCCCTTGGATTCTCGAACGTCCGGGTTGTTTCGTCTAATCCGGAAACTTCTAGATTGGCCAATTGGTCTTATACAAGCGATGCGTCGGGCCGGAGGGAGTTAGTTCTTGGCGAGCAGCGAAGCAGAGTCATGCTAGTGTACGGACGAGAAGACTGTGTACGTTCATCGGAGGAGTTTACGTGATTGCGAGTGCATGTGGAACTGAACGGACGAACTGGTAAATCGTAATTGTGTTCATTACGTAATTCTGTGTAATTGGCAAGTGTTAAACTGTAAGTCGGTGGAAATAAAGAACATTTTTGAGTGGTGCAATTGGACTTTTCATTTCACGAACCCACAAAGTCACAATGTATGCATTGATTAATGGCTGAAATCGTAGATTGGCCCTTCCTAAAGCCATGTTGAAGGATTTTTAGTACATTACATTTGCTTAAATATTTGTCTAATCTAATCAATAAAATTCTTTCAAACAGTTTGGCTACTTCAGATAACAAAGTTATTGGTCTATAATTATTCTTCTGTTGTTTATTCCCTTTTTTGAATATTGGCCTAGTAATCCCTAATTTCAATACTTCTGGAAATTTGCCCTGTTCTATAGAGTAATTAATTAAGAGAGCGAGTGGCTTTCGTATAACATTTTTACAACTTTTTAATAGTAAAGGACTGATTTCATCCCACCCACTTGTTTTTTTGGTAAGTTGTTGATTAATTTAATTATTTCGCCTTCCGATGTTGGCCCAAGGAAAAAGGTAGAGTAAATCAAAGTGTCTGTGTTAGCATGATTTGTTGTTGGTATATGCATTGGTCCTTTTATGAAAAAATCATTAGATTTTTTACTAATGATGACGGGGTCATCAATTAATTCCCCATCTATATTTAATTCTATGTTTTTATGAGGATCAGTGTGTCTTCTGGTTTCATTTATTATTCCCCAAGCTCTTTTACTAACATTTTTTATTTTACCATCTTCTCTCTGTATGCATCAGCTACAGCAGTTTGTAAGTTCTTTAAATACTCATGCTTTAATTCTTTGTACTTGTTTTTATAATAATCTAGTGATGAACTCTTTTACATTTCATACATGTCTTCTATTTTATCTTTCAACTTCAACATCTTCAGTGACAATCCTACTTTTTTCTTTCTATTATTGCTTACTGATATACATTTACACTTGCATGTGGCATTGAAGTTTAACATAAATATCCTATAGAATTCATTCCATCTGTTATTTACATAGTCAGTTTTATATAAAGCACTTTCCCAGTCTACAGCGGCTAAGCTGCTTATTAGATTATTTATATTTGTAGCGTTCAGATCTCTTATCACTTTAGTTTCCCTAGTTTCTTTGATATGGCCGAGGTGTATAGTGCAAACAGAAGTGCAAAAGAACATTATTCACGTGCAACAGTTGAGAAGAAGAGGAGATGAGAAGAAGAGATGTAAGAGAAAACTATATAGAAGACCTAAATAAAGAAATCGAATGGGCATGTAACGCCTTGCATGCAGTTTATGTAAATACAAACAAGTTCTTAGATGTAAGTTGCTTGGGCAGGGACGGGTTACATTTAAATAGGAAGGGCTCAAAGCTCTTAGGACAGATGATAAATAAAGTTGTAAATATATGCATGGAACAGAAAAACTAAAACCTGAAACAGAGGGTGGCAAAACAGAGCAGCAGACAAAGCAAACAAGGGAAACAAAAAATCACAAGTTAAGAAGGGATATAGGGAAAACACCATTTAAAACAGGTAGAATTGTGAAGGAATTAAGTTTCTTTCATCAGAATGTCCAGTCAATTAGTAATAAAAGGACATTAATAGAATTAAGCATAAAACACTTGGAGCCTAATGTAATGATATTTATAGAACATGGTCTAAAACAGCAGGAAGTAATAGCAAATAATTATCGGGGTTATAATCTAGGAACATATTACTGTAGACAACAACATGCTAGTGGGGGAGTATATATAGATAATGAACTGAGCTTTAGAGAAATAGATTGTAGTAAATTAGTAGTAAAGATGGCATGTGAAATGGCAGCGCTGGAAATTAACTTAAAGACAAAAAGTAATACTTATTGGGGTGTACAGAGCGCCATCTGGAGATAAAAAAATATTTTTTGAGAACATAGAAAAATTATTAAATTCAGTACAAGAAAGCCACATTAAAATTTTAATGGAAGACTTAAATATCAACCTCTTAGCAGATAATGCATCTAAACATACCGTAATGGGAATACTAGATAGGCATAACTTAAAAATAGGCATAAAAGAATCCACTAGAATTACAAAGCGATCTAGAACATGCATAGATAATGTTTTCATCAATTTAGAAGAAACTTAATGGAAATCAGCCATAACAAAAGCAGGAATAGGAGACCACTTTGGACAGGTAATAACAGTAAACATATAAAAGGTCAATAAATAATGCAAATTTAAAAAAGTTAAGAAGTGTATTACAAGAACAAAATTGGAAAGAAGTTTATGAAGGGGAAACTGTAAATGAAAAGTATAATCACTTTGTAAAAATTTTGCAAAAGGCAATGAATAGTACAATACCTGTAAAAAAAAAGTCAAAGTAAAAAAGGACAAAGGGGCCACAAGTGTGGAGTGGATAACAAAGGGGATAAAGATATCATGGAAGCGGGTAAAGTTTTTAAACTCGATAAAACATCCAAACATGTATGACCGATCATTAGAATATATAAAGAATTATAAAGCTATTTTTAGAAAGGTAATAGAAAATGCAAAAATTAAATACAACAGTGATCTTATACAGAAAACAGATAATATAATAAAAGCAACATGGAACATTGTCAATAAAATTCGTAAACAAGGCAATAACAAAAGCACAGAAAATATGTTGATAAAAAATAACAGCAAAGAAATTAAAGAACCATATGAAATTTGCAGTATTTTTAATGATCACTATCTAAATATAGCAACATAAGTAAACTTGAACAAACAGACATCAAACAAAAACATTAGTTTTACAAAACAAACAGGTAGGGTTAATAGCATGGCAGTTCTAGAAGGGACGGCAGAAAATGAAATAAATGAAATAAATAAGCTAAAACCTAAGAAATCAAGTGGGTTAGATGATGTCTCAAACTCACTATTAAAACTGATTAAATATGAAATTGTTGAAATTTTAACATACATTATAAACACATCACTTAATCAAGGAATTTTTCCAGACTCACTGAAAAAAGTTATAGTCAGACCAATATTTAAGCAGAAGGGAGATAAGAAAGACATAGAAAACTATAGGCCAATTACCCTGTGTTCCGCTTTCTCAAAGCTGATGGAAGGATTATGTTTAAAACAATTGGAAAGCTGTGTAAAGAAATTAAATATATCGGAATAGCAGTATAGCTTCCAAAAGCAGAAATCAAAAATAAAAGCAATACAGGCGGCTAATAATATTATACTAAGAGCTCTAAATAACCGGGAATCTGTAATTGCAATTTTTATAGATCTATCAAAAGCATTTGACTGCATGAACATAAAAACACTAATTAACAAATTAGAAATTTATGGCATTAGAGGCCTGCCGCAAAAGTGGTTATCGACATATTTAGAAAACCGAACACAGTGTGTGGAAATAAATCATCTAAATGCAAGTAGTATAGTGCAAAAAATAAAGTCCGATTTCAAAACTGTACACCAAGGAGTTCTGCAAGGTTCAAAATTAGGATCCTTTTTATTCTTATTATATATAAATGAAATATTCGAAGTGATAGAAACAAAAGGGGGCATAGCAGTTGGGTATGCTGATGATATGACAGTTATAATTAGGGGTCAAACAGTTAAAGATGTAGAAAATAGGGCAAACTCAGTTTTGGAAATCATAAAGCAATACTTCTCTAACCTAGACATGGTAATAAATATAAAAAAGACAGCCCGTATTAATTTTTAGATAAGAAACCACAACTCAGATAATATCAAAGTAAACATAGAGGGGGAAAGTATATGCGAAATAAATTCCACAAATTTTCTTGGAATGATCATTGATAAAAAGTCTAAACTGGAAATCTCATGTAGTACACATTACTAAAAAAATATATAAGGGCATCTTTATAATGAGACAAATCAGGAATACAATGGACAGAAAAACAATGAAGCAGGTTTATTACGCATTTATATTCTCGCACTTAAGTTATGGATTACACTATGGGGAAATATTACACAAAGAGAAATGGCAAAAGTGCTGAAACTACAGAAGAAAGCTGTTAGAATAATAGCAAAAGTAAATAACAGACAGACATGTAGAAACCTATCTAAAGAAATAAAGATTTTAACAGTTCCATGCATATATATCTATGAAAGCATAAAAACCATTGTGCATAAAAGATACCAAAGGAATTGCAATATACATACTTACAGTTTGAGAAATAATGAGGACTATTACAGAACAACACTAAGAGGAACACTGGATAAACGAGCAGTAGAAATAGTAGGAAGGGAGTTATTCAATAAGTTACCAAGTGAAATAAAAAACATAAACCAAGTAAAAGAAATGATGAAAACCATAAAAAAGTACTTAACCGAAAAGGCATTTTATAGTGTAGAGGAAATTAAACATGGAATATGCAACTAAGATTAATTGTATATAAGTAGTTTATATTATGATGTGTCCCCTAAACTGTAATTAAAAGGATGAAAATAAATTGAATTGAATTGAATGGAAACGTTAAAATTAATTAATTGTGAATAATGATCTGAGATATGTGTTTCAAGTACTTCTGAATATATTTCTTTAATATTGGACATGATGTGGTCTATAGTAGACGATGAAGTGGTTGTTACCCTGGTGGGTTCAGAAATTAAATCTTTCATGTCATAACTATTGAATATCGTTTTAGCTTTTTGTATGATTTGTCGAGAGGGTCAAGATTAATGTTGAAGTCACCAGTAAGAATAACTTTACAGTCTATATTTAGTTCACAATGTAACATTGTTTCCAATTGGAAAATGAATTCATTAACTGATGATGAAGGTGATCGATATATTCCCTACATCTGAAGCTATTTTAATTGCAGCCACTTCTAAAGCTTTCTCTATACAATAATATTTAACATTAATTTCGCTGCAGTTTATTTCATCCTTGGTATATAACATGACCCCTCCTCCTTTACAACCTAATCTAGAATATTGGGAAAATATTTTATAATCTGTGATTTTCCATACCTCATCAGCCTTAGCACCGTGCTCAGTCATGATATTCACGTCACCTTTACCACCTTTCTTTCCAAAGGCCGGAAACCGTTCTACTCCAACGGCAACTATAACTGCAGGAAAAATTCGCGCTATTTTATCCAGCACGTGACCAACATGCCCCGCCAACGAACTTTAATTCCCAAGGCGGGAAACCGTTTTACTCCAACAGCGACTGCAGCTGCATGAAAAATTCGTGCTATTTTATCCAGCACGTGACCAGCATGCCCCGCCAACGAACTTTTATTCAAATTTTTCCGTTGACGCTTTCGATGTTTTGAGCAGTTTATGCGGTAGCACTTTATGTTAATATTAGATGCAAAGGGTGGTTTATTGTACAGGAGCACAGAGTACGGCATCCCCGGGAGGAAGCATGAGGCAAGATGAAACCCAAGGAGTCACGACAGCTCGGAGACACCCCCCGACATTTCTACCCTGAGATCACCAGAAGAGAGATGATGTGAAATGATAATGGAGGGACAGTAAATTAGGGGGATGTAATTAACCTACACAGTATTCGCCTGGCGACTAGGAAACTGCAGAAAAAATCCATGTGTCAGGTAGGTCGGCCACGGGATCGAACCCGGACCTCCCAAATGCAGGTCACATTTGAAATCGCCTGGGCTATTCAGCTCGGTATTAAACCTTTAATTTAATACGGTCGGACGCATGGTATCTAGAAGGCGCCATTAACTTCTGAACTACTTTTACTGATTTTTGTGAATCTACTGCATTAGTTTTAGCGAGGTGTATTCATTTGTTTATTATTTATGTTCAAGCCCATGCAGCTTATGTGTTATCATAATACCAATGGTAGATTAGCACAAACAAAAATTAAGGAAACAGTATAATAATAAAAAGGGCAGCAGAGGCAGATATATAGTATTGTGACCTTGCTGGGTTCGTAAAATTAAAAGTTGTGTTAACAGAAATTTAAAATGCTCCTTATTTCAGCAAAAAGACGCTTTGTGCACTCCTTACAGCAGCAAAATGACGTCACATACATAAACACAGTTCTCAAGGTCATCTGTCACATGTAAACAAACGAAATAAATTACTGTGGAACACTCACAAATGTCCACACTGCACACTCAATTAACAACTGACTCTGTCACATCTCGCGAGGCTTTTTACACTCCAGCCATTGTTTCTCGAAAGCTGCCGACATTTCAAGGCCTTTCACGGCGGCAAGAGAAACGAAGGATTATCAAGACGTCACTCTGTCTCTTCCTATCCCCGTTCTGTCTCACACCCGGCAAGCGCCCAGCACTCCACGGCACCAACCAAACATGCGATCGGCGACACTGCTCCCTCCTCAAGGCTGGTCTGCCCGAAAAGCACCACCAAAGCGGGCCAGACGATTCAGGTGTACTGCCAAAATCTTTCATCGGGGCAATTTCTGGATGCGGTAGACCACGTGGTTAATTCTCTCTACCACCCGGCATGGTCCTTGCCACACTTGTTGAAGTTTCGGGCAGCGCTCCTTGGTCCGGTAAGGGCGGTACAACCAGAGCAGGTCACCTTGCTGGAATCCTTGGTTGTTGGCTTGCCTGTCGACCGGGTCTACCCGCCTTGGTAGCGTAGATGGTAGCGTGTCTGCCTCACGTTCAAGAGGTCCGGAGTTCGAAACTCGGTCAGGACAAGTTACCTGGATAAGGTTTTTTCTGGGTTTTTACCTTATCCTGTAAGACGAATGAGGGGTAACTCTAAGTCTCTATGGACCCTGGGCTCATGAGCATTATTTCAACTTTCCATTCATCGTCCTATATGACTTAACGTTGGACGACGTAAATTACAACAAAAAACTACCGGGTCTTAATGCAGTTGCTCGCCATCTGTTTGTTCCGACGGGCCATCTCATGCATGTCGTGGAGATGCTGCACGAGGTTCTCCACATACTTGGTTGCTGGTTGTTTTGCTCCCAGAGGCCTCCCAAAACCCAGGTCACAAGGGAGGCGTAGCTCTCAGTCGAATATTAAGACTGCTGACGTCATCCCAGTGGTGTAGTGTGTTGACGAGCGGTAGGCCAATAATAATAGTGACCCCTTGACGTCTCAGTCTCGCTGATGGCTGGCCACGACCTTCCACAGGTGTTCCTCCAGGGTCTTGATTTATCTCTCGACCATGCCCTCCGACTACGGATGTAGAGGTGCTGTGCAGGTCTTGTTCACCCCTAGTCTTTCCAGCGCCTCCCTCATCAGATGAGACTCTAAATTGGTGCCCTGGTCACTGTAGAGCCCTAACGAACCCCAAAAAGGACGAACAGTTGCTACACGAGGCAGTCTGCAATTGCCTTCGCCTCCTGATTCTGGCTGGCATTCACTTCCGGCTACTTGCTTAAGTAGTCCACTGCCACCATCAGGTACTTGTTGCCTCGGTCGGACACTGGAAATGGTCCAGCTAAATCGACAGCTGTGCATTCGAAAGGCTCTTCGACGCTGTACTGCTGCATGCGACCCCGGCTCCTAGTCTGGGAGCCGCGAGTCGCTGTGCATACGTGAAGTAGACGTCACCATCTCTCAGCGTCTGCTCGGAGCCTCAACCAGTAATAGAACTGTCGGAGCTTGTCGCTTGTTCGGTTTGCTCCCAGGTGTCCTCCTGAAATAACGGCGTGCACTTCCTCCAAGTCCTGCGGCGCCTTACTCCGGGGAAGTGCCAACTGCTCTCTCTGTGTCTTCCCAACGAGTGATTCCCATACCCGGAATAGCACGCCCTCTTTTGTCTTCAGTCAGGCCTGCGCTATCCCAACCGTTCGTAGACACTGCTGTGACCACTCTGACAGCTGCGGCACTCTCCCTCTCTTCCTCCCGTAGGAGAAGGGATCCATCCCTTTCAGCTGCCAAAGTGCGCGCGCTGCGAAGCCTTAGCACTCGTGGTACCTCTGACGTTACTAGAAGAACCTCGGGCCGAACAACTGAGCCCCTCCTTCGGGAGTTGTTCGGATTAGGATGGCTCGAGGGGGCAGTGTGTTCCCGATACCCGTGGGAATCGGATAGTCTTCGGACGGGGTTGAGGTAAGCCATTAATTCTCCCGGGTACTAGCCGCAAAGCTAGTAGAAGGTGTGCTAGATCACCAGGAGGCCCCACCGAGGTTTTTCGGTAGTCTTCACCTTGAGTGTTGACGCGCGTAAGTGGCGTATCCACTTCCATCCCGTCTTGAGTCCATAGGACCAGATGGGGGGCTTGTTAGTCTCTAGGTCTTGCCCTATGGAAAGACCCACGGAGGACGCCGAGCGCCCTTTGGGACAGCTCGGATAACTCCCTGGTTGAAGGAGGCCCGGGTCCAGTTCCTACGGGATCAGGAGTAATGGAAGTAGAACCTCTGGGCTAAACTCTCCCTCTCTTCCACTCTTGTAAACTGGCCGCACTCTTCTGGGTAGGGTCTTCGGGATATGGCGTCTGCGTTGACGTGGCTCTTCCCTCTACGATGTTCGGAGGTAAAATCGTACTCCTGCAGGCTCTGGACCCAACAGGCTGTCTGGCCTTCCAGGTTTCTAAAGCTAAGTAGCCAGGTTAGGGCGGAGTGGTCAGTCAGCTGGAATGGCTGAAAGTACAGGTACTTGTGAATTCCTCCTAAGATCTTTACTACCGTCAGTGGCTCTCAGCGGGTGAAGCATTAGTTCTTCTCTGCCTTGGACAGCGTCTTGCTGTACTAGGCTATCAATCGCTCGTGGCGGTCCTGGACTTGGGATAAGACGCCTCCAATGCAATGGCCGCTGGCGTCGGTGTCCACAATGAAGGCGCTACCTGGTCGTGGGGATCCTAAAATAGAGGCCCAATGCAAAGTGTCTGCTTCAGCTTCTCGAAAGCGTCTTCGGTGTCCTCCGTCCACACATAAGACCGGTATACTTCCCGTAGGCGAGTGAAGGGCTTTACGAAAACCCTTTATGAAGCGGTGGTAATAGCTGCACAGACCCAGGAAACTGCGCATTTCTCGCTTATCCTTTGGGCGAGGCTAATCTCTTACGGCATGTGCCTTCTCCGGGTCTGTGGCTACTCATGTTGGTGAGACTATGTAGCCCAAGTAGTTGACTTCCTTGCGGAAGAGCTGGTATTTGGCGTTCAGTTTCAGGTTTTTCACCTGCAGTCTCTGTAGCACCTTGCTCAGGTTGTCAATATGGTCTTCGAATGTCTTTCCGACGATTATGATGTCATCCAGGAATAGCAGGCAGACGTCATAAGTCAAACCTCGCATTACTGACTCCATGGGGCTCCAGCATCATGTTCTTCGTCCGCTGGCCTTCCAGTCATGCCGACACCACCACCTCGCTTCTCGCGGCAACAACCACGTCAGTAGTATGTATGTGAGTACTCTGCATCACACTGGATATGATCCAGAATTCTCATCTTTGTTAATAAGTGTATGATGTAGAATTCTCCTATGATTTAGAAGTCTCATCTTTGATATTCGACGATATTTGGTTGTTTGGTTCGGTGGCGTATTGCCGTTCCGCAGGATCGTTGTGTGTGTATGTGTGTTTGTGTGTGTGTGGATGGGTGTGTGTTGTTTGGAATGGTGGGGGCGGCGGCGGGGTTGCGGGGTTCTTCGAGTCGAGGTGTGTGTGTGTGTGTGTGTGTGTGTGCGCGCGCGCGCTTGAACTCTCATGTATGGTTATCGAGTGTAGGGTTCGATGCATTTTTCGTTTAGTGTATGATAAAATGTAATATCTTTATTCCATATGTATAACAATGTCGAGATAATAACTAGTTACGTGTACTGAGAAATATTTATGAAATAAATGTATTAAGACAATCTGGTAAGGGGATCTTCCCTATTCAGAATCCATTCTTCAGTAATGTATGTAAGCTTAGAATCTTCCCACCTCGAAGTATAAGAAAAGAAAAAAAACTAATGTAAATCTGTCTGAAAGGTTGTTCCACAACGATGGGTAATAGGGAAAAATAATAATGTCTGAAAGGTTGTCAGTAATGTATGTGTGATGGAATGTTAAGCCAAGGTTAGAATCTTCCCACCTCGAAGTATAAGAAAAGAAAAAAATAATGTAAATCTGTCTGAAAGGTTATTCCACGTTGATGGATAAATAAACTGCCTGAATGGTTGTATAAAAAACGAACGTTCCCTCTAAGCACGATAAAATTTGAGCATAAGCAAAAAGGGTGTATCAGATGATGATTGATAAAAAGAATTTCCTCTAAGATAGAACATAGCATTGCGAGAAAAAATAAAGTTTCGTCTACTAGTGAAAGTACATCTCTGTAAGAATGATGAATATAACTTTGAGAAAAACTGTGTAGGAAGTATACGAGATGAATTTATTGAGGAAGGCAGGAGATATAAACGTATCTAGATGTATTAGTATGTTATAGCGGTTAATGCACTCAGTTTAGCATGTACAAGATGAAATACGTATGCAAGTTATGATAATATAGTAAACGGGGATCCATAGTAAGGTTATACCGACTATCCATACACCTGTTCAACCCTTTTAACACGCACAGGAGATAAGCACAGCTGTCTAGACGAACAAACCGGTGGGGAGAGGTAATGGAATGTCGCGGTGAGAAATGCGAAATCCCCCAGACGATACACAGGGGTATCCGAAAGTGCGCTTACTATTGCATTTATCGAATAATGGCAATATAATGCTACGAAAAAAAGAAAAAATAGAGTTCGTTAGTACATTAAACGAATGAATCTATAAATTTGCAAGAGTGATAAAACAATACTGTGAATGTGTTAGAATACCAAATATAAAATTATCAAATGTTTCGAAAAAAATATATATTTTGTACAAGCATGTCTAAATTCCCCTCCAAGATGTGGGGAGCGAATCACAATCAGGGTGCGCACGCATGTGGATGAATGGTGGGGGAGATTGTATGGTGTAAAATCTAGTCCTACATAAGCATTGAGTTTAATGAAAAAGTTATTAGTAATAAACTTTAAATTCAAACATGTAGATAGTTGACAGTTAAACTAATATGCTTACGTAACTACGTAATAACATAAAATTATGGATCTACTGGAATTGGGCGGAGCCTCTTCCAATAAATAAGCCCGTTACAGAGAGCAAGGAGTCAGTCGAAACTATCGAAAATATGGATCCTACAGGTAAGAGATAAAAGTTGTATATTGTTTACTAATCTTTGTTTAATATATGAAGAGTGTAGAAGTAATACTGATTCGATGTGTTTGTTTCAGACCACGAAATGTTGCTGCTAAACCAGTTAGCCGAAGCTGGCACCCATTTACCGACGAGAAAATTACGAGATCTGGATAAATGTCTACTATACTGTATTCGATGTGCGAAAACCGCAAAGACCAGATATGGCGAACGGGTCGTTGTGGAAACGCCAGAATTTCAAGTCCTCCTGCCAGCAAGATTCCAGCACATGACTGCATCGCAGAAAGAACTCCTAAACAGAGGTGACTGCTTCCTACAATATCACGGAGAAGAACTCTTAGACAGTGGTTTCAAACGACACAAATTGAGTTTTTAGGCAGCCAGTAATGACATCAAAAGTGAGCATATCCATTCAATTTTAATAGAAAGTGATATTGTATGTTAATTTTCATATATGCATGTAAAGTATAGAAATACATGTAATTGCAGTTACATGCATGCTATTTATTTCTACTGATTTTCACATGCCTTCACGTTACGTAAAAATTTACATGTCATGCATAATAGTTCTCTGGGAATGATATTTACTTAAAGTACCGTTGAGTTACGTTTCGTACATGCTATTTCTGTTCATATGAATGTACGTAACTTCAGATGCTATCTCACGTACATGAACCTACGTAAATCAATGTGTTAACGCATGTTCCAGAAATGCCGAGTACGGTCAGCCCCCCTGGACAACCCTCAACTGCATAAGAGATGACAAGCAGTGACACGTGACAACCTGATAGGCTAGCGGTCATTCACACAGAATCAGCTTTTTCCAAACGTGTGTATACATTCGAGATTCATAACAGTGTTAACATATTAAATCCAGCAATATACTTATCGGTATGTAAAAAATTAATACTGCATGAAGTTGATAAGGGATTAGACATGTATAAATCAGGTCTTAAGGTATACATTCGAGATTCATAACAGTGTTAACATATTAGATACAGCATTATACTTATCGGTATGTAGAAAGTTAATACTGCATGAAGTTGATAAGGGATTAGACATGTATAAATCAGGTCTTAAGGTCGGTTCATGTTTATCGTGTCAATATGTTATAATATCACAAGAAAGCGATAATATCCATATATTTAATTTTAATAGTAAACTGGAACCAATATTACAGTCAACAGATAAATCGGTGTGTATGAAGATAAACTGGTCCAACCAATCTTAGATCATATAGATAATTTCGAGTCGCGTACCAGCTCAAAAGCATTGTACAGTATTGAGAAAATAACTATATATGTGACGCAATACGATTCATTGAATGCGGGCATGTATACCGAATTACCAGACTTTATAAAGGGAAAGAAAGCTGTTAATAACTTACGAAATACAGATAATTATTGTTTTGCATATTGTTTATTAGCATCCAGATATCCTGTACAACGTAACAAGAATCGATCCACGTCCTATAAAAAGTATGACATGTTTAAAGAATTTAACTTTCAGAATTTAACTTTCCCCGTATCATTGAGAGATGTAGGAAAATTCGAGAATCAAAATTCAAATATTTCAGTAACAATATACGCTGTTCAAAATAAGTCGATCATTCTCCTAGATCAACTAAGAGAGGTAAAATCACATCATATTAATCTTCTGATGTATAAAAGACATTATTGTTTGATAACAAACTTATCACGTTTGCTAGGAAAGCAGCTATCCAAACATAAAGGACGCAAGTGGATATGTGATCTATGTAATTAATATTTTACAACAGAATTACGTTTAAATAGACAAAAAACGATATTACAGAATTCAATGCATACTCGAAATATCTTAAGATTTCATTTGTCATCTATGCCGATATAGAATGTATATTGCGTAAGTTAGATTGGTGTCAAGATTCATTGTCTGAAAGCTGGACTCGCATTACACATAAGCATGAATCGTATGCTATTGCATTGCATATGGTTTGTAATTATGATGGAACTTAAACACGTTTCAAATCATTCGAGGGTCCATATGCAATTGAAGAATTTCTTAAAGAGTTAACAACAATATCAGATGATGTTCTTAATATATGTAGCAATAAGATCGATATAAATATGAGAGATGTGGATGAAATTGATTACCAAAATTCAGAAAAATGCCATATTTGCAAGCGTGATTTTCTTAACACATCTGTAAAATTTCGTGATCATTGCCATTTGAATGGAAAGCACATCGGTGCAGCTCATAATAAATGTAATTTAAACAGGAAAATGCCGGGATTCATACCGATATTCTTTCACTGCATTTCAAAATACGACGCACATTTCATAGTAAAAAAATTAGGTTATGATACGGAACCAATTAAGTGTATTGCACAAACTTCTGAAAATTACTTATCATTTAGCAAAAGATATTCAAATTCTAATGGAAAGAGTATATATCTGAGATTTCTAGATAGCTATCCTTTTTTGGATTCAAAACTTAGTAACCTTTCGGATATGTTAGAATCTAATGATTTTCATTATATCAACAATACATATACAAATCCCTTACATAGACGATTGATGAAACGTAAAGGTGTCTTCCCGTACACGTATGTGGATTGCGTAGAAAAACTACGCGAGGACAATCTACCAGCTAAACATCATTTTGAGAATGTAACCGATGAGGATTACATGCATGCTAAAACTGTATGGGATGAATTCAAAGTTAAAAATCTGGATGAATATTTAAATCTTTATCTTAAGAGTGACACGTTAATATTAACAGACGTGTTCGAACGTTTCCGTGAATTAAGTATCGGCATCTATGGATTGGATCCATGTCAATTTTATACAGTTTCAGGTTTGGCTTACGACGCTATGTTAAGAACGACGGGTGTACAGATTTCATTGTTAACAGATAAAACTATGATTGACTTTTTCGAAAACGCTATCAAAGGTGGTATATGCATTGCATCCAAGCGGTACTCTAAAGACAATAGCAAATATATGTATAGTTATGATCACACTCAACCGAATAATTATTTAACTTACGTTGACTGTAATTCTTTATATAGTTTCTCAATGGGTAATAACTGTTTACCATATTCTGATGTAAGGTGGTTAACCAATGAAGAAATTAAATCAATAGATTTTATGTCTGTTGCAAACGATTCCGATGTGGGATACGTGCTGGAGGTAGATTTTAAATATCCTCAAGAACTACACGATTTTCAAAATGATCTACCACTATGTCCACTGAATGAAATTGCTCCGGGTGACTAGTACAAGAAGCTGCTAACAACTTTGAACGATAAAAATAAATACATATTACATTATCGCAATTTTCAACAATGTGTTAAACTTGGTTTGAACGTATCACATATACATAGAGTAATCAGTTATAGACAATCTAAATGGACAAATCCTTATATCGAACTAAATGCACGTAAACGAATTGAAGATAAGACAAAATTTGGACGGAATCTATGGAACTTAATGAACAATTGTGTTTACGACAAATTTATAGAGAATGTAAAACGTTATAATTCATTTCATTTAGCTATCAGTTGGAAAAAGGCTCGAAAATTAATGGCTCGACAAACGTGTATAAGATATGTGATTTTTGATGAGAATTTAATAGGTATAGAATTACTCAGAGATGAAATATTGATGAATAATCCTATATACATAGGACAAGCGATCCTGGATCTATCAAAACATAAAATGAATGATTTTTATTATGAAATTCTGAAGAAAAATTTAAAAGACGTTAGCTTAAACTATACCGACACAGATGCATTTCTCTTCGAAACAAGTAGCGATATATACGAATTTATTAAAAGAGATATAGATTTATGTGATACATCAAATTATCCAGTTGATAATGTATGTGAAATTCCTTTAGAGAATAAAAAAATCTCAGGGTTATTTAAGGATGAGCTAGCCGGCAGAGTCATGACTGAGTATGTAGGATTGAAGTCGAAATTATATTGTTATCGATACGATAATGAATTGATTAAAAAGTCAGAAGGAGTAACAAAAGATTCGATGAGAGTTATAACCTTTGACCAAATTCTCTCGTGTATTACACATCCTGATACGATACATCGAAGCGTGCACAAATGTTTCAGAAGTCATAAACATGATGTTTATACCATTGAATCTAATAAGATAGCTTTAAACGGTACCGATACAAAACGATACATTCACGATAACTCATTTTCGACGTTAGCATGGGGACATTATGCTATAGAAAAAATTTAAATAAAACGATGTTTCAACTATGTGTTACAACTATAATCACACGGATTTAAAGTTTATTGCTAATCACATGATAACAACATATTCCTAAGAGGATGGAGTATCGTGTAAAGCACAAATTATCGAATAATGTTACTTCAATTAAAATGTTATTTTCTTTGAAAGTTATGATGAAATAAAATTTGTTTACAACTATAATCATGTATGAATTTAAATGTAATGTATAATCATGTATGGATTTAAAGTTTAATATTAATCACGTGATGATAACATATTACTATGATGATGAATAACACTGGTTGACAAAATTTCACTTTTTTCTTTCAAAAGAATTTAAATAACAGATTCTAAAGGTATTTTTCGTGCTGAATTCAAATATAATTACAGTTTTCCCCATCGGGCAGGAGTTTTGTGTGATATTCATTTGAATTTGAATTTTCTATAATATTCCAAAAAATCCGTAACTAGCTATCTAACTCAAAATTATAACTACTGATTCTGACGTACCTAGAAAGTGGTAGATAGTGATTTTCGTGAATATTTTGCATCTGGAACGTCTCTCATTTAAGTCCAACAGTGTCAGCCAGCATATAGGAACTCCACTTGCCTTGGTACCTCTTCTCTATTGTAGAAATTTGCTGATGAAAACGCTCACCGTGTTCATTGCTGACAGCTCCAAGGTTTTCGGGGAAGAAGTCCAAGTGAGAGTTCAAGAAGTGAATTTTCCAAGAAAATTGCAACACAAACTTTTGAAAGACTGCCAGGCTCCTTTCTCCAGTAGATTTAACAGTCCCTCGAAATGTTCATTAGCCATTAATGATCGGATTTGTGGTCCTATAAAAACTCCTTCTTTCAATTTAGCATCACTGACTTTGGGGAATTTCGATTTCAAGTACAAGAATCCATCAGAAAGTTTATCCATAGCTTTGACGAAATTCCTCATAACTCCTAACTTAATATGCAATGGAGGTAAAAATATTTTTCAGGCTTCACTAAAGGGACACATGCCACATTTTTCTGGCCAGGGATAAGCGATTCACGTTTTGGCCATGACTTTCTAACGTAGTGAGACTTCTTATCTCTGCTGTCCCACTCGCACAAAAAAAACAGCAGAATTTGGTGAACCCAAGTTGCGCTACCGGTATTGATGGAAGTTTATTTCCAATATGTAGCAGCACAGCCTTCAAACGTACTTTAGAGGAGTCTATGAACAATCGCCACTCAATTGGCCGGTGTTGAAGCCCTAGAGTTTCCATAACTGAACAAATATTATTACAAAACACAATACCATTTTCTTCAGAGAAGTATACTTTGAAAACACTATGTAGGCTACGATATCTACTAATTCTTACATCTTTTTGGAGTAGATTCCAACCTTTGAGTCTGGAAGCTAAAACTTCTGCTTGCTGTTTAGACAGATTTAAATCGCGAATCAGGTCACTAAGGTCTTGCTGGTTGGGAAAGTATGGTTCTCATGAACAGCTACTGGCTTCATATGTAAGATCATTTTTATTTTCATCTGAATCATTTGGAGTTTCAGTCAGGTCAGAACTAGAGTTATCACTTAAGGTCGTATCTGCATATACTGGTACGGGGAACTCTTCACTGTGTAAGACAGGTCTCATTGCAGATTGCAAATTCGAATACTTAACTGTATATCTTTTAGATGTGATTCCTTTAATATTTGTCAAACAAAAGTAACAGTCAGTTAAATGATCCTTCGGTT
Organism: Mantis religiosa; assembly: GCA_030765055.1. NCBI lineage: Eukaryota > Metazoa > Arthropoda > Insecta > Mantodea > Mantidae > Mantis > Mantis religiosa. The sequence continues at coordinate 78,109,927 of CM060948.1, forward strand.
CCCTCCAAATCATGGGAATTGCAAATGGCATATTATGTGTACCATTTTTCCACCCATTCAGCAGTCTAACACACGAAACCCAGAATGTATTTGGGGCCCAGCTCTTATCAAGATCACCAACTTGACAGCCAAAGTAAAATTCATTACACTTATTTACAAGTGGGGTCAAATTTCGCCTCTGAGACTTGAAGGTCAGCTCACCACAAATATAGCAGAAATTATCTGCATGATTTACACAATTTCTTGGCATGATGAAGAAATAAAGCACAGAAATACAACATGCACAACATACACAATACACTTCTAAACAGAAAGGAAGGAAATATTTCACTAGTCGACAATCTCACAGTCAGCTCAATACTGACACATCACAATGCCAAACAGGTCTGAAAATGTCTAAACAACAATGAACAACAATGAACCTGAACAGTCATGTTTTATTGCGCTTCAGCATGACATTGCAAATAATTTCAATAATACAGCTTGAGTAAAATAGCTATGATGCACTATGGCGCATGTTTGAGAAAATCTTTTCTCTTCAATAGAGGGTAATTGTCTAACCCGTAATAAGAGCTTAGGAACTTTGAAAACAATTCATATAATGCTGCAAATCTCGAATTTTTAAAATCCAAGTTCATGTCGTCATAGGGATAACACCCACTATTGAGATAAAGCCTCAAATTTATTATGTTACAATGATCACACTCGGAACATTCCGGTTAATTATTTGCTCTTGGCGTCTGATCGCCCATAATAACAGATCTCGGCTTCTCCGGTTCCGAAGTTGTTTCGACGTTCTATGTAAAGGATCTAATTTGCGGAACAGCAGGCTGGGTATGTAGATACATGGTTCTAAATGCAAGATGCAGTGGTCTGTCTGACTTGAGCATCCTGAGGATTTGTACCATTTCGGGGTCAGAAAGGCGGATTACAGGCATCCTCCATTCGATACGAGTAACTTAAACGTTGGCATTTCCTTCTCCTTCGGGCGCCAGAATGCAGTTCTTGGAGTCCTTAGATCGAACGAGCACCAACTCAAACTATTAAGAACAAGGGCTTGTGGTCATCTGCAAATCCCAGAAGCATTGTCAGGGGCACTATGGCATTGAATGCTCCACTTGTTGAATGCACAGTATCCACATCTTCTCCAGGGTTGCACAATCTGTCATTGAGCAAACGATTCGATTCCATAGGGTTGAGGGAAACATAGTTGCGCATAGTCGATGCAATGCCTAGAATCCTTGTTCTGTCTATACAAGTTCCATTCAGGTCCAGCTGAATCTCATTAAACATAAATGCCACAGCATTGTTAGTCAGCTTCGCCCGCGTAGCTGTTCCGTTAGTCTCAGAAATAGATCCCTCAATATAGAGATAACTCCGGTTAGGCAGAGTATATAAATCTTCAGCTTGACATGGGAACCTAATCTCATCATTAGCATGCAGAGCCGATATATTATATGGGAGAAATACATGTTCCTCTTCCTTAGCAATCTTATCCTCAAACGAAGGGGTTTCGGTCACTTAAAAGACGTCCATTACAGAATTCTGAAGCCCAAAGTTTCGAGGAACTTCTTTTTTCTCGATGCACTCTGAGCGTCAGACGGAGAGTACAGTGAATATGTGATTCTAATGTCTTATTATATGATTTTCAAAGGTTTCTCCTAAAATCTATTCCCATTTCTACGAATATGAAGACGTATGCTTATATTTTCGTTTCTAAAGTTGATGCTTTCTCCGTTCTGGTCGGCCAACCGAAGAGTGATTTGATCGATAAAGTTGGTGTACATTATAGGTAGGTAAATGGGGGTTGGAGGCTCTTGAGAAATGTGATAACCCGACGGGACAGAAGGGAAGTATTCATAAATCGAGTGTCCTCTTTTACCATCGATAAAAGAGCCTGTCGCAACACTGCACTCCATTCGAATGATGCTCACCTTAAACATGTTTACTAGGAGATCAGATTCAGTCAGCTGATTAGGAGCAATTACTTTGTTTTCACTGAATCCTAAAAGAGATCCAATATGATGTCCCCTAGTAAAATCAATAGGATAAGGGAACTTGATTTCAGCCTTCATTGTATTATTAGGGCGAATAAAGAAGTCGTTTTCAACCAATTTAAGCTTATCTTTAAGCTAAGTATTAATATCAGAAATTTCACGAGTCCCAGGTGGAATATCAATGACCATAAGTGTGTTATTGAAAATGTAATGGAAGAGATTATTACGCTCGTCCACATTGGGAATGGAATAGAAGGTTTCAAAATTCAGAAGAGCAATTTCATAATACTGTCACCCAGTTATCGGGAGGCACCACAAGCAACAGCTGAGAAGGGGCCGGAGGCCACGCCACGCCCACTCGTCTGTCTCCTGTCACTAACTGAGGGGTGATTTGCGGTAGTGTCGCCGGTCCTTCGATGTTTCTCTCCCCTTCTCCGGTGGTCTGGAACGTTCGGTGATTAGAGACTTCTAGAAAAACACTGACATTCTTATAAAAAGGGTTTCAGAGAGACAGTGAGTCAGTCAGTGTTTGACGTGCTAGCGAAGGACGTGTTTACGTAACCGCGAGTACAGTGAAATTGTAACGGACGGACTGGTGAATTATAATTGTTGCAGCACGTAATTCTGTGTAATTGGCAAGTGTTTAACTGTAAGTCGGTGGAAATAAAGAACATTGTTGAGTGGTGTAATTGGACTTTTTATTTCACGAACCCACAAAGTCACACTGGTGTCAGGAAGCGGGAAGATAACATCACCGAACATTACAACCATGGACGCGGCATTGGAAAATTTTTTGGAGAAGATGATGGAAATGAAGGCCGAAATAACAGCGAAGACGGAAGAAATAAAGACCGAATTGACCACAGAAATGAGGGCAGCGAAGGACAGTCTGGCCACGGAAATGAAGGAGGCGAACGAGGTCCTCGCCGCCAAATTTGACGAACAGTTGGCCGGCGTGAGGGATGACGTCGCGAAGCTGGGCAAGCGGATGGGCCAAGTAGACGACCGCCTTAATGATTTAGAGGAAAAGGCCGACAATAACGCCAAGACCCTGAACGCCGTGGTGGAAGACGTCGAAGACCTTGCGAACCGCATTAACAACCTGGAAGGGAAGGCTGACAGCAGCGTCAAGTCCCTGAACGCAATGGTGGAGGACGTCGTCGGCAGGAGGTTGAAGGATTTGAAGCCCGACGCGCCGGGACGCGACACAACATCTGCGCGCGTCAAACCTCCCAAGTATGACGGCGCGTCAACGTTTGAAGTCTTCCGCCGCCAGTTCGACACAGTGGCCAGGCACAACAGGTGGTCACCGGAGGAGGAGGCTACACAGTTAATAGCCAGCCTCCAGGGACGGGCCGCGGAAGTGCTAAACGCGGTGCAGACGATGGCGGCGCCCAAGGACATCTGGGAGGCCCTGGAGAATCGCTTCGGGAACCACCGCTTAGCCGCAGCATACCGAAGCCAGCTAAAGGCAAGGTCGCAGCAGCCGGGGGAGACGCTGCAGGAGTTCGCCATAGCCATCGAGCAGCTGGCTAGCAAGGCCTTGGTTGACCTGCCACTGGAGTTCGTATCCCAGGAAGCCGCCTACAATTTTGTCGACGGGGTACGGGACACGGAGATTCGTCAGCGCCTAATGCTCGGCGAATATAAAACCATCCACGAGGCGCTGACAGCGGCATTAAGGATGGAGGCGGCCAAAATAACATCCCTCCCGACGTCGAGAACGAGGAGCGTCCGCTATGCCGGAGACCGAAGACCAGCTGAGGGACGCCGGCGAACACCTAGTGGCCTGTGTTGGGGGTGTGGACAGCCCGGACACCTGCAGAGAGACTGCCCACACCAGGAAGAGCAGCCGGAAAACGAGTAAGGGCCGTCGTGGAGAGGGGCACGTCGGCGCCATCACCACCATCCCCTCGAGTGACACTGCGCGCCGTCAGCCGGCGTATGGATGACAGCCTCATCGCGGACGGTTGGATAAGAGGAAAGCCGTGCCGCGTGCTGGTGGACACCGGGGCGGCCGTGACCATCATCAGACCTGACGTGGCGAAGGGTTTGCCGACAAGAAAGCCAAGCCGGCCATACCAGCTTGTCACGGCATTGGGCGACACCTTGCCTGTGGAGAAGGAGGCCCTGCTGGAGCTGAACTTGGGACGGAGTGCCGTGCGTCTGTGGGTGTTCGTCGCGAAGGTGGTTGAGGAGGTGATCCTGGGACTGGATGCCCTCAGGAGCCATGAGGCGACGGTCGACGTCGGCAAGAAGGTCCTGCGGCTTAACGGAGAAGAGGTTATACTCCGTCAACCCGAAGAGCGCCTTGGAATGTGCAGGGTCGTCTTGGACGAAGACGTGGTTGTTCCCGCGAGGAGCGAGGTGGTGGTGACGGCGCGACTTGAGGGCCAGAGAACCAGGAACATGATGCTGGACCAGAAGACGCCTGTACACGGACTGTGTGTAGCCAGGGCATTGCTGCCCTGCCGAGAGGAGGTGCCAGTGAGACTGCTAAATCCAACGGACACCGATCACGACGTCCAGGCCGGGACGGAGTTGGGAACGTGCGAGCCCGTAGTGAGCGTAACAGCAATCGACAAGACACAGGAGCCGGCGCCGAAGCAACACCTGGGGCCCCGGCTAGAAGGCTTACTGGAGAGGGCGGCCGACCACCTGACCGCAGAACAGCTGGAGCAGGTACGACAACTACTGGGGCGATACGAGCGCGTCTTCAGCCAAGGCGATAGTGACTACGGCCGCACGGACAAAGAGCTTCACCGCATCGACACCGGAGACGCCCGGCCTATTCGGCAACCACATAGACGCGTTCCGCTGGCGAAGCAAGGGGCGGTACGAGACATGCTGGAGGACATGAGATCCAGGGGAGTGATTGAAGAGTCCGACAGCCCTTGGTGTTCCCCTGTAGTCTTGGTGACGAAGAAGAACGGCGAGCTGCGCTTCTGCGTAGACTACAGAAAGCTGAACGCTGTCACCCGGAAGGACTGCTTTCCCTTACCCCGGATTGACGACACCCTGGACACGCTAGCTGGTGCACAGTGGTTCTCGACCCTGGACCTGAAGTCGGGCTACTGGCAGGTAGCTCTAGACCCGAGAGACAAGGAGAAGACCGCATTCTCGACGGGCCAAGGTCTTTGGCAGTTCACGGTTATGCCCTTTGGCCTCTGCAACGCACCAGCTACCTTCCAACGCCTCATGGAGTCAGTGATGAGAGGGCTGACTTACGATGCCTGCCTGCTATACCTGGACGACATCATCATCGTCGGGAAGACTTTTGAAGATCACCTCGAGAATCTGAGTAAGGTGCTACAGAGACTGCAGGCGACCAACTTGAAGCTGAACGCGAAGAAGTGCCAGCTCTTCCGCAAGGAAGTTAACTACTTGGGCCACATAGTCTCAGCAACCGGAGTGGCCACAGACCCGGAGAAGACGCAGGCTGTGAGAGATTGGCCTCGCCCAAAGGATAAGAAAGAAATGCGCAGTTTCCTGGGGCTGTGCAGTTATTACAGGCGCTTCATAAAGGGGTTCTCCAACATCGCAAAACCCCTCACCCGCCTGACAGAGGAACACAGGCCTTATGTGTGGACGGAGGACGCAGAAAACGCTTTCCAGCACCTAAAGGAGACCCTGTGCAGTGCTCCAATTTTGGGTTTCCCACGACCGGGTGGCACCTTCATTGTGGACACCGACGCCAGCGACCATTGCATTGGAGGTGTCCTGTCGCAGATCCAGGACGGCCATGAGCGGGTGATAGCCTATTACAGCAAGACGCTATCCAAGGCAGAGAAGAACTACTGCGTCACCCGACGGGAGTTACTGGCGGTAGTAAAGACATTGGAGCACTTCCACAAGTACCTGTACGGTCAGCCATTCCACCTGAGGACTGACCATTCCGCCCTAACCTGGCTATTGACCTTTAAGAACCTGGAAGGCCAGACAGCACGTTGGGTCCAGAGGTTGCAGGAGTACGACTTCACCTCGGAACATCGTAGAGGGAAGAGCCATGGTAACGCAGACGCCATGTCCCGAAGACCCTGTCCAGAAGAGTGCGGCCAGTGCACAAGAGTGGAAGAGAAGGAGCGTGCCGCAGCAGTCCGAGTAGTTGTGGCAGTGCCTGCTGAAGGCTGGGATAGCGCAGGCCTGAGGAGGGAGCAGCTGGCGGACGCAGACTTGGGGCCACTCTTGAGGGAAGTGGAGGCAGGGATGAGACCAACCTGGGAAGACATCGCACCGAGGAGCGCCACCTACAAGTCGTACTGGGCCCAATGGGACTCGTTGAAGATCAGAGAGGGCGTGCTGTTCCGGGTATGGGAATCACCCGATGGGAAGACGCAGAGAGAGCAGTTGGTACTTCCCCGGAGTAAGGTCCCGGAAGTCCTGGAGGAAGTACACGCCGGTACTTCGGGAGGACACCTGGGAGCGAACCGAACGATTGACAAACTACGGCAGCGCTACTACTGGCTGAGGCTCCGAGCAGATGCTGAGAGATGGTGCCGTCAGTGCCACGTGTGCGCGGCGAGTCGCGGCCCCCAGACTAGGAGCCGGGGTCGCATGCAGCAGTACAACGTCGGAGCGCCATTCGAACGGCTCGCCGTCGACATTGCTGGACCGTTCCCAGTCTCCGACCGAGGCAACAAGTACCTAATGGTGGTCGTGGACTACTTCACCAAGTGGCCGGAGGTGTATGCCATCCCAAACCAAGAGGCAAAGACAATCACAGACTGCCTCGTGGAGCAAGTGTTCTGTCGATTTGGGGTGCCGTTAGAGCTACACAGTGACCAGGGTACCAACTTTGAGTCCAACCTAATGAAGGAGGCATTACAAAGGCTTGGGGTGAACAAGACTCGCACTACGCCTCTACATCCCCAATCGGACGGCATGGTCGAAAGGTACATCAAGACCTTAGAGGAACACCTGAGGAAAGTCGTGGCCAGCCATCAGCGAGACTGGGACGTCAAGGTGCCACTGTTCTTGCTGGCCTATCGCTCGTCTACACACGACACAACTGGGATGACGCCAGCCAGCTTAATGTTCGGCCGAGAGTTACGCCTCCCTTGTGACCTGGCTTTTGGAAGCCCTCCGGAAGTGAAACAGCCAGCGACCGAGTATGTGGAGAACTTGGTGGACCATCTCCACGACATGCACGAGATGGCTCGCCAGAACATCCAGAAGGCGAGCGACCGCATGAAGACCAGGTATGACAGGCAAGCCAACAGCCAAGGGTTCCAGCAAGGTGACCTAGTCTGGTTGTACCGTCCTACCCGGACCAAGGGACGGTGCCCGAAGCTCCAGCAGCCATGGCAAGGACCGTACCGGGTGGTGAAGAGGATTAACGACGTGGTCTACCGCATCCAGAAGGTTCCCCGAGGGAAGATGTTGGTGGTACACCTGGATCGTCTAGCCCGCTATGATGGTGCTGTTCGGGACGACCAGCTTTGAGGAGGGAGCAGTGTCACCCAGTTATCGGGAGGCACCACAAGCAACAGCTGAGAAGGGGCCGGAGGCCACGCCACGCCCACTCGTCTGTCTCCTGTCACTAACTGAGGGGTGATTTGCGGTAGTGTCGCCGGTCCTTCGATGTTTCTCTCCCCTTCTCCGGTGGTCTGGAACGTTCGGTGATTAGAGACTTCTAGAAAAACACTGACATTCTTATAAAAAGGGTTTCAGAGAGACAGTGAGTCAGTCAGTGTTTGACGTGCTAGCGAAGGACGTGTTTACGTAACCGCGAGTACAGTGAAATTGTAACGGACGGACTGGTGAATTATAATTGTTGCAGCACGTAATTCTGTGTAATTGGCAAGTGTTTAACTGTAAGTCGGTGGAAATAAAGAACATTGTTGAGTGGTGTAATTGGACTTTTTATTTCACGAACCCACAAAGTCACAATACCCTTTGGGATCAATCCTCAGGGGGGATTCAGATAGGTGATAACATCAGAATCATTCGCGCTAACAGCAATAGTGCAACTCATTATGATAGAAATTGCAAGCACAAGTGACCGTAGATGACTGACCTAAAACGATGAAATCTTCTTTATTATACATCAACTTAATTCTCTTGAGATAGCTTTCTAGCACCTTTGGAGGTTTCAAGTTTCCAAAGCTATCGAAATAAAACGCAATATCACTTTCCTTCGTTATAGCTACATAATGCGTTCCTTCATAATCAGAGTAATCAAGTTTGACAATAATCCTCTCTCGTCAATATGGGTTTGAAGATAACTTATCGAGCATATATACACCTCTAAAATGGGGAACTATTAAATGACGAGCATGTAGTGTAAGTTCTGTTACTTAAGGCTTTTCCCGGGTCAAGTATAGTCCCCGACCCGAGTTTTCTGAGGCCTGCTACTTATTCTGGGAATGCTTCCTTCTCTTCAAGCCATTTCCTTTAGTAGCCTTATATTCTTTTATGGCTCTGGCAAATTTGGAGGCGACTGCTAAAGATTCAGCCAGTGGTATCATTAGGAGAAAGCCGCCAGTTCTCTTCTTTTTAATCTTCTTATTACTTCTTCTCCTTCGGAGACCTTTTCTTTCACTTCTATCTCTCTATTATGGCGAGTCATTTCTGCAAGCTGTTTATCTGCAGCTTTCTTCTTATTCACTGTTGCTGCAATTTGAGCCGCACCTTCAGCTGCAATAATGGGTATGAGAGGTAGAAAACCGCCATGCTTCTTTTTCCGGGATCCTGCACCAACAGTTACTTTTCCCTTCATAATTAATGTTACCAGCCTCGCAGCCAACTTTAACCCCGAGCTAGCTTCCAATGACTGAACTCTTTTCCAGGGCCTCTCTGCTAAGTTTTATCAGCAATATTTCTCGAGGCGGTGTCCTTATGCTCTGCGTACGCTATGTCATGAAATTTACAAGCCTCATCCAAGGGATTAATTCCAGGTTCTCCTCTCTTGAGGCATTTTTCTAGTTTTGTCTCGGGCCCGCAATATCTATAGCTGGGTAGAGGTACTTCAAACGGTAGGCGGTTAATGCGGTCTTATTCTCCTAGATCCCATCACAAAATAATTTATTTTATGAATTGCTATGGTCTTTTATACATTTTTGAGATCTAGCCCCTCTCTTTGAGTAATTTCAGGACCCTTATGTCCTTAAATTTTTGTTGGTGTATATAAGCACTAGGCATGCGCTTATAAGCCAGTCGTTAAGATGGAGCTTGTGAAGCAAGATTGCTCTTTACCTATTCAGGTGGTAGACTGCAATTTCAGAAGCGAACATCACGGGAATATATTTTCTTCCAACGTCAGAGCTCTTGTTCTAGGGAGCTCCATTGCAAGAAAAACCAATGTGTTACTGAATTGGCTGCTTCATGAGAATGGTTTGTGCTTTTAAAATGTGCACATATACTCAAAGTCCCTTTATGAGCCAAAGTATCAATATCTCATAAATCTGCATGGAAGCATTGATTCTATCGAAGTAAATACCTATGAAGATGGAAAAAAGGTATTATATCCCACCGATGTTAAAATAAACTCAATCTTTATATTTGATGATAACATCACTGAAAAGCAGCGAAGGATTGCCTCCTTTTACAGAATGGGTAGACATTGCCACGTAGACTCAATATAACTTGAACAGTCCTACGCTTAAGTCCCGAAACATTTAATTCGTGATAGTACGAACATGATTATTCTCTGTAGGCATGATAATTTAAACTTGAAACAGATGTATATATGAAGATTATGTATACACCGACATGACATATGCAGAGTTTAAAAAGCTGTGCAAAGGTGACTAGGAGAGTGGAACAGAAGGAAGACCTTTTGTAACGATAGTTCCCGAATTCTTTATGAATGACGGTCTATATAGGAATGGATTTGATGTATATATATTTAAGTAGGAAATAAGGAAAATGTCATTTGTAATTCATCATGATTATCGACAGGTTCGGAGCAGAGGAGCTCTCCCAACCAAAAGATCCCTTCACCACTTTATCATAAACAGAGATGGAAAAGGAAACTATCAATTCAAGAACAACAGACTATGCATTGTTCAGGATCCTGAAGAAGAAAATGATGCGAGCACTAAGTAATATGTGGATGCACTCGAAAATATGATGATTGTTTTCTCACAGCAGAATACCGGAAGAGTTGAGACTATCTTTAAGGCCATGATCCATGATTTGGTTTCAAAATATATTTTCATGAGACCAAGAAAATAACATTATTATTGATAATGCTAGATTGAAAGTATTATTACATCCTGTTCACGATAATGATGTAGCAAATAGAAAGTTCATCACCGAGGATATGAACTCTCGCATTCAGCCGCAAGATAATAATGGCAACATTGTATTCGGCAAAAACCGAATGATTGATATAGCAGATACTGTCGGAGATCTGGATAAAATATTTCTCCGAAGTATGATTATTCAAAAAACAAACGAGACACGGAATCACTTAAACAAATTTGTTACTAGGGAAATTGAGACACAGATAGACCAGAAGCTGAAAACGATTAGAGAACATTTGAACAAAACTAGCAATATGGTGGATGCACTAACGCATTCTACAAAAGAACCTAAGGATTCACTGAGGAATTCTTTTACACAAGTTCCAGAAATCCATCAAGCTCTAGAAAATAGATGTAATGCGCTATCAAGTGAAATGAATAGCCAAATTAAGGAGATCAATACCAATTTTGAAAGTGCAACGGCCATTACCTAACAGATCGCCAAAGCAGTGAATACATTGAGAACAGGGATACAATTAATGAGAAGACATTTTATTATTCAACTATAAGTGACTCCAATCAAGTCTGGTAACGGTGAGTAGATCTTTCTACAGCCGGCTACTATTCATTTATAATAGATAGATATGTCTTATCGTGCGCTATTATAGTGCCAGAACAAGAATTGAAGGGCGGCGAGCGTATACTTCCTGAACACAAACCGATATTACAATAAATAAGGATACCATTAAGACCTTTCCTGTAATAATTAAAATGGGCGATCGCATATCATTCACTCCACCAAGTCGTGCATTGGATCGCGGTACTTTACATATAGTGTTAGTGCTTGAATATAAGTTCACCCCTGTTACCTATACTATAAATGAATGCAATCTCTTATGTGTAGTGTTTAATGCCCGCTTTTACTACATACGGCACCGCAGGCGTTGACACTGATATGTGAGATGAAGATGAGGCACCGGTGGAATGAGATGGCGGGGGAAACCGGAGGTCCCGGAGAAAACCCGCCCCAACGCCGTGTTGTCCACCACAAATCTCACTTTGGGGTCGCGTGGGATCGAACCCGGGCCGCCTTGGTGAGAGCCAAGCGGTCTAACCACTGAGCCACGGCGTAGCCCATGCAATCTCTTAGTGTGGGAACATTGTCACAATGGATAGTGAAAGCATAAGACTAAAGGAATCTATAGTCAAGCATTCCAAGGCTATACGAGAAAAGTTGAGGGTGTTAAATGGCCATTAGTTCGATACCGAGAGAGTAATGAGTGAGGTTCTTCGAACAGTAACAGAACCGCTGCATGATTTATTAAAACTCCAGAAAAACAATACACCTACAGCAAAAGAGGAGGAAAGGCAGAAAAATAATAAGCCAATTGAGTATGAGAAAAGAGATAAAATAATCAGCTATCTACGGAAAGTTCCAAAGAAGGATAAAACTGAATTAGATGCACCATATGGTATAAGATATGAAGATGGCAGCTATATACTAGGAACCATGATTATTGACTTTATTAATAATCGAATTCGAGTAGGCGAAGGAGCGTATGAGGATACACCTGGATTAAGCGAACCAGTCTTTAAGATGATCCCTGAGATGCATGCCTATACAGAAGAGGATCTGGATACTTATAGAAAAATACTGAAATCAACTCTGGTGCATTAGCGAAACTACAGCAAGCATGGGCAGCTGAGGACAGGCAAGCCTACAAGTAGAAAAGTGTTATACGACCATTATTGAGGAAACACAATGGAATAGAATTTGAGTGAAAGTAGCATCATCCTGATGCAGAGCAAGACTACATCTATTCGAAAGACTCCAATAACCTGTTAAATGGTCTAGTTGCATCTAGAGACACAGGGAATAACAATCATACCCAAGAGATTGAGGAGATAATTCAATAAATGGAAATGGCCAAAATTATAGCATGACTCAAGTACAGTAAAATATAGCTAGCGAGCTTCATGCTCCTGCACGGAGAAACGTTTTACGCCGCAAGATAGTCAGCAAAGGACTACATGATCTGGTGCAGATCGACCCGGTGGAGTTGATACCGCATGCCAGAATCAACAAGAATTTGAAATACATCCTTATTGCTCTCAACTTCTACTCTAAAATGGCATATGCCAAGCCATTGAAGAATTATTTGGGGCTCCAAGTTTCAAAGGCTATGGAGGATATACTACAAGACATGAAAACACCTCCCAGGGATATACAGAGTGACAATGGGAAAGAATTTTATAACCATCACTTCAAGAATTTAATGATCAAGTATATCAAACACTACAGTACCTATACGAACGTCAAGGCTGCAGCTGTGGAACGGTTAATAAGAACTTAAAGGAATATGATGTATCGAGTTTTTCTAGCTCAAGGTTCCCACATGTGGCTAAATCTCTTACCTAGAGTCATTGCAAAATACAATGATACTTACCACACCTCTATCCGAATGAAGCCTCGTGAAGTGCAGAACAGTGTTCTTCTTTTGTCTGTTTACAACTATGATCAGCCACCAAGAGAGAAGACTACTGCCAGGCAGTTTAGTGTTGGTGATTATGTTAGGATATCTAAAAATAAAGGACATTTTGAAAAAGGATTTGAAGCTAACTGGAGTGTTGAAATCTTCCAAGTTGATAAGGTGAAGCAAACCAATTCTACTACCTACATTCTGAAGGATAAGGATAGCGAGGAGATAAAAGGAGCCTTCTACGGCCATGAACTCCACTTTACATTATTTCCTAACATTTATTTGGTTGAGAAGATTCTGAGGCGTTAAGGAAACAGGATTCAAGTGAAGTGGTATGGATTCCCTAATAGCCAGTAGATCAGACAGGAAGGATTCATTGTAAAACAATCATGTTGATATAAAGAACACTGTATTTCAATATTTATGTGTGTGTTTATTTTTAAAAGCTCCTACTCTTTAAAGACATTTTAAAGAGTAATATTTACAGATAAATAATTAAATGCACATATCTACAAATATTTCAAATAAAAAAAATATACATATATACATAGTGATGGAGATGGGACATTGAGTTTATGATGAAATGGCTCATGAAGACCTAAGGGATTAATGGCCCCACACAAGTGTTGCATGAGAGCCATCAATAAGCTTAGGCTTAGTGTCTCCTCCGTGCAATGCAATTTTATTAATTTCGACGGTCGAAACTTTATGTTTGGTCCTTCTCAAGCAAATTTGTTTAACCAATTTTTTTTATCCAAATCCAGCAGACATTCGAAATATTTCTCAAAGGTGATTGTTCGGATTCCACATTCGATAATCCCCTTTGCCTTTGTAACCGTTTGCCGGTCATATTTATAGCTGTAAAGCTTTGCTCTGAGACCAACATACTCGGTCATCACCCTTCCAACCAATTCATCTTTAAACAACCCAATATTTTGCTTATTGGCCGGCTTTATCCCATATACATTATCGGCTGCAACATTTGAAGAATCGAAAGTATTGAAGGTGTTCATACTACACTAGCCGATGAATATGTCTCAATAAGAGCCCCAATTCCAAGCACTGCTGCAAGGTTTTATAATGCAAGTTATGTTTGCTTTTGTTCGTGAGACTTGCAATCAGTTTCTTGTATTGTCTGCCGGGTGGTATCTCACTCTGGTGACGAGAGGAAGATCATTATGGGCGTCGTGGAGATAGTCAGGAGACTTTAGATCTACTTCTAGAACATACCCTGTCTTGGAGTCCTCGGGGATCCTTGCAAAGTTTATGGACTCTATTTCGTTCCCCTCAAGCCATCTCAGATTGCCATGCGGTTAAGTGCTTACCATTGAGCCGCCGTATAAGTTGATCGCATCCAGGTATGCCAGAAAGTTTATTTTTTGGTCAGGTTTATAGTCTGACATATATTCATGGTTGGGTTTGGTGTATCGCTTGATGCTGTGCAAAGCACCCACAAATAACCTTCCGAAAAATTCTAACATATTGGGATCGACACTTAGCTCTAACTTTGCTCCTGTTGTTCTGAGCATGGAATCGAAGGCTAGCTATGGTAAGGTGTTGTACCATGCAGGGTCCAAGATGGTACATCTCCAGGGACAACTCTCTGAACTTCTCGAACGCATCCGCTAAAAGAAGCGTATCTGTCTTTAAATAAAGGCTACTATATTCCACGAGATTCTTTATGTTGAAGGTGTTCCATACCTTAAGTGCATGGGCACATACATCTTCCGAAATGTCATCAAAAAGCTCGATGGGTGAGAGCTCCTCTTCTTTGGGCTTTTCGATAGCATCCAGATAAGTATAAGGGAATATCTCCTTGCACTTCATTAGCTCCAGATGTTCTGGGTTCGAATATTCGGCATTAGTGACCTTGAAGTCATCATCTAGCATATCAGCTAAGCTGGATAACTTATTATCAGGAAACTTGTAGCTGTCGAGGAACCTGAATGCACTTTGAGACAGAAACCACAGTTCGGGTCAGAAACCGCAGTTGGGGGAACAAAATCCATTAACTTAAGGAATGTATCAAGGGGCGAGGAAGAAACACTCCCCTAAGGAATGTGAGAAGAAGTCTGAATATTTCTTCACATGACCCCGAAGGTCAAAAAGGAGGGACAGAGGGGTGAAAGCCTAGTAAGAGTAAAAATGTAGGAAAACGAACCTCCAATAAAAATGGTTATGCATCACGTGATACGGGCGGAATAGTCACGGAAATAGGAAAGGGGCGTGCTAGATAGTCTGCGGTAGGAAAAGACGCTGAGAACGGAGAAAAAAGGCGACACTTCATCGTGGATCGTTTTCGGGGAAGGTAACGTTGTAACGAGCAAGTTGTTTGGGAGCAAAGTTGTAATCTAAATGTTATATAAATAAACTGGTGGGAAAATCAAGGAAGCAGAGTATATTTTCATTTGATCGCTGGACCCTGAAACGGAGTCGCTCTCCCATACTGATCGCTAGTCCGGAGCAAAATCGGTCTTTCGGTGTAGAATCCTTTATATCCACCGATTATACCGCCTCAAATGGCACCCAACGTGTTTTAACCACCCAGCGAGCTTCCACAACCACCAACATCTCCTTCGAGACCATCACTCCGAGAACGAGATTACCGTCCGGAGACAACACCCAGAGCAACAGACGCCGAGAACGAGATTACCGCCCGGAGACAACACCCAGAGCAACAGACGCCGAGAACGAGATTACCGCCCGGAGACAACACCCAGAGCAACAGCAGATCACACCACGACACCGTAGACGGACACCGCGGACAAGGTTAGCTGAGCACGACAACAACAGGACAGCAACAACCACCACTTCCGACGGAGGTAACCACCAACAACATCACGAGTAAGTACCCTTTCCAAAGTCTTTCCACAAGGGGCACTCACTGTGTAGGACAAGTCTGGCAGTGACACTACAGACTGTGTAAAATTAATATGATCCTGAGAAGTGGCAGGATAATTAGTGCAGACATGGAGGAACAAATCCAAGGGCAGCCCGGAGATATCGCTGTGCAAGAAATTAGTCCTGAGGCAACACTCAGCCTCACGGCTATGATGCAACAGATGCTCCAGCAGCTCCAAAGCAGCCTAGAGACTAAGATTTCCGAACATAGTCAGCAAATAGCAGCAAGAAACAGCATGTTAGAAAATAATTTAGAAGAAAAGATTGCAGAACACACAAACACGTTGAAAAGACAATTAGAAAGTAAAACAGAAGAACAGAATAAGCAATTAGCAGAAATTAGGTTAGGGCAGGCCACTATAGAGGCAGAATTTTTGAATATGCGCACAGAGGTGCACGATACACAAAAGGACATGGAAACCACCAGAGAGCAACTTACACAGATTTCACAGCATTATGATAATGTGCATGCCCAGTTGAGGGAGGAGATGCGAAACACCTGTGTCATAATACAAAATAGGCAGAAAGAAGCAAGTCCACTCATAATGAATTGATAGCAATTAAAGCAACCCTGACACAGGCAGACGCAACTCAACGCTCAACTGATAAAAGAATTGAACACCATGCACGAGAAATGGCATCATTCAAAGAGGCTCTTAATGATTTAAAAATATGTAATGACCAACCTCAGAGTAATGACATTTCAAGTGTACCAACAAGACAGGGACCGATGAACACGTGCCAAAACACGTCTTCAACAGTACCTATGGAAACATGTAATAGTGTTAGCCAAGGGAGCATATACAATAACTGTATAAACACCGGGTACCCTAACCATTTTCACTTGTTAAATGAAATAACCGTGCCAACATTTGATGACGCGAGAGACAACGCGAAGCGTTACATAATGGACCTAGAGTATTACTTTCAGCTCAAGAACATTCCAGATGATTTTAAGATGATAATAGTTAAACGAGGCTTGCAGGGGCGGTCACTGACTTGGTTTAGGCTAGCAGTAGGTGACCACACCAGTTACACAGACTTCAAACAACACTTTTTGACAAAATATTGGAATGGCGCAACACAATATGCTGTCCGAACGAAAATAAATACAGGAAAATATCCACAAAGAGGACGATCCATGGTGGATTACTTTCTAGACTTAGCGCAACAAAGTAAAATGTTGGACCCTCCCATGGAACCTCAGGAATTTATTAGTTTAGTTACGCGGCACTACCCAGAACAGATAAAAAATCATTTAATTGTCGCACGACCCAGTACAATTAGCGAGACAATCAAACTTTTGACGGCACTAGAACCACCCAGGACTGAACTGAACCCAGGACTACGAGATGACAGGACGTCGCAACATGCCCAAAACTTTAGTGGGACGAGGGCATACAACACTGGAAATGCCAGACATAACGACCAGACACACTCCAGAGACCGGTACAGAGACCAGGTACCCGCGTATGACCACAGAAGACACAATTCCCGATATCACCAAAGACAACCCCGAGAAAATCCTCAACATCCCCAGCGAACACATTACATAAATTTCATGCGCACACAACGAACATATCCAAGACGACACGCCAATGACAGCCATATTATCGGAGAGAGACGGTATGATGTTTTTCAAAGACCATACAAAAATGACTTACCCAGGGAAAATCCTGCAGGACGCCGATGGACCAATAATGGTCATGACCATGATAACCGACCACACACGACGGACCAGCGAGCAGAACAAGCACCTCATGAGAACCATGAGTCAACAAGCAAAGAAACAATTAGGAGTAGGTCCCCAACGACAAATTACAACGGTGCAAGGCCCAAGCAAAAATGGTTTGCGAACCAGACATTTCTCCCAACCACCCACACATCCCTAAACGGTGCAAGTGCGATACACAATACGGAAAACTAAATTCGGGTAGTAGACCGTTTCCTTTTTCTGCCTCGAGGTATGTTAAGAAGAATGGAAACACTAACAATACGATGGCGCAACTACAGATACACGTTGAGGATAAAGACTTGACAGTCGGAAACAATGCTGGAAACATGAACTCAGATACAATACAGCAAGACATAGCAGAAACGCCACAAATAGAGATCACCATAGCAGATGAAACTTTCCTGGCAACGCTAGACACTGGAGCGACAGCAACTGTCTGTAGTCTAAAATTCTTTAACCACTTGGAAGCTAACGGCATACACCTACAAACGTTGCCCACCAAAAATGTGTACGTACTAATGGCCATAGGAAGACAGAAACAACGTATACAAAAACAAGTTATGATTCCATTCACTTTAGGCCAAAATCATGTGGAAGTCATTTTTTTGATAATACCGCATTTGGCTGTACAAGTTATTCTAGGAAGCGATTTCTTCCAAGCA
The DNA here is from genome assembly GCA_030765055.1 of Mantis religiosa. Taxonomy (NCBI): domain Eukaryota; kingdom Metazoa; phylum Arthropoda; class Insecta; order Mantodea; family Mantidae; genus Mantis; species Mantis religiosa. Next base: position 78,127,888 of record CM060948.1, read on the forward strand.
TTTCACGCAAAGATTAATTACGCAGCCAGAATTTTAACCATACGAGGCAACAACGAAGAGTTTCCAATTCCTTTTTCCCAGCAGGCAGTTCCCAACATGCAATTAACAGAAGCCGAAAACCAATTGGAGGAGGAACAATTTTTTGTTCAATGCATTAATATAAACAAAGATATTTACCTTGCGATTTTAAAGACTGAGGAAATTGTTAGCACACATGAGAGTTGTAAAAGTTTTGACTTGATTAATGGCGAGGCAACTGACCTATTCGGCAGGGATGAAAAAGCAAGTTTTTCCCCTGTCACGATAGTAATAAATGGCTCCATGAGAGTGGGTGTGAGTGACAGACCCAAACAGCTGGAGGGAAAGCCACCCTTAGAAACCGCATGTCCGTTCCTTGACCCAAATTTACAAATGCGTTCCAAATTAGGGGAGAAAGTGAATGGACTCACACACTTGGACGAAAGACAAAAAGAATCTCTTTTTTCTGTTCTGTGGAAGAACAGAGCTGCTTTTACGGATAAAACAGGCCTTTGTACATCCTTCTGCTACGACTTTCAAATTAAAGAAGTAAAACCATGGCACTATAAATGCAGGAACATTCCACTAAATTTAAAACCAGCAGTGGAACACGCCATTAAAGAAATGCTAGAACAAAAGATAATTCAAGAATCAAATACCCCCTACATAAATCCCCTCTGCATAGTGCGCAAAAGCAATGGGAAAGCACGCATAACAATAGACGCCCGTCACCTTAACCAGTTTATTCTACCAGATAATTTTCAGACAATTGGCATAGAACAAATACTCACCAGCATCGGAAGAAAAAAATGGTTTTCCTCCATCGACTTGACAAACTCATACCTACAAATCCCTATACCACCACACTTAAGAAAATTTACAGGATTCCTATATCAGGGTCGAGTGTTAGAGTTTACCAGACTACCGTTTGACATGTCAGTAAGTGCAAGCGGATTTTTAAGAGCCATGTATGCCATATTTGGAGATACTGCTCAAGAATTCCTGACCGAATATATCGATGATTTTTTACTACACGACAATACGATAGACGAACACATACAACATTTGGATTACGTCATTACAAAATTAAAATCAAACGGGCTGACGTTGAACTTAGAAAAAACCAAATTCTTCCAACAAGAAACCAAATTCCTAGGATACATCATTTCGGAGAAAGGTATTTCTCCAGACAAAGAAAGAATCCGAACAATTGCAGAAATCCCTGCGCCAAGAAACATAAGGCAGCTACGCCGAGTATTGGGCATATTCCAGTATGAGGCACGATTTCTAATTAATTACGCTAAAGAAGTGGCACCCCTTAGAGAGTTGTTAAAGAAAAGCGTAAGATGGCGCTGGACGAGCACACACCAAAATGCATTCGACAGAGTAAAAGAATTATTCGGACAAGCTATTTTATTGGAACGACCCCGCACCGACAAACCCTACTACATTTACACGGACGCATCAATTTCTGGTTTCGGAGCAGTACTATGTCAAAGAGATGACAAAGGACAACAGTACGTTATAAGTACGGCATCTAGAAACTTGACACACACAGAGAAAATAGCATGTGTAACGGAACAGGAAATAGCAGCAATTTTTTTCGCTATTCAAAAATTCAGAGACTACATCTTTAATTGCAAAATCATAATATTTTCGGACCACGTGAGCCTATCATTCATTAAAAGGTGCAAATTAACAAGCTCAAAAATCTCTAGATACATACACGAAATAATGTCATATGTCACCATCTCACATATACCTGGAAACCAAAACATCTTCGCAGACACGCTGTCTAGACTGACCACAAAAGGAGCCATACCAGAATGCCAAGGCAACACACGTGAAGTACACATCCTAAAAATAGACACCCATCTAAACAAAATGTTAATCAAACAAGTAAAAAACATACGACAACTTCAACAGGAGGACCCCAAATTAGCAGAAATTTTCACAACAACTCCAGATATTCAGAAGGACACGAAAGGATCATTTGGAAAACGCGACGGAATCCTGTACAAATTGCAAGGTAGACACCACTTAACATGGCGGACGTACGCACCACGCGTCATAGAAAACTTAATTATTGACTCGTTTCATACAGCCATCATTCATGGAGGAACCGAAAAGACATGCCTGACAATAGAACAATATTTTTACATTCCCCGATTACAACAAAGTTCGTCAACGCATATCTGCATGTATCATCTGCCAGAAAGCAAAACCACTTAACGTGAAATACGACACACCACCAATTTCCATACTCCGCGACAAGCCACTAGCATTGGTAACAATCGACTCACATGGACCATTACCTATGGGAACAGCAGGGATGAAATATATTTTCGTAATGGTGGACATATTTACAAAATTTGTGAAATTATACCCAATGAAGAAATTAACAAGCGCAGCCTGTGCAGCAAAGATCATAGAAGACTTTATACCCAAATACGGCAAAATGGACGCTATTTTGGCAGATAATGCGTCCATACATAAGGGCAAATTATTTATGGATAAAATTAGAACTGCAGGCATAAAAATTTACAATTCAACTGCGTACCATCCACAAAGTAATCCATGTGAAAGGACCATACGGGACTTGTCCATCTTTCTACGCATCCTCACCTACAAAAAGAAACATACCTCGTGGGTTCCCCAACTACCCCTGATAGAACGTGTCATGAATAACACCATTAATCCAAACACGGGAATAGTTCCAGTGACACTACTATTGAAGGAACCGGCTGAAGACATAATCCCAGGGCTACCGAGCGCCATTCGCACCGAGGAGCAAAGCGAAAGTCAACAGATCTTAGAAGCCTTTGAGCGCTTGAGAAAACGCGCAGAAAACAGAAATAAAAAGAAGAAACGATATAGGAAGAAATGGACACCGCAGTTAGGAGAAAAGGTGCTGATAAGAACGCATAACAAGTCCTCCCTACTGACAAAGACTTCACATAGACTGCATGTACTCTGGGAAGGACCAGCTGTGATCATTGCTCAATTCGGTGACCGTTCTTTTGAGTTAGAAGATGTTAAGACAAACAAAAAATTAGGCAGGTATAATTTATCTTTATTGAGACCCTTTAGAGAATTGGCCATTGCCAACGACAAGCCATAATTTGACACATCCCGAAGTCACTGACCTCGTTAACTGTAAGGCAAAAAAAAAAAAAAAAAAAAAAAAAAATTATTGTAAAGCTAACTGTTTGACGCAAATAGGATTGAAGTATAGAGATAGAGCGAAATTTTTGGGAAGTAAGAACCCGAGCTTAAACCAAATGCTACCCTTGTCTACACAAAAAGAATAAAGACACAATTGTAACAAAAAAAAAAAAAAAACAATTATATTTCCTGATATCCGAGTTATATGTTTGTGATTCAAAATAACAAGAGTGTGATAGTGCACGAAGAAAGAAATCTGTGCAAGATATGCACAAGTGAGGTGCGTGTGATAGTGTACGGAGTGTTAATTACCCACAATATTGCAATGAAAGTACAGAGCTCAAAAGACAAATATGCACCAACCAAATATGTCAATAAAAAAAAAAAAGTGAAGGCAAATCAATTGTTCTGTATGCCAAAAGAAAGTGTAGACTTGCACAAGAAATGTAAAATACAAATAAACAGAAATATTTAAGGGCTCATATATGTAACAATGTATTTCAGGGTATTGCTAGGTAACAATGTATTTAAGGATATGTGTATATCTATGTATGTATATATTTTGTCTCTTGTTCAGTGTATATGTAACAGCTCCAAAAAAAAAAAAAAAAAAAAAAAAACCCAAACCTCCTTGCTCGTTCGCGTGTTAATGGAGCGAAGGCCGATAGGAAGTAACTTAGGAAGTAATCCAGTTCACATCATTTTTGTTGATTACTGTTTAGTGGGACTTTCGACGGAATTTACAATTTTCCCAAATAAAAAAAATAAATAAATAAGTAAATAAAAGAAAATTGCAATATTCCTCCGAAGGGCATTTTGAGACAGAAACCACAGTTCGGGTCAGAAACCGCAGTTGGGGGAACAAAATCCATTAACTTAAGGAATGTGTCAAGGGGCGAGGAAGAAACACTCCCCTAAGGAATGTGAGAAGAAGTCTGAATATTTCTTCACATGACCCCGAAGGTCAAAAAGGAGGGACAGAGGGGTGAAAGCCTAGTAAGAGTAAAAATGTAGGAAAACGAACCTCCAATAAAAATGGTTATGCATCACGTGATACGGGCGGAATAGTCACGGAAATAGGAAAGGGGCGTGCTAGATAGTCTGCGGTAGGAAAAGACGCTGAGAACGGAGAAAAAAGGCGACACTTCATCGTGGATCGTTTTCGGGGAAGGTAACGTTGTAACGAGCAAGTTGTTTGGGAGCAAAGTTGTAATCTAAATGTTATATAAATAAACTGGTGGGAAAATCAAGGAAGCAGAGTATATTTTCATTTGATCGCTGGACCCTGAAACGGAGTCGCTCTCCCATACTGATCGCTAGTCCGGAGCAAAATCGGTCTTTCGGTGTAGAATCCTTTATATCCACCGTTATACCGCCTCAACTTGTACCATTTACTGAATGCAATATAGCGCTCAGAAGATTGCGCTAGACACGAAATGTTCCCATTATCATAAGCCATGTGCCTAATCAAGAAATGGCTACCATAATTGCTTAAGCAATGAAAAAAATTGGAATGACATTCGGCAATTTCCTATTCAAATTGCAAGCATTATGACATATGCTCCAGTGATATGGCAATGGTCCGTCACCCTAATATCACCTACAGCAAAACCTTTCCTGCATATATGACATTCATCAGCATTGTGGAAATCCATCTCATTCAGGAGTGTGATTTGCAGAGGCACAATTTGCTTGTATACCTCAATGACTTTATCCCCAATCTTCCTAAGCTCAGTGAAGAAGTTGTTGAGTGCATTGGCACCTCTGAAGAGCTTAAATGGCGACAATGACTGATCATGCGCTATAGATATCGTCTCATGTTCTCTTGTATGGATCAGGTCCAGCTCTCTGCGTCTGACGGCTCGCATGAATGAACCTTTTTTTTTAAAACAGATTCGATATCTGCATAAATAACTTAAGGTACAGGAGCAGACCTACAATATACACTAAATGACAAGCGTTCACCTTGTGCAGGCATTTTGAGTGTCTGGCATTTATGGCATTTCAGTTTCTGCAATTTCAAGGCATCCTCATTGGGACACCTTGTCATGCATGCCTCGTATAGACACATTTTCTTGTGTTTTTTTGTCATCTGACTTCTAATAAGCCTCGATATGTTGGTAATGAGACAGTAATGAGATTTGACAGAATCATTGACCATCAGCAAGTTAACCTGACTAGTCTTCCTCTCAGATGGTTTGCGAATCGACTCCAGCGAGTTGTTAGCATTCAGAGCAAATAAAGCTATAGAAACATTCGGATTTTGCTTCTCAAAACGCTCAATTTGATCTAGTGGAAACGGAAATGTAATTCCTTCATAGTTAAACGCTTTGAATACCAAATCCCTAGGGTACGATGAAGGATAGCATCTCTCGCTATTTGCAAGAAATTTTCATGTCAACACGCACCAGGCGAAACAAAACCCATCATTGTTCTTAATGATGACAACAGCTAATTTGCGCTGGATGCATGCAGGCAAATCATCCACGCTAGATGATTGTTGGATTTGTTTTGTCCTAGAATTAAAATAAACCGATTCCACTTTTTCATGGTCAGGTGTTTGAATTAAATATGAAACGTTCACCCTTGCATTCATCCAGAAACTCGACCAAATGACCTCGTTGTCGATGGGCCCTAAAACACCACTCCAGAAACTAGCTGGGGTCCATTATTCCAGGCATATTTTCAATTTTACTATTCAAAATACGTCCCTTAAACGCTAACTCTATAGTTTTGCATTCCAGGTCAACATGATCATTTCTGCATACCCTTTTTTGCCGGTGATGGATGATGATGATGATGATGATGAAGGGGATGGCCTGAAAAGACCTTAAGGCCCCGCCACTCCTTATTGCCCTCTCTGGTTTTCAGTGTTGCTGACGGTTGCCGGATGGAGGTCCTCTTCTTCATCATCTTGGTGTCTCGAGAAGAAACCTCAGTCAGTACTGGACGCTGGAGCTCCTGCTGCATGCACAGGGGTTCAGCATCTCTAATAAAAGAAACATGTGGCAGTTACACAAAAGCAAAGGAAACCAGTCATGGTGATCACTGTTATATGTAAATAATAAATAAATACTAAAACTGATAATAATAATAATAATAATAATAATAATAATAATAATAATAATAATAATAATAATAATAATAATAATAATAATAATAATAGAGTAAGAGTAAGAGTAGGGGTAAGAGTAGGAGTAGGATTAAGGAGTAGGAGTAAGAGTAAGCGTAAGAGTAAGCGTAAGAGTAATGGTAATATTAATAGTAATAGAAATAGTAATAAGAATGATAATGATACTGATACTGTTGCTGATGCTGATGTTAATGATAAGGATAATGGTAAGGATAATGATAATGTTAATGATAATGTAAATGATAACGATAATGGTAATGATAATGGTAATGATAATGATAATAATACCTAGAAACAATGGTTTCATGCAAAACACCAAAAAGCTAAAAGAAAAATTTGCTTACCGAAAGAGAAAAGTAATCTAGTTTAATGGTTAATCACCCTTAGAGTATACTGATAAAACTATTTTAATTTTCAATGCTAATTTCTTAAGTAATGATGGACTAAAAGTTCCTACATTAGCAACTCAAATTTGAAATATCCAATTCAAAAATGAATGCACATACAGGCTGAAAGAAACTTTAGCAACAAACTGTGGAAGACGATTCCCAACTGAAAAACAAAAACAAATATTCATATCAAAACAGAAACCCATGTGCATATTTTCTTTAATCATATGTACATTCATCACACTGAATTTGTAACAAAAAAATAAAAACATTTATATTAATTGGTATTTTAAGTTATCCTACCAAGATCCTAAGGTATGCAATAGTTTCATTTCTTCAAATATTGAGAGCTAAAGTATACACATGTATTTTATTTCAATGCTTCTCATTAGTTCATTCTATTATTCTTATTCTTATGATGATGATCATCATCATCATTATTAGTTCAACATTCTTCTTCTCTCTTTTTGGATGTGCGTGTATATGTTTCTCTCTCTCGTTGGTGCATGCGTTTGTGTTTGTGTGTATGTGGTTTGTGTGAATATGCATGAATGTGTTATGTATATGCATGTGTATGTGTGTTAGTTTGTATCTATGTGTGTGAGGAGCTTTCAAATGATAGATTAGATTTTAGGAGATTATTTTGTTTTATTTTATGGAGATATATTATCAAAGACAACTCTATATTTACTTCTAATGGTAAAACGCTAGTTACACGATAGATTGTTTATGTGTTTGTTCTAAAAGGCAGATGGTATATTATATTCAATGCACGATTTCGTAGTACTTCAATGTCATTAATTAAATATTTAGCAGAATTACTCTACAAGATGTTTAAGGGAGATGGCGCTGGACTGGCCTGGAGGCCACACCTGCAACAAGAAGAGCCCGACTAGCATTGACAGGGATTGTCAAGCGAGAAGAAGGGAGATCGAGCCAGCGAGATCTTCCGACGCGTCGAGCCGATCGCCTGCATCGAGCTAACAGCTTAGCTGGGTAGAACAACAAGGCTGCAGCCAAAACAGTCTTCTGACTGGAACCTAGGCGCCCGTTCGGGTTGGTCCTCTGTTGCTTACGCTTCTCAGCACCCACTATCTGTTCTTTCTTCTCACTCTGAACTATCTTCCTCTATATCTGTCTAGTGTTTAAGACCCCTGATAGGATAATATATAAGGTAGGCGCTACTGACGTGCGCACCTGAAACACAAAAGAGCGTGTAGTACAAGCAGATTAGGTGCCAGGCAGCAGACTATTAGGCTTTTACTCTTCTTCTCTCTTCTTAATTTAGTTTGACTAGCTTTATAAGGACTACTAACATGGCCCCCGTGACACGACACCAGGACGCACTAGAAACGCCATGGGACAAACCGAGCACTAGTAGACTAACCAAGTAAAAGACAAAAAAGACTAAAAGGACTAATGACCCCAGCATTGACGGCTCGAAGAACAAACCGCATCTAAGTGAACCCGTGGCATCCATTTTGCATGAGGACTTGGCATGCAGCGACAGCGATGATGACCACCCTCAACCACTGCCATCTATCACCAGGACCACCACACCTCAACCTGCCGCTGCTGCTCTAAGCGGGGTGCCTGAGGCTCTGGGCGCCAAAGAGAGGCAGCTAGAGGAAACCCTGGACCAGCGCTTCTTGCACCAACCGAGGCAGAATATTGCTAAGGTCTATGTAGCGGACTACTACAAACATAACCTGGCTGCATTGATCGGCGAGTTTGACAGGGTCTACAGACCCAAAAAGTATCTGTCGTCCTACCGATTTCGTTACCACAGTTTCCAATTCACCACCCTAGACGATTACAATAATTTCCTATGACACTGCCACACCAACAAGGTTCCTTTCCACGTTACTACCCCTCCTGACCAAAGAGCCTACAAAGTTGTTATCAAGGGGCTGTATGGGAACATGACCGTGGAGGAGGTCAAAGTGGAGCTGACGAGCCTGGGCTTCGAAGTGCTGAAGGTTGGCTAAGTACACTCTCGTAGGTCTAGGGCTCATCTACCGATATTTACGGTTGATCTGCCTAATGTAACTGACTCCACGGCCATTAAGACCCTTACAGACCTAGCCCACTGTAGAGTGCGTGTTGAAGACTACGTCCCTCCAGCGGTCCGTTGCAGTGCGGCCGGTGCCTCTGATTCCGGCATCTGGCCTGGAATTGTGAGGCGCCTCAAGTCTGCTCTCGGTGTGCTGGGAACCACCACGTAAGCCACTGTGAGGCTCCCGGCCGAAAGTGCGCCCTATGTGGGTCACTGGAGCATGGGGCACAGTGGAAGGGATGCCCTGTGCATAGGCGCCAAGCTGGACTACCGATGGCACCTGCAGCTCCAGGTAACCAGCAGATGTGGGACGTGGCATCCAGTCACTGCGGTTCCTATGCTGCAGTTACCCGACCTAACCCTCATCCCAATGTTGTGGCACCACAGAGGAGACCACCGCCTATGTCGCAAAAGAGTACAGCACCAGGACCACCTGCACCAACAGCACCGGTTCGAGAGGAGCCACAGCCGCAACGGACACCCAGACCAGCGAGGAGGCAACACACCGCAACAATCCCTCCCCCGCACAATCCACCATCCAAGCCAACATACACCCCTGATCCATCAGGAGAGCTGGGAACCATCACCCTAGACTCCACCTCAGAGTGGTTCTTCTTCCACCTAGGAGCTGGAGGCGTAGAAGCGAGTCACCTGCTGTTTATCAGCATACATGATTTCCTGTTCCATCACTTCCAATTCAAAGGACCTATCGAACAGCAAATAAAGTCATACCTACATGTGGTTGCTGGGCACGCACATGCAATGTCACGTTAACCAAGGACGAAATAGACAATAGACCCCATGAAATTCCATATACAACAATGGACAATGACAAACGCTTGAAATTCCTGTTCTGGAACTGCAGAGGAGGGCGCTCTAAGCTAAACGAACTCAAACATCACCTAGCACACAATCCAGCAATGTTAGTACTGCTCAATGAAACGTTCTTGAACGAAAATGCCCGCTTCTCCATCCCCGGATACCGCGTTTACCGCACTGACCGCCCAACCGGAGTAGCAAGATGAACCTCAATACTAGTATGCAATACAATAGACCATTACCAAAAATTTATCCCACAGCTAACTCACATGGAGGGAACAACAATTTCCATTAACATCAAAGATCGACCATTAACAGTAGTGAGCATATAGAACCCACCGGTACAACTTTTATATCAAGATTTAGACACAGTACTTAACTTAGGGTGGCAAGTCATAGTAGCAGGGGACTTCAATGCCTCACACGAAAGCTGGGGATACCACTCAAACAGTGTGACTGGCAATACCCTACACAGACACATGCCAAACAGCAATTATATAATCGCGCACACATACTTACATACTGAGCATACGTACATACGTCCATACGTACGTCCGTCCATCCGTCCGTCCGTCCATCCATCCATACCCAAAAACAGGCAACGACCAAACACACTAGATCTAGCCCTCTATAAAACACAACGTTTAGATATAACCTACGGCTAATAGACAGCCTAGCATCAGATCACAACGCGGTCCAAATTGAAATAGAAGAACCACCAACTCTTACCCCACCATCGCTAAGAAGGGATTTCCATCGTGTAAATTGGGAGGTCTTCCGCGAAAACTTAGACTCTCACCCCTAGGACCGCGAACCTCTGCAGGATGAGGAAACGGTACACAGACTGTTAAACTTGAGATGGCAATACAGGTGGCAATAAGCTCAACTCTCCCACTAAAAACCCCACCGAAACATGAAATAAACTACCCGCCGGACATAATCGTACTAAAGCGACAGCGAGATCGCGAAAGGCGTACATGACTGGTATAAGAAACATTGTACATAAAGTAAACCAGGCTACACTCAACAGCAAAATAAAGACACGGATAAGCGCAATACTGCAGCAACAATAAGAAAACACTGTTGTGAGTGCGCAAGAGGACAGCGCCAGATTTGGCAATTAACTAAAAGGTTGATTAAGGAACCACTCAAGGTGCCACCAATGAGCATACCGAATACCCCAAATAGATATGCCGAAACTACGGAAGGCAATGTGAACTTACTCGCAGACACATTCGAAGCAACCTGCTGTCCCAATCAAGAACCTAACGACGCAAACTTCAGCACGCAAGTAGAACAAAGTGTTGCCGACATCCTAACAAACTCTACACACAATAGAGCACGAAAAACGAACAAAGGGGAACTAAAGTGGTTAATTAAAAACCTCAAGAACACTAAAGCTCCTGGCCTCGACGGAATACCTAATTTGGTACTGAAGAACCTGGGTGACCTCGCATTAGAGACACTGCGATATCACAAACTACTGCCTACAATTTGGCTACTTTCCAAACCCATGGAAGCATGCCCGAGTTTTAATGTTCCCAATGCCGGGGAAGGACCCTAAGCTACCAAACAACTACAGGCCCATCAGCCTACTAAACACCATTAGTAAGGTGGCAGAAAAAGTCATACGGAAGCGACTAATTACCCACATCAAAAAGCACAACATACTCATTAATGAACAATTTGGCTTTCAGGCAAGCCATTCCACTACTCTACAGCTCACCAGATTTGTGGAAAATATTACGAATGGCTACAATACTAACCGATGAACAGCCGCTGTCTTTCTTGACATCCGACGTGCATTTGACACAGTGTATCATCCAGGCCTGTTTATACAAGCTGAGGAGATTAAACGTTCCTGATACCATCGTGAAACTTATAGTTAATTACATAAGCGAACGCACCTTCGAGGTAGTAATCAATGAAACCGCCTCAACTGCAAGACACATAAGAGCCAGGGTTCCCCAGGAGAGTATCCTGGGAACCGTATTATTCAACGCGTATATGAACGACATTCCCACCACCGCGAATACACAACTATCAATATACGCGGATGACACGACGATAACCACGCAGTCGTGGAAACAGGAGATGGCGGCAAGACGACTGCAAACCGCCCTTGATGAACTAACGCCCTGGTTATGCAGTTGGCGTATAAAGGTAAACACAACAAAATCACAATTGGTTTTGTTCACGCAGCGAACATCCCATAAAATTACCCTAAGGACACTCACACTATTTTAGGAAAATATCCAGTGGACCAATCACGTAAATTATCTCGGAGTAATACTTGATAAGACACTTACATTTCCTCAGCATGTGAAGAGCGTCAAACGAAAAGCAAACTATCAACTACACCGGCTATACCCCTTACTAAATAGAAACACAGAAATTAGCACTAAATTAGGTCTAATACTTTATAAAACACTGATAAGACCAATCATTACATAAGCAGCCCCTGTCTGGGGCCATTGCGCAAAGACACACATAAAACAGCTCCAAGTGCTTCAAAACAAAATACTAAGGATAATTACCAAAGTACCACGGACCGCAACAGTAGACATCCTCCACAACAATCTTAACATGCACACCATAGAACAATTTATTAAGCGGCTAGCCTTTAACATATACAAAAGTTGCAAGAATCACTTTAATCTCCTCATTACGAGTCTGGGACAGTATGACGCCAACATAGACAAACACGAAAGGCCCCTGTCGCTGTTTTACAGGACCATCCCGATAAACAATCACACTGATAACGAAGACGTGAATGGCTATCTCACTCAACTTATGCAACCAGCGAATTAACTAACAAAAAGCCAATCAAGACACCCACTGCCCTTCTGCGGACCTACAAGTCCTTGTACTACACAGTCAAGGCGGACCTGGGGGTAGAGCCCCCCCCCCCCCCACAAGCGGCACAGGCTCGCACCTGCATAAGAAAGGCAGGCTGCCCGCCATGTGCGCACTGATGACGACAATTTGCACACCAATGGACACGATTGACAGACGCAACCATAAGGCTAAGAAACATATATTAAGTTCCATTAACAAATAGTTATTATACGCTATACTTCAGTTAAGCTTGACGTTACCTATAGATACTATACTATACAATGATGATGCCCCCAGGCTGATTTTTTATGTCACCTGCATGTTATGTACAGTAGCATAGATACAACTTGACCCCCCCCCTCCCCCCATATACCGGAACTAGGAGAATTAGATTGGACTACTAACGACGTAAGCGCTATGCGCAGACCTGATTACATCCTGAACGCGTGGCACATTGCCTAAGATTACCAATGATGGAAAGGTGGGCCTCAGGGTCCTGTGACCATGACGACTTCCTCTCCAATACACCATAGCGGTTCTCCGCATAGAAATAACCGACAACTAAATCTGGGTGCTTAATGCGGGACCAGCAAAACATCGCCAGGGTTGCTGCCCTAGGTAGTGGAGAGTTTTTAGTATGTTTTCCACAATGGTGCACTCCACCGAGGCGAGGTGTGGGTAAATTCCATTTTTTCCTTCCATGCCTAAAAAAATGTTTAAAATGGAATTGAATTGAAGCATGGTAGATACTTTCTAAATGATTTACACTGAATCCTATAATTTCAACTTGCAAATTACAGGTAACACAGGTAGACTCTTACTTCTCACATGCATAATGTGGTCCTTCCATAAAAGAGTACTGCCTATATCAATCCAAGATATGTGATATTTTATCTCTTTCAATTGCTTACCAGTATGATCTGATACTGGTACATATGGTCTTTTAGATTAGATTGATTTGCGTTCAGTAGGTTCACTTGTAGCCAGAAAAGGCTGTGAACATTGAACATGTCTAGAGGTATAAAGTTTAATAGCATATATATGTACAAAAGTTAACATAAGAGACATATTATAGTACACAGGCAATATGAACAACAATATGGAAAACAAAGCAGGGATAATTATATATATGATACAAAATGAAACACTTTTTAAACCAGCTTTCACTTGGCTTATGCCAGTACGTCTCAACCTTTTTGCAATGGATACCATTCTTGTTATTTATTAAATACATATAGATTAAAAATAAACTTTCAGCTTGCATCAAATATTTATAAGTAATGATTTGTCATTGGAATAGTTAAATACTACTTATAGAGCTACAGAAGCATTATCAGGATAATTTGTCATTCAGATAATCTTATACAGAATAAAAAGATTTTGAGCAAAGGTACTCTCTAACAGCTTTTTTAAAAGCACCGAAATTATCAACTTTTTCTTTAAGAGCATTAGGAAGTGTGTCAAATATTTTGATAGTTTCATAATACACACCTTTCTGAAAGCAAGAAAGTTTAGCACTGGGATAATGGATATTATACTTTTGTCTAGCGTTTATTTTTTGAATTACATTATTTGTTGCAAATAAGGCACGATTGCATACAAAGAATTTTAGGATCGAGAATATATACATGCAAGGAAGCGTTAATATCTACAATCTTGTAAAAAGATCTTTACAGGAGCATCTGGTGTGGGTGTTAGTAATGATTCTTATAAGCCTCTTTTGCATAAGAAATATTTTTTTTTTTACTTTCTACTGAGTTGCCCCAAAATAATATTCCATATTCCATAATAGAGTTAAAGTATGCATAATATACTAATTTAAGTGTGTCCATAGAACTCACATTAACCAGCTCTCGGATAGCATAACAGGCAGAGCTAAGTTTAGGTAAGATATAATTTATGTGAGCTTTCCAATCTAAACATCTGTCCACTTGAAGGCCCAGAAATTTTATGCTGTCAATTTCTTCTAATAACATATCATTAATCCCGATTTCTATTTCAGTATGTGATGTACGACAGGTTATAAATTTGACCACTTTTGTTTTGTCTAGATTCACAGATAATTTGTTTGCTTTAAACCAGCATGACATACAGTTCAAAACATAATTCATTTTAATTATACGCTCGTTTAAATTTGTACTGGTCACCAGGACACTAGTGTCATCAGCAAAAAGAACTGTACTTGCAATGTCCTTTATATAAAGTGAGAGGTCATTTATATAGATAAGAAATAATAAAGGCCCTAACACGGAACCTTGGGGTACTCCATGAGTTACTATTTTCCAGTTCGAAGTTTGTTTTTCATAACCAATATCACTGACAGCTACTTCAACACTCTGTTTTCTTTCATTTAGATATGATACAAACCATCTTAAATGTTCATTTTTTAGCCCATAGAATTCCAGTTTTGCTATAAGAATGTCATGATTAACATAATCAAAAGCCTTTGCTAGATCACAAAAAATTCCACCTACATGTCTTTTATCATTTAAGGCAGTCAACACTTCATGTGTAAGTTTGTAAGTTGCATTATTAGTCGATATTCCCTTTCTGAATCCAAACTGATCACTGACAAGTTTGTTGTTACATTCAAGGTGTTTATACAGTCTGGTGAACATTACTTTTTCAAGAACTTTTGAAAATATTGGCAAGAGAGATATTGGTCTATAATTTGAAACATTATTGCGTTCGCCTTTTTTGAAAAGAGGTTTAACAACTGAGTATTTATTTCATTCTGTCAGGGAAAATACCTGTCTTTAGAGACTCATTTCATAAATAACTAAGGGGAATGCTAATTTGTGCGGAGCAAGATTTTAGGATTTTTGTAGTTATTTCATCATAACCAGAAGAATTCTTCATTTTTAAAGAGTCAATAATTTTATTTATTTCGGAAGGTGTAGTTAAACTGATTTTAAATGTAGGTACAGAGTTTGTGAAACTTGATCTTAGAAGTTCTAGTGCTGCATCTTTACTTCCATAATTAATATTTAATTTTTTTGTTACATCCAAAAAGAATTTGTTAAACAATTCTGCAACTACAAGAGGTTTGGCAATTTCATGATTGTCAACATTGAGTGTTATTGGGCAATTTTCTGATGAGTGTTTACGTGTCACATTTTTTATTATATTCCAAGTGGTTTTTATTTTATTGTCTGAGTTTTGAATTAGTTTATTATAATGCAATACTTTAGCTGCTATTATTACCTTCTTTAGAAGTTTACAATATTTTTTGTAGTAGTTTTTTAAATACAAATTGTTACTGATTCTAACTTGCTGATATAGTTCTCTTTTGTGCCTGCATGAGGTTTTAATTCCTAAAGTGAGCCAGGAATTGTCTTTTTTAAAGTTAAATGGTTTTTTGTACTTGGATGGGAAGCAATGCATTGAAGAAAGCTACTATATTTGTTGTTGGTTCCATTAATCTCATAAGTTTGTTTCCAAGATTGAAGTTTAAGGTTCTTACTAAATTCATTCAGAGTATTTTCATTTATTTCCCTATATTTAATATATGTGTATTTAGGTTTGAGTTTTAAATTTATCTTATCAATCCTTAGAATTTGTGCATCATGATCTGATAGTCCATTAGTTTTTGATGAGACAGAGCAAAATTTAGTTATATCTGAATTTACAAATATGTTATCAATAGCTGTGGATGAATTATTTTGGATTCTTATTGGAAAGTTAACTGTATGTGTCATGTGGTATGTGGTAAATAAAGAGCTAAGCTGTTCCCTTTGAAGACTTGATTTCAGATAATCTACATATATGTCACCACAAATGATTATTTCTCTTTTTGTTTTAAATAGAAAGTTCAGAGCATATTCTAATTGATTTTTAAAAATTTGAAAACTTCATAAGGGAGATCGACAAATGGCTACTATGACTAAGTTCAAATTCCAATTAACTGAACTGCACAGAGTTCGAGGTCTTTTTCATAGCAAAATCTGGATAAATCTAATGCTTTAAAGATCAGATCATTTCTAACATATATACAAACTCCACCTTTATGTAATTTTTTTCTACTATATTCTGCTCCTAAAGAGTACCCTTGCAATGAAATTGGCTTAAATTCCTGCTGTCAAGTGATGTTCAGAAATGCATAAAACGTGTGGTAGTTGAATTTCAGTATGCAGATTAATAGCTAGTTCATCTAATTTGTTTCTTATGCCTCTTATGTTTTGATGAAATACAGATAGACAGTGATTATTATTAATATTATTGATATTATTATCATTACTATTGTTCTTGAGAGGAGTCTTTTTAATTGAATTTATTGCCTTGAAGCTAGTAGGGATCATTGATTTAATTTGCCTAGAGTTACTGGGCTTATATTGGTTTAACCTAAAAAAGACCTTCTACTTGCAACAACAGGAATTTTGCCCTTAATTCTGTCAGCAATTAGAAGTGACAACTTCTCTTTGCCTCTAGAATTTAGGTGTAGACCATGAAGAGTGTAATTATCCCTGCTGATACTGTCAACATCTATCATACACATGTGAGAGGCTGCAGGCCCTAACAAGGCACGATCAAGTCTAAGATTCATGTCCCTCACCCTCCAATGAAGCTGAGGCTTGTCATGCCTATGGAAGAGACCCACTACCTTCACATTTGTAAGGCTGCTGGTCTTACTGATGTTACTCAGGTCCTTTTCAATGCAATAGTTACTAAATCTATCCAGGCTATTCCCTGGCCCTCCCACTATCACTACATGATCCCTCTTAGTAAAACCAGAAGTAAGTTTTACCAGGTCTTCTGTAACATCAGAGAGCCCAGCACTGGGTTTAACTATACCAACTACATCATAATCACAGCCCAAATTCCTTTTGAGCAGGGATGCTATGCGCCTCCCATGACTGCTACCCAGCAACAAGACTGCTTTTATCACACTTAACAGGTTCATCTAAATCCTGCTATTTGGAATTTGTGGCCTGATCAACATTCAGCGTTTCAAGAACACTGAATCTGTTGCTCAGTTGTACATGATGTTGGTCATCAGCTGAGAAACGCCTTTTCCTCCTGAGATTTCTCCTAGTTACCACTTGAAAGTTATTGGCCGAAATGTTTGAAGCTAAAACACTACTTTTAGTTTCTTTTTTGCACAAAACAAGCTCTTTTCTCAGGTTGAAAGTGGTTTCCTCGTGTTTTTTAACCAGTGTCTTATACATACAAAGTTCACAAACCATTCCGTACAATCTCTTACTTTCTCACTAACGGTGTTCGCACACGCCCAATGAAACCAAAACTTACATCCTGCACAGAAAATACCCTGACTAACCCTTCGACGACACGCACCACAATTACCACTAAGATCACACGATTTACCACTCATTTTAGCACACTACACCGACAAACACAAATGGACTAGATACAAAACGGTAGGCTTATTCAAGAGTTTTAATAAAAACACCAAAACCGTAGTCTTAATTACGTTAAATTTCAACACAAACACGTGCACAGAGATAATACACTAGCAGGAACACAGCAGTAATACACTGTAAACACTCCTACAAGTTTCACACAAATCCAATATGACGGTCTGAACAGCTGATTCACTGAGACAAAATAACTTGAATTTTCTTAAAAATTACCCTACACTGGAGGCTAACTTTATGATCACTATTACACAATAGGTGTATTACCTTCCTTGTACACTCTTTACCGGCCTGGCAATTAAGATTTCAGAGAAAATAAACAAAATTACGGGAGCCTTCACGCGCACTCTAATAGCACGCTAGCCCTCTAGCGGAAAAACATACATTTTGTATTAGAAACATTATCTTATTAAACTTAAATCAGTTATTCAATTCATTCAGGTCATGTTGTATATCAAGCAAATTTGGATGTTCCTTTTCTACCTAGCAAGTAACATACTTTGGAAGGACGTATCACAACCATACTTTCAGATGTTTTGTTGAGGTTTGATTTAAGATATTATGGTTTGTTTCCATAAGAGGCACATCAACTGTTTTCAAGGATAATCTGGAAAACCAGTAGTGCAATTACAATCGGTTACGGATATGTGTACCTATTAAAAAGATATAATAGCAGTCAGATATCAGTCCACAAACGCGAGAAAAACAAACAATTTCCATAAAATAAACATATTTCCATAACACATTTTTACCGTGGGTAGAATGCAGGTTTGTACGTTTCTACAAATATGTCTATAAGTGTATTTTATAACTATCTGTGACACCCTCCCGTAAATGTGGGCCACCGAGGAAACCTTTCCCCTAGGCCACATACCCACGGTGAGGGGATCTTTGTCGATGCGTTTCATGGATTCTAAGGATTTTTATCACCGAACACCGCACGCATTATTAACATTGTCCTCAAGAGTCAATTGTTATTGTTACCTGAAATGAAGGGAGCTAGTTTTCAGAAATTCACCTACATACCACCATATTATTAATGCCGCTTCTTTTCGGTAGTAGGAACCCCATACTTATCTGTATGCTATCAATTTCAGGGCATTTGAGAATGTATCGCGCTGTTGTCTACAGAAACATGACTTCGCAAGTTGATGCCAATTCTAAAAAACATTCCTCGCATTGTTCATCAGGTGTTCTGCGCGTCATACATGAAATGCCAAAATTATGGTATTTTTGATGATAGTTTGTCGGGCTAACAGCCAGGTCAGATTAGGGTAACTACCCAAGCTTTCAGCGACTAACTCTGCCGCCATCCTCAGGGGAACAGTTAGTCGCTGAAAGCTTGGGTAGTTACCCTAATCTGACCTGGCTGTTAGCCCGAGAAACTATCATCAATAATCAACGCCGGGAAAGCTTCAAGTCATTAATTATGGTATTTTTTTCAGGTACCGGCATTCACCTGCATGAAAGATAATAGCTCCCCCAAAATCCGTGGGAAAGGAGTGTAATTTGGTTTCTCTCGTTCAGAGACCAAATAACCACATTCTTTTGATGGGGGGAGGAAACAATTTATGTCAGGTGCCGATGGAAAACACATAACAGGGGGTTGAAATAATTTGCGTCCCACACGTACAGACCTGTATAGGCCCTCAAGTATGGGAGGAGGGCATTCTCTCGACAATGCCAGGGAGTCCGTGACATCTCTTTGACATAAGAAATGACACAATCTTTGACGGATTGGAATTAAAGGGGCCCATTAATCATAAGAAACATGTGACAGCAAAACACACCTGCAACTTCCACATGACAACTAGGGGGTGTGTGGGGGTGATTAATTGATTTAGGGGGTGTGACAACCTATTAAGAAGACTTCCAGCGTCGTTTTTTTGTAATTTATGTCCTCAAACGTTAAGTCATATCGGACGATGAATGGGTGAAATGATGCTCAAATGAGCCCGAGGTCCATCCAGCGTCGTGATTGGTCCCCTCTCCCTTTCGCTTGATATGCAAACTTCGCCGAGAGGTACTCTACCTACCTACCTACCTACCTACCTCCCTTCCTCCCTGCCTGCCTGCCCGCCGGCCTGCCTGCCTGCCCGCCTGCCTGCCCACCTGCCTGCCCACCTACCTACCCACCCACCTACCCACCCAACCACCTCCCTACCTACCTGCCTGCCTGCCTGCCTGCCCGCCGGCCTGCCTGCCCGCCTGCCTGCCCACCTGCCTGCCCACCTACCTACCCACCCACCTACCCACCCAACCACCTCCCTACCTACCTGCCTGCCTGCCTGCCTGCCTGCCTACCTACCTACCTACCTACCTACCTACCTACCTACCTACCAACATTACCCTTAACATGCTGATCGACTTCCTTTCATTGAAACCTACACAAAGTAAACGGAGGACATTTTTAGAGTTACAGAAAACGAGAATTTTGTAAAAAATATAATTGAAACAATTTTGTTAGAAATTTTTACAGGTTGGTTAATTGTGAAAATTAGATTATCTGTTTATTGTAGAATTAACAGAAAACAATTTTCCTATTACTGGTGAGTCCTGTATGTACTGGATCAATTAATATATCAGTGCATTTTTGGCTTTCTTCACTTTCATTTTATAGTATTTACATTCACTCATTCATACATACAGTAAGTACGCTGTTACTGAATGTTACAAACCCCTTTTGTGTTCCAAAGAGCTGTTTTGATTATGATTGCTTTAAGCAGGGAAAGTAGGAAGATATATCACTAGTCAGGGAGTTCGAAGCGACACCGAACAAATATATAGAAGTAGTTGCTCGTTTTTTCGCAATTTTTACGACCTCCAACATTTTAGTCATATCGGACGATGAATGCTTCTATGTGAAACATATACATGATATTTCAGAAATAATTTTACAAACTTTAGGTATGGATTCCACACACCAAAAAAGGGAAAAGTTTCATATGAATATATGCCCCGTAAACCTTGGTTTTCACATTATTCCTATCACCATGAAAGTGTGAGTTTAATGGCCTTCGGGATCCAATCTCAAAAGTTCATTTCTCTATGCACTCATAGAAGGCTTATACCTATTGTACTACATACGGTAGATGGCGAAGTGTTGACATGGATACTTATTTACATTTGTCATTTGTTATTAGTCTGTCTTCAACGTTTCAATTGTGTACGTGTAGTGAGTTAACTGCACGTGTTTCGTTCCACCATGGCTGCATATTCATTTCGTGAACAAGTAGATATGATTTTTATGTATGGCCGCGCGAATGATAATCGACGAGAGGCTGCACGGCTCTATCAGATGGGGTTTCCAGATCAAATACAACCGAGTTATCCATCCTCTGTTGCTGTTTATCGTCGCCTTGCTGAGACAGGAAGCGTTGCACCACGCACTATTGATCGAGGACGTCCAAGAGTTTCGTACGCTGGAACGCGAAGAACAGATATTAAATGTGTCGAAGACGAGCCATGTATCAGTACAAGTCAATTGGCTGTGGTATCTGGTGCATCGCACGTGACAGCATGGAGGGTACTTCACGAGCAGTTTCTCTATCCATATCGATTTCAACGTGTGCAGGGCCTCTAGCCTGACGATTATCCATCACGGGATAACTTTTGCAGATGGTTTGTAGCACAAACAGCCAATCCATTATTTTTCTTGTCAATTTTGTTTACAGGCGAGGCAACGTTTGGGAGAGATGGGATTACTAATTTCCACATAGTACACGTATGGGCAGATCGTAATCCTCATGCTAAACATCAGCAACAGTTTAGTCTGAATGTGTGGGCTGCCATTGTAGGTGACTGTCTGGTACGTCTATAATTTTACCTGCACGCCTTACCTGGTGCTGTCTACAGAGCCTTTATCCAGTACACTCTTTCCGATCTACTTCACATGTGGTTTATGCATCATGTGTCTCCGGCATATTTTAGTCGCATTGTTCGAGATGCACCGACTGGTATCTACGATTACCTATGGATAGGCAGAGGAGGACGGGTTTCATAGCCTGCATGTTCCCCCGACTTCAATCCGATGGATTTTTACCTCTCGAGGCACCTTAAATCATTGGTCTATGGAACCGCCGTCCCGGATGCAGAAATGCGTCATCGACGTGCCATAGAAGCCTGCGTAACCATTCGCCACCATCCCGGAGTTTTTGAAACGGTGCGATATTCCATGATTCGACGTGTACAGGCAGACGTAAGCAAGAGGAGGACATTTTGAGCATTTATTATGAGTTTTGTGTGTTCTAAGTGTACCGCTGTGTTAAACACGTCCTATCGAGAAAACAAAGCATTGTGGGACATATGTTCATATGACATTTTTTCCGTCTTTTGGTCTGAGGAGCCCATACCCGAAGTTTCTACAAGAATTTCTGAAACATCCTGGAGATAGTTTTACCGCCATTAGAGCCGCATAAAAGACGCTCCAGAATAAACGTAGATTAGGCAGTGACAGGAACAACGCCGCGTTCCTCACGCTATCGAAGTTAACGGGTAGGTGACAACACAGCGTGCCACCTACTGTAGCTGTTTGTAAACAAACTGACATATTTCACGGTAGCTTGCTAATATTAAGAATTTCTTTGAATTATAAAACTGCAATCAAGAAGCAATTCTGTAGTTATTTGTTTATGGATGTTTAACGTGTTCCCACAGTGCATTATAACAGTGGATAACGGCAAATAAGGTGGTGGACATATGCAACTTAAAAGGGAAGTTAATGTTAGTGAGATTGAGATGGAAGCATTAGATGATAAAATGAACAGAGGACCACATCAACGAATTGTAGATAAAGTTAACCAATGCTAAATGCCTTATGCAATAAGATAAGCGTTTTATTTCAATTTGTTTAATAACACCAAACAAAGCATTTGTAACTGAAACAGGAAGCTGTAGATTTTACAGTAACTGGTTGAAACCACTGTACAATTAAGATCATAGCAAAATGAGCAATTTTGGAACGGTTCGAGTCATTATCGACCTTTTCACAAGTAACTGCCCACTGCCCCATTACCTGAAAGCGAGGCTACGGTCACTGATATAGGGCCAGGAGCAATGTTTTTGTTTTTGTGGCCGGTGTCTCCCAATAACAACGTTTGAGTTTCGCACACGAGTGGATTTTGCGCTGCCTAATTACAAAATAATATAATATATGCATCAAATTATACGTAAGACAATTTCGGAGCTGCGACACCAATATTCGGACTAGTTAATTGATAAACTACGAAACGGCTGTATTCATTCAGTGTCGTTTCGAAACAACCTGTATACCACCCGGTTTTGGACCTTCTCAACACAATTCCCTTTTTGGAATTGCCAGGTACAATTGTCATTTTCAACTTAAAAATCGTTACGAACTGCTCATTGGAGTGTTTCTACAAATTCCCAAGCTTGTTTATGCAGGCACTGCTTGGCGTTCAAGGTTATCTAATTATCCCATTCCAAACTCTGTTTTAAATCCACCCATTGTATGCAAGAACACTGAAATTCTTTGCATTCAGAAAATTGCTGGCCGATCTCTCTGTCTTTTAGGAAAGTAGCTTCAAAATATCTACATTTACTGCAAAAGCCATTGGCTTGTGCTCAAGTCTACGTCCACTTATTATTTGGTGATGTGAAGTGTTTCAAACTTTGACTCAAAATTAAATTGATAAAATGTCGTGACTTTATAACTTCTATTTGTTATAATTAGTTTTTTTGAGCTTAAAAACCATAAAATGGGCACTTTGGGCTAAAATAGGAAATTTTAGGTTTTACAATACATTCACAGAAGCTCCAGTTTTGCATGAAAAGTATATATATATATATATATATATAATTGGATTTTGATTATTTCTTAAAGAAAAAATATGCATTAAACCTAAAATCCAGGTCTATTAATAATATAGCAGGCCTCTGTCATGTGTGACATATTTTTAAAAAATTAGTGCTAAAACTACATAATTGCAACATTTATGGGCATTTTTGTCCAATAAACTGAGGTAAATGTACTATTGTCACAACGTGATGCAGTTATAGGTTGTGACACTATTTTCCATAGTTTCTCAGTGGGTTAATTTTGTTTACTGTCTAGTTCTCTATGAATGTTTTTGAAGCATTTCATGAACGTGATCTCCCCCTCTGTTGGGCAGCAGTACAGGTATGTAGCATCTGAAGCCGGTAGTTTATCACTAGCTTTGCCGTGTGATATTCATTCTGCATCAATGATTTCTAAATGTTCCAGCAAAAGCTTGCGCAACACACCACCGAATCCACATCACCCAGTAAGTCACTTCAACTAAATAGACAAAATGATTGTATAGACACAGAGGCCATTTTCTTCTACGAATGTAATGGCTCCAGATCGGTCACAAAGATCAACACTTGCCAGTGTCTATTTACAAAACTGAAGCTGCTGACAGTAAAGCAAACAAAGTATTTTGACTTTGTGGGTTCGTGGAATATAAGGTCTAGTTTGCAGCAGTTCAAAATGCTCCTTATTTCCAGTAGAAACGCGTTTTGTACAGTCCTGAGAGCAGCAGGATGCCGTACCATACAGTCTCTCATTGCTTCATCACACGTAAACAAACAACAGAAATTACTGCAGTACACTTCAAATGGACACAAACACACACACAAACACACACACACACACAATAAACAGCTCACTGGCGACTTCATTCACGACTGATTCCCGCTCTGACAGCCACGGCACTTATATGCCTCAACTCATTGTAATAAAACCCACTGGATCACTGGGAAGCTGCCCAAGTTTCAGGGCCTTTCACGAAGCAGCATGAAATTCCAGATTATCAACACCTCGTTCCCTCTCGGCAAGAGCACAGCGCTAGCGTGCGTTGGCGTAGCTTGGGTCACTGTCTGTCTCTTTATTTCCCCGCGTCTCTCTCTTTTCTCGTTCGGCGTTTGCCTACGCAGCAGCAAACCAATGCCCGGAACACTGCTCCCTCCTCAAGGCTGGTCGTCCCGAACAGCACCATCGTAGTGAGCCAGACGGTCCAGATGTTCCACCAACATCTTTCCCCTGTGCACCTTCTATATGCGGTACACCGTGTCGTTAATTCCCTTAACCACCCGGTACGATCCTTGCCACGGTTGTTGAAGTTTTGGGCAGCATCCCTCGGTCCTGGTAGGGCGGTACAACCAGACCAGGTCACCTTGCTTAATCCCGGTGGTGCCGTGTGTTGACGAGTGGTAGGACAGCGAGAACATTGGCACATTGACGTCCCAGTCTCGCTGATGGCTAGCCACTACTTTTCCCAGATGTTCTTCCAGTATCTTAATGTACCCCTCAACCAGGCCGTCCGACTGCGGGTGTAGAGGTGTGTGCGGGTTTTTGTTCACCCCAGGTCTTTCCAGTGCCTGCTTCATCAGGTTAGACTCAAAATTGGCGCACTGATCACTGCGGATTTCTAACGGCATTCCAAAACAGCAGAATAGTTGCTCCACGATGCAGTCTGCAATTGTCTTCGCCTCCTGGTTCGGGATGACATACACCTGCTACCATTTGGTGAAGTAGTCCACGGTCACCATTAAGTACTTGTTGCCTCGGTCGGACACTGGGAATGGTCCAGCTATGTCGACAGCGATGCGTTCGAGTGGCGCTCTGACGTTTTACTGCTGCATGCGACCCCGGCTCCTAGTTAGGAGCCCGCGACTCTCCGCGCACACGTGACATTGACGGCATCATCTCTCAGCGTCTGCTCGGAGCCTCAGCCAGTGGTAGCGTTGTCGGAGTTTGTCGATCGTTCGGTTTACTCCCAAGTGTACTCCTGAAGTAACGGCGTGCACTTCCTCTAAGACTTCCGGGACCTTACTCCGGGGAAGTCCAACTGCTCTCTCTGCGCCTTCCCTTTGGGTGATTCCAATATCCGGAACAGCCCACCCTCTTTGATCTTCAATGAGTTCCATTGGGACCAGTACGACTTATACGCAGCGCTTCTGGGTGCAATGTCCTCCCAGGCCGGTTTTGTCCCTGCCTCCACTTCTCTCAAGACAGGCTCCAAGTCTGCAGCCGCCAGCTGCTCCCTCCTCAAGCGTGATCTATACCAACCGTCTATAGGCAATGCCGTGACCACTCTGGCAGCTGCGGCACGCTGCTCCTCTTCCACTTTTGTGCACTGACCACACTCTTCCAGGCAGGGTCTTCGAGACATGCGTTGGCGTGGCTCTTCCCTCTACGATGTTTGGAGGTGAAGTCCTACTCCTGCAGCCTCTGCACCCAACGAGCTGTCTGGCCTTACAGGTTCCTAAAGCTGAGTAGCCAAGTTAGGGCTCAGTGGTCAGTCCTCAAGTGGAATGGCTTACCGTACAGGTGATTGTTAAAGTTTTCCAAGGTCTTTACTACCACCAGCCGCCCTCGCCGGGTTACGCAGAAGTTCTTCTCTGCCTTGGACAGCGTCTTGTTTTAATAGGCTATCATTCGCACGTGGCCCTTCTGGACTTCGGATAGGACGCCTCCTAAGCAATGGTCGCTGGCGTTGGTGTCCACAATGAAGGCGCCACCTGGTTGTGAAAATCCCAAAAATTGGAGCATATCAAACTGTCTTTTTCAGCTGCTGGAAAGCGACTTCTGCATCCTCCATCCACACATAAGGCCGGTGTTCCTCTGTTAGGCGGTTGAGGAGTTTGGTGATGTTGGAAAACAGCTTTATAAAGCGGAGGTAATAGCTGCACAGCCCCAGGAAACTGCTCAAATCTCTTTTATCCTTTGGGCGAGGCCAATCTCTCACAGCTTGTGCCTTCTCCGGGTCTGTGGCCACTCCGGTTGGTGAGACTATGTGGCCCAAGTAGTTGACTTCCTGGCAGAAGTGCTGGCGCTTCTTCGCGTTCAGCTTCAGGTTTGCCACCTGCAGTCTCTGTAACACCTTTCCCAGGTTGTCGAGATGATGATGTCGTCCAGATAAAGCAGGCAAGCGTCATAAAACAATCATCTCATTACTGACTAAATGAGGCATTCGAAGGTAGCTGGTGAGTTGCAGAGACCAAAGGGTATAAGTGTGAACTTCCAAAGCGTTTGACCTGTCAGGAATGCGGTTTTCTCCTTGTCTCTCGGGTCTAGAGCCACCTGCCAGTAACCCGACCTCAGATCCAGGGTCGAGAACCATTGCGCACCCCAAGCGTGTCCAAGGTGACGTCAATCCGGGATAAGCAGAAGCAGTTGTTTCCTGATCACAGCGTTCAGGTTCCTGCAGTCCACGCAGAAGCGTATCTCGCCATTCTTCTTCGTTACCAATATTACAGGGGAACACCAAGGGCTGTCAGACCCTTCAATCATTCCCCTGGAACTCATCTCCTCCAGCAGGTCCCGCACGGCCGTTTGGTTTGCCAGCGGAACGCGTCTGGATGGTTGCCGAATAGGACGGGCGTCTCCGGTATCGATGCGGTGAAGCGCTCGCTCCGTAGTTGCTGTTGCCATGGCTGAAGACGCGCTGGCATCGTCTCAGCAGTTCTCGAACCTTCACGAGCTCTTCTAGGGTAAGGTGGTCGGCCACCCTCTCCAGTAAGCCTTCCAGCTGGGGCCCCACGTGTTGCGTCGGCACCGGTTCCTGGTTATAGTTATGGTTGATTAGCTTTACGCTAACCACGGACTCGCACGTCCCCAACTCCATCCCAGCCTGGACGTCGTGATCGGTGTCCGTTGGATTAAGCAGCTTCGCCGGCACCTCCTCTCGACATGGTAACAATGACCTGGCTACACAAAGTCCGTGCACATGTGTATTCCAGTCCAGCATCATGTTCTTCGTCCGCTGGACTTCCACTCGCACCGTAACCACCACGTCGCTTCTCGCGGGGACAACCACGTCTTCTTTCAGCATGATCCTGCAGATTCCAAGTCGTTATTCGGGGTGGCGGAGTATCACCTCTTCTCTATTTATCCGCAGGACCTACCTGCCGACGTCGACAGTCGCCTCGTTGCTCCTGAGGGCATCCAATTCCACTATCACAACGCAGCCAAATGCACGACGAACACCCACTGACGCACGGCACCCCACCCCAAGGTCAACTTCAACAGGACCTGCCTCTTCACGGGCAAGTTTCGCCTAATTCCGTAACTAGCTGGTATGGTCGGCTCGGTTTTTCTCGACGGCAAACCCTGGCTACGTCAGCTCTGATGACTATCAAGGCTTCCCCGGTGTCCAAAATTACGCGGCAAGGCCTCCCTTTCACCCAACCGTCCGAATTGAGGTTGACATCCATACGCCAGCTGAAGGCGCGGTGTCAATAGAAGAGAAGGTGGTAATGGCACCGAAGTACCCCTCGCCACACCGGCCCTTACTCGTCTTCCGACTGCTCTCCCTGGTGTAATCAATCTGCCTCCAGGTGTCCTGGCTGGTTACCCCCAAAACACGCCACTTGGTTTTCGCCGGCGACCCTCGGCTGGTCTTCCGTCTCCATTGTAGAGGATACTGCTTCTTCTGGAGGTCGGGGTAGCCGTCACCTTGGCCGCCTCCATCCTCAATGCGAGGAGGAGGAGACCGTTAACGCCTCGTGGATAGTCTTGTACTTTTCGAGCATTAGGCGCTGACTTATCTCGAAGTACCGTACCCGGTCAACGAACGTGTAGACGGCTTCGCGGGATACGAACTCGGGTGGGAGCCCGACTAAGGCTTTTTTGGCCAGGTGTTCGATTGCCAGGGCGACCTCCTGCAGCGTCTCCCCTGGCTGCTGCGAGCTAGATTTCTGTGGTAGGCTGCGACAAAGCGGTGCTTTCCGAAGCGGTTTTCCAGGGCTTCCCAATTCTCCTTGGGTCCCGTTGCTATCTGGACCGCGTTCAGCACCTCTGCGACCCACCCCTGGAGGCTGACTATTAGCTGTGCGGCCTCCTCTTCTGGCGACCACTTGTGCTTGGCCACTGTGTCGAATTGGCGGCGAAAGACTTCGAAAGTTGTCGTGCCATCGTACTTTGGTGATTTGACGCGCGCAGATGTGTCGCGTCCCGTCACGTAGACCTTCAAATCCTTTAATATTTTGTTGACGATGTCCTCCACCATGGCGTTCAGGGAGTTGGTGGTGCTGTCGGGCTTTTTCTCTAGGTCATTAACGCCGTTTGGCAGGTCTTTGACGCGCTCGTCCACTTGACCCATCCGCTTGCGCAGGTCCGTGACGTCATCCCTCACGCCAGGCAACTGCGCTTCAAATTTGGCGGCGAGAGCCTTGTTCGCAGCCTTCATTTGTGTGGCTAGGCTGTCGTATGCCGCTTTCATATCCGTGGTTAATTTGGCCTTCATTTCAGTCATCGTCGCGGCCAGGTTGTTATTTGTCATTTTCATTTCCGCTATTTGCCATGCTATGCCATTTGCCACCTTTATTTCCGTGGCCAAGGTGTCATTCTCTATCTTCATTTATTTTAGCTCCGCGACCAGGTAGTTATTTGCCACTTCTGTTTTCGCAGCGAGGGTGTCATTCTCTGTGCTCATTTTTTCAGCTCTTCTAAAATCTTTGCCAATGCAGTTTCCATCGCCGTGTTGCACTCCTGACACCAAATGTGACTTTGTGGGTTCGTAGAATAAAAAGTATAGTTTGCAGCAGTTGAAAAGGCTCTTTATTTCCAGTAGAAACATACTTTGTATAGCCCTGGCGGCAGCAGCAGGATGACGTAATATACACCAACACAGTCCCTCGTTTTTTCATCACACGAAAACAAACAAAAGAAATTACTGCGGTAAACTTCAAGTGGCTATACACATATAAACAGCTCACTAGCGATTACATTCACTCATTTCCATTTCACTTCTCTTCGAACCTTCGAAGAGAGAACATCTCAACTGGACTCGTCTCCAAGACACTGCTAGCATCGCAGAAGCACAGAAGAGCCTGACTAGCCTCTTTGAGGCGAGAGAAAAGGATCCGAGTCAGCTAGAACTTCAATTATTAACAAAGTGACTGAGTAGAACAGTAAGACCGCAGCCAACAGTCCTTGTGACTGGTTTTACGGCGCCTTTTAAGGGTTGGTCCGCTACTGTTCGGGCTTTTAATCGCCCTAGACTTGTTCTGTCATATCTTCTTCTTTTTCCTCTTTTCAATCATAAACATTACACAAAAGGGGTCTTAGTACCCCTTTTTGATCACATATTCATCCTCACATCTGATTGGTCATTGCATTACCCTTTTCCATTGGTCAATCATGTCCAACACCAAAGCACCAACCACAGCTAACATGAAGGCACACCCCGCTACTAATAGTCAGCCTTCTACGACTAACCCAAATTGCTCTACCAACGTCATGTGTACAGCCAGCTCCACACCTCTGCCAGTAGAGGCTCATGCAGCCCCAGCCACCTCATTGGAACTTCATCCTCATGACTACTATTTGCTAGGGAGCGACATGGCAAGCTTCTTAGGAGAAGCTTTGATAGAACAGCCTACTTATCCGTTGAATCGAGGTGACATACGGATATTACGAATGGAAAGGCAAGCAAGGGCAAAGTATCTAAATCAGACAGATGCAGAAATGTTCTCCGTCTCTACCTAAGAGGAGACCTGCCTTACCTCTGCTGCCTTTAAGATTTACTCCTATCACCGACAAAAGATTGACAAAATTGCCAATTACCTAATGGAAAATGATAGACATCCAATGGACTCCTGGCAAACCCCTGCACCGAAAAGAGCTGCCACAGATTCGAAAAGCAACTCAAATATACCACCCCCACCCAAGACTTCAAACAGTTTTGCTGCTCTTGGAGAAAATAACATCGATAATGAGTTTCCGTCACTTCCAGAGATAAACCAAAAGCGACGCAAATGTTCCAAATCTCCTCCACCTGCTGAGAGCATGGAAGAGGATCAAATAGTTGAATCTGCACCTCCTACCATCAACCAAATCCCATCTAATACTAATGCTCAAGGAGTAAATAAATCAAACAAAACCACACCCATCTTTCTACGAGATCCGGCACAAGCCCGCGACCTTACGAAAGCTCTACATGAAGGTCACCCAGAAACTAAATTCACAATTAAAAACAAGATCCGCTCCATCACTTTCTCAGCTGCCACACCTGCTGACCACAGGTTAATATGAAAATGTTTGACTGAACGGAAGGTGCAATTTCTCATCAACTTGCTGCCAGACGAGAAATTAATGTACGTCACCTTGAAAGACGTACCCATGTACGTAACCGAAACTGACGTACAGGAACTTCTTCTAAATCTGAAATATCCAGTAGAGCGCGTTGGACAACTTCGTTCAACTCGCTCAATGAATCAACAAAAGCTGCCACACTTCAGAGTAGCTCTGCGGATGGAGCCCAGGTCCACTATCTACAAGGAAACCCAAATGTTCGATGCCATAATATGCAACTGTGGAGGAGAGCACTCCTGCTGCTATGCAAACTGTACTGTCTGGCAGGAAGCCAGAATTGAAATGGAGTTGAACAAAAATGGGCAACGCACACGTTTCGACGCTGCTCCAAAGGTTCCAAACCCGCAAGGTATCCCCAAGGAAGCATTTAAGGGTACTCGCTAGCCTGGACTCCCTCCAACTAGAAGACCACAATATAAAAACTACGCTGCTGCCCTTACTGCTTCTACAACACAACATGGTCCGCTCCAACGGACTCCTGAACCTGAGTCACAAGCTCCTCCTCAGCAACCACAAACGTTAGCAGCTCCACCTAAGTTGAAAACACCATCCCAACGCCCACATACAAACAGGCCAATACCTGAAAAGGCTCCATCTGTACCTGCACCAAACAACATGCCTGCGTACCCAATAGTAACAAACGGCGAATCTAGAGCGCCTATGCAACAACGGCTATTGACTCGCCCTACCACTATCCACTCTTTACCACAGCAACCTAAGCCATCTGTCTCCGATGAGCAATTTCTGAGCCTTATGTCCAGGATTCCCCTCTCCCTGCAGGCGGACTTTGCAGCTGTACTAGCTGATGCCCCACCACGAACTATTTTGGTACACACAGTCTTTATCTTCATGGGTAACAATGGCGGACATCACTAACATCATAAGTAACCTCATCAGTCTACACATTTGTTCCTGGAATGCAAATGGATTGCGACATAAATTAAGGGAGGCCATAAATTTCATTGCGGTGAATAAACTTGACATCTTCCTTGTACAGGAGACTCACCTAGCTCCTCGTTATAAGGCCAACATACCAGGAATGATTTGCCACAGAACTGATCGTCCGGATGGTTATGGTGGGACCGCAGTATACATACAAAGGACTATCCTTCATCATCGCCTTCACCTGCCAACTGTTGATGGTCTAGAAGGAACAGGAATCCAAGTCACCACTGACAAGGGACCCCTCAATATTTACTCGGTGTACATCCCACCGAGCAGAGCGATCTCTCATCGCGACCTAGACCTCATATTCACTGGCTCTCCCACTGTAGCTATGGGAATTATAATGCCAAGAGCATGCTGTGGATCTGCACCACTACCAACAGTCGTGGACGTCTGCTGGAGCGATACATTGAGCAAAAACATCTGGTTGTGCTTGCTCCTACCTCTCCCACCATAACACATGGTGATCGTAGTCCCCCAGATTGGCTGTATATAGCCCTGTTATCGAACATACGCAGTCGCCCAACAATATTCACTCTTCCTGAGCTTTCCTCTGATCATTTTCCCATTCTTCTATTGTATAAGGCAAAACTAACGCCTAAATCCTTACCTTCCCACGCCTACCCCAGACTAACTAATTGGAGTAAATTCTCTAAAATGATGACTGAAAAACCCGCCAATATTCATCCATGCAAAATATTTGCGGCAGCTGATGATCTTGAAAGCTACATCACCACTAACATGGCTGCAGCCATGCGTGAAGCCACTCCTGCCCGCAAAATTCCATATAGTCCCCTCAAAGCCCTCCCACAACACTTGTGGCATCTCATCGCAGCCAAGAACAGAGCACGGCGAAAATTCCAATACACACGCCAACCACAAGACAAGAGGGAATGGAACCGCCTCCAAGCAGCAGTAAAGTTGGAACTTTCTGACCACTTCAATGAAGATTGGGAAAGAAAATTATGTACTCTCGATACCACTGATTGTTCTCTCTGGGGAATGTCTAAGGCTATGCTTCGCATAGCCACCTCAGATCCGCCACTTACTGATGGAAATCGAGTAGCACAATCTTCCAGAGTAAATGTCGAACTCTTAGCCGAACACCTGGCTGCTACTTTCCATCCAGCAGAATCCCCTGATAATGAACAGGTAGCTGAAATTGAAGGAGTGGTCCAGCAATTTTTTGCCTCTCCCTACAACTCAGATGAAGTGCTCCTCACCAACACCGCTGAGGTCAGTAGTCTAATAGCTTCAGTCCGACCCTACAAAGCTGCTGGTTGCGACTCCATACCATACGCTGCTTTTAAGGCACTCCCGCAGAACTGGATAGCCCTGATAGTTCATCTGTTCAACAGCCTGCTCCTTCTGTCATATTTTCCTGCAAAATGGAAACATGCAAGAATCATTACCATCCCCAAACCTGGCAAGGATTCTAAACAAATTACAAACCATTGTCCCATTAGGTTGCTACCAGCTATTAGTAAACTGTTTGAGAAGGTACTCCAACATCGCCTTCAAAATCTGCTGGACGAGCTAAACATCCTTCACCCAGAGCAATTTGGCTTTCGCCGCTGCCACTCCACATCATACCAACTTCTACGTCTGGTTGACGAGGTAACCCGAGCCTTCAATAACAGAAAGTATGTTGCAGCTCTATTCCTGGACATCTCAAAGGCCTTCGACTCCATTTGGCATCAAGGCCTTCTTTACCGACTGATCACATACAACTTTCCTCCCTACATAACTCATATTGTCAATCATTACCTTACTCATCGCACCTTCTCCGTTGTCAGAGATGACATTACTTCCCGACCCTATCTTATCAATACAGGGGTGCTCCAAGGTAGTGTACTTGGCCCCTCTTTTTTCTTAACCTATATCAACACCCTTCCCACTATCTGGAGCTGCAGTCTGTACCTGTTCGCTGATGACAGCAATCACCACAGCCTCTTGTCGACACCTCACGGTTGTACAACGTCTTCACCGCTATGCTGACATGATTTCCGCCTGGTTTCTCACATGGCGTCTACGCATAAACGCCATAAAATCACAGGCAGTTACCTTCACCCGTCGCCAAATTCAAGACGTTCCAGAACTCCACATATCAGGAGAAGACATTCCCTGGAGTAATCAGGCCCAATACCTTGGAGTCCAGCTTGACATGCGTCTCACATGGAAGACACACATTGTATCCGTTGTGTCAAAAATCACAAAACGAATGGGTATGTTATACCCGTTATACAACAAAAAGTCACCTATGAGTCTCAGAAATAAGATTCTCATATAACAACAAATATTGAGACCGGCTATTACTTATGCATGTAAAGTCTGGAGTGCTGCAGCATCTTCACACTTAAACAAACTCCAGGTCCTGCAGAACCGTTTTCTCCGAAATGCTACAGGGGCTGATTGGTATATCCCCAACACCAACATACACAATGACCTCTCATTTCCCACTCTCACCAATTACATCTTAACCCTTTCGCACAAGTTCTATTCCAACCTACCATCCAGTCTCAACCATCTTATCAGGGGTCTCGGGGAATATGATATAGACCCCGGGGCTATCTACAAACACCCACGAACCACTCTAGGCTTACCATAAATTCCAACATCCCCATCATATACCATTTCTATCTTTCGATCTCTTCTCTTTCTCATCAA
The DNA here is from genome assembly GCA_030765055.1 of Mantis religiosa. NCBI lineage: Eukaryota > Metazoa > Arthropoda > Insecta > Mantodea > Mantidae > Mantis > Mantis religiosa. Next base: position 78,162,368 of record CM060948.1, read on the forward strand.
ACATAAAAAACACCCCAGAACAAAATCTAACCATCTACTCATCGCCCGATGACTTAATCCCCACATAATGCCAGTAAGGGATAGTATCTCGGGATGGCAACAAGTCGAAGGCCCCTGCTCCATGGATCAGGGTTCACCTTCAACGACACCTTCGTGCTGTGTGTTTAGCAATTCCATTCACGACTGACTACTACTCTGACCGCTACGGCACTTATATACTTCCATTCTTTATTCTAGAACGCACTGGATCGCTCGGAAGCTGCCGAAGTTTCAAGGCCTTTCATGAAGCAGCGCGAAATTCCAGACTATCTCCGTCTGTTTCCCTCTCGGCAAGGGTACAGCGCTAGCGCGCGTGGACCTGGCTTCAGGCACTTTCTGTCTCTTTCTTTCTATGCTCCTCTCTCTCGGCGTTCACCTACGCAGCAGCAAATCAATTCCTAGCGACAATATTAAGAATACCTAACTATAGTAACACAACTTCACTATTACTTATCTTATTCATAATCCTTTGGGACCGGTTTCTAAGCAACGTTTACTTCATTTTCAACCTTCCAGCCTGACACGGTGACACTAACACACTGCCTGGCTGACCTTGACCACTTCCGGAACTTGAAGAATAGCTCCCTACCTTATTACCATCTACTGGGGACAAAAAAAAAACTTATTGATGGCATCTACTTGCGGGATATCAAAATTCACGGAGCGTTCTTTATTTTGCAAAATAAATATATTCTCCCAAACCATTAAATCTATCGGTCCGTTCAATTGCGCGGTTGAGTTGTGAGTTTATTTGTGGCTGCAGCTTATTTTCAACACAAGGAGACGAAGAGACACATTCTTATTGTCCTTCCATTTAATGACATAGGCTTTTTTGTCCCGCACTTTTTCATCCCGTTGATTTCATTAACTGTGCATCAGTCTTTAAATTTTGTACAATATCACAAATACAGTTTTTATAAATATAACAAATTTTGCAAGTAGATCTTTCTTCACAAGTATATAAATGATTTTATGCTGGTGAAAAATCGATCTGTGTAAAGGCAATGACCATTACTTTGAGATATCATTCCCACAGCAGTTTAATTACAGCAACTCCTAGGTTTAATTTCTTTAGAGCCATACCTAAAGCTATACCGTCATAAAAATGAAAATCTAAAACTACTCAAGATCTGTGAGCACACAGCATTTCAAATACACCGGGTTTGGTTTGGAAAGAACATTTCGAAACAAACGCTTTTCAGAAAATGCTACCATCGGTTTCTCCAAAGATAAATGACTTCATAGTAGATTACGCCATCTTCCCTATTGCTATCTGTCAGTAGTCTAACCTTTCATAACATATAATTTTCTTCATATTCTCTTCATTATCTACAAAATGCATACAACTTCTCAGTTCAAAAAATCTATTCCTTGACAAACAATTTATGATTACTGGAAGAACAATGTCATTTTGCAAATACATTTTGCAATGTGAAGCTGGTGGTCTCGTGTCGTAGATTTACGGCACGTGAAAGAGCTTCAAGCCTGGTAACGAGGTCTCTGATTAAATGTAAGCTTGCTTTTTATGTCAAATATAGAATGGGACGCTGAGAACTACAACAATTAAAGAGCCTCCATAAATAAATAAAATTAATATTCCAGGCAACCCAGCATTATATGTACCCCAGCTAAACGTATCATGACTTAACGTTGGAGGTTTTCCCTTATCCTGAAAGCTGAATGTCTGGTAACTGTAAGTTCTATATACCCTGGACTCCTTTGAACATCATTTAATTCATCGTCCGATATGACTTAAAGTGGGAGAAGTCTGGTAACTCTAAGCCCTATGGACTCTGTACTCATTTGACCTTCATTTCATTCATCTTCCGATATGTCTTAATGCTGGAGGATTCCCCTTATTGTAAAATATGAATGTCTGGTAACTCTAAGCTCTATGTACTCGGACTCATTTGGACATCATTTCATTCGTCGCCCGATATGATTTAACGTTGGGGGACGTGAATTATAAGTTATACATACTTAGATCATACAATAATTAGTGGCAACATTTGAATTAACAACAAATAAAACATTTTTGTAGCAGGCAAATTATTGCAGCGCTTAGAAATAATCTCCTCCAACATAAAGAACTTGCCTCCATACATCAGGGAGCTGAGCGATGATATCCACAGCGTCTTGTCCTGATATTCGAACAAACGGATCTGCTGCTACTATAGCTACCCGTCTGATTCTAAAGTGAACTCCTCTAAGTGGTAATTTTATTTTCGCAAAAAGGACGAAATCACATGCGTTCATATCTTCAGAGTACGGAGGATGATCCAGAATTTCCCAATTCCATCTCCGAAGTGAATTAACAAAACAGGAGCAGACGTGTGAGACCGAGCACCATCATGTAATACAATGGGTTGAGAATTCAGGAGATTTGGACGTTTACGACGAACAGCTGGTCGTAAATGGTGTTCCAAAAAGTGACTGTAATATGCACAATTCACATGATTTCCTTGAGGAACTGAATGTGTGATAAGAATACCGTCAGTCATAAGCAACAATGAACATGTCTTTAAGTGGATGCTGTTCTTGTCTCTAATTTTTGGCTGTGGTTAATGTGCCGCCACTCATTTGATTGTCTCTTTAATGTTGATTCGTAGCATCGAACCTAGGTTTCATCTAATGTTATGATACGTCGAAGAAAACGCTCGCCTTCGCGGTCACAGCGTTCTAAGTGTAAACTCGCTGTTTCCATGCTCTGCCACATTGTTTCCTCTGTAAGGTTGTGTGGAACCCATCGAGCGCGGAGCCCGCCTCGGTAGCCTGGTGGTAGCGTGTCTGCCTCACGTCCAAGAGGTCCCAAGTTCTAATCTCGGTCAGGGTGAGTTACCTGGAGAAGGTTTTTCCGGGGTTTCCCTTATCCTAAAAAGACGAATGTCAGGTAACTGTAAGCTCTGTGAACCCTGGGATCATTTGAGCACCATTTCACCGATTCCATTCATCGTCCGATATGACTTAACGTTGGAGGACGTAAAATTACAAAAAAAAAAAAAAAAAAAAAAATCGAGCGCGGATTTTCCTAAACTTTAACTTCTTCTTAAGTATGTGGAGAATCGTACCCGGAGCAACTCCAACTTCCCTAGTTCAATATACGTCCAACAACGATGTTTTTCCAGAAGTGCTCTTAACAGCATTCCTATCCACATCATCACTTGCTGATTGCGGTCTGCCAGCTCCACGTTTTTACAGACTTCTTCTCTTCCTCCACGAAATGCATCAGTCCACCTAGCCACGATACGATATGGTAAAGTCAATCACAAGCTTCCAATAATTCGTATGGCGTTGTTGAGTATTGATACCTCTTGCAAGCTGAATTTTAATGAATATTCTTTGTTCCTATTTACCAAATATATTTAGAACACTAAACACTACAATTAAACGTACTAAATAATTTTTCCTGGATTTATTGTAAGATTTTCTATTATATTCCAACCGACGAGTCTCACTATGGACCACAAGATTTCGGTTACGAATGGCCTCTGCAGAAGCCTCGTCCCCAATAATTTACAATTGCTTGGCACTTGTAACAACTTTTAGAATCGAGAGCACCGCCACGGATGCATATGTAAGGAACAATAACAATCACAAGTGATAATTCCTGTATATGCAAGCATTACCACACGTCCCAGGTTACTCCCCTTCTTCACCCCGCTCCTCTCACCGCAAACACACAGAGCTTGGACCCTATCAGTATTTATGTATTTTAGTACATGTGTTCACCAACTATGGACATTTGGGCGTGATTTGGGCACTTGGTTACTTAGTATTAAATAAAGCTTAAATTAAGAGTGGTGCGGGTTCAGGGACGTATCTATACAGGTTCAACAGCTCACTAAGCCGATTAAGTCTACATTAGCGAACAGAGCCTGTTTTTAAGTGTCACAATTGCAAGGAAAATTAATATCTGTTGTGTAAATGAAATGAAATGTGTAGTGTTTAACGCCCGCTTTTACTACATACGGCACCGCAGGCGGTATCTGTTGTGTGATCGACAAACCCAAGGTAAGGCGTTTTAAAACGTTAAGTTTCTCTAAAAGAGAGATATAATTAAAGCAGACCATAATAAGCTCACGTTCAGCATTGCGACGAACATTACAAGTCTAAGACATTTTAACATCAAAGTTTATCAAAATGACTCCTGGCTGTGCGGTTGCAAAACTGTTTTGCCCGGTCTTTCTTTTTTTTCATGAAAAGTGTATCTGATATTTCAGGGGCTATGTAGATTTATATAACATTTATAAAAATATATAAAACGTATAAATCTCCTGGAAACTTCAAGTATGTAGTCCTCTATTAACAATCAGCATAGTAAATGTAATCGGGCCTCATTTATAAAAAAGAATGGAGTTTATAGAATAAACACCAGACAAATGTTTAACATTCGTTTAACATTCATTAAACTATTTTAATGTATTTGCATTGGAAAACTGACAATAATTGTCGTCGAATACAAATGCAATCCATAATGTTGAAAGCATGGCAAAAGCAAAGTAAAAGTTGAAAAGAAGAAAAAAAAGAGCTACTAAATTGTATTTGTATATACACATTTCCTAGTCTTCTGAACTGCAGGGAGCGCTTGATTTTGCTTCATATTAATTATTTCTGCCTTGTTTTTCATCTTGCTTGTACAGAAGCGAGCATATGTTTTCCGATGCGGGCAAGACTGGCCTGCGTGAGAGAGGCGGGTTTCTAATCGATTAGTTCCGCCAGGTAATTCACTTTCCTTATACCTGACCAGCGATTTCGGCGCACAGGTATTTAAGCCTCAATGGAAAATAAAAACAATTTTGCCACATGAATCGTAGGTGGTTTTATATAACTCTCTATTATCAAACTTGTATCTATCGATCATTTTTAATAACGTTATTTGCTCTCTCTCACACACCACACCTCAACCTTTTAATCTCCCTTTCTTCTTTTTAAATACATTTCCTATACTCAAAGTTTTAGCTTTATCTGGAATGAAATACTTCTACCTTTCATAGGTTAGCGATACTATAATGTTAAACTGCGTGGTATTTAAAATTAATATATAAAATTGTTGTTTATAATTCATATCTTGTTCCGAAAATAAATATATTACTTTTGTCACAGTTCTAAAGAACAGCTTATATGAATATACTACGACAATTAATATAGCCACCAAATAGGAAGCTTTATATATATACAGGGTGTCCATAAATGAATATCGGGGTTTTAACGCTTTATAACATTAATTTTATTAAACTTACAGTAATGAAATATATGTCACATGAAAGAGCAACTCAAACAGTTTTATTCGTTGGCACCAGTGCGCATGTGCGTGAAATGTTTACGCCGCGATCCGCTAGAAAGCGGTAGTAGCAAAGATGGCGACTAGTGAGCAGAAAGCGTTTTGTGTTTTGCAGTTTGCAAAGACCGAATCTGTAGTTACTGTGCAACGTGCGTTCCGCATTAAGTTCGGGTGTGATCCTCCAAGTGACAATAACATCCGTAGATGGTTTCATCAGTTTGAAGATACAGGCTGCCTTTGTAAACGGAAGAGCACGGGACGACCAAGAGTTAGCGAAGAGGATGTTGAGCGAGTGAGAGAGTCGTTCACTCGTAGCCCAAAGAAATCAGTTCGGAAGGCTGGTCGTGAATTAGAAATTGCTAAGTCGACTGTTTGGAAAGTTTTAAGGAAACGATTGCAACTACGTCCTTATCGTTTACAGTTGTTACAGGCTCTAAAGCCTGCAGACCATGGTTTACGTGCCAACTTCGCTAACGTAATGCTGTTTAATGACGATGAAGATTTTCTAGATCATGTTGTTTTCAGTGATGAATCGACCTTTCACCTCAGTGGACATGTTAACACTCATAATGCGCGGATATGGGGCTCAAAAAATCCTCATGAGGTCGTACAAGTGCAACGAGACTCCCCTAAAATCAATGTTTTTTGTGCTGTATCCCGGCGGAAAGTTTACGGACCTTTCTTTTTTGGTGAAGCTACTGTAACTGGTACTTCCTACCTTGATACACTAGAGCAATGGCTCTTCCCTCAGTTGGAACAATATGAACCAGAGAATTTCATTTTCCAGCAAGATGGCGCGCCACCTCACTGGCACAACGCAGTACGCGAATGGTTGAACGTAACTTTACCCGACCGCTGGATTGGCCGCAAGGGACCCAATGACAGAGCTTGCTATGCGTGGCCTCCACGTTCACCCGACCTAACGCCATGCGATTTCTACCTTTGGGGTTTCATCAAGGATCGTGTGTATGTACCTCCATTACCAGCTGACCTCCATGAATTACAAAACAGGATTGAAGCAGCTGTTGCAACAATTACTGAAGACACACTGCTCAACGTCTGGGAAGAACTCAGCTATAGACTTGATGTGTGCCGTGTGACAAATGGTGCTCACATAGAACACTTGTAAGCTCGTATATAAAACTGTTTGAGTTGCTCTTTCATGTGACATATATTTCATTACTGTAAGTTTAATAAAATTAATGTTATAAAGCGTTAAAACCCCGATATTCATTTATGGACACCTAATATATATATTAGGCTTTTAACGACCAACGAAATAAATAAAATAACTATTTTGTTTGATAATGATCACGATAGCGTCAACGGCATGTCAGAGGTTTCACGGAGTTCTTTAAATGGCAGTAAAACTGATATGAGGCATTCCAGTTTTAGCTACACGTAGAAACCATCGCACTAGACTGGGCTTGAACTCGCAGCCTTTGGATCAGAATGCCAGTATCTAAGTCAATCTGGTCAGCTTTTATAATAACGATGATGATGATGGTATTTTCTTTAATTTACGTCCTCCAACGTTAAGTCTTACCGGACGATGAATGGAATGAGTGAAATGATGCTCAAATGAGCGCAGAGTCCATAGAGCTTAGAGTTACCCGACATTTGTCTTTTAGGATAAGGGAAAACCCCGGAAAAACCTTATCCAGGTAACTCACCCTGATCGACATTCGAACTCGGGACCTCTTGAACGTGAGGCAGACACGCTGCCACCACGCTACCGAAGCGGGCGATGATGGTAATCATGATGATTATAATTATGATGACAAAGAAAACCTGAAGGGTAAAATAAGAGTGTAACGCTAATCGAATATGCAGCTATAACAGAATTAAACATTTAAACAAGAAATAGTTTACGTATTTCAAGCATATATATTTCGAAGCAGTGTGCAGCAATTATCTGCTCTAGAGGCTGTGAACATTACAGCATTTCAGGTAACAAATAAACACAAAGATCGCGAAAAATCAACTGTCATGTAGATGCCGTTGCCGAAACCGGTCAATTTAATACGTTAGTGTTAGCACTTTCTTCGATCAAGTATTTTATGGAAATAATGTAGATTTACTTCAAGAATATTTTAAAAGTTTCGTCTTCCAGTGAACTTGTCTACATAGGCAATAGGATTGTCACTGTGGTTAAATGGACATGTGATCGATGCACTCTGCGATTGGTAGTTACCTCCTCTCTCTCTCTCTCTCTCTCTCTCTCTCTCTCTCTCTCTCTCTCTCTCTCTCTCTCTCTCTCTCTCTCTCTCTCTCTCTCTCTCTCTCTCTCTCTCTCTCTCTCTCTATATATATATATATATATATATATATATATATATATAGAGCGGAAGGTTTGCATTTGATTTAAAAACGACAAAAGTATCATTGTATCGGGCATTAGAGTGAATAAGATTAGAGAAGAATGCCTTTAACCTCGAAAGTCACTCGGGGCCGTATTGTTGGCATGTGGGAAGCAGGTCTTGCTACCACACAAATAGCTATTCTGTGGAAAGAGGGCTTGACTGCGTTCTTTACTGGATCCGGTAGTTCCAGAAAGAGGGAGAAGGATTAAAAACCTGACCTAAATCCGGAAGACCCAGGGTTACCTCTCCGGATATGGATGCAGCCATAGTGCAGAATTCCAGAGAGAATCCTTTCTGCCCTTCTACGTCAATCGTAAGGCATATGGGACTTCAGATAACGCCTTCGACTGTTAGAAGGCGTCTTCATGCTGCCGGGATTCACACTAGGAAGCCAGATCGAAAAGAAAACCTCACGGAAGAACATCAAGCTGCTCGTGTGGGATTTGCTCTCCAGTTCATTCCAATGCCTCAGACATTCTGGGACACTGTAGTATGGACGGACGAGAAAGTGTTCTCATCCGACGAAGAGGGAAGGATGATACTTTGGCGTCCAGACAAGACACGCTACAACCCAGAGCACGTAGTGGCCACAGTAAGAAGCGACAGGATTTGCATCGCTTTCTGGGACTGGATGTCGGCTGCTGGTGTGGGTCAACTGGTCCGCGTATCCCCGAGAATGAATTCTGAGGAGTATGTGGAGGTGTTAGAGGGCTGCATGTTACCAAGTATTAATTCCGTATATCCTGAGGAAGATATGCCTATCATTAACTATGTTCATGATAACAGCAGCATTCACATTTCAGCATTTACGCGAGATTGGATAGAGCAACATCCTGAAGTTTCTCCTCTCACTTGGCCAGCCAAATCACCAGATCTGAATCCCATTGAACACATTTGGGCTATTATAGTTAACGAATGGGATTGCAGGGCAGAAAAAGCTCCTGAAAGCCTCGAGGATCACGTTCAGGAAGCATGGGAAAGCGTGCGCAGACGACCTCATATTTGTGAAACTCTCGTCGCTTCTCTTCCTAGGAGGCTCAATATTCTTTTAGATGTAAATGGTTGGTGGACAGGGTATTAAGCCATTAATCGTTTGTTCCCTATCCCGTACTATGCCATACATGTTCAAGTTAATATTTCCCTCCTTTCCTTTCTTCATATGCACATAGGCATCGATTTAGAAATTGGTTTCAGTTTTACCTATATATTAATTATTTTAAATGAAAATTATCCTTTATTTTCTGTCTCAATAATTATAATCAAGAATAAAATAAATTCAATTCTACAGTAAAATTAAGATTTAAGCATTGCACCTATCAGACAAAGAATTCGACATTCAATTGGAACCTCATATAATAAAATGTATAATTAACTACAGAACGTTGTGCTTAAACCTCCTCCTCCTCCGCCTCCTCCTCCTCATCATTATTATTATCGTTGTAGTTATCGTTATTGTTATGGCTGGGTAGAGTGCTTAAAGGTAGCATTAATGGTTATTACGTTCATCTTCCCCTACCTGCAGTGGGAAGTCGGAGGCGGGGAATGTCTTGCTGATAGCAGGTTAACCTGCCCTTTCCTCTCACCAGACTCAACTAAACGATACTCGGAATTTGTTTCCCTTGCCTCTCCAAGCCCCTTATCCATCGGAAAACTATTGAATCGATCTGTACATAATGTTCTTTTATGTTAAAAATTCAAGTATATATGCTATTAGGCTATCCACTTCTTTGATATGTTCAATGTTCATAAGCCTTTATGGCTACAAGTATACTCACTGAACGCAAATCAATGTAATCTAATCTATGGAAATTTAGTCGTTCTTTCACACCAGCCCTGTATAGGCCAAGATTTGGATACATAGAGTCAGACTGGAAAATTCAATGCCACAACCATGATTTGAATCACAGATGTCCCTGTCTCTGACCGGTCGCTCTTAACCATTGAGCCAGCATGGTCAATGTGCCGTCATGACATTAACTTTTTCAACTGACTATTAGTAGTTATATAGTTATAGTGGTAACTATAAAGCCTGGCACTAACAAAATTGTAAGTCGCCACAAAAGGTGCGCATCTCATTGTGTATGAGAACTCCTAGTGGCTTACTGGGAAACATAGGAGTTTTTATTAGCTCGTGAAATTGTGCCTATTTATGTTCGAGTTATTCTGACCAATCCATAATATGTGTGTGTGTGTGTGTATGTGTGTGTGTGTGTGTGTGTGTGTGTGTGTGTGTGTGTGTGTGTGTGTGTGTGTGTGTGTGTGGGTGTAGTATTTATTTTAAATTTACATCCTCCAACGTTAAGTCATATGGCGGCTACCTATATCCTCAATACCTCCCTGAACATACAATATCACTGTCATCAATGTCTAAACCACTGTCAAACAGAAGCAAGTCCTCCATGTTCTCTGAAGTAATATCAGAAGCCCATACACTTCCTACGCAAGCTATTTTACTTGCTGCATAACCAGCATATGCTATGGTTAACACTGAAGTTTAGCAATTTCAAATGTTCTATTCAATTAACTCCCGGTAGCTAAATAATTCGCGTTGAACCCCGAGAGTATAAATAATTAAATAAATCACCGGGTGAAAGGCCCGCAATGGCCGAGCGGTTAGACCACTTTATAGTCACCAATGCGGCCCAGGTTTGATCCCAGACGACCGCATGCGAGATTTGTGGTGGACACACAAGTTGCTGGGGTGGGCCTTCTCTGGGATCTCCGGTTTCCCCGCCATCTCATTCCAATGGTGCTCTATCTTCGTTCCACGTATCATCAGTGTCACCGCCTGCGGTGCTGCATGTAATGAAAACGGGCGTTAAACATACACATTTTGCTCAGTGAAAACAGCTGCATGAGACTACCATTACCATCGCTTGTGAAATGCACTGCTGACAGATAGACCTGTTTCTTTATAGTTTGTGTGTGTCACAATATACAATGATTATCGCGTGGTAACGTAAACTGAACCATAAAACTTTGAACCTGAGAACATTCGCTTACGCAGCTAATCTATACATATCGCTGGTATGCGCTCATGACCTTTCAGTTGAGCGTCCCTAAACACACAGAATTAATGATGTGAAAAAATACTCACAAAATAGATGATTTGGCTCCTCAGAATAGTCAAATGGTGAATTTTCAAAGATTTGTGAATATAGTACCTACTTTAATGATACCGTATATACCATATAATACTACTGTATTATGAGCTTCAAACCATTTTTGTTTCATTAAAATAAATGAATGAATACGGAAGATACATAGGTATATTTACGAATCATTTTTACAGAATTTAACAGTTTAAACTCCTTGTACTGCTAATTGGGTATCCGTTCATGGTCCGTGCATAGTATAACCCTTTCATGAACGAATTCTTTTTTGCTCAGTTTTTTAAACCTCTGTTTTGTATTTTGCTTAAGGAATAGCTTCTAATGTCAAATGTATAAAAAGTGTACGATTGCTACAACCAGTTTTTTTAATATTATAAGTGGGACTTATTTGTCCCATTGGTCATTAGGTGGGAGTATTGCATAGGTTTGAATAAAAACAGAGTATAAGAGAGAAGTTAAATTTAAGAGGCAACTTTTACAAAAAATAATTTTTGTGACCAGTTTATACAAATACAAGGGTTATATTGCAAATGATATTTGATATTGATTTTACCAATGCCGATATCAGGAACATTTATTTTCTATGATTTTTTTCGAAGCAGGGATGGGCACATAGAACATTGCAGTGTATGCATATCATGTTGATCCGCACTTCTTTCCGCTTTGCGCTGCAGAACCTCCAGCGTTTCCTTATGTTTTTATTGGGAAATGTTTCCAGCTTGAAGGCGAACTTCTTCTGGGAACCTGGCTTGTTTCTTCTTAGAAAATTTGGTCTTCCTCTTCTTTTGATTTCATGACCTACTGTTAGTTGTCTGATAACCGAAAGGCGAAGGGCGAAAGGATAACTGGTTATGTCCTCCTCCATGCTTACAGTTCCGCATTACGAAACTGTTAACAATTGCCAGGTCAATTAGGAAAAGGAAAAGGCGATGCCACCACTTTAAATATCGCCTTCCAATTGCATATCTCTCATGAAACTGATCAAAGCGATCCACACATTTCATAAATGTATTATACTCTGCAACTGCATTAGGACAGAAGACGTTTGATGAAGTACCATCTCTGCTTTTCCTATTGGCAAAGGTTACATCTTTTGGGCTATGATAACTACTTAGTATTGTCACACTCTCGTTATCTTGCCATTTTATTGCTGAGACACATTCCTTTGTTTTGAACATAAACTGCCCCGTTGTAATTTGTCTTGTTTCTTCATCGTATCTGGAAGTCCCTTCTTGTTTGTCCTCAATTTTCCAACTCCAGAAATAAAAATCTTTCATTTAGTGACTTCATCAGATTGTACGACGTGAAGAAGTTATCGAACACAATTAATCGGTGAGTCTTCATGCATGATTCAGTAAGATGGAGCACATTTTCTCCCAATCTGAACGATGAGTCTTGGGTGTCCTTTCCAGTATACACCTCAAACTGGGTTATTAAACCTGTTTTTGAATCGGCAAGACACCTAATTTTGTAACCTAGTTTTATACACTTCATTGGAAGGTACTGCTTTATAAAAGAACGCTCTTTGAATGGGATCATACTTTCATCAATAGCCAAGATACTTCATGGAGTGTATACTTCTTTCAAATTGTTATTGATAGCGTCAATTATTGGGCGTAATTGTGTAGTCGATCATAGCTAGCTTCACCTCTTGGTACTGCTGTAGCATTGTCATTGCAATGAATGTTTTCAGTCAGTTTTTTTAACCTGGTTTTACTCATTAGTTGAGAAAAGGCACTTACACCTAAAAGTGGGTCGGAGGACCAATAGTGACTCAGCTCAGGCAGCCTATGTATTCCCATCAGAATGTGAATGACAATGAAATATTTTATTTCTTCAACGCCAGTGCCTTTCTAATTACAGCTGGCCTGTCTTACCCTTTTACCTCTAGTAATGTTGTCACGTATTTGAGTTGCATAGAGCTTAGTTTCATATTTGATCTTCCTCAAAGAATCATCACTAAAAATTGTAAAAATTATTTCTTTCTTTATAATTTTGTCCAAAATCGACTTTATATTTGCACTTCCGTCAAGAGATGCTGATAAGTTTTCAAAATAAGTTACGTCGTCAGTCCACTCTGTTTCAGTTTCACTGTCATATTCGGCCCCATTCTCTTCTTCTGCACACATAATAAATTAATTTCCAGTGTCATTGGTAATTTCAGCAACATTTTTCTTTACTGCACACGCAATACCATCATTTTCTGCCACTTCCATTCTAGCACTGCCACCATTCTTGTAGGGATAACTAGGAGGCTCAGTCAATGTCCTAGGCAGTGTTGTATCAATAGATGTACTATTCAGTGAATCAAGACGGGTGAGTTCACCTGCAGCTTCATCAACACCTTCTTCCTCCGAAAATTCTTCATTATCAGGAAGCGAAAAGTAATACTAAAAAAGTTCTTCATCTTTCAGACGTGACATTACTAAAAAGAAAACGGAAATAAGGTGTGGCATTGGGCTAGCACACTGTATTGTGCAAAAAATTTCTTGTCGCTGTCACTGTTACTGTTATTATATGAATACTTTACCAGCCAAGGGATATAGCATCGCGCAGAGAAAGAAATACTACTATATGGCTTTTACAGGCCCTTTTGGGCCACAGCCTCCCTCAGTATATGCCTCCATCATCCCTATCTGCTGCTTTTCGTCTCCACATTCGGACTCCCAAAATCTGTAAGGCATCTCTTCTTACTGTATCTTCCCAACGGTTTTTTGGTCTACCTTTAGGTCTTGTATTGTAAAATTTTCCTTCTAACATTTTTTGGGGGATCCGTTTCTCTTCCATTCTTTGAACATGTCCCGCCCATTTGAACCACGGATCTTCTGGTTTCCATCCAGCCGCACTACCATTGTGCTACTATGGCCAACGTGCCGATATGACATTAAATTCTCCAACTGACTCGTATTTTCCCGGTAAACCACTTAGGAGTTCTCATAAACACATGAGACAACTACCTTAAATGCGACTTACTATATTGTAAGTACTTTAAGGCCCGGGCTTTATAGTTAACCACTATTAGGTCAATTAATGGAAATTAAACGGAAACCAGAAGATCCGTGGTTCAAATCCCGGCTTTGTCATTGAATTTTTCAGTCTGACTCAACGTTTCCACAATTTAGCCTACACACGGCCAGTGTGAAAGAACAATTAATTTACATGTCCCGCCCATCTTAATCTTCTAATCTTAATTTCTTGTGTTATATCAACATCTTTGTATATCTCATATAATTCTTAATTATACCTGCTTCGCCATACTCCATTAACTTTAGTTGGTCCATATACCCTTCGAAGTATCTTCCTTTCGAATACTAGTAGTTTCTCCTCCATGGCTTGAGTCAATGTCCAAGCCTCGCAGCCATATATTAACACTGGTTTAATCAATGTTTTATATAATCTTATTTTTGTTTTAGTGAATATTATTTTATTCCTAAATATTTTCTCTAGTGAGGCATATGCTTTGTTTGCTGCTGTTATCCGAGCCTTTATTTCCACGTTTTCATCATTTTTATTATTTATAATTGCTCCTAAATACTTGAAGCTATTAACTGTTTCCAGATGATTTTCTCTAGTGCTGGGATTTCTGCTTTTGTTCTTAATACTTCTCTTGTGTATGATAGCTTTTGTTTTCTCTTTATTTATCATAAGTCCTACTTCCTTTGCATTTTCCTCCAGTTTTGTGTATACTTCTGAGACTGCCTTGTTGGTTCTCCCTACTATATTTATGTCATCTGCATATGCTAATAGTTGTACAGATCTATAATATATTGTGTATTTTACATCCACTGGTAGTTTCCTAATAATATATTCCAGTGTTAAGTTAAATAAGTTGGGTGCCAGCCCATCCCCTTGTTTTAGGCCATTTTCGATATTAATTTAATTTGGGCTGCAGTATTATCCATTATGGCTTTCACTAAGTTTATTAACTTCTCTGGAATTTGAAACTCTTCCATAATATAATATATCTTTCCCCTTTCTAAGCTGCCATATGCTTTCTGGAAGTATATTAAAATTTGATGTATCTCTATGTTATATTCCCATGTCTTTTCTAGGGGTTTGTTTAATTGTGAATATTTGATCCAATGTTGATCTTCCAGGTCTAAATCCTGACTGGTATTCCCCTATTATCTTTTCTGCATATGGTTTAAGTTTATTGTTAACAATGGTTGTAAGTATCTTATATCCTGTGCATAGGAGAGATATTCCCCTATAACTCTGACATTCTTCTTTATCTGCTTTATTTTAAAATATTGGTGTAATTATACTGGTTTTCCACTGCGTTGGTATTACTTCCTCATCCCATATCCATTTTATTAATTTGTATAGTCTTTCCTTCATTTTATTTCCACCATATTTATATAGCTCAGCTCGTATGTTATCCACACATGGGGGATCTATTATTTCTCATTGCTCGTAGTGCTATTTCTACATCTAGTATGTCAGGTTGTTCTACTTCTTCTGTATTTCGCTTTTCCTTCTTTTTTTGATAGTGATGTGTTCGGCGTCTTTCCTATTGTAGAGTTAAGCAGCTCCTGAAAGTATTCCTTCAATCTAATTCCTATTTCTGTCTCATTAGCAGAGAAAGAAATAAAGCCAAAATATCGAAGGTATAACGAAATTAGAAATAATATGTGGGGCAAATATGTCCCACTAGCCATGTGATTGATATTTCATTCACTCAGAAATTATGGACCATTTACCAAGTCACTGAAATACGTTTTACACTGAAATTCCACGTACTGTTTACAAATGAATGTAAAGAATCCCAATAAATACGGTTATTATGCTCACCTGGCTTATTGAGTAAAGAAAAGTTAAAAAAAATAATAAAAAAAACTTTCATAGAAGCGATCAAACCAGTACACTGCATCGAACAACTTCCAGTAGAATGAAGCTGTTTGGCGGGAAGAAGTCTGTAATGGTTTCAAGTAGTAGCGAAAGCTTCCAGTAGATGGCAGCACACTACAATTGTGCGTTTCTACTGTCCCCTTGGTCGTGAAGCACGGAAAAAGGTGAGGAGGTACACATGTCCCGCAGGTCATGAAAGGGTTAAATGGTCATCGCTGAAGCGGTTAAGTATTACTTAATCAATTATAAAGAATAAGAAGGAACTCGCCAAGTAAAGTATTACTTGCAAACGAGCTGAACATACATATTCTGCTGGGCGGCAAAATTTTCAAATACCCTATTGTTGAAGTTAGGGATTTCATCGATTTTCTCTTTGGGAATGAAACAAACAGCTAAAGAATTAAGCCGATCTGGGCCCATGGTTATCCTAAGGAAAGACTTAATTCGTTTCAATGTACTGAAACGTCTGCCTCGGCTGTTGAAACTGGAGTTGTTTGTATAATTTGAAGCATTTTGTGTACTTCAGAAAAAGGTTCTTTAAATGAGTGTTGTATGAAAAAAAAACTGAAGAGTTCACTGACTGAAGGTATATCTTTGAATGCATCGTTATGATAATTCACTGACAGTTCATTCTTTAACTTTTCATAGGATATAATGGGACGTAATTTGATGCAAATTTTCTTACGGAGTCAGCAGGGAAATTTTCTCTGAATATAATATATTTCTTTGGTTCAATAATCCATAGCATTGGATATATGAGACTGTTGGAATCATCCTTTCATTTGGTTGACCACAGTGTCGCACACTTCTTTGACATCTGAATTCAGATTCCCTTGAGAACCATAATTTGAGGGAGGAGCAATATTATCAACCTGCTATCTTCTAGTGTTCTCACGAATTTCAGACACACTTATTCAAAATAATGTAAAGCATTAGATACTGTAACACTATTGACATTTTGCGTATGAATTGGGTTGTGCAGAATGTCAAAATATTTCACAATATCGTATAAGAAATTTACAAGAAACAAACATTCTGAATCGTTCAGTAACTTCTTCAAACCAAGAGCTTCCCATATTGTTACATCATCCCACTTTTCTTTCTGCTCAATGTTCTCAAAACACTGTAATACATAAAGTTTGTTTTCATGAACGCTGTTCACAACCACTGATAGGAAGTTCTATCTTGTTGTGGAAGCAGCTGCAATGCGTTTGCTGCAAACTAAAGGCAACAGATCGCCGTGTTTTGGCGACGGCGAGAAAACCGTTGTGAATCCATCAATGTTGGCGAAAAATAACAACTAGTTTTATGATTTTGGAACAAACTTGTCGTATAACCAAATTTAATTGGTGAGCATGGCAGTGTACATACTTGGATAAGGGAAAAAGCGCTGCATTAAAGTTTGAACACCTCCATGGCTAACGCTCATTACTGCGGCACCATCTTATGTTTTTTTTTTAATTTACGTCCTCCAACATTTAGTCATATCGGTGCACCATCTTATGCTTGAGATATGAGGCTTCTTTCAACATAAAAAGGTTGCAGCTTCTTTATCAACACATCACTGAGACAGTCAGCTGTTCGATCATGAATCTCTTTAAAATAAACAAACCTTTCAATGGGTTTACGCCCTTTAATGCATCTTAAAATGACAATTTGACTTAGGAAACCTATGTGCGTTATTTCGTCAGCATGCACAAACAAAATCGGCAGCATTTATGTTGTCCATTAATTCCTCAATAAAAACACGATACATAGAATCCAGTAGTTGATTCTGCAAGTATGTGAAATATATTTATGTACTGCGGTATTGTTATTGTTGAAGTGGTCATCTAATTTACTGTCGGGATTACTGACGCTAACTGACGGAGACTAGGCAGTCGCGGATAGTAGTGGCAATGTGTTTACGAAATTTGTCGTTCCTCCTTTGCCACAGGGAGGGGTTGAGAAGAGCTGGTTATGTTCTTCTTCTTTCTCTAACTCCTTTGTCCTGTTAAGCGTGGAGTACAAGCCTCTTCTACCCATTTCCTCCACATTTCTCGGTCCATTACCATTCTATTCATTTCTGTCATGGTTTTCCCTCTATCCTTCCCCAACTTCTCATGTATTCCTGGTACAACATGCGTGGCCTTCCCCTAATTCTTTTACCTTCTGGTCTTGCTTCTAAATATTGTTTGGGTTTTCTTTCTTCTGACGTGCGGAGTACATATCCATACCATTTAAGTTGTCTTTTTTCCAATATTTCTTTAACGGAGTGTGTACCCAACTCTTCCCTTATTGTTACATTTCTAGTCATATCTCTTCTTGTCTTCCCCACAGCTCGTCTTAAATATCTCATTTAGATAGCTGTGATTTTGCTTTCTTGTTTCTGTAGGAGAGTCCAGCTCTCTGCTCCATATAATATAATTGGTAGTATTATTGTTTTAAATACTATAATTTTTGTATCTTTTGTTATTTCCTTTTTTCCACAATAGTGTTATTTAGTAGACCGAATTTGCCTTTCTT
Source organism: Mantis religiosa (assembly GCA_030765055.1). Classification (NCBI taxonomy): domain Eukaryota; kingdom Metazoa; phylum Arthropoda; class Insecta; order Mantodea; family Mantidae; genus Mantis; species Mantis religiosa. The sequence continues at coordinate 78,180,517 of CM060948.1, forward strand.
ATTCTGTTTAAAATTTCCCGCTCTATTTTTCCATCCTTATTTACAATTGTACCCAGGTATTCATAACTGTCTACCTGTTCTAAGATTTCATCATTACATTTAACTTTAACTTCTTCTTCTTTCCTTCCTATATACATGGTTTTACTTTTGGGTATGTTTAATTCTAAGCCTTTTCTAGTTAATTCTTCTTTCCATTCATTTAGCGCTAATTGTATATTATTATTACCATTTGCTATTAATATGATGTCATCGGCATATATCAACGATTGTGCCCAAACTGTTCTTAAATTTCTATATACTATCATAGTTCTTGCTGTTCGTCTTTTGAAAATTTTCCATATTTCATCCATCACAATAATAAATAAGAGTGGGCTGAGACTATCTTCTTGTTTAACTCCTCTATTCATCAGAAATGGTTCTGATTCTTGTCCATCTAATCTTATTATCCCGTTTGGTTCTTGATAAACTGATTGTATTGCTTCAATAAAATTCATAGGTACTTTTTTGTTCTTTAGAGCTCTCCAAATTTCTTTCCTAGGTATTGAATCAAATGCTGCTTTCAAATCTAATAATCCTAAATAAATACCATTTCCTCTATCTATAGCTTTCTCTATTATCAATCTCAATGAGAAAATTTGGTCTTGGGTTTGTCTACCCATTCGGAAAGCAGCCTGTTCTTCTAAATCTTGTTCTACTATTTTCCTCAATTTCTGTCCCAGGATTCTAGTGTATACTTTATATACAACCGGGGAGAGACATATAGGTCTATAGTTTGAGCAATCACTTTGGTTGCCTTTCTTATGTATTGGAACAATTACATTAAATTCCCAATCTCTTGGTAATTTCTTTCCGTCCATATCTTCTGAAATAAACTTTTCAGTATTTTTATTACTTCTTTACCTCAATATTTAATCAGTTCTGGTGCTATTCCATCCCTACCAGCTGCTTTACCTAGCTTGATTTCTTGTATTGTCATTTGAACTTCAATTCTATCAATTTCCTTTCTTCTTCCTCTCTTTCTTCCCCATAATTATTAATTATTCTTCTCCTTCTTATACCTGTATTCTCTGCATCTTCGTTTATCTATGAATCTAGAGGGGTATTCATAAACTTCTATTCATAATATTCTCTCCATGTATTCAGAATTTCTTTGTGTTCGGTCACTAGAAAACTGGTTATGTTTCACGTTAAACCAGACGAACCTTAACCAGGTACATAAATTATTTCAATGCATTTTTCAGATACACTGCGATGTTCCCTTTTTTGTGTGTTAAGAATGCAGTGTAAAAACTATTTAAATCTCTTTAGCAGCTTAAGGGAAATAATTACAACTGAGTAACAGCTATTGGATAAAAAATAAAGGTATTCAAACACGTTAATTCTATAGAACTCTTCTCGTCATCTTAAGGTTTGCAAAGAGTCGGTTTCTCACGCAATGCCAATATGAGCTGTCTAGCATAGTCGCTACGTTCTTCACTCATATTTTCGGGTGTCCTTAATTCTCTTCCTGCTTTTCTAGCCAACTATTGAGTTCAAAAGTACGCATTTGATTGCCTTGCAAAAGATGTTTCATCCAAACCCGAATGACCACAATTGTGGCACACATCCACACATCAGTCTGTTTACGTACCAGTGAGAATAAGAGAAAGGGGTGAATATAGGGGTAGATCATTTCACACTTGGGTTGCTCATATTGCCGGCTCTGCTTTAAACGATACATTTTTCTAGCGTTTTGATTTTCCAAAACAAGGCTCTAACGATTTTGCTTAACATGCATTTTAAAGGTATTTGCATGACAAATGTAATGTATATCTTTGATTTTCTGGGCATTTTCTCAGATGTCCTATTCTTTGTGGATTACTCTAATAAAACTGGTACATCGTAGGAGAGAGAGAGAGAGAGAGAGAGAGAGAGAGAGAGAGAGAGAGAGAGACAGAGAGAGACAGACAGACAGACAAAATCGTACTACACTGTAATGTAGATCTCGTTAAAGCACACCGTTTTTTTTAGTGAGCCATCTCAGATATATTCCTTCTTATTTGTTTATACTTTCTAATACCAGTACTTTCATCAAAAGTAAATTATTCCTTTTACCTCCTGCTCCATGTATAAGGTGGATAGAAAAGGTATATTGTTACACCCATAGATTCTATACCGATATTTCAGTGCAATACGCAACTTGAAGGTCCATGAATATATACGAGTATATATGAATGATTGTTGAAAACAGTCCGTGTGTGTGTGTGTGTGTGTACTTGCGCGGGTGCCCCCTTGTGTCTATGAACGTGTAATTCAAAACTAAAAGTTTGGCTATTACCAAACTTGTTACAGAAGTTGAGCATCTTCCAAGAAGCCAACAAGAAATGATTTAAAAAAAACTTACCACAAACTATCTTATACGTAGAATAATTTGCAACAACTTTATTTACTAAAAAACTGCTCTTTCGAGTTTGCTTAAAATTCCACATGTTTGCTGTAATTTACGTCCTCCAACGTTGTCATATCAGACGATGAATGGAATGGGTGAAATGATGCTCAAATGAGCCCCGGGTCCATACAGCTTGGAGTTACCCGAAATTCATCCTTCAGTATAAGGGAAAACCCCAGAAAAGCCTTATTCAGGTAAATCACCCTGACCGAGATTCGAACTCGGGAACTCTTGAACGTGATTCAAGGCTAATGCTGAGTAAGATGGATTGAACAAATAATTATTTAATGACCAAAGAACTGTTCTTCAAAGCTGAACATGTTCAAAAATGACGTGAATTGTTTACGATTATGACGGTATGTCCAATACTAATTCAAATTTTTTGCAGCTTTTAATTAGAGAATGATTTCTTTTTTAAAAAATTATTTTCCTATGGCGGTGTTTAGCTGATGTTTTCCCTCACTGTTAAAGCAAACGTTGGGTATGTCGCTTTTTACCTCAGAGTATCACTATGTAACCTTGTACAATAGTATATACATATTGTCACCTAATTATCGGAAGGCCCGACCAGCTAGCAGCAGGGTAGGCGACAGGAGGCATTCAGACCACGCCTACCCATTTATCTTGTAGCGCTAACGAGGGGGATGGTTGGAAAAACATCACTAGCCATCTCTTTCCTCCTCCCTGTCGTCTGGAACAGTCGGGAAGTTTCACTGAACCGCGAGACTTCCAGAAACGGCGATCTTCCCTATATAAGTCCTGCAGTGGACGAGTCAGTCATTTCTTGTCAAGCAGCCGTAGGAGCGCCGTGCTAGTGTACGGACTGGAAGACTGTGTACGTGTATCAGAGGAGTTGTACGTAATTGTGAGTGTAGACTGGACCTTTGACAGACGAACTGGTGAATTGTAATTGTGTGCGCTAAGTAATTCTATGTAATCGGCAAGTGTTCCAACTTTAATTCGGTGGAAATAAAGACATTTTGAGTGTGTGCAATTGGACTATTAATTTCACGAACCCACAAAGTCACAATATGTATAGAGTTTGTTATTAACAAACCCTATAAATCTGTATGGTTCTCTTACGGTAAATAAATCCGATAGTGATTCTGATTACGTTTCAATTCTACGAAAATAATAAAAGTAATAAAGTTGATGCAGTCCAAAGTTGTGATAGAATAATAATTAAATGAGCCTCTATAGAAATTTCTTTGGTAATTTTTCCATAGAAATAAGGTATTAGGTCAAAATATATGAAATGTTGCAAAGTGATCTCTTTGGAAACGAAATAAACGTTTTTCACTTTCATTTTTCATTCTTAAACTGTTATTAGAAGTGGATGAGATATTTTAGCATCCGCCAAAAGCAATTTTACAGCAATATCTAGTTAAAGAGCATTTGATTTTCTCGAATGACTTAAGGTCTAAGGCATGGCGTACTCTATAGAAGAGGGGCGGTTCGTGATAAGGGCGCGAAGGCGCGTGCCCCCTCCCAAACAATCTTATAAGCGCCCACCTACTGCATTTCCACGTTACGGAAGGCGTGCAGCTAAGAACGTGGTGAGTGGGGGAAGGAATTGCATATGTGCTTAGCCGGCGCGGTTCCGTTCGCGCCTAGCGCAGTGCGTAGAGTAGTTTTATAGTGTTAAAATGCACGGGTATCTTATTTTAGAGTTCGTTGTGGAGTTAGGAACATTAACAGAGTGTTACAACTGGCTTTATAAAATCCAGTGACTAAAGAATAATGGATAACTCTGTAAAATCACTAATGGAAGCGCAATTTTCAAGGTTGACTCTTGAAGGAAAAGCACAATTGAAATCTTGGGGTAGAACAACGCCGGAATTCTTGATAGAAAAAGCAGAAACTAAAAAAAAATTAAAACTGGGTGTTTAAGAGGCATCTTAATTCTAAAGTGACGTATGAGAAATGTGACTAGATCTGTGACTGCGAAGTTCTCAAATCCTTTTTCTGCTATCCGCGTGATTTGTTTGCTCTTAAAAATTCCAATTGTTTGTGGACATTTAATGCAGTAATTGTTATAACAAATGTAACAGAAAAATTAAAAAAACAAAACAGGAAGATTAAGTGCACCATTTGAATGGTGTCGTAGATCTGTCACTCCTAGGAAAACAAAACATTGCATCATGTCTTGACTCAGTGTTTAAAGATAATGTTAAGAAACATAACATTCAAGTGAGTGAAAATAGACACATTTTTATAAGGCTTATTTCATGTGTCACGTTTTGCGCTGTGTTTGAAATGGTTTTACGAGGACATGACGAGTCTGTTACTTCTTCCAATCCAGGGGTGTACATTGCCTCATTGACTATACAGCTGAACTGGATACAGTAATGAAGGAGCAGTTAGAAAAAGCCTCAGTATTTAGAGCAACTTCGAAAACAGTGCAGAATGAACCATTAGACTGCATGTTGAAGGTCTGTAGGAAGAAAACAGAGCAAAGATATGAGCTTCTGAGTTTGTTGTCATTCAGGGTGACGAGACAATTGACCTTTTAAATCACTTTCAGATGGTTTTGGTATTCCGTTATGTATATGAGGAATCGGTATGAGAGATTTTGGGCTTTTGTGCATCCTGAAGGAAGACATGCGCAATCTCTGACAAAGTGCAAAAGAAATGAAATCAACGCGCTTCTTGGAAATACCAAAGAAAAGCTCATGCGTAATTTGTCCACTGCTATGCTCGCCAGTTGAATTCAATCATACAAAGGGCCACAAATGCTAATTCCCAGGTGTTCTTTTCAAATATGTCTTGGATTCCATCATTCTGCTCCATTTCCGTTTTGCGATCTGATATTTTAGAGAAAGTAGTGCAGGCAAGATTGCTCAGAGTTACACTAACAAGATGGAATTACAATATTTGTACCGTCAAATTTAGAAAACCTGAAAGATTGCTTCGAAATCACTGAAGAGAACTGCACTAATACAACCTTAATAAATGAAGACAGTAGCTACAGAAGAGCTCTTGAATATCTAAATTTTATTTTTTGTTTAATAGTTTTCAACAAAATCTTACCTCATGTAGACATTTTGCACCAGCAACTTCAAAAGAAGAGTAAAGATACTGCGACTATGTGGGTTCGTAGAATTAAAAGTCCAATTTGCCGAAATTCTAAATGTTCTTTATTTCAGTAGAAATACACTGTTCAATTCTCACGTAACAACATTACATCACATATACAACACAATCTTCCAAGGGCGATGACAATAACAAACAGCGTTCAGTTTACAACATCAGCTCTCGTTACAACACTCTCAGCTGTTCTCTGCTTACCTCTCGCGACTCACTCTCGTTTTACAACTGTCCGCTGGCGTATCATAATCTCCTATTCATCTCATTCATTAATTTGAAAGATTTCTGGAACAAACCAGAAGCCGACTATTCTAAACAATCATTAGATGTTCCTGGAATAACAAGACATCGAATGACGAAATCCGAACCTTCCAGAAGCGTAACATAATACGCGCCGACAAGTCCTTTTTCTCCGTTATCTTCATTTGCCGGTTCTTTGTGTACACAAGCCGCGCTATCGTAGATAACGGGTTCGCGACAATACTGTAACGTTACGGAGTGACATCCTTATATTTAAACAAGAAATGGAAAAGGAATGACTGAATGGACTGCACAAAAACGTTTGTGAAGAATTTCCGCAGCCGCCAAAGAAAAGAAAACGTATGCAATGTGCGAGGGTTGGAGATGCCAAGGAGGTGTGTGACGTCATCACAATTACTGTTGCAGATTTACTTATAATGGGCGTCTAGGAGGTGCATCTTTGCTGTGTAACGACTTATTTAAGGACTTTTGTTAACGCTTACTGGAAGAAATTTTCACAAGAGTGGTGCAGTCCTATCCTGTACGTAAGGAAAACTGTGCACAAAGTTGGAGCTAATTTACACACAAAATGATTTGAACAATAAAGGAGCATTGAAAATTTTTCAGTTCATATACGAAAATAACTTTTCGTCGCTGTTCATTGCAGTCACAAAACCTGAAAATTTTCATAACGCCGATGACGACTGCGGAACCTGAGCGTTGCTTTTCCACTCTGAAAAGGATAAAAACGTTTTTAAGAAATACAATACAAACGATAGACAGCCTTAGCAATGCTGTTAATAAATAAGGAACTTTCACTAACGTGCAGGATTTTGATGAAAGAGTGGGGGAAAATGTCATTAAACTAAAGAACGGAAGACTTCATTTTGTATATAAACAGGCCAAAAGTGTAATTCATGATAAACTGAGTATTAATATGTGTACATGCACTAAAAAGTTACACTGGTGAGGTGGCAGCTTATGTGGCAAACATTATTTCTGGATTTGGTTAAGTTTGAATGATGTTCTAATACCACCCTTTTATATGTCGCATGCATATTAATATAGCAGCTTTGGGCAAAAATTGCGTTAGTCTTCTTGTACTTCTTTCTCAGGTGTGTATTACAATATGAGAACCACTGTTTCCGTGGATTATAGGGATGGAATTAAAAAAAATGTTTCTTAACGTTTACAAGTATAATAATTTTGTTGTTAATATTTAGCAAGCAAGTACTTCCACGCGCCCCAAACATGTCGGCCACAAGCTGCCACTGTTATAGAGTCCGCCGTGTCCAAGGGCATCTCCATTCTTTCAACGCCGTGCTGTTCCTGACAAAGGTCTTCAATATGTGTCTAACTCTCGGTCGCTTTCCGCGAGAGTGGAGAGAGGCCAGAGTGGTCTGCCAAGAAAGGACCCGGTACACCCTTCAAACTACCGTTCCGTAAGTCTCCTCTCCATCCTCTCGAAAGTCTTCGAGAGGATAATACTCACCCGCTTGTCCCCAGTATTGGGTGACATTCAAGCCATACCTGCTTATCAATTTGGATTTCGTCCGGGGCACTCGACAGTCCAACAGCTACTGCGAGTCGTGGAGACGGTTGCCCTGGGTTTCCAGGTACAGGCGTTCACGGCAGCAGTGCCTTTGGACGTCGAGAAGGCTTTCTCTACAACCTGGCACACCGGACTCCTTCACAAGCTTATCCACCTGGGCCTACCAAACCAATTAATCAACATCCTACACAGCTTTCTAAAACATCGCACTTTTAAAGTCACAGTTGCGGGGCAAACATCTACTCTCAGACCCGTGAGAGGCGGAGTCCCAGAAGGCTCTGTATTATCTCCCACATTATTTAGTGTATATATGGCAGAATTCCCAACCGAGCCGCGCGTCGAAATGGCACAATATGCTGACGACGTGCTGCTCTTCTGCAAAGACAGACATATTCGCAGAGCCTTCAACCCAATCCAAAGACACCTCCGTCTCACACAAGAGTGGTGCAGGCGCTGGCGGATGTCCGTTAATCCGGACAAAAGCCACTCTATTCTACTCACCAAGCGCCACACCCCCGCAGACTGCCCAGATTTCCATTTCAGAGGTCGAAGGATAGAATGGGTACCCTCTATCAAATACCTGGGAGTAGAGCTAGACAAGGGTCTGACTTTCCGTCGACACATCAGGGAACTCTCGGTGAGGGTTCAGGGAGCTATTGCTTCCCTGTATACTATGCTGGGTTCTCGATCGATGCCAGTCCGCGTGAAGCTATACCTCTTTCGAGCTCTCATAGTCCCGTTGATGCTATATGCCTGCGAGGTCTGGGGCATGGCCGCAGATTCCTGGCTGGCATATCTTCAACGCGCTCAGAATAGAGGACTTAGGTCTATCTATTCAGTAGGCAGATTCTTCCCAGTAAGGTTCCTCCATGAAGCCTCGGGTCTTCCATACGTGGAAGATAAAATTAGACGCCGGGCTACAAAATTATACGAACAGTTACCTTTGCACAGAAGTGCCCTGGTTCGGACTCTTGGTGATTATGATCCCACCAGACGTCGTCGCCGACTATTCCGGGTCCCCCGCATGGCTTCCGGGCATCCGAGGTAACCACGGAGCAATTCCAGCAGCAGCAAAAGCTGAGCTTCCATAATCTACCAAGAGTTGTTGGTCTCAAAATTTAACATAAATCAGTTCAAAATAAAAATAAATCCTTCAACACCAGGGTGCTAAAGGAAAGCATTCTATCCTTCTAGAGGAGTTCTACACTACCTCGTAATCAATCCACCATCCTCAAACAAAAACAGCCATCCTAAAAACCCGAAAAGAAAATCCTATCTGTGGTTAAACCCTATCCTGGGCGGGCACACAGCAATAATCTTCGGGCTAACACAGCCTGCCAGTGCCTACGATGCGATGCGAAGGGCATCTGCTTAGTGGATCCAGTGTCATGTACAGCTGACTGTGGTATTTTGTATGTAGTTTTTATAATATTAAGACTAAATTATGAGTTGTTAAATACCATCGACAAGAGAAAAATTCTAGTTTAAAATATCTCAATATATATGGGATAGCACAGAAAGAAGAGGTAGATATTATAAAGTCTTTTTTGTTGTAATTTACATCCTCTAACGTTAAGTCATATCGGCCGATGAATGGAATGGGTGAAATGATGCTCAAATGAGCCCAGGGTCCATAGAGCTTAGTTACCCGACATTCGTCTTTCAGGATAAGGGAAAACACTGGAAAAAACCTTATCCAAGTAACTCACCATGACCGAGATTCGAACTCGGGACCTCTTGAACGTGAGGCAGACACGCTACCATCTACGCTACCGAGGCTGGCACGCACGCACGCGCGCACGCACACACACACACACACATATATATATAGTCTTGAATGAATATATAAACATTTCTGTAATTCCTTACTTATTTATTTTTACATTTTACAAATATTTTGGATTCTTTCTGGTACATGTTTTATATAACTCTTCAAATTTTGAATTTACAAAGATTTAAAGAAACGTAAATAATAATACTGCATTTCTTTGAACACTAAACATTACAATACTAGCTGGCCCATGTTTTGACAAATGAAGCTGACATCTCTGCAAGAATACAAACATAAGAAACATCATACATACAATTTTTTCAAGAGCTCTATTAATACTTTTGTACTTTTTATAGCAAATTATAAATGTTTATTATATACATACAGCTTACAGATTCTGTTTCAGTAATTTCCATTATGGATTGTATTGATTAAACACACACTGCACCAACAAATTTAGGGGTAGATGATTTAGTAGGTAGCAAAGTTGTATAAGATGGAAGAGAGCCCCTAAAAGAGAAACAAAACGGAAAATGAAATGAATAGTAATTCATAAGAAAAGTTTAAATCTGCCTCAACATTAATAGCTGCCTGAACAAACAACTCAGCTACTTAAAAGTGATTTCCTACAGTGATTACATATATTGTGACAAAAACACAAAAGCGTGACGAAATGCACTTCAAACTTCTTTATTTGTCACAAAAATCATTAGCATATACACAGTTTCAACAAGTCTTTTTAATGCTTCTTTATGTACTGTTAGCACGCACCTACTAGTGCTGCTGCTGCTGATGATGATGATGATGGATATAGGGGCGCTCAACTACAGCGGTTATCAGCGCCCTTTTAAAAACTACTCATGGCAAAAGCCAGATATAAGAACTTTCTAAAAACTATACTAATGTAAATAAACCTATTAAAACTACATGTGCATAGAAAGCGGAAAAAACAAAAAAAAAAAAAAAAAAAATCAAAACCTACTAAAAAATATGTTCGCTATATCCTAAAGTCTAAACGAGAAAAGAATTTATAAACCTTCTCCACTACTGTGTTATCGTCCGCTAGCATTTCTGCAAAGCTGATCGGCAGCTGCAGAGATGTTCTAAGGGCTGCTAGGTGAAAACACTCTAGCAGCACGTGTCGTACAGATAACGCTTCTTTGCAAAACGGACAGTGGAGAAGGCTCCTTTTTAAATAGAAAACTATGAGTAAAAAAGCAGTGCCCAATGCGCAACCGAGCCAAATTCACCTCCTCGCGACGAGATGACCGACAGGAGGTAACCCAGGGAATCGGAAGTTCCTTGACAGATTATCGGAGGTTTATTATTGCGGAGAGCGGACCACTCTTCTTGCCAGCAGGTGGTAAACCCTCTGAGCATACAGTTTCAGCTCTTACACGAAGATACATGCTGACTGAACACAACAACTCCGATATTCGCTCCTGAACTGCTTCACTACCTGTTCCACTGCCCACCAATTCCTCAGTACGGAGTAAGAGTCGTCAACTGACATCATAAACATTCATAAATGAACTCTAAAAGACACTACTATTCACTAAATCTCACATCGGCTACTGCATAGTCTAGCTGGGGCGACAAGAAGCTTCTGGAACTAAATGCTTCTCGAATTAGTATTGGAACAGTCTCGAACGGTGTTTGCGCAATAATAATATAGCTCACTTCCGGCCTCGCCGGACGTTATACGTTGTTCCTCGACGTTATTCGTTAAGTCAGCCAGTGACCGCCATTGAAGGCCGTGTCTTTCCATGAGAATGAGATGGCTCAATTGCCAGACTGGATTCCTCCCCTCCTTAGGGCTGATCGTCCGGAACAGTCTTGTGTTGTCAACAACTTTGCTGGACATAGTGGTCTTTCCCTTTGATCCACCACACCATGTAATACAGTCCTTGCTTTATTGGTTGAGGCTTGGGGAACAGGGTAGGATGATGCATGCCTTTCCGCTGGGATCTTCCGTTGTAAGCTCGCCGGTCGTGGCGGGTCTTCCTCCGATCGTTCGCTGCCTGACAATGTTCCAAGGAATTCCAAGAACGCTGGTCCTCTTGGTGCACCACTGCTTCCGTCTCGCTAGTGGCGAATCCAGCGTAGCCTGTGACAGGTTTACCTTGCAATCCTTAGGACGTCCTTTGGGGCTTCAGAGCGTTACCGCGTCTTGTTCAACTCGCAGAACCCTCTTGCCGACTCGACCGTCACTTCGTGGCTCCCGAGGGTATTCAGACCAGGTGTTACCCTCAGCGAACTTCGCGCAGAAAGCCCCACATTCACTATGCCTCGCCGCAAGTTCAACTCCAGTCAAGCTTCCTCCTCCACAGAAGCGGTGCCGCTCGATGTCAATGTCTGGTAAGACCAATCCAGTTTCATTGATCGCAATCCCTTCATATGTCGAATCACAGTAATTGTTGCATCCATGTCCACCATTACCCGGTACTGCTTTTCGTATCCTGCCGTCCACAATGCACTCCAATCTCCTGTCCAAGTCACACCGTGTCTCTCGAAATGGCTCACATATACTATTCGCCATGAATTCCCTTACTCGTTTCCTTCCGGCTGGTCCTTTTGGCCATTATTCGTCCTTCTCCACGTGTTCCAGGTGGCCGCTTCCCCAACACATCTTCGCTGGATCCTCTGTTCCCAACGTAACGGATATAATTTTTAGTTACATCCTCCAACATTACCTCACATCAGACGTTGAATGAAATGAGTGAAATGATGCTCAATTGAGGCCACGGTCCATTAAGCTTAAAGTTACCCGGCATTCGTCTTTCAGGATAAGGGAAAAATCCCGGATAAAACCTTATCAGATAAATCATTCTGATCGAGATTCGAACTCGGGATCTCTTGAACATGAGACAGACATGCTACCACTCACGCTACAGAGCTGGGGAACTAAACGGATACTTCTGATGCTCAAGATGGGGGCAGCCGTCACCTTATTCACCAGCTGCTCCGTCCTCAGGCTGGTGCTTGCCTCTACAACAGTAAGCACGTCCCGTTCCCTGTTTCCGCCTTTCAGAACCTTATGCTTTCCACTCAGATTCTCCAGGAGCTTAACGTGTTGGCTGAGATATTCTTCCTTTTTGCTGAGCGCTTCATAATCCTTCTTCATGCTGGATAGTTGTCCATTGATTTAAACTAATAGCTATAGTTTCATCTTGGAATTTGTTTTCATTTCTTTTTTCACACTTTTCATTTGTCTTCATTTCCTCCATGGAGGAATGAATTTTGTCCATTGGAACTAATACTTTTTCAAACATCTCTTCTATTGCAGCTTCTTATTCCACTTCTGACACCAGTGTGACAAAAACACAAAACACTACATGAGACGAACTTCAACTCAAAACTCTTTATTTGCCACCACAATCTTTAATGCAGTGCTAACTATAATCATTTACACGACTACACAGCTTCAACACGTCTCCTTAGCATGCACCTACTTGTGCTGCTGGTAATTCCTATCACATACACACAGGTTCACTTCTTACAAGGAGCTGCAGGTCAACCTGGAACCCAGCTCTGATAGTTACTCGTGAAATGCTCACTGCCTGTTCTAATTCTCAAATTACATATTAGAACAGTCTCAAACTGTATTTGCTCAGTAATAACGTAGCTCGCTTCTGTCCTCGTGATGTCAGCCAGGAATGCACCATGGAAGGCTATGTCTCTTACACCCGTTCCTCTAGCAACAGCAATGGCAGCTGAATTACCCAAGTCTCCTGCCCTCCATAGTAGCTTCACGATCACCAATGTGAAATTTTTTCAAAATAATCAAAGAGAACTAACTGCATGGCCTTCCATTCAAGGATGCATCTAGCTGCAGGTAAGTTGCTGTCTATTATATATGCAATATTGAGTTCACAGCAGTAGTTATTCAACCCAGCATTTCTAAACACTCAAATGTAAGAGGCTTCAAAAATGCTTTTGGTATGGCCCATTGAAGTCAATCATGAAGACATTTTGAAAAAAAATATTGGACAAGGAAAGATGAAGTTGCTCATTTTATTTGAAGAAATGAAGGCACTAACAGTGCTTAATAGAGCATTTATCGCAAATTAATAGAAAGCTACACATGAGCACAAGCACAGAATACTACTTAACAGAGCATTTATCACAAATTAATGGAATTAACAGAAAGCTACAAGTGAGCATAAGCACAAAATACTATTGAATTATTAAATAAGTGCATGTAAAACTTCAAAGAACTGCAAGTACTAGGTCAAAAAAGCAGATTACATCTTGCATCTACTCTTTTTATCTATTAATAAAATATTTCAACCCATCTTTTAACAACAAAAATATGATTGCTCATTTATTCAATGAAAAAGTAATTTTACTCTCCGATACAGCATATATGATCTCTAGACAGGTAATTTCCACTTATTAAATAGGGTCTTGAAGATTAAATTTTGGATCATTGGGAAAACTGCAAAATAAATAAAAGCATGCTCAAGTTGTTCTTGGGAAGCAAGCCAGGTGAAAAGTCGATTTCTAATCGTCTTTTCACCTGGCTTACTTCCCAAGAACAACTTGAGCATATTCGTCCCCAGGAAAGCTTCAGGTCTTATTTTAAATAACAGCAAATAGCCAATAGTTTGGCAACAGTAAGTGTAACAAAATATCTGACAGCAAATTTCTTATTTTGATTATCTTAAAAAATAATAAACACCTTTTGTGACAGCTGTGCAGATTATATCTGTTTATGACCTTTTAGATACATGTACAGATAAAATGTAAATCTTCCATTATTTCTCTATTGTGAAAATGTCAAGGTTCTGGAACAAAAGCTTCTGATACAAATTTATTACAAACTGCTTCGAACATCAGTAGCAAGCTTAACAATATGTACTAGATTCCTTTCTGCACTGTAATGATGCTATTAAGGTCACATTTTCTTCTTTAATAATTTCAAATTAGTCATAACAGAATATTAGCTTTAACTTTATTACTGTACAGGAAACAAAGTGTAAAACTAGCTGCATAATGTGCTGCACTTTATTACCATTATTTCTTGTATAATCAGCTAATGCTCTGCAGATAAATTTATCCCATGTCTTTCACAAGAATGACACAAATTTTGTAGTTTGATTATGCAGAAAAATTTTGATGCGAAGATCCCTAAGGGCTGCCAGGAGTAGGATTGGAAGTTATTTTAATAACCTATAGATAGGTATGCAGTTACAACAGTATTACTGGCAATACAAGGAAAGTTTACTGAATGAGCAAAGAGCAAATATTGAAGTTAAATTTTTTGCTTGATTGCATCATAGTCCTTACACATTGGGATTAAAATGGATTTCTGCATTATGACCTCTAATATGGTAATATTTCATAGAATTTGTGATGAAAGCTTAAAGAGATAAAACTTATGTTACATTCAATTTAAATAACTGTACTTAAGACCTTGGGAAGGGGGTGGCAAGGTACATACTAATTAATTTATTTATAATTGCAACTATAACATATTTAAACATTTAAATATTTGTCCTTCTGTAATGGAGGAATATTAAGATTAAATAAACCTAGCATATACATTCTGTTTTCTAGACTTTCAGATGCTGCTGTGTATTCAATTCAATTCAGTTCAGTTCAATTTTATTCATCCGATTTAACATATACATGTTGTGGATTCGTTCTGTATTTTAAACATTTAATTATAATACTATAAGAGTATTATAATCACATGTAGATTAAACTTATAAATTGTTAAAAACTACATGTGAATACTTTATTAATGCAAAAACTCATCAGTTGAGTAATAACATTTTTCAATTAAAAATTGCTTGAAATGTTTTTTGAAGTGTGGAATGAAATTTATATTTTTTATTTCAATAGGTAATTTGTCGTAAAATTTAATGCCTCTATAGTAGAAAGTATTTTCAAACCATTTTTTGTTAAGTGGGGTTATATGTAGTTTTGCTTTATCTCTTCTGTTATGATGGTGAATTTCAGAATTTATGGTAAAATCTTTTATGTGTGTTTGCATTAATACAATTGTTTTGTATAAATATATACAGGGTAATGGCAAAATGTTTAGTTCTTTAAAGAATGGTTTGCAGCTGACAACAGAAGGTAAACTGAGAATAATTCTAATGGCCGTTTTTGTAATTTGAATATTTTAATAGATTCACTACTATTTCCCCACAAGGATATTTCCTATGAAATTAAGGAGTGAAATTTGGAGAAATGCATGATCTTAAATGTAAGTTTACTCACCGAGTGTTTCAAAATGTTAATTTGGAAGCAGATTCGACCCAGTTTTTTAATTAATTCATTAATATGAGGATTCCAACTGAGATTTTCATCAATAAATATTCTAAAAATGTTGACTTATTTGAAAAATTCGTTCCTTCTAGATGTACAGTGGGAATGTTTAATGTTTTGTTGTTTATGTGATGAAATCTTACAGCTAAACACTTCTGCTTATTTAGACATCAACTATTTTCTTTGAACCCAGATGTGTGTAATGTGACTGCATTTATATTTATTTTTAAAGTGTCATCATTTTTTCCTATTGTTAATATGCTGGTATCATCTGCAAATAATAAGTATTTTATACTGTTATGTTGATTTTTTTTTATTGTCCCATTTAACCCCTGCCTTTGACTGCAATGTTCCTATCGGTGGCCATTCTCCTTTGGAACAAATTGCGATGGTGTTATCTTGTAGATGTTGGGTTGATGGTACTTTGGATTTTTATGTTTTAATCATTAGATCGCGCACACATTTACACTCTCATTCATACTTCCAGATTCTGGGGAAAATGGGGAATCATCTTGGTGGAAGAAAAACCCCCACCCCCAGCCAGAAATCGAACCTGGGACCCTCGCACGGCAGGCAGATGCCCTACTGACTGAGCTATGGGGCCATCCGTTATTTTGATTGTTATCAACAAGATCATTTATATATGAAGGAAACAATAATGGGCATAAAACTGAACCTGATCGAACTCCGCAGTCAACTGTGCATTTATCTGATAAAAAAGATTTCCCCTCATTTGTGCAACTTATAATAATCTAATTCCACTACTTGTTTTCTGATTTTTTAGGTAGGAACTTAACCAGTTTTGAGCTACATCTCTTATTCCATAGTCATTTAGCTTACAAAGTAGAATTGCGTGATTAACTAGGTCGAATGCCTTTGATAGATCAAGGAAAATTCATACATATATCTTGTTTGATAAATATTCCAAGCAGTTTTTGAATTGTTTGTTGAGTTTGCTATTTGTTTGTCATTATATGCTCGTTTTGCATTTTTAATAACCTTGTTGTATATTTGTTTATATTCTAAAAAGTATTGTCTAAATGAATCTGTTGTTCCTTTTTCTTTTATGGGTTTGCTTAAGAAATGTAGTCTTTTGTTTGATGTACGTATACCTTTTGTCACCCACTGGGCTTTATGTGTATATATATATATATATATATATATATATTTGTATTTCTATCATTACTTACAATTAAGTTAATTATCATTAACTTACAATATGACAACGGTTACTCAATCAGTGATGACATGTACCCAGGGGTGTTCAATACCTATCGTCATCACTTTGAATGCATTCATTAAAGAATCCACTGTGAGTGATGTATGTTCACACTTCAAACAGCTTTTTATTTTTCAGAATAAATAAGATGTTCATTGTTTCATACAATTCCTCCAAGTACAATAATACTCTAAATTAGTCATTTGGATTTGGTCATGAAAAGGATATCAATTGCAGTGAAAAACATGATGGCTTCCTATCTGAAGAAATTGTGTTGACAGTCATATCTTGCAAAATACTGAAATGAGCAAACATTCTTTACATCTTAACTATAAAGAGAGTCAATTAATGACACTAAACAACACTTACTTTTAAAATTTTTCCGGAACATGTTTCAGAGGCTTTGCCTCTATCCTCAGCCGGTCATCGACTATCGATGGCTGGCTGAGGATAGAGGCAAAGCCTCTGAAACATGTTCCGGAAAAATTTAAAAGTAAGTGTTGTTTAGTGTCATTAATCGACTCTCTTTATAATTAATTTATCATAACAACACTGTTTTCAACACTTCCAAGAAAGGAATTGCATTCTTTACATCTATTATGTGTCCCCTTTGATCAATCTATTGCCACACCTTGCATATCTATCACAGTTCAAAAGTTCTCAGATTATGAAAAGTTTGGTGGTCCATCCTCTATATTAGACACAGCACATTACAATTTGTTGTCAACTCACATCAAAACTACACAAAACCTATATTTAGAATGAATAAAAGCAAAGGAATATTTGGGTTATATTTGCACAAAAAGTTACTTAATACATATTGCAAGGACACTATGTAGTATTTACATGAGTCATGATTGCATTACTATGAATGCACTCTGTATATATATTTATATGTTAGTTACCATCAAAATAAAAACTTGTATACCTATACACTGTCCTGAGTAGAGCACTAGCTCATTATGGCTATGTAGTGAATAAATAAATAAATAAATAAAACTGAGATGAAGCAAAGGCAAATTTCTCAAGCAATATGAAACCTTTATTCAGCTGCCTACCATTACTGCTTGCTGTTTATACTGCTATTCCATGCTTAATTTGTCAGATTTCTTCCCTGTGGCTTGAAGTTTTGACATGTGTAATGTGTTTTGACACATGCCATACACATGTTCACACTCTGACTCCTGAGAAAATATTGTACATCTATGTGTGTAACAACAACTGCAAGAATAACAACAACAACAACGATGATGATCATAATAACAATAACAACAATGATGATGATGATCATCATCATAACAACAACAGCAATAATAATAATAATAATAATAATAATAATAATAATAATAATAATAATAATAATAATAATAATAATAATAATAATAATAATAATAATAATAATAATAATAATAATAATAATAATAATAATAATAATAATAATAATAATAATAATAATAATAATAATAATAATAATAATAATAATAATAATAATAATAATAATAATAATAATAATAATAATAATAATAATAATAATATTAATAATAATAATAATAATAATAATAATAATAATAATAATAATAATAATAATAATAATAATAATAATAATAATAATAATAATAATAATAATAATAATAATAATAATAATAATAATAATAATAATAATAATAATAATAATAATAATAATAATAATAATAATAATAATAATAATAATAATAATAATAATAATAATAATAATAATAATAATAATAATAATAATAATAATAATAATAATAATAATAATAATAATAATAATAATAATAATAATAATAATAATAATAATAATAATAATAATAATAATAATAATAATAATAATAATAATAATAATAATAATAATAATAATAATTATAATAATAAGATAGCCTTCCAACACATTTTTCTTCTTTCGTTTTGTCTGGTTTATAATTTTTCACATGCAGCCCTCTCAAATGATCCAACACCTTACATGACCCCATCGCCCAGTGGAATTATCCACTGCAAGCAGCCCCCCGAGGTTGGCGAGATACCATACACCACTGGCCAGCATGGATAGTGGTGTTATCGAAAATATGGTTACAGAGCAGGAGGTCGGATCTCCAGTTCTGGTCGGGAGTGCAGGTGAGCGAGCAGGCGCGTCCCGACCGTCAGCAAGCGACTGCCCAGCATCTTCGGTGAGGAACCAGGCTGAGGTGCAAGAAAAGGCTACTGGAACACCGAGAGTTGGAAAGCAGCCTCCAGAGACAGGCAAAGCTGGAATGGACAAAGATTGTGATCCATTTAAAAGATGCCCGCTAATTGGACGGTCGCTGCCACAACAAATTTATTGTAGGCGTGATTCGGCGGGTAGTATACCACAGGAGTGTTTTTCTGAGGACAATAATAATGGTAATTCTAGTGGCAATACTAAATCTAGTATCCCAGAGGCTACTATGGAGGACCCTATTATGGACAACAAGCGGAAACAATGTACAAGTCCGGAGAAACCCATAAAAAAATGGAGAGGCACAAGGGATATCCCAGCAAGTACCTGGGAAAGAGCAGAAGAACCATAGAGAATCAATGCAAGATTGGGACAATCTCAAGGTGATACGTTCATTGCTAGAAGATTTGAGCAAATGTAGTAGAGAATTAATGGTTATGATAAAGAATACACCTAATACTAAGGTGGATATAAAAAGAGGTGTAAAGGATATGGAGATAATATCAGAAACCATGCTTAGACGCATGAATGAAAGGGAAATGTATCCTCAGAAAACAAAGATGAAGTCTCTGGCCTTACAAGCTAATGAAGGAGACTGTGATGGCATTGTAAATAAGAAGGAAGTAGGCATTCAAGTGGATATGAAAGGGGAAATGGAACTCAAGAGCTATATCATGAATGCCAGAAGTTTTGAGGCTTTTACCGCATTACTAGATCAGTTTTGGCTGGAAAGTAGCTATGAAAGTACACATATATTATAAGGAAATCCAATCGGAATAAAAGAAAGTGATATTGCAATTATAGTAAACACAGATGACCAAGGGCAACAAGGGTTGCTGAGGCAGTTAAAGGAATCACAATCAGAGGTGATAGAGCTCATGACAGGGAAGGAGCATATGAACACGGTAAAATATATGAGATCTACTACTAGTAGAGGAAGTAAAAAGGAAATTTCCCGGTATATATACACCTGATACCATATCCTGTGGATCCCAGTGGTATAAATGATATGGAACAGTTGAGTATAATCCTGGAGCAGTGGAAAGGACTAGCAGAGGAGCATGGCAGGAAAAATATAACACTTGCCTCAGCTGGTGGATTAAATACGGTCTATACTAGGAAACTATTAGAATGGGTACTCTGAAACAGTGGCATGAAAGTTGCATATATGCTCTCCGCAAATGTTCAAAAGACACAGGTTAGAGTATATGGGCAGCATGAGAAATTGGCCCAAAAGAAGATAGAAGAACCTCAGGAAACGGTCACAATTAAGTCAAATGGGAAAACATTTGCAGATGTGTTGAAGACGGTGAAGAAAGATGTAGATATTGACAAAATTGATGCGAAAATAAAGCACTTAAGGAAAAGTAGTAAACAAGAATTAGTGCTTACTGTGGAAGGGAAAGGAACAGCAAATGCCCTGAAACAGGAGATAGAGAGAAACAACAGCAAACTAGAAGCTAGTACTGGAAGAAAGGAAGCCACCATCCTGTTATATGGGCTGGAGCCGACTGTTATTGTGGACATGTTGAAGTCTGCAATAGGCGACAAGGTAGGTGTCCAAGCGTCTGAAGTAACCATACATGCTTTGAGACCTGGCAGATTTGGTAATCAAAACGCAAACATAGGCATTCCTTTAGAGCAATCTAGAGAGCTGTTAAGGAAGAGGAGAATAAAAGTAGGGTGGTCAGAATGTCAGGTACGAGAAAGGGTCATCATACCAAGGTGTTATAAGTGTTTTGACCTAGGCCATAGAACCTACCAGTGTAATAAAGAGGATAACAAGAAAGAGGACTGCCTTAATTGTGGAAATGAAATGTGTAGTGTTTAACGCCCGCTTTTACTACATACGGCACTGCAGGCGATTAATTGTGGAAGGCGGGGACATCATGCTAAAGAGTGTACAAACGATTCGTTTTGTACAAAATGTCAAAAAGATGGACATAGGTTTGACCAAATGAAATGTCCAGCTTTTAGAAAGTTGGTACTGAATACCAGAGCGAAGAAAGTATAAAGTACATATAATGGACACACCTAGCATACGCATAATCCAGGCTAATTTAATGAGATCTAATTGGAGTCATGATATGGTACAAGTCACAGAAATTGAGAAGCATGCAGACATTATAGTTGCATGTGAGCCAAGTAAGAAACGGGTATCAGACGGCAGCTGGGTTAAGGACAAAGATGTGATGTAGCAGTATGTTTTATCAATAAGAAACTTAAAGTGTTACAGGTTAGAGCAGAGGAAGGTTACATTTGTGTACATCTAGAGCAATGCTATGTATTCTGCTGTTATAGTTCACCCAATATTCCATTCGATACATTTAGGAATGAAATACACCTCCTAATGCAAGATAGCATAAGCACTGGAGGTGAATGCATTATTCTGGGTGACTTAAATGTAAAATTGTCGCAATGGGGATCCCAGGTGACAGACCGTAGAGGAGAGTATTGGTTAGAATGGCTATCAACACGAGACTTGGTGGTGAATAATACTGGTGTAGTACCGACTTTTGTCAGAGGTAACTACGAATCTTATATAGATGTGACGTGTTCCTCACAGAGTATCACACGAAAAATTATGAACTGGCAGGTGCTGGAGGAAGAAACCCTAAGAGACCACCGGTTCATATATTTTGAAGTTAAAGGCATAAGAGCGCCAAAAGACCTAAATGTCAAAAAGAAGAAAATAGAATATGATTGAGAGGTGTTAAATACTATATTGGCATGGAAGTTAAAGGATGAACACCAGAACCCAGAAGAGAAAACTCCAGAATGTTTGACCAAGATTTTGTAAGAAGCTTGTCAACTGAGCCAGATAGAGAGATCATGGACGAATAAGAGTCAGGTACCTTATTGGTGGAGCACTGAAATAGAAGAGGTAAGGAAAGCATGCATACAAAAACAAAGAGTGGTGACTAGGCTTCGTAAGAGAAACCCAGATTCAGAAGAAACTGAGGAAGCGAAGAATGAATATAAGCGCTGTAGGCATGAGCTGACTAGGCTTATCTAGGAGTCTAATAGCAAGAGTGCTATTCCCCTCAAGAGAAGACAACTTGGAACTGATATTCAGGGAGGCCAAGATAGACCTTTTCACTGTTGATGAGCTGAATGCTGTGGTGCATAAAATCAAGACGGGTAAAGCACCAGGAATTGATGGAATAAGCCCAGCGGTACTTAAAACAACTGTTACAATAGCACCACACTGGGTCCTGGGGATGTTAAATGCCTTATTGTTGAAGCAAGAGTTTCCAGACAAATGGAAAATAGCCAAAGTTGTGTTTCTCCTGAAAGGAGGTAAATCTCCGCTAGAGCCTTCAGCCTATAGACCATTATGTCTACTCATAGCCCGCTCACATCCCTTAAAGCCTCGGCACTCAGTCGGATTCTTATGCATTTAAGCGACCGAGCGGCGTTTGCCTTTTTTGCCACTTGGAGCTCTCAAAGCTGACCCCTAAAGTATACCCTTGTAGCCTTCAGTGGCCTTGCCGACATTTAGTTTTGTGGTGACAGCTGAACCAATTTTATGATCTCAAATTAGTATTGAAAGTGAATTTTACATGAAGTACTGTTGATAACATTCTAAGGTAAGCGAACAAGAAAATTGGCCATAAATAACACAGTAAGAAAACTGGGTATAAATAAGAGATAATATAAGTAATCATAAGTATGAGCACAACATGTCATTGTTTATTATTATTACTTTTACTGTTGTGCCATAAATGGTGGCAGTTCATTATCTAGAAGGTAGATTTTTCCATGACAGCTTTATAGTACAAACATTTACAATAGACAGCACTATATTTCAAAGCTCTCCGTTTTTCCAAAGTCCAGGTCTCCGAACCATACATAGCAATGCTCCAAATGTAATAATTACATATTATATGATTTTATTTTTATTATTATTTTTTATTATTATTTTTATCATCATTATCAGCATCATTATAACAGCAGTAGTAGCAATAATTACAACAAACAGCATAGCAGCAATTATGAGCCCAATACTTTGTATTTCAGATGGTGTATTGTTGCGTACCCTTTTGTAAAAGTAAGAAAGGAAAATCAAAAGGGATCAGTTTCCATGAATTTCCAGTAGAAGAACTACGTAAACAATGGCTAAAAGCTATATCGTGCTCTAATTTCATGGTAAATGATAAATCTAATTCAACAGTCGTGTGCAGTTTGCATTTTACTGAGGACGAGTATAAGCCAGGCTGTAAAATTAAACTACTGAAAACAGGAAGTATTCCAAGCATTTTTCCGAACTATCCAGATTATAAATTATTGAAACAAGCAACACCAAGGTGACAAATTTCAAAAATACGCTTACACACAGAAAGCAGAAAACGGAGACGCAGTTCTAGCAGAGAAAGCGTTAACAGTGCTGCTGATGTTAATGCCCTGGATTATGTCACAGATGCACATACTTATAACTGCACTGCAATTCAGAGTGAGGAAGACATAATTTCCAAATTAAAGAGATTGGAAAGGGAGAATAACACCTTGAGATGTAAATTATGGGGAGCAAATAAAAGGCACAAAGAATTTGTAAACAAGCAGCAAGCAAATGAAGAAAGATTACTATATTATGAAACCAATAATTTTCATAAATCAATTCAATTATTGAATAAAGACACCATTGTACACTGCAACACAGCTTCCAGACACAATAATCGCAATATTGGGTGAATAGAACAACATTAAAGGTAATGTGAATTTCCGTCTTATAAGACCTATTAACGTATATTGTTAAACTGCTTTTAACTGTTTACTTACTTAGTGTTTTTTTTTTCTATTCTTCCTAGACAGCCTCGTTTCATGCAACAGTCCACTTATCACTGGCATATATAAGAGGTTTTATAGTTAAAAAATAGCGGCCAAATTCTCTTGTGCCACCTGTCTTACTAAAGTGTCTACCGCCAAGTGTACAGCATCTCTTGTAAATCTAATATTCAAAAGGGATGAAAGCTCCACGTTCTATTAACCATCTCCAGAGTTTGTTTCTCTTTTGGCAGTTATAGAGAAATTGATAACTGCTCTACCTAAGCTACCTAAAGTATGTGTGAGAAAAAGCCTAGAGGAATACATAATGCCAGCAAAGCAACATTGATCTTAACTCGTGTGTGCAGAGAACTGAAAGCATTCAGAACTGCTAAGTGAACTGATATGGAAACATTATATTCCTGTGATATTAAAGTGAATTGCTTCTGTGACAGCGAAAGTGTTAGAAAAACCTAAATTCCGAAACTGTAAACCACTGCATCGGAAAGTTCTACGTCTGTAATGTCAACACATTGCATCTGTACGCTGGAACAGGGTTGCAGAAATGTCATCAGCCAGCGCCATATGGTGGGTAGTGGAGAAAGTTGTAACTTTTAGTCATAACACTCCAGCTGGCGAGTGCTGAGGCTTAAAGGAATGGGAGCGGGCTATGGTCTACTGAATAGCTTCAGTAAGTTATCTGAATGGATGTTAAAGAATAGACTAGAAAAAGAGATTGCAGAAAATGGAAGACTATCAGACCAGCAATATGGATTTCATGAAGGGAAATCTACAATACAAGCTATTGACGCTGTACTTAGAATAAAAACCGAATGGAATGGAAAGTGGGTTGCACTAGTGACTCTGGATGTGAAAAATGCTTTCAACTCAGCTAGTTGGAGTATAATAGAGGATGGTCTTAGGGAACGAAACATCTCTCCATATATGATAAATATTTTAACTTCTTATTTTCAAGGAAGGAAAATAAGAATTGGTAAAGAAGATCTAGAATAACTGTGGGTGTACCACAGGAATCCATTCTTGGACCAACAGTAAAAATGGTCAAAAATACTAAATTATTAGGTGTTACACTAGACAGTACTTTAAACTTCTCTGAACATATTGATAAACTTGGCAATACTATCAGTAAAAATTTATTCATTCTGAAATATCTAACAAAATATGTGTATATACCTACGCCCACAGCTAAAATTATCTATTACTCTTTAATCTACTCGTACCTCTCATATGGGATCAAAGTATGGGGTAACACAACTAAGGTAAATTTTAACAAAATCTTTGTATTGCAGAAAAAAGCTGTCAGACACCTTGAGAATCTAAAACATAACGAATCTTGTCGTCCAGTATTTATAAAATTCAAACTTCTAACCCTTCCTAGCTTATACATATACCACAAAATAATGCACCTTCAGAAATTTAACCTACACCTTGAAACCAACTCTGATAGACACAATCACAACACTAGACATAAAGACGACTTAGCAATTCCTACCCATAGACTGCACTTTTATGAGAAGACACCTAGTTATATGGGCATAAAATTTTATAACATACTACCAGTCTATCAAGAATTGTAAAGATAATAAATTTAAATAATGCTGAAATGTTTCCTAATTGACAAAGCCTATTATAGTGTGGATGAGTTTATGAATACTAATTAAATTAATCGACTCCCAATTAATTTAATTTATACAACAACACTGTTTTCAACACTTCCATGAAAGGATTTATTAATACTAGTTAGAACTTCATTTTTATAAAGATTATTGTTATTATTATTACTATTATCATTATTATTATCATTATTATTATCATTATTATCATTATTATTATTATCATTATTATTATTAATTATTATTATTATTAATTATTATTATCATTATTATTATTAATTATTATTAATCATTATTATCATTATTATTATTATTATTAATCATTATTATTATCATTATTATTATTATTATTAATCATTATTATTATCATTATTATTATTATTATTATTATTATTATTATTATTATTATTATTATTATTATTATTATTATTATTATTATTATTATTATTATTATTACTATTACTATTACTATTACTATTACAATTATTATTATTATTATTATTATTATTATTATTATTATTATTATTATTATTATTATTATTATTATTATTATTATTATTATTATTATTATTATTATTATTATTATTATTATTATTATTATTATTATTATTAATTATTATTATTAATCATTATTATCATTATTATTATTATTATTAATCATTATTATTATCATTATCATTATTATTATTATTATTATTATTATTATTATTATTATTATTATTATTATTATTATTATTATTATTATTATTATTATTATTATTATTATTATTATTATTAGTGTTAGTGTGTATGGATTTATTAAAGCAAGGTAGTATTCTATTTATATCACACAACCTGTATAACTGTGTTCTTAAACTGTATAAATTCATATGATGTGGTTCTTTTGTGTATTTAACACTATACTGAACTGAAAATAAATAAATAAAAAAACTCTCTGGAATATCTTATATGATGGTATCCTTAGGTTGACAATGACAAAAGGTGCTATGCAAATTGCTTTTGCGGATGATCTTGCGCGGGTGGTTACAGCTGAAGATAAAGTAGAGCTGATATTTAGAGTTAACGAATCGTTAAGATGCATCGATAGATGGATGACCTGTAATGAGTTGGAATTGGCACCACACAAAATGGAAGCTGTTATTATGAAAGGCCCTAGAAATCAGTTTAATAGCTGCTTTATGCTGAGTGAGACCACAATAGTGCCTAGGAAGGCTATCAGATACTTAGGGGTCATGGTGAATGAAAACACAACTTTTGGGGAACATGTGAAAACTGCTGCTAAAAAGGCAGAAGAGAGAGCTTCACAACTCGCAAGAATAATGCCTAATATTGGTGGACCTCGATCAATTAAGCAGAAATTGCTATGTGGTGTAGTATATTCTATAATGCTTTATGCTGCGCTGATCTGGTATACTGCACTAGAAAAGAAGTATGTAAAAATAATGGAGAGAGTCCAGAGAAAGGTATTGTTGAGAACAGTGTGCGCATATAGGATGGTATCAAACAGGGCGCTACAAGTAATAGCAGGAGCTATCCCAATTGACTTAATGGTGAAAGAAAGGCAGCTCATAAGTGCATCGAACAATTATCACTCTATTGAACTAAAACTAAGGATTACAAACCAAATTGTGGACGATTGGCAAAAGAGATGGGTGGAGACTACACTGGTGGTACAATGGACCAAGAAATTAATTCCTAAGGAAGCGCAGTTTTTATTAAATGCTACCATGCTGAAGTTATGCATTATTGCAGTCCCAGGTGGTATGTATGCTATGTGAGGAAGGATTTCTTAGTTGGTAAGAATCCAACTCGCCACGCATAGCAGCGTCTAAGAAGATTTTTCCCTTACTATATATATAAAAATAATAATAAAAAAAAAACACCTTACATTTTATCTGAATTGAATGTTCACTATTGCTTCAGAATTTAAATTCATTGCCAAATAAAATAATACAGAGCCCAACTACAGCCAAGTAAATATTATTAGTCAAATTCCTAATATAATGTATTATTACATTTATAATTATTATTCTGCTGACATATTTATCGGAATAATAAACCTGTCAACAATACTATCATATGATGTCCTGGACACTATTGCCAAGATTGTTATTACAGAAATAAAAATCCATAAGATTTATACAAAATATTAGCACTGGTAGCATTTTGAATACATGAAAATGCTATATACAGTAGAATTAAATTGCAAAAAGAAAACAGACTATCACTGTTAATCAGGGGAATCCTGGTTTCCAGCATTACAAACACAGAGGTTAAACACCGCAGTACAGCAAAATATACTTGCATGCGATTCTTGATGTAGGTTACATAAACCACAAATGCCAAGCTGTATACATTACCAGTCACTCTGTGCTGTTATTGTGGTGAAAACAGGACACAAGTGCTCATTGTCATTCTGGGCATGCACGGTAAGCAGAAAGAAAACATTAGAGTGCAACCAACCATACATGGATAGAGATCTGAAAAGCTGAGCACTGAGAGCAGATAGGATCAACCTTTTGTAGTCCTCTAGAAGCACCGACCAATTAGAGTTAAGGGAATTTTGTGGAAGTCCTTCAGGCTGATGAGTATATGTAGGTTAATAAAGAAATTTTAAATACATTTAGTCTTATATAATTTTGGCAAAAATTAATATGTATCTGAAAGTGGCACATAAATAAGACATTTTTACAATGAAGCATATGTATAGATTGTGCAACAGTTCTTAAAGAGTTAAGATTTTATATGAGAGGTTAGATGTGAGTCATTTACTCACCTTATCCATAGTAGTGACACATAACCTGAGTTGGGTGTCATCAATGCACTCCAGTGTTGATGCCCTCAGCTAGTATTCACTATGAGACAAAACAAAATACCACACAATTCCAGTAATGCTAGCCACATACACTAATTGTTTTAATAACTTTTTCACATAATTCTCTTGTTATCTCTTCTACACCTAACATTCCTTATTGTCTGATGAATCATTGGCAATTTCATTACCTTCATCACTGCTTTTCATCTCATTGCTGTGAATCATACTTCTCTAAATTATTTCTTCTACAATGCCATCTTTATTCCAGTATTTTTTGTTGTTGTTGACATTTTGGCATGCTTTCAGCCATTCTGTTCGTCTTTCAACTTAGAAGTAACTTTTTTTTTTTTTGTTGCCACCCAATGTTTAATATCTGCCCATATCAGTTCAATAGGATTAAGTTACAAGTGGTACAATGCAAGCCTTAAATATGTATGGTTATAGAACGGAGTGAACTTTCAACAAACTTCACGGACTGATTCCTGACTGGAAATGGAGTAGAAAAGGTCTTATGAACATGTGTCTGGAAATGGACTGTGTGCATGTAACCACAACAAATCATCTTGGAACACTGTAGCTGAATCGTATTCACGTCACAAAAGATGTTGAAAGTGGCCTCCGTAGGATGCAATACACACGTTCACATCTTAGATTACCTCACTTTTTCACACATTCCAGACTCTCTTTAAATAGCATCACAGACATTGTGAACATACTACTGAAGGGTCTGCACAACAGGAACTTGTTCAGCATGCACAATGCTTTTCAGATGCCCCAAGAAATAAAAGTATAGGGGGTTTAAATCTGATGATCTAGCAGGACATGCATAGGGCCTCCATAGCCTATTCAGTGTCTGGTGAAGAAGTTGAGATGTTGGCAAACTGTAATGCAGAAGTAGGGTGGTACTCCAATATGCAGACCCATATAACCTGTCTCATTGCCAAAGGTGCATTTTCAAACAAACCAGGTGGAGTACTCTGCAGGACGTTTAGATACATTCCTCTGTTGAGGCATTGTGGAATAACGGGTCCAAGTGTGTGGTTGCCAAGAATCCCTACCCAAAAATTAATGTTGCACTGATGCTGATGAGACTCTTTAACCATTGCATGAGAATTTTCTGTAGCCCATAGATCAAGATTATGCAGATTGATGAGGCCATTTCTGATAAAGGTTGTTTCATCGGTAAACAGAACTGAAGAACAAAATCCTATAATTGTGATTGTCTGGTGCAAAAACCATCAACAAAATCCTTCCCATAGAGGAAAATATGCTGGTGAAAATCTCTGCACTCATTGGAAGTGATAGGGATAATAGCGGTTATCATGCAGAATATACATAATCATACTTTGACTTACACAATGTTGGTGGACAACTTGCCTGGAGCTTGTACTAGTTCATCTCAATATCTTGTAGAACCTGTTCCTCCAAATCTGGTGTATGCGAAGTCCACCACTTCCCTGCATGTTAGTCATTCTGAAAGGACCCATGACTACACTAATGCCCAAACAGGGCTTGAAAAGTTGTGTGATGTGGTTGGTGTTTGCAAGATTATCTATTTTGGTATAGTCGTCCTGCCTCTTGACTGTTTCCATCTACTTGACTGTACACAAACACCATCTCGGCTTGTTCCCAACATGAACAGATCATTCTGCTTCTTACAGTGTACTACTTCAATCACACAAGAAACACACTGCAAGAGGTCAGAGAGAGTGTCCATTCTTCAGTGCCATCTACCATGATAATGATGCATTTCTGGACTAATGTTTACAGGACCATTTTTCCTCCCCTTCAGTCAGGAAAGAGTCCCTGCAGTTTGGTTTTTTAAATATCGCCTGTATTTGGTCAATTAGGTTTTTTTTTTTTTCTAAGTTGGCTTGTTAGCTAGGATTACATCATACAAACATATTTTCTAGCTGTGCTCATCAAATGAAATGTTGTGGGTTTGTAACCAAGATTGCATGTCCTTTTTTTAATGAATTTGTTGTTGGTGTCTTGTCTAACAGTGCAATGCAATAACGTACTGTCAATTACTAAAATGTAGTTTGATGATATTTTATTAGTTAACATTGTCTGAACTCATTTAACATAGTTACCAGTATTCATCTTTTGAAAGTCTCCTGTTTTCTTTTCTGATCAATAAACAAGTAAAGCATCTTCATACACTACTGAACATTTTTCAATTCTGTACTTATGAAGTGATAATAAGATAGGTCTTATGCAATGAATAGATATTATGCCATTCAATTAAGATGTGCCTAATTTTTCTTGCTCTTTCCCCGTTTAAAACCAAATTGTTTTAATTATAATCTGAAGGTTGAAAATTAATACTCTCTCAACTTCTGTGGCATCCTTTTTATTGTACACACAATCTTTTCTTCAGCATAGAAGTTGTGTATAGTGTATCAAATGATACACTTACTGAAATTGTTGATACAACCACATAATTCTGTGAACTGAGTTGTGCAATTCTCTGGTACCTGCAGCTACTCCTCTTTATCTGACCTTCTGAATTTCTTTGTAATATTCAGAAGAAAATTAAACCTTATGTGTAGCCTCTTCCTTCATATACTCTTACACATTAGCAACAATCTATTTTAGGTATGCCAAGTTTTCCTCTAAGTTTTGATGTTATAGAAGGCATCTTTCCAGAGTTAATGCTTATTAACTGCAACTATATACATTTGTACCACATAAAATATTGTACTTGACATACTCTTGAAACATACATAGCAGAAGGGCTTATCTGGATCATATTATCATAGCTAAACAATTTACCAAAATGTTTATTTAAATAGGCTGGCTCACTACTCCTTCATTGAAGGTCAATTGTCGAGTTCTTTCACAAGAATTTTAACATAAATATAATGGTTTGATCTTTATTTATAAGGTCAAGGTCATATTGTAAATCATCTTTATAGAATCTCCACAAACAAATTAGCAGAACATCTAAATTTATTTCTCAACTACTGCACTGCAAGAAAATACATTTTATACTAAAAATATCAAATAATAAATTAATCATAACTTTTTGCAGTATTGAACTGTTCAGTTAACAGCACCTTGAAAAATGCATGTCTTTGCCCTTATTCTGTACTTAATTTTCTCATGTGATACATTATACAAGAAGGTATTGTCACCCATTGTTGTGCATGGCTTCATTGATCTACTCAAGCTGGCCCATGCGTGATTTAGGAATTGTCTGCTCCTTTTGAGGTTCATCGTGTTCAGTTGGCAGTTGTCATGCTTAAGAGAATTTTGTTTGTAAAAGATGGAGAACGTATTACTATACTGTTACTTTGTGGGTTTGTGAAATGAAAATTCCAATTGCACCACTAAAAAATATTCTTTATTTCCACCGACTTACAGTTAAACACTTGCCAATTACACAGAATTACGTAACGCACACAACTACGATTCACCAGTTCGTCCGTTGCAATTCCACTTTGCTCTCGCAATTACGTACGATCCTCCAATGCACGTACACAGTCTTCTCGTCATACACTAGCACTGCACTCTTACGCTGCTCGCCAAGAACTGACTGACTAACTGACTGACTCAATTCACTCACTGCAGCCCTTTTTATAGGGATATCACTGTTTTCTAGAAGTCTCTGGTTTCAGTGAATTACCGCGAAGATTCCAGAGGACAGGGGAAGGGGAAAGAGGCGGCCAGCGACAAGTGACACTCCCCTAATCAACCCCTCAGTTAGTGACTGAGATTAATGGGAGGGTGTGGCTCGGCTGCCTCTGGTCCCTTCTCAGCTGTCGTTGGTTGTGCTTTCTGCTAATTGGGTGACACTGCTCCCTCCTCAAAGCTGGTCGTCCCGAACAGCACCATCGTAGCGGGCTAGACGATCCAGGTGTACCACCAACATCTTCCCTCGGGGAACCTTCTGGATGTGGTAGACCACGTCGTTAATCCTCTTCACCATCCGGTACGGTCCTTGCCATGGCTGCTGGAGCTTCGGGCAGCGTCCCTTGGTCCGGGTAGGACGGTACAACCAGACCAGGTCACCTTGCTGGAACCCTTGGCTGTTGGCTTGCCTGTCATACCTGGTCTTCATGTGGTCGCTCGCCTTCTGGATGTTCTGGCGAGCTATCTCATGCATGTCGTGGAGATGGTCCACCAAGTTCTCCACATACTCGGTCGCTGGCTGTTTCGCTTCCGGTGGACTTCCAAAAGCCAGGTCACAAGGGAGGCGTAACTCTCGGCCAAACATTAAGCTAGCTGGTGTCATTCCAGTTGTGTCGTGTGTAGACGAGCGGTAGGCCAGCAAGAACAGTGGCACCTTGATGTCCCAGTCTCGCTGATGGCTGACCACGACCTTCCTTAGGTGTTCCTCTAAGGTCTTGATGTATCTTTCGACCATGCCATCCGACTGGTGATGTAGAGGCATCGTGCGGGTCTTGTTCATCCCAAGCCTTTGTAGTGCCTCCTTCATTAGGTTGGACTCAAAGCTGGTACCCTGGTCACTGTGTAGCTCTAACGGCACCCCAAATCGACAGAACACTTGCTCCACAAGCAGTCTGTGATTGTCTTTGCCTCTTGGTTTGGGATGGCGTACACCTCCGGCCACTTGGTGAAGTAGTCCACAACCACTATTAGGTACTTGTTGCCTCGGTCAGAAACTGGGAACGGTCCAGCAATGTCAACGGCGATCCGTTCGAATGGCGCTCCGAAGTTGTACTGCTGCATGCGACCCCAGCTCCTAGTCTGGGGGCCACGACTCACCACGCACACGTGACACTGACGGCACCATCTCTCAGCATCTGCTCGGAGTCTCAGCCAGTAGTAGCGCTGCCGTAGTTTGTCAATCGTTCGGTTCGCTCCCAGGTGTCCTCCCGAAGTACCGGCGTGCACTTCCTCCAAGACTTCCGGGACCTTACTCCGGGGAAGTACCAACTGTTCTCTCTGCGTCTTCCCTTCGGGTGACTCCCATACCC
Source organism: Mantis religiosa (assembly GCA_030765055.1). Lineage (NCBI taxonomy): Eukaryota > Metazoa > Arthropoda > Insecta > Mantodea > Mantidae > Mantis > Mantis religiosa. The sequence continues at coordinate 78,213,461 of CM060948.1, forward strand.
GGAACAGCACGCCAGCTCTGGTCTTCAACGAGTCCCATTGTGCCCAGTACGACTTGTAGGTGGCACTCCTCGGTGCGATGTCCTCCCAGGTTGGTCTCGTCTCTGCCTCCACTTTCCTCAAGAGTGGCCCCAAGTCTGCGACCGCCAGCTGCTACCTCCTTAGGCCTGCGCTATCCCAGCCATCCGCAGGCACTGCCGTGACTACTCGGACTGCTGTGGCACGCTCCTTCTCCTCCACTCTTGTGCACTGGCCGCACTCTCCTGGACAGGGTCTTCGGGACATGGCGTCTGCGTTACCGTGGCTCTTCCCTCTACGATGTTCCGAGGTGAAGTCGTACTCCTGCAGGCTCTGGACCCAACGTGCTGTCTGGCCTTCCAGATTCTTAAAGCTCAATAGCCAGGTTAGGGCGGAATGGTCAGTCCTCAGGTGGAATGGCTGACCGTACAGGTACTTGTGGAAGTGCTCCAAGGTCTTTACTACCTCCAGTAGCACTCGTCGGGTGACGCAGTAGTTCTTTTCTGCCTTGGATAGCGTCTTGCTGTAGTAGGCTATCACCCGTTCATGGCCGTCCTGGATCTGCGATAGGACACCTCCAATGCAATGGTCGCTGGAGTCGGTGTCCACAATGAAGGCGCCACCCAGTTGTGGGAAACACAAAATTGGAGCACTGCACAGGGTCTCCTTTAGGTGCTGGAAAGCGTTTTCGGCGTCCTCCGTCCACACATAAGGCCGGCGTTCCTCTGTCAGGCGGGTGAGGGGTCTTGCGATGTTGGAGAACCCCTTTATGAAGCGGCGGTAATAACTGCACAGCCCCAGGAAACTGCGCAACTCTTTCTTATCCTTTGGGCGAGGCCAATCTCTCACAACCTGTGTCTTCTCCGGGTCTGTGGCCACTCCGGTTGCTGAGACTATGTGGCCTAAATAGTTCACTTCCTTGCGGAAGAGCTGGCACTTCTTCGCGTTCAGCTTCAAGTTAGTCGCCTGCAGTCTCTGTAGCACCTTACTCAGATTCTCGAGGTGATCTTCAAAAGTCTTCCCGACGATGATGATGTCGCCCAAGCAGGCAGGCATCGTAAGTCAGCCCTCTCATCACTGACTCCATGAGGCGTTGGAAGGTAGCTGGTGCGTTGCAGAGGCCAAAGGGCATAACAGTGAACTGCCAGAGCCTTTGGCCCGTCGAGAATGCGGTCTTCTCCTTGTCTCTCGGGTCTAGAGCTACCTGCCAGTAGCCCGACTTCAGGTCCAGGGCCGAGAACCACTGTGCACCAGCTAGCGTGTACAGGGTGTTGTCAATCCGGGGTAAGGAGAAATAGTCCTTCCGGGTGACAGCGTTCAACTCTCTGTAGTCTACGCAGAAGCGCAGCTCGACGTTCTTCTTTGTCACCATGACTACAGGGAAACACCAAGGGCTGTCAGACTCTTCAATCACTCCCCTGGATCTCATGTCCTCCAGCATGTCTCGTACCACCCCTTGCTTCGCCAGCGGAACGCGTCTATGTGGTTGCCGAATAGGCCGGGCGTCTCCGGTGTCGATGCGATGAAGCACTTTGTCCGTGCGGCCGTAGTCACTGTCGCCTTGGCTGAAGACGCTCTGGTATCGCCTCAGCAGTTGTCGAACTTTCTCCAGCTGTTCTGCGGTCAGGTGGTCGGCCGTCCTCTCCAGTAAACCTTCTAGCCGGGGCCCCAGGTGTTGCGTCGGCACCGGCTCCTGTGTCTTGTCGATTACTGTTACGCTCACCACGGGCTCGTACGTTCCCAACTCCGTCCCGGCCTGGACGTCGTGATCGGTGTCCGTTGGATTTAGCAGTCTAACTGGCACCTCCTCTCCGCACGGGAGCAATGCCCTGGCTACACACAGTCCGTGTACAGGCGTCTTCTGGTCCAGCATCAAATTCCTGGTTCTCCGGCCTTCCAGTCGCGCCGTCACCAGCACCTCGCTCCTCGCGGGGACAACCACGTCTTCGTTCAAGACGACCCTGCAAATTCCAAGGCGCTCCTCTGGTTGACGGAGGATAACCTCTTCTCCGTTGAGCCGCATGACCTTCTTGCCGACGTCGACCGTCGCCTCGTGGCTCCTGAGGGCATGCAATCCCAGTATCACCTCCTCAGCCACCTTCGCGACAAACACCCACAGACGTACGGTACTCCTTCCCAAGGTCAGCTTCAGCAGGGCCACCTTCTCCACAGGCAAGGTGTCGCCCGATGCCGTGACGAGCTGGTATGGTGGGCTCGGCTTCCTTGTCGGCCAACCTTTCGCCACATCAGGTGTGATGATGGTCACGGCCTCCCCGGTGTCCACCAGCACGCGGCACGGCTTTCCTCTTACCCAACCTTCCGAGGTGGGGCTGTCATCCATACGCCGACTGACGGCGCGCAGTGTCACTCGAGGGGATGGTGGTGATGGCGCCGACGTGCCCCTCTCCACGACGGCCCTTACTCGTTTTCCGGCTGCTCTTCCTGGTGTGGGCAGTCTCTCTGCAGGTGTCCGGGCTGTCCACACCCCCAACACAGGCCACTAGGTGTTCGCCGGCATCCGTCGGCTGGTCTTCTGTCTCCGGTGTAGCGGACACTCCTCGTTCTCGACGTCGGGATAGCTGTTACCTTGGCCGCCTCCATCCTTAATGCTGCCGTTAGCACCTCGTGGATTGTTTTATAATCGCCGAGCATTAGGCGCTGACGAATCTCCGTGTCCCGTACCCCGTCAACGAAGGTGTAGGCAGCTTCCCGGGACACGAACTCTGGTGGGAGGTCGACTAGGGCCTTGCTTGACAGTTGTTCAACTGCCAGGGCGAACTGCTGCAGCGTCTCCCCCGGCTGCTGTGACCTTGCCTTTAGCTGGCTGCGGCACGCTGCGGCTAAGCGGTGGTTTCCGAAACGATTCTCCAGGGCCTCCGAGATGTCCTTGGGCGCCGCCGTTGTCTGCACCGCGTTTAGGACTTCCGCGGCCCGTCCCTGGAGGCTGACTATTAACTGTGTGGCCTCCTCCTCTGGCGACCATTTGTTGTGCTTGGCCACTGCGTCGAACTGGCGGCGGAAGACTTCAAACGTTGACGCGCCGTCATACTTGGGAGGTTTGACGCGCGCAGATGTTGTGTCGCGTCCCGGCGCGTCGGCCTTCAAATCCTTCAGCTTCCTGCCGACGACGTCCTCCACCATGGCGTTAAGGGACTTGACGCTGCTGTCTGCCTTTCCCTCCAGGTTGTTTACGCGGTTCGCAAGGTCTTCGACGTATTCCACCGCGGCGTTCAGGGTCTTGGCGTTATTGTCGCCCTTTTCCTCTAAACCATTAAGGCGGTCGTCTACTTGACCCATCGGCTTGTCCAGCTTCGCGCCGTCATCCCTCACGCCGGCCAACTGTTCCTCAAATTTGGCGGCGAGGACCTCGTTCGCCTCCTTCATTTCCGTGGCCAGACTGTCGTTCGCTGCCCTCATTTCTGTGGCCAGTTCGGCCATCTTTACGGTCATTGTCGTGGCCAAGTTGTTGTTTGCCGCTTCCAACTTCTTTTCCATTTTCTCGGTGATGTTGTCGTTGGCCGTCTTTATTTCTGCACAGTTAACGCCTTCATTTTCATCATCTTCTCCAATGCCGCGTCCATGGCCGTAATGTTCGGTGATGTTGTCGTCCCGCTTCCTGACACCAGTGTGACTTTGTGGGTTCGTGAAATGAAAAGTCTAATTGCCCACTCAAAAATGTTCTTTATTTCCACCGACTTACAGTTAAACACTTGCCAATTACACAGAATTACGTAATGCACACAATTACGATTCACCAGTTCGTCCGTTGCAATTCCACTTTGCTCTCGCAATTACGTACGATCCTCCGATGCACGTACACAGTCTTCTCGTCGTACACTAGCACTGCACTCTTACGCTGCTCGCCAAGAACTGACTGACTCAATTCACTCACTGCAGCCCTTTTTATAGGGATATCACTGTTTTCTAGAAGTCTCTGGTTTCAGTGAATTACCGCGAAGATTCCAGAGGACAGGGGAAGGGGAAAGAGGCGGCCAGCGACAAGTGACACTCCCCTAATCAACCCCTCAGTTAGTGACTGAGATTAATGGGAAGGTGTGGCTCGGCTGCCTCTGGTCCCTTCTCAGCTGTCTAATAATTATAACAATAATAATAATAATAATAATAATAATAATAATAATAATAATAATAATAGTAATAGTAATAGTAATAATTAATAATAATAATAATAATAATAATAATAATAATAATAATAATAATAATAATAATAATAATAATAATAATAATAATAATAATAATAATAATAATAATAATAATAATAATAATAATAATAATAATAATAATAATAATAATAATAATAATAATAATAATAATAATAATAATAATAATAATAATAATAATAATATGAATCAAATTTTTAAATACAAAAGCAAGCTTTGCTAAATATTTATAAACTAAAGAGAATAGAATCATGTGGGGAATACTTTATTCAAGGTGGGTTAGTGACAGTTTATCTCTATATTGTGACTGTGGGTTCGTAGAATTAAAAAGTCTTGTTTGCAGAAATTTAAAATGCTCTTTATTACAAGTAAAAACACAATTTCTACAACCCTAACAGCAGCAGAATGCCGTAACACACACAAACGCAGTCGACAAGGTCTCTCGTTGCTTCACCACACGTAAAGAAACGACCAAAAATTACTTGCAGTACGCTTCAAATAGCTACATACACACACACACACACACACACACACACACACACACACACACACACACACACACACACACACACACGATTAACAGCTCACTAGCAACTGACTCCGCTCTGACAGCCGCCGCGCTTTTATACCTCTACTCATTGTTCTAGAACACAGTGTATCGCTCCATAACAATCATGATGCAGCAGGAAATTCCAGACTATCTCTGTCTCTTTCTCTCCCTTTCTCTCTCTCTCTCGGCTAGCGCTCAGCGTTCGCGACACTCACTATCCATCTCTTTCCTTTCTGCCAGCGCGTAGCTGTCCTCTCTTTCGCACGCGCCCGGCACTGGCTTGTCGCGGCTCCAACACAAAAATGCGATCGGTGACACTGCTCCCTCCTCAAAGTTGGTCGTCCCGAACAGTACCATCGCAGCGGGCCCGACGATCCAGGTGTACCACCATCTTTCCTCGGAGCACCTACTGGATGCGGTAGACCACGTTGTTAATTCTCTTTACCACCAGGTACGGTCCTTGCCACAGTTGTTGAAGTTTTGGACAGCATCTCTTGTTCCGGGTAGGGCGGTACAACCAGACCAGGTCACCTTGCTGGAATCCTTTACTGTTGGCTTGCCTGTCGTACCGGAACTTCATGCGGTCGCTCGCCATCTGGATGTTCTGACGAGCCACCCCATGCATGTCGTGGAGATGGTCCACGAGGTTCTCGACATACTCTTTTTTTGTAATTTACATCCTCCAACGTTAAATCATATCGAAGGATGTATGAAATTGGTGAAATGATGTTCAAATGAGTCCGAGGTCCATGGAGCTTAGAGTTACCCAACATTTGTCTATCAGGATAAGGGAAAACCCCGGAAAAGCCCTTATACAGGTAACTCACCCTAACCGAGATTCGAACTCGAGAACTCTTGAACGTGAAGCAGACACACTAACATCTACGCTACCGAGGCGGGCTACATACTCTGCTGCTAGTTGTTTCACTTCCGGCGGGCTTCCAAAAGCCAGGTCACAAGGGAGGCATAACTCTCGCCCCAACATTAAGCTGGCTGGCGTCGTTCCAGTTGTGTCGTGTGTTGACGAGCGGTAGGCCAGCAAGGACAGTGGCACCTTGACGTCACAGTCTCACTGATGGCTGGCCACGACCTTCCTCAGATGTTCTAGGGTCTTAATGTATCTCTCGACCATGCCGTCCGACTGCAGATGCAGAGGTCTTGTGTCGGTCTTGTTCAACCCAAGACTTTCCAGTGCCTCCTTCAGCAGGTGAGACTCAAAATTGGTGCGCTGGTCGCTGTGAAGCTCTAATGGCACCCCAAAACGGCAGAACAGTTGCTCCACGAGGCAGTCTGCAATTGTCTTCGCCTCCTGGTTCGGAATGGCATTCACTTCCGGCCATTTGGTTAAGTAGTCCACGGCCACCATCAGGTACTTGTTGCCTCAGTCGGACACTGGGAGTGGTCCAGCTATATCGACAGCAATGCGTTCGAATGGCACTCCGACGTTATAATGCTGCATGCGACCCCGGCTCTTAGTTTGGGGGCCACGACTCGCCGCGCACACATGACATTGATGGCACCATCTCTCAGCGTCTGCTCGGAGCCTCAGCCAATAGTAGCGCTCTCGGAGTTTGTCGATCGTTCGGTTTGCTCCCAGTTGTCCTCCAAGTACCAACTGCTCTCTCTGCGTCTTCCCATCGGGTGATTCCCATACCCGGAACAGCACGCCCTCTTTAGGCTTCAGTGAGGCCCCTTGAACCAGGACGACTTACACGCAGCACTTCTGGGTGCGATGTCCTCCCAGGTCAGTCTTGTCCCTGCCTCTACTTCCCACAAGAATGGCCCCAAATCAGCGTCCGCCACCTGCTACCTCCTCAGGCCTGCGCTATCCCAACCGTCCGCAGACACTGCCGTGACCACTCTTTACAGTTGGGGCACTCTCCTTCTCTTCCAGTCTCGTACATTGACCGCACTCTTCTGGGCAGGGTCTTCGGGACATGGCGTCTGCGTTGCCATGGCTCTTCCCTCTACGATGTTCGGAGGTAAAGTCGTACTCTTGCAGCATTTGGACCCAAAGGGCTGTCTGGCCTTCCAGGTTTCTAAAGCTAAGTAGCCAAGTTAGGGTGTAGTGGTCAGTCCTCAGATGGAATGGCTGGCCGTACTGGTACTTGTGAAAAAGCTCCAAGGTCTTCACTAGCACCAGTAGCTGTCGCCAAGTGACGTAGTAGTTCTCTGCGTTGGACGTCTTGCTGTTGTAGGCTATCGCCCGCTCGTGACCGTTCTGGACTTGGGATAGGACGCCTCCAATGCAATGGTCGCTGGCGTCGGTGTCCACAATGAAGGCGCCGCCTGGTTGTGTAAATCCCAGAATAGGAGCACTGCAGAGTGTCTGCTTCAGCTACTGGAAAGCTTCAGCGTCCTCCGTCTACACAAGGCCGGAGTTCTTCCGTCAGGCCAGCTAGGGGCTTAGCGATGTAGAAGAAGCCCTTTATGAAGTGGCGGTAATAATTGCACAGCCCAAGCAAACTGCGCAATTCTCGCTTATTTTTTGGGCGAGGCCAATCTCTCACGGCCTGGGTCTTCTCTGGGTCTGTGGCCACTCCGGTTGGTGAGACTATGTGACCCAAGTAGTTGACTTCCTTGCGGAAGAGCTGACACTTCTTCGTGTTCAGCTTCAGGTTGGTCGCCTGCAGTCTCTGTAGCACCTTGCTCAGGTTGTCGAGATTGTCTTCGAAGGTCTTGCCAAAAATGTCATCCAGGTATAGCAGGCAGGCGTCATAAGTCATTCCTCTTACTACTGACTCCATGAGGCGGTGGTAAGTAGCTGGTGCGTTGCAGAGACCAAAGGGCATATCTGTGAACTGCCAAAGCCCTTGGCCTGTTGAGAATGCGGTTTTCTCCTTGTCTCTCGGGTCTAGAGCTATCTGCCAGTAACCCGACTTCAGGCCCAGGGTCGAGAACCACTGCGCATCAGCAAGCGTGTCCAAGGGGTCGTCAATCGGGAGTAAGGGGAAGCAATCCTTCCTGGTGACAGCGTTCAGCTTCCTGTGGTCCACGCAGAAGCGTAGCTCGCCGTTGTTTGTCAAAGACTATAGGGGAACAGCAAGGGCTGTCAGACTCTTCAATCACTCCCTTGAATCGTATGTCCTCCAGCATGTCCAGTACTACCGCTTGTTTCGCCAGCGGAACGCGTATGGGTGGTTGCCGATATGGTCTGGCGTCTCTGGTGTCGATGTGGTGAAACACCCGGTCCGTGCGGCCGTAGTCGCTGTTACCTTGGATTAAGACGTACTGATATCGTCCCAACAGTTGTCGAACCTTCTCTAGCTGCTCTGCAGTCAGATGGTCGGCCGTCCTCCCCAATAACCCTTCCAGCCGGGGCTCCAGGTGTTGCGTCGGCACCGGCTCCTGGGTCTGGTCAATTGGCGTTACGCTGACAACGGGCTCGCACGTCCCCAACTCCGTCCCGGTCTGGACATCGTGATGGGTGTCTGTTGAATTAAGCAGCCTCACTCCTCTCGGGCAACAATGACCTGGCTACACAAAGTCCTTGTACAGGCGTCTTGCAGTCCAGCATCGTGTTGTTCGTCCGCTGGCCTTCCAGTCGCGCCGTCACCACCACCTCGCTTCTCGCGGGGACATCGTCTTCCCTCAGGATGACCCTGAAGATACTAAGGCTTTCTTGGGGGTGCCAGAGTATCATCTCTTTTCCATTGAGCAGCAGGACCTTCCTGCCGACGTCGACCATCCCCTCGTGTCTCCTGAGGGCATCCAGTCCCAATATCACCTCCTCAGCCACCTCCGCAACGAACACCCAGAGACGCACGGCACTGCGCCCCAAGGTCCACTATAGCAGAGCCTTCCTCTCCACGGGCAAGGTGTGGCCCGATGCCGTAACTAGCTGGTATGGTTGGCTCGGTTTTCTCGAGAGCAAACCCCTGGCTATGTCAGGTCTGATATTTGTCACGGCTGCCCCGGTGTCCACAAGCACGCGGCACGGCTTCCCTCTCACCCAACTGTCCATGATGAGGCTGTCATCAGCGCGCAGTGTCACCCGAGGGGATGGTGACAACAGCGCCGAAGTGCCCCTCGCCACGCCGGGCCTTACTCGTTTCTCTGGCTACTCTACCTGGTGTGGGCAGTCTCTCCAGGTATCCCAGCTGGCCACACACATTTTGTGGGTTCGTAGAATTATACCTCCACTCATTGTTCTAGAATGCAGTGGATCGCTCCATAAAAATCACGATGCAGCGAGAAATTCTAGACTATCTCTTTCTCTTCCTGTCTCTCTCGGCAAGCGCTCAGCGCTCGCGCCACTCACTATCCGTCTCTTTCCTTTTTGTCCGCATGTAGCTCTCCATCTCTTTCTTTCACATGCGCCTGGTACTGGCTTGTTGCGGCTCCGACACAAAAAAATGCAATCAGTGACAATATCTATAGGAGAGTTCTTCTAGTTAAGCAAAAAGAGAAATGTTAAATAGAAAATCTATACCACTGGAATATTAGAAATAAACAAGATTATTTTTTAAACATTGAATAAAAAAACTGAGCAAAAATAATAATCCACTTATTCGAACAAATTGCCCCGGGAACTAAAGGTACTATAAGGCACACAGTATTAGAAGGCATATGAGGTGGAGCTAGGGAGGGCTTACCTAGAGTGACTGTCCTATCATAGGCGTGCAGCGTTTCTTAGTTCAGAATGCATAGCGCTAAAGTAAGCAACAGAGCAGCCTTTTTTTCATGTGCCCAAAATTACTACTGGAAATTCAACAATGTAATATGCCTTGGTATATGTGTCAAGAATTTTTGAGGCAGCCTGTACAAAGGCCATTTTTTTATGACATATGGTTATTGAGTTATCGCTTCAAGAATAAACACCTGACTCCCCTGATTATGATATGCTTCAAATTCCAATCTTGCCTGTGTGTTATTGCTTTTCATTATGCAGTATTGAGTAAGATATTACCAAGTGTCATTAGGAAATGTATATAGGTATTTGTTCATACATTAACTGACCACGGATCACTGCAGTCAAGGATTGTGCGCGTATTCTTTGAAGTTCTGTTCAAGACCAGTCTGTAATGCAAATTTGAGTGTAAGGTGCTTTGCATAACTGTGATAATAAACAGAAAATTCACATGTTTACATTGTTTTGTGAACTGTTAACAATGTCACTTTCAAAGCCTGGTAGCAGTGGTACAGGTACTAAGGGTAAAGTACTCCTCTCTCTGGCCAGAAATATTAAAAATTATAGTGTATAGTTTCTTTAAGGAATTGCCATCTGAGTAAGTGCGTTACCGGATCAATTTTTCACAAAGCCAGGAACTCATGACCAGAGCATGCAATGTGAGTGTGCAAACTGTGTTGCGTATTGTGAAACAGGGCAAAACTTCAAGCAAAGAAATTTGTGTAATGTTTATTTTGTTTAAGCTAGCAACTACTCTAAAATAAGTCGATTTCAGAAATCCAGGTACGTTATTTTCAGTAAATAAGAATGTTAATATTGAATGTTACAATTTATAATGTTATCATAATTATCCTTTGCTGTGTAAGCTTACAGTATCTCAATTTTTCAGACGAAAAATGTTACTTTCCTTGTTCCATCTCCCTATCTTCCACTCTCTGGCGCATCAGATGGCAACAGAGCAGCCATTATGTGTACGCATTGGTTCAACTCATATGCCTTCTAAAACTGTACACCGTATAGGATTGGCATTAAAAAGGCTCTAATAAATTATTTTTACAAAAACTTTTATATACTGTAGGGTTGAATATGCACAAGAATTTTCTATATGATTCTTCTGTATTTTAAATTGCTGATAATTTTAATAGTAAAACTGATTTAGGTAATTTAAATTATTTATAGATTATGTAAAGGAAATTTATTAATTTTTTTTTATATTTGAAACATAACTGTATACAGAGTGGCGCGAAAGTCACTGCTCACTGGGTACTGATTTAAACAAAACATTGAATTTATGCTTCATTACAGATACAAACTATATTTATAATTATTTTTTTAAGTTCAAACTATTTTTCCTCTGCATTAATACATGTTTAAAAAGTCTATTTGGAACACTGTTATATACTCTATGGCATAGAACATAGTGTGACATCAATGTCCAAATCAGAAATGCATTGTGTACGTAGTCTTTTAGTTCAGCAATAGTCTGAGGCTCCATGGGCTATCAGGGAACATGGAGGCATGTCAGTATCACTTTCTTTTGGAAAGTTTTGTTAAATAATCATGGACAGCACAAGCATTATGTGGTGGTGCCCCATCACGTTGAAAGTATATTTCTTGAAAGTTTTCAGCAGATATCATAAGGCGTGCTACCTGTAATTCTGAAGTATATCCAAATAGCTATCTCCTGCAATTCCTTCAAAAACTATGGTTCAAGTATACCAAATAATATTGCCCTCCAAACACTCACACAAGGCTGATTTAGTTGTTCAAACAAAAGATTTTGATTCTCAGTATACCAGTAAATGCAGTTATATCTTAACTTGTCCACTTAACGTAGAATTGGCCTGATCAGACCATACAATTTTATTGAATAGGTTAGGATCGTGTTTCTGCTAGTCAAGCATCAATTCACAAAACTGAATACGTTGATCTGGATCATCAAGTAACCCATGTCATAAACATGGAATATAAATTTTAAACTTCTGTTTTTGTAACATTCTTTGCACTGAACCTTTTTTAAAAACTCCTGCTCAGTTGCTAATCGTCTGATTCATTTTTGTGGACTTTAGGTCACAGCTAAACATTCCCGCAATTCATTTTCCCCACCTGTGATCATTATTGGGTGGCCAGATCTTGGTGCATCCATAACAGATCCATGTTCATCTCTATCTTGCATGTTGTATACTCTTTGCCTAGGCAGTGGTTTTGATCTAATGTGTTGTTCTCGTTCATTAACAACTGCAGTAGTACCACTTTTATAAAATGTTTTTAATCCTTTCTTCTTACATTAACATTATGACAATTCGAAAAACTACAGCTGTAAACTTCTTTCACAGGTCATACTTTCAACAATTCACTAGTTTCATTATCGTGTTTTGTTTGTCATTGCATTGTATACCAACTTGACAAATCACCATTTGGTAATAACAAATTAATGAGTTAAAACTTGCAATTCCTTTCTTGGAAGTGTTGAAAACAGTGTTGTTATGATAAATTAACTTTAAAGATAGTCGATTAATGACACTAAACAACACTTACTTTTAAATTTTTCCGGAACATGTTTCAGAGGCTTTGCCTCTATCCTCAGCCGGCCATCAACTGGTTCTCATTGGTGTAGTTGATATTTTGTCACAGGTCTCCTCTGGTGGCGGTTCAAGGAACTTGCTGAACAAATCTTTCTGGGGGATGTCAAAATTGAATACTTTGTTCCTATTTTTTGAAATGAAGATTTCAAAATGATACATAAGGAAAACAAGAACTATCCACATGGGAACAAATCTTCATTTCAAAAAATAGGAACAAAGTATTCAATTTCGACATCCCCCAGAAAGATTTGTTCAGCAAGTTCCTTGAACCGCCACCAGAGGAGACCTGTGATAAAATATCGTCAACTACACCAATGAGAACCAGTCTATGGCTGGCTGAGGATAGAGGCAAAGCCTCTGAAACATGTTCCGGAAAAATTTAAAAGTAAGTGTTGTTTAGTGTCATTAATCGACTCTCTTTTGAGTTAAAACTTGTTGCTGTACTACATCTTGTTACTTTCATTTTCTTTCAACCAACTGTCTAGTGATTTTTGCATTACTAGGTATATTATGTAATTTGTGTAAATACATAATGGACTTATCCTGTATCATGTATAATAATTAACAGGTTCAATAAAGATTGAATTGAACTGAATTCTTGTTACAGCAATTCCTACAGCCTGGAGTCTAAGAAAAAGTTTAAGCAATGTTTTTTCTGCATCATATCTTAATGGGGATAAATGTTTGTAACTTCCTATACAGGAATTATTTTGTTTATTGAAATACCTAGGGTTTTCTCAGATATCCTAACCTGCTGGCTTGCTGCTCAAGAGGCTTATTTACTTCAGCACTGGCCGCATTTCTCAAATAACCTTTACTTCAAGAAGCTTGATTCATTTTCTACTTATATGTATATCGCACGATTTAATGCACAAGTACAGCACATGTGATTTTGACACACTATACTCTATAAGACATATTGCAGTACATTATATTAATAATCATTTTAAGTAGTGTCATTCTTTTGTACTACCATCATGCATCAACTGTCTTAAAAAGTAATGGTTCACATGACATTAATCTATCTATTCCTTATGTCATTCAGTTTTTCAATAATTTCTTCGCATGTCTATTATATAAAATATTGCATTACGTTCATGAGTATTCAGATATTTACCCCAGCCAATTTATGAAGAAATTCCTTTTAAAGCTTGTAAATATGCTCTACATTTTTAAAAAATGTACAACAAACTCGTCATCCATTTTTAAGATCTAGTAGTACTGCTTCTTTAGACTATGAAATATGTATGTAATGTAGATAAAATACTGTAAACAGCAACTTGTATAAATAAATTCAATTCAATTTTATGCAACTAGTACTGCTTATTTCTGTTCCACATGCTTCTGTTCCATATGCTCAAATTTTTCCTATCACAGAGAAGCACATATTATATAACAAAAAATACCACTTCCTAGGCTACAGGTAAATTTCTAGCCATATTTTACAATTAATATCACCAACTATAAATTAAAACTTTCACAAAAATGGGGAACACATGCACAGCCATAGAACATAAATAGGGACCTTTATTGCCTGTAAATAAGAAACTGTAATTTCGGTGTAAACATATTATAGTAAGCAGCATTAAGCATAGTAAATAAACTACTCAGTGAGTTATTCTGCATAAAAAAAGAAGGGAAGGGAAAAGAAAAGAAAAGAGAGTTTAACTATTTTACTACGACAAAATAATTGCATCTTACCTGTAGCTTAAAAAAAGGAGCATAAAAATATTTACAAAGTATACATTTCAGGTGATTTACTTTTTCAGAGACACAGCTACTAGAAATTCAGTGTTTTTTTGCTTAAGATTTATTTTCAAGTTTGTCATGTTCCCATAGGCAGAGAAAAGTCTTTCACTGTCCACAGGTATCCACAGTTTCTCGCTGAAATACAAGTGATCACACGGAAGTCCAGTAATAAATTCAGTACATTCACTTTAGCACCATTCTTCTAATTTCTCAAGGCCCACGTTCTTCAGAGCAACATATCTGTCTTTGAACATCATCTCTGGCAAGATGTACTACTCCGAGAAAAGATGAACACTCTTCTTGTTTTCTCTATAGTTATATTAGATACCACATTTTAAACAATTTGTTGTACATCAAGCAATTTACCTGTAGTATAAGTAACAGCAGCAGCTGAATGAGGAAATATTTAGTAATTCAATTTGGCAACTGACTTTGCATCCATAGCTTGAACTGATTTATAAAAAGACATCTTGAGAGTTGAGAAGTCTCCGAAGGCTAATAGATGCTTTTTACCAAATGAGCTCTGAACTACTATTGAGAAACATTCAATATGTCTTTAATTTCTATATAGTTTATGAACAAATATATAATTCTATCCCTCAAAGGATAAAACCTTACCTTTAATCTCTGATAATAAAACTAGCAACATTCCTCAAAAGCTTTCCGCACATTTACCCAGTAATACTAGCCCTAAAGAAGTCTATTCTCAATTATGACAATGACGATAATAATAATAATAGTAATAATAATAATAATAATAATAATAATAATAATAATAATAATAATAATAATAATAATAATAATAATAATAATAATAATAATAATAATAATAATAATAATAATAATAATAATAATAATAATAATAATAATAATAATAATAATAATAATAACAATAATAATAATAATAATAATATTAACAACAACAACAATAATACACCTTTTCTGACAGAAAGAATTGATCGAACAAACAAATCCATCCTGAAAACGATGGCATGTTTAAGCAGGGTCTCTTAAAGATGAATAAGATACCTAAATAATTTACATTAAGGAACTGACTTTACAAATTCAGGGTATCCATTACTGAATGTTCATACCTGTTTACTCCTCAATGACTCTTACTGGTTATCAAAAGAGATCACTAGTGGTACAATCAAATTTGATTTCTCACCAAACAAAGTCAGAACATTAAATATTTTGCTGCAATCTGTGGTTGGAATCCAGTGAAGGGGAACCACAATGGTGAAGAAGAATCCAAGCAATTATGTTACTCTTATCAGTCAGTCCAGTATGTTTGAGCTGGAATCTTAAGGAAGTTTCTTTCTTATATTATTATCATAAAGAGATTACAATATAATACAGTAGAAGCTAATGCTTTGTCATGTACATGTTGAGAATTGTGACACAAATCTCCCACAAATAAAGAAAGACTCCTCCATAAATATCAAGTTGTAAGAAGGCCTCTGGTCCTGTATATTTTTTTTGAAAAACCACAAAAGTTGGCAAGTGTGCACTTATATGAATGAAAGAATATTTAATCAGAAAAACTATTTGTAGTCAGTTTATTGATACTTTGTCAATTATGTTTTTATATTATTGAGGAACTAGTTTCGGAAGCCATTGCCTCCATTTTCAACCTTGCAGAATGAATGAATATTTATTTCTTAACACAGATTACATATGTAACATATTTCTTTGTAATTGTAACTCAATTCCAATTATCTTTACAATTTCAAATTTCTTAAATTTTAAGAGTTGTGTTACCTCTGTTCCCCAATTATATATAACACCAGGTTACATATATAATCTTTAACATATTTCTTTATAATTGTAACTCATAAATATTACTCAATTCCAATTATCTTTACAATTTCAAATTTCTTAAATTTTAAGAGTTGCATTATATATACATATAATCTTATAATTTACATGCAAAAAGTTAAAATTTTCTTCATATCACAATCAAAATTCTCTCTGTTATTCTTTCCTTTAGTATTAACTATCTTCAATAGCCATTTCTACCTCACTTTACCTACATATTTTCCCAGTTTTTAACATTTTCCTATGATCTTAAATTTCAAAATTCTTATACCTTTATTTCATTTGATAAACCCTCACATTTTTGGCAAAAGATACTCATCTCTCCAATTCTAGTTTTCTTGTATTCTCGAATACAGTGTGATTGTTATCTTCATCACATATAGGACTTTTCCCTTATTATATCCTTTCCTTATCTCACTTAAATATAGTGCTCTTTTCAGAATCATACCAAACCTTTTCTTCCTGCTTTATCATAAATGTCAATTTTTCTCTTCCCCAATTCATTTTCAATAATCTGTATAGTTTCAAAGATCTCTTGTTACTTTAGCCCATAGTTGCTGTTTTTTATATCCTCTATTCAGTTTATTGCCTCTTTCCACCATCCCTTTCCCTTTCTTTCTCTATCAAACCCCACTGTACCCAAACCAGTTTCCTCTACAATATTTTGACTGTTATATATATATATATATATATATATATCCATGATTCTTTCCTGTTAACTCTTGCTTGAAATACTGTGCATTGTTTGATAATGTCCTCTTCTTCTAGCTTTGATATTCTATACTAATACTTCAACAATTTTTCCACCACTTTACTTTCATAGCCTAATCTTCCTAATTGCACTGGAGCAACTTCATTTGGTGAAGATCTAAGCAATCCTAATGCAAGTCTAAAATATTCTCTAGTTATCATATTTAATATTCTTCAGCCCTCATCAAGCCCCCAAATTTCTATCCCATACATCATTCTGCTCTCTACTACTGAATATATAGTTTTTCCAGCCATTTTACTTACATGTCTGGTAATTTACTTACATAAGACCTAAACACATTTATTGTAATTTTTCCTTGTGCCAGTGCTTTCCCCTTTTTAACTGTTCAATTTTCTATTACTTGACAGTCTAACTGCCAAATAATTAATTTTCTTATCCATTTCTAATTCTGAGCCCTCCCACCACTATTTCTCTTGTTGTTGTTTTTTTTTTTTTAAATTTATATCCTTTCTTTACCACCATAATCTTAGATTTAGTTTTATTCATGAGTCCCCAATATACCTATGAGTCCAGAATATACCTATTATTCTATTATTTCTAGTGATCATTTTAAACCTACACTTGTTATAGCGCCTGTAACTGCTAAAAAGCAAACCTGGTATTTCTTTTATTATTCATGGTTGGCAAATGTATACTATGTTTGCCTATTTCCTCCAGAGCATCATCAATAAATTAAATAGTACTGAGCCTAATTTACAACCTTCTCTAACACCTACATTATTTGTTATTTTATCTGTTAGCCTCCCTCGTACAGTATTTTATGTGAAATTCATTTCCCTGGTAGATATTTTGCATCATCTTTATGAAGCTTTGACTTATTCCTTTTTTCCTTAACCTGATCCTAAGTGCTTCTCTGGAGATAGCATCAAACACTTTCTGGGCTTGAAAGAACACATATACCCTACCTCTTTTATTACTAAGATATTTATCTATGAGTGTTCTAGTTATTAAGATATTGTCAATGTTCTTTAATTTTTCCTAAAGTCTGACTGAAAAGTATTTCCCTTCATTCTCTGCTCAATCCCGTAGTCCTTTAGCTTAATACTGCAGTAAAAAGTTTACCTATCACACATAGCAAACTAATTCCTTTGTAATTTGTTGGGTTCCTAGGATCCCCACCTTTGCACACTGGAATTGTAATTCTTATTCTCCAATTTTTGGTATATTACCCTTTTCAAAAATTAGGTTCAGTATCCAAAAAATAGTTCTAATTTTTCTTTATTCCCTGCCCATGTTTTCCAAAATTCCATTTGAATTTCATTTATTCCACATGTGTTATTATATTTTAACTTTTTAATTTGTTCTTCTCTTTCACTTAATGTAAATTTGCTGTCCAATAACTATTTTCCATGGATTGCTGTTTATTAAATTACCTTGTATGATCAAGGTTTTAATTTCCAGAAGCCTCTTAAAAAATTTGGACCATGTTGTGGATGCTATGACATTATCTCCGCTTTTGCTTTTGTGTACCTTGCCTTACAATGTCCAGATTATTTTAGTTGTCATTTATTTTGTTGCCTCATTCAAGTTCTGACTAAGGTTCTCCCCACTCCGCAATTTTTACTTCCAGTCTACATCTGTATAGCCATCTTTCTGAGCAATAATTTTCTTTAATTTATCTCTTGTTTGTCTCCAATGCAATAACACTATCTGCACCCTTCTTTTATCTTCTCTATATTTGTCATTTCTTTTAAATCTCCTCTCAATAACTTTCATTTTGTTTGTCACTCTTTTGACCACTCCGTCAGTACTTAAAACTTTCTTCAATTTTTCTATCAAAATTATTATCCTCTAACCTTATACTTTCTTGTTTTAGTTTTGCATAAAACAGCTCTGCTTGATCATCTTTCCAATTACACAGATCCCATGTGATACCTAGCGCATAATCTATCTCACTGCTAATATCATCTAATTCAGTTCCATTCTTAATGGGTAGTGATTACTCATACATATATTTTTAAAATTTGTTATACATCTCTCAAAATCTAACAGCAGATAATGTATGGCACTCAGTCCATTTTTGCTTACAGAAGTAAAATCTCCACTCACCTTTCGCTTTAACACTATTATATATCATCAGAATATTCTCTGTACAAAACCCTATTAACTTTGGCCTTCATTTTATAGATTTTATTACTGCTACAATGCTTTTCTATGTTTACCTCAGTTGTGTCAAAACCATTAAAATCAACTGTGATTTGTTGTTCTATTCTTGCATTAGTCACCTACTAACAGAATTTCTGCACCTGTAGTTTATGTTGTAGTTCATCAGTTTTTGTCTCAACTTGACGTTTATGTTTGGATAGAAAAACCTGGAAGAACTTGACAGGTTATAAACAATACCTACACATAGTTAAGCCTTTCTTCTTGATAATTTCTTAAAAATACACCAGAACACTTTATCATTCCCTAATTCTCTTCAATCTTGATTCTGAAGTAATTAACCCTTTTGACAAATGCTCCTAAACCACTGGTCGAACTAGCTTTTTCTTTAACCAAATGCAATAATAATAACAATAATAATAACAATAATAATAACAACAACAATAATAATAATAATAATAATAATAATAATAATAATAATAATAATAATAATAATAATAATAATAATAATAATAATAATAATAATAATAATAGTTATACCTATTATTTAGTTCTTATTATAACTATTTTATTATTATTATTATTATTATTATTATTATTATTATTATTATTATTATTATTATTATTATTATTATTATTATTATTATTATTATTATTATTATTATTATTATTATTATTATTATTATTATTATTATTATTATTATTATTATTATTATTATTATTATTATTATTATTATTATTATTATTATTATTATTATTATTATTATTATTATTATTATTATTATTATTATTATTATTATTATTATTATTATTATTATTATTATTATTATTATTATTATTATTATTACTATTATTATTATTAATATCATCATCATCATCATTATTATTATTACATTAGCTCACTTAATTATCTGATAAATTTTGCCACATTGTTTTATAGTTTTCTGCATGGTCCATCATCTGGTTTGAGGTTCTCCCATCTTGAGGTTTCTGTGCAGTCTGTCATCTGGTCGGGGTTTCTATTGCAAGTATATTTTATGGTTGGAGCTCAAGCTGTACTCAATTGAAATCTCAAATTTCTACTGAAATGCCATGGATGGAGTTTAGTCTAGATGGCTTCTGATGTGTCAGAGTCTGATGTGACGATGTTCTTTATACCTCTCCTCAATTGTGCATCCCGTATGTCCAACATACACCCTTCCGCATTCACAAGAATTCTTATATGCCCCTGGGACCCTAAGGTTCAATGGATTTTTTACTGGCCAAAGGTATTGCTGATCTTCTTAGGTGTGGTAAAGCATGTTTTAATATTGAACTTTGAAAGAATGTGGGCAATCTTGTTAGAAATATAACCATAAAAAGCTGTAAATGCACTGCTTAAAAAGTTGAGGAGAGGTGTAAAGAACATCAATGTCACATCAGACTCCTTCAACCAGAGAAGTCAACTATCTCAACACTGTATAGAGTATGTTCACAAAATTAATTTAATGACACCTCAATTCTGGAATATTCGGACAAGCAATTTGATAAGACTTATTAAAGAAGCCATCAAGATTAAACTCCATCCATTGAATTTCAATAGAGATTCGGGACTTCAATTGAGAACAGCTCGCGCTCCAGCCATAAAATATACTTGCAATAGAAACCTTGACAAGATGACGGACTGCGCAGAAAACTCAAGATGAGAGAACCCCAAACCAGATGACAGACCGTGTAGAAAACTATAAAATAATGTGAGGTTATCCTTCCTGTGAACCAGTCAGACCAATGGCAGACTGAGAGAACGTAAGCTTTCACAGCCGGAGTCCATATTACAATTAATTATTTCCGGCCTGTTTTGCTGTGGTCTGTTGGCGTAAGAAAGTCCAAACGCTTCGTCCACAACTGCGATACACATCCTCAGTGGCGCAATCGAAATTTCCTTGGAGAGAGTTTCGCTGCATCTGAAGCATTCAGTGCTTGAGTCGCGCTATTTGTACTGGTTGTTGGGGGGGGGGGGGAGGTGGAGCCTGGGTAGTCCAGCAATGGTACCCGCTGATTGACTTGCATCATTTTTGTTTGTTATATGACGTTTCTTGTTTTCGATGACAGGGTATCAGTCAGGCGTTGGAAACGGCAGCGGTGAGTTTCTCCCAGCGTGTCCGACAAGTGCACACTCACCGCATTCCAACCAACACACCTAACCCACTCACCATTTCCAATGAGATCCGGCAGCTGTTAAAAGCCAAGGCAGCTGTTTGGAAGCTATGGCAGCGTTTCCGCCATCCCAGGATAGGAGCAGTTTACCAGCGGTTCAAGTCCCTGGCAAGGCGGCTGCTCTGCACCCATCGTAAGGTGGCCTGGGAGAAAACCTTCAGAAACGTCGACCTCCAGGAGCAAAATCCCTGGTGGATCATAAAGTCTCTCAGGAGGGACAAAACCTCATACCAGCATCTGCTGCATGGCACTCGCGGGAGACTAGCATTCGAGCCCCAAGAGAAAGCGACGGCTTTTGCAGATCATTTGGAAACCCAATTCGAGCCGAGGGAGGACCTCCAGGACGAAGACTTCACTGACCTTGTGGAGGCCACTGTGGAAGACCTCTATGAGAGGCTGCAGCAGCGCCACGAGGCGATCCATTTCCCAATAGTCACCCCAAGAGTGGTGACTACTGAAATCCGGAAACTTAAACCTAATAAGTCCCCTGGACGTGATGGCGTTAGTGCTCTTATGCTCCAGCACCTTCCCAAGAGGGCCGTCATCCACTTGACGCGGATTTTCAATGCATGCCTCCACCTCCGCCATTTTCCAGCTTGCTGGAAGAAGGCGAGCGTGGTGTGCATCCTGAAGCCCGGCAAGAATCCGGTCTTTCCTTCCAGCTATCGATCAATAAGCATTCTCCCAGCTGTCTCAAAGCTGTTTGAGCGGTTGCTACTAACTCGCCTGACCCTCCTGTAGGGGAGGGGATCCGTCCCCTTCAGCTGCCGTGGTGAGGGCGCTGCGGACCCCTAGCACTCGTGGTACCTCTGACGTTACTAGAGGAGCCTCGGGCCGAACATTCGAGCCCCTCCTTGATAGGGAGTTGTTCGGATTGGGTTGGACTCGAGGGGGCAGTGGTTCCCGATACCCGTGGGAGATTGGGTACGTGTCCGGACGGGGTTGAGGGAAGCCATTAATATTCCCGCGTACTAGCCAGCATAGCTAGCAGAAATTGTGCTAGATCACCAGGCGGCCCCACCGAGGTCATATCGGTAGCCTTCCTATTTTGGTGTTGGCGCGCATAAGTGGCGTATCCACCTCCATCCCGTCTTGCGTCCACAGCACCAGATGGGGGGCTTATTAGTCTCTAGGTCTTTCCCTATGGAGAGCCCCACGTAGGCGCCGGCCGCCCTTTCGGGACAGCTCGGTAACTCCCTGGTCGAAGGAGACCCGGGTCCTTAGTCCTAAGGGTCCAGGACTAATGGGAGTAGAACCTCTGGCATTAACTATCCCACCTGACGCCTCTCTTCAAGGAAAAGCAGCTCCTACCCGTGATCAGAATTTGCTTTTCGTCATGAACACTCCATGACCCTGCAGCTACTGCCACTGGCCGAGAGGACGGCTCTGGGGTTCCAGGAAAACCTCAAGACAGTCGTGGTACTGCTGGACGTAGAAAATGCCTTTGCCACAACCTGGCACCAAGGCCTACTGTACAAGCTCAGGGAGGCCAACATACCTCCTCCCTATCTCGCCCTGATTAGCAGTTTCCTCAGAGACCGCACTTTCAGGGCGAGAGAGGAAGGACGGCTGTCATCAGATCCATAGTCGCAGGAGTCCTGGAAGGCAGTGTTCTGTCCCCAATACTCTTTGCGGCCTACATGTCTGATTTCCCTCTGAAACCACAGACTGTTGCGTGCCAATATGCCGACGATGTCCTCATAATGACACGTAACAAAAATCTGCGTTATTGCCATCCTCCGCTGCAGAACCAGCTCCGAGCTATCGGCCGCTGGAGTGAGAGGTGGAGGATGGCCATTAGCCCAAGGAAGAGCTCCGCTCTTCTCCTGGCTAAAGTCCAAGCTAGACGACCGGATTGGTCACTGAGGTTGAGACAGAGGTAAATCCCCTGGGTTCCCTATGCCAATACCTCGGTGTCCTCCTTGATCACGGCCTCACCTATGCCCCTCACGTCCAGGTCAAAGCCAGACAAGGGCATGCAGCACTTAGGCAGCTGTACCCTATTTTCAAATCCTATATGCCAACACACCTAAAGCTACGCCTATATCGGGCGATTATCCCACCCCTGATTCTGTACGACTGCGAAGTCTGGGATTCAGCGGCTCCGACCACTATTCGCAGACTGCAGCGCGTCCAGAACAGGGCGCTGCGAATTATCTACGATGCTGGGCGTAAATTCCCGTCCCATATCCTTCACACCTACTCCAGAGTCCCATATATTGTAGACGTGGTGCGGGAGAGATCCCGTACCACCTACAATAAGCTAGACCCCATCCCAATAACCCGGTGAATACCCTTGGCCGTTACGACCATAGGGTTCCTCGCCGTAGACCTGGATACCGGTTGCCCAAAGTCGCTTTGGGCAACCTAAACTGAGAAGGGTCACCTTCCCCTGACACTGCAGCCCCAAGCCCAGAATTGGGCTTAGTATAAACAATATCTTAACACTGTTCCTGTCCCTCTAGTCTGTCAAGCGCGCTGTGCTCAGATGCCTCACAGGCAGGCGGAAGAACGCAGTCAGCACTGGGCACACACACCCTTCGGGGCACTTGCACCCACCTATGGCTAGATATACTACTGTCCAAGACAACCGCCGGAGACAAAAGCTAATTCTTTTATACTGCCCAGATAAAGCCGCATTAAGCGGCTAGGTGCTGGGCAGCAAACACCCCGCTCCCTGGTAAACCTGGGCAACTGGCATCTTCTGCTGGTCTGCTGGGGTGTAGTTCTTATTGATTTTTAAGGCTTCTTCCTTCCTGTTAAAATTATCTGGGTGCCTATAAATTTCAATGGCTGTAGTCATGGGTAGTAATATACTGCAGTAGAAAGGATGCTCATGTCCTGGAATTGTATCATATGTTCTACTTCCGCCTCAATAGCGTGTTCGGCGACTGCGGACTTTTCTGTGTAGCCCAGACGGCAGTTGCTCTTATGTTCTTTAATCCTGGTGTTGACACTGCGTTGTATTGTTCCGATGTATACTGAGCCGCAAGAACAGGGAATGCGATACACACCGGCTGAAGACAGAGGCTCCCGGGGATCTTTGGCTGAGCGTATTAAATTGTTCAAATGGCTTGTGGGCTTTAACACTGTTTTAACATTGTGGATTTGCAATATGTGCTTGATCCGGTCAGTAATGATCTTAAAATATGGCAGAAAAACAGTGCCTTTACTCTTGGGTTGCTCCGGTTTCTGGATGGTGGGCTGAGATCTAGAGGGACGGAAAGCTCTGTTAATTTCTCGGGTGGAGTAACCATTTGCGTGTAATGCCTGTTTTAGGTGTCTGAGTTCACTCTGTAGTTGTTGTGGTTCACAGATGCGGGAAGCCCGATTTACTAGTTTTTTTTATGATGGCTCGTTTTTGCCTAGGGTGATGGTTTGAATCTTTGTTTAGGTAGCGGTCAGTATGCATGGACTTGCGATAGACAATGTGTCCAAGAGAGCCGTCGACTTCCTGCTAACCAGGACGTCAAAAAAAGCTAGCTCTCCATCTTATTCTGTTTCCATGGTGAATTAGATGAAGTGATTAATGCTGTTGAGGTGTAAGAGGAAATCCTGAAGCGCTTCCTCCCCGTGGGGCCATATGACCAAAGTGTCATCCACAAAGCGAAACTAGACTGTCGGCTTTAGAGGAGCAGAATTGAAGGCTATATATTCAAACGATTCCATGAAGAAATTTGCTACCACTGGACTCAGGAGACTGCTCATGGCTACACCGTCTATTTGTTCGTAGAACGAATTGTTCCACTGGAAATATGTTGTGGTGAGTACGTGCTGGAAGAGTGTAACTATATCGTCTGAGAAAATGCGTTTGAGAAGTGTGAGAGTTTCTTGGACCGGAACCATGGTGAAAAGTGAAACAATGTCGAAGCTGATGAGAAGGTCCTGTGGTTGTAGGGAGAGACTTTGTTGTTTCTAGATGAAATGAGTGGAGTCTTTGATGTAGGAGTCCGTGGAGCCGATGTGTGGTGGTAATAAGCCAACTAAATGGTTACTCAAGGCGTAAATTGGAGAGCGAATTGCGCTAACAATGGGCCTTAGCGGAACATCAGGCTTGTGGATTTTCGGAAGTCCGTAAAGTCTAGGAGGCTGAGCTTCCGATCTCGTAATGCGGCTCTTTTCTTCTGTTGGCAGGGAAGAATTGTTTGGTTTTACGTAGAATCCGGGCTGTGGGATCGCGTGGAATATTCCGGTATTAGGAGATCCAGAAAATTTTTGATAGTCCTATTGATTCAGAACAACGGTGGCGTTCCCCTTGTCTGCTGAGCAGATAATGATATCTTTGTTGATGTCCAGCTTCTTCAAAGCGGTTCTTTCTTCGAAGTTTAAATTACTGCGCGGAGACTTAGCGTGCTGGAGAATCCTAGCACGAGATCCCGTCGGATCTCGTCAGTTGCTACTGCGGGTAGGCCCCGTATTCCAGCTTCAATGTTGAAGATGATGTCTTCAACTGGTACAGTCGGTGTGACGACCGCATAATTACCTCCTTTAGCAAATAATAGGTCTCGGCCGGTGACAGTTGGTGATCAGATAAGTTCACCACTGTGCGTTTGGTGTCGAGAGTGGTGGCTGGTTTGTTTCTCGCCGAAAGGCGATCAAACTTCTTCTTATGGCGCGCAGTAGTGTGTCCCTGGTACTGAGTCATGCTGTTGTACATGAATCCGTCAATGTTATCCCAATCATACCTGTGAAGTGAGTAGCTCACTTGGAGACGCAGAGCGAGTAGTCGATTGTTGTTTAAAGGAAGCTCTCATCTGGTCTGGTGGATGCGATCTCGGAACATAGCATGCTCAGAGCGGTTGTAGATTCGGTGACCGGAAGGTGTTTGAAAAAGGCTTTTCTCTCTGAGGAATTTTGTAACAATCCCTGAGTCACGATAGCGTAGAAGAAAAATAAGTGAGAAGAGAAGATTTCTGCTTGCGTAGCGCTTCTAGGCGACGAATCAGACGCTATATCTCCTTCCCGTGGACGCGAGTCATGAGAGAACGTAAGCTTTCACGGCCGGAGTCCATATTACAGTTAATTATTTCCGGACAGTTTTGCCGTGGTCTGTTGGCGTAAGAACAGACACGACTACAGCGGGAGGCCATTGAAATTTATAAGCATCCAGATAATTTTAACAGAAAGGAAGAAGCCTGAAAACTCAATATGAACTGGGACCCTGTCATTTTTTTTCAAGTGGAAGAAAAATCCATTTATGGACTCATCCCGACTGTACTGTGATGGCACAGCCAGGAGTGTGAGCTACATCAAAGGTACTACCCACTAAAAAACTTCCAACGGAGAGTAGTCAGGAGAGGAATTCCAGCAGTACCGATAAATGGACCTGCGGATACATGGAGAGGGTGCTCAGGTTGGCCGTATGGCCTAACCGAGGTGAGACTATTTGCCAGGACATAAGCATGGTCGAAGCCCAGAATGTGCCCTCGCACATTCATGGTGAGGGATGCAGTAGGGTGTAGTGTCGTTTCCTATAGGAAACGCGGTCTTAACCTAGTAGTTCCGTCCCCAAAGATACATGAGATAGTCATGTGTTAGTTATACTACTTTTATTTGGATTAGTTTTTAATTCTTAGCTAATGGTCTGTCCACCCTAAAGAGGGTAGTGCGTGTCATTAAAGCTAGTAGTGGGCGCCAATATAGCGTTAGTTATGAGTTATCTATACATTTCAAGTAAAATTGAATTTAGGGTAAAATGACATGATGATGTGTAGTGTTTAACAGCCACTTTTACTACATACGGCACCGCAGGCGGTGACACTGATGATACATGAAGATGGAGCACCGGTGGAATGAGATGGCGGGGGAAACCGGAGGTCCCGGAGAAAACCCGCCCCAGCGCCGTGTTGTCCACTACAAATGTCACTTTGCTGTCACCTGGGATCGAACCCGGGCCACCTTGGTGAGAGCCAAGCGGTCTAACCACTGAGCCATGGCGCGGCCTAAAATGGCATATCGTAACTTCGCAACTGCTTGCGTTAATCAATGGTATTCCTAGGTTTAAGATTTTTAATTCTGCGCTTAAGCTGCGTCTGGTTTGAGCTTACTTCTAAGTTAAATTTACTTGCATTTGATAGGTCATGATCATTATTTAAAGCGCCTATGTCGTGTAAGTGTGGGGGGGGGGGAATTGGTCCCCCCCCCCCCCGGAGCCGCCTTGACTAAGAGCAAGGACTTTGTGAACTGCCAAATGTCAGGTTGTGGTATATAGTCATGGGTAATCTTACTAGTTCTATGGAAGTCTTACGAGTGTGTTTAAATACTCTTGGATATCAATTTCTGGGTCTCCCATGCCGATGGTCCTATCAAATATGGACAATGGTCTTTTATGTTGATTATATTCGGTTTCGTATGTGCCCAGTTGCTGTATTAGTGCATTATCGTTTTTATCTTTGCGCTTATATAAGTTAAAACTGTCTTTTGATAAAATCCTCAATTGAGTGTAGTTTAGTTCATTGTGCAGCAGATTGGCCGGTGCTACCGGCGGTTGCTTTGTAATTATTCTGTTTTGTAGTGTTTGTAATTTGTGTATGTGAGTTTCTTCAGCATATCCCCACACGGGGGCTGCGTACGTAATGATTGGCCGTAGTAGTGTCTTATACAGGGTAAGGCCCATATGTACTTTAAGTTGGCTGTTTATATTAAATATTGTATACAGTTTATTTAGCTTGCCATTGGCCTTGGCTCTGATCATAGTGATGAGCTTGCTCCAGGCGAGGCCCTGGTCCAATACAAGACCTAAATAAGTCACTTGGTCCTTCCAGTCGATTCCTTCACCTTGATATATTAATGGCTGAAGGACACGCTTGTTTTTCCTATGCAGGAGTCTTTTTGTGAAGATTATAGGTTGGGTTTTTCTTACATTTACTTTAATTCTTCACTTGGAGAACCAGGGTTCAAGTGTATTTAAGGCGTTTTGGAGTCGTTGATGAATAATTCGTCGTTGAGTTGTCTGTGTCACTAGTGCAGTGTCGTCGTTCTTACTAGTTCGGGCATGTCATTTATGTATAAATTAAATAGCGTCACCTGCTTTAATTGGCTTAACGCTAGATACTGCATCTTCTACCGCGGTGCGAAAGCACCGCTCAGAGGCAATCCCTCATTAGGGCTACTGCCGAATCTGGGAAGGCGTATTGTTTTAGCTTTTTAATTAGGCCTGCGTGCCATACTTTGTCGAAGGCTCGTTTGATGTGTAAATATAGGGCACCTGTTGACTTATTTGTATTAAATCCGTTGGTGATCTGTTCAGTCATTCGCAAAAGTTGCAACAAGGTAGAGTGCTAAGCTCTAAACCCGAACTGCTCAGATATTAGAATGTTATGTTTATGAATGCGTTTATTAATTCTTTTTACTATTACTTTTTCTAGTACTTTGTTTAATGTATTTAATAGGCTAATTGGCCTGTAGTTGACTGGAAGTGCTAGGTTTTTGTTTGATTTGGGGAATAGGAGTATTTTGGCTTCTTTCCAGCAAGGGGGAAACCTGCCAGTTTTGAGTGTGAAGTTGAACATTTACGCTAAAAGCTTTAGTGCTCTTTGCGGTAGATTCTTTAGTACCACATTTGGTATTTTGTCAGAACCAGGTGCTTTTCTGGTTGGCAGGTACCTAATGATCCAGCCTATTTCGCCTGGGTTTGTTTTTCGCATTTTGTTGTGTGTCGGTGTTTGCCCTATGTTTCTTACTTCGTTTTCGATCTGTGCTGTGAAGCCATCGTGCCCAATTACTGGGCTGGGGGAAAAGACACTCTCCAAGGCGATCGCAAAGGCTTCTGCCTTGGCCTCGGGTGTTTCGGCTGTATTGTTACTTTTAAGTGGAGGGATATTCGTTCGCGTTCGCGTAAGGCACTGGGCTATTCGTCAACTTGAGTTTTGTTAGGGATTTAAATTTTTCAACGTGTTATCCCATTGATTTTGGACTAATTTCTTGCGCGTTCACTAGCAAAATCTCTAGCTTTGTGGAAATCTACGCGATGGAGGACGTTTCTGCTTCTTTGCCATTTGCGTCTGGCTCTATTTTGCGGTTGCTGGAGAATTTTAATGTCGTGGGGAAATCCGGCATTGACAACCCGTTGCTGTCTTAAGGGAACGCAGGCTGTGGTGGCTATCTTTATGGCTGATTCGAGTTTATTTATTACTGTGTCTTGATCTTCTGCAGAATTAATTTGACGCTCTGGCAGTGGTTAAATGAATCTTTAAATTCTTCCCAGTCTACTTGGTTATAATTAAAATTTAAAGTAGCTGGTTTGAATGCGATAGGAGCTTTGATGGTTAGTAATACGGGCAAGTGATCAGATGTGAGTTCCCGTAGGACTTCAAAGTCCGTGTAGTATGGATTATTACTTAGAAGTGCGATATCTAACATATCCGGCGTAAGGTTTGGCATATGGGGAATAAATGTCAGTTCGCTCGGACCTGAGATTAGAAAATTTGTGCTGTTTATATAGTTTAGTAATTTAGTCCCTTATGGGTTAGGATTTGTACAGTCCCAGAGATGTTGCAGTTGTAATCACCTGCAGCAAGTACTCGATGTCCTAGGTTCATTATTTTGTTGCCTTCCATGACTATATCCCCCGGGGGATTGTAAACGGAGGCTATCACTATATCCGTGTTGTGGATGTTAAGTTTATCAGCCGTTGTTTCCGCACGAGCTAAATTAGGCGAGTTTATTCTATGATGACAAATATTTTTTATGGCTATTGCTGTGCCGCCTCCTCTGCGGACGCGGTGGTTCCTATAAACTTGGAATCTGGGAACGGAGAAACGATGTTTCTGATTTAAATGCGTTTCATTTAATAATGCTATCTCTATGGAATATGTTTGTAATCAGTCTGCTAATTCTTTGTTTCTTTTTCGGATGTCATTGCAGTTCCAGGTGACAATCCTAATTGTGTCGGAATTACCCATGACTATATAACAGGCACTGAACGCTTCACTCACTCGTTAGTGACTCACTCAGCGCTACGTTCTCCAAGCAGCATCAGCAATATCCTGCACAGCCGGCGAGTTGACCTGCCGGCTTCGAAGTAGCCTTCCACTGGCTACACAAGTGGGAAGCACTGAGCAGAGGCCCCCTTGTAGCTTCCCACTCGGCCGCCGGTGCGCGCGCCGTGACCCCTTCCCCCTCCCGCGGCAAGCAGTTGGCATCGGCCCTCTTCTAGCTTGTGCAGCTGCGAGAGTACGTGCCGAATCCAAAAGAGCGTGAGCCAAAGAGAGCGAGACTCCCCACTCTTCTTACTACTCTACCACTGTCTTCTTTCTTTCCAACTGCGACAGCCAGACCGACTACGAAACAGCGGCCTAGCAAGAACACAACCAAGGGTGAGGGTGTCCGGCCCTAAACCTCGAGTCGACATGGCTCGCACAGGCGTCTCCTCACGAGTGTCCAGTCCTCTGCTAGCAGCCGGATGGTGACCGCGCTGACTGCAGATGATGGACAAAATCCAGGACCTAGCGCACTTACCACCTCCCAAGATGAACCTGCGTCGAAGCGCAACACACGCATGGAGCAGAAGCGCCTAGCTTCTGCACCTAGCTCTCCTCCATCCAAGGACCTTCCGCCCTACCTCACCTCTCTGCCTGAGTCTAACGACTCAGAAGCGGAGGACTTCGTCGTGGTCGAGGGACGCAGGTGGAAGCAAGCATCTCCCGACCTGTAGCAAACTCCACCATAGGGCCAACACCTACCCCCATCCAAGAGGGGCCGAAAATGCCACCCATTGTGGCTGACACATTAAAGAATCATGTGGCTGTTATGCGCCTGCTGGCCTCTCGCCTGAAGCACCGCTTCGAGGCGAAGAGAAAGGCTAGAAGGTGCATATCTTCACCAACACCTGGAGCCCATCTCGGTAGCGTGGTGGTAGAATATCTGCCGCACGTTCAAGAGGTCCCGAGTTCGAATCTCGGTCAGGGTGTTGCCTGGATAAGGCTTTTACCGGGGTTTTCCCTTATCCTTACAGAGGAATGTCGGGTAACCCTAAGCTCAATGGACCCTGGGCTCATTTGAGCATCATTTCATCAATTCCATTCATCGTCCGATATGACTTAACGTTGGAGGACGTAAATTACAAAACAAAACAAAAACCAACACCTGGAGGACCTGGAGGCGGCGAAAGTCGTTCTGTGGGACCAGAAGATACCTTTCTACAGCTACTCACCACAACGCCCACATGTGGAGCGTAGAATCAGAGCACTGGACTCTGATCGCACCCCTGACGATGTCAGGGCTGCCATAAAGGAGGACCATGACATCAATGCTCTCTCGCTCGCGCAGCTGCGCAAGACCGTCCTGTCGGACAGTGGGCCAGTTAAAGTGCCCATGCCTCTGTTCCTGGTACTTGTGGACAAAGTGCAGCCTACCGATGCAGTTCGTAGGCTGATATTCACAGTCGTGAAAGTCGAGAGCTTCCACAGCAAAGAGGGACCGGTGCAGTGCCATCGATGCATGAGCTTCCACAACTCGAGCACAATGTTCTAGCGCAAGCTTGCGTGCCTGAGGTGTGCAGAGCCTCATATGTTGAAGGTCTACCCTAAACCCCCTGAGGAGCGCCAGTGTGCAAACTACAAAGAGCAGCACGCTAATGTATACAAGAGCTGTCAAACAAGGCAGCGCATAATCGAGAGCCACCGCCAGAGGCATCCCGAAACCGCCACTGAAGGCTGAGGGCACCCTGCAGTAAGCAGAAACAGTGGCTGCTATCCCAGCTGCAGAACCTACATTACCGCCTCCGACTGAGGAAAACAAATCTGCACCCTCAGTAAGCAAGGGGAGAAAGAGCGGAAAGCCTACCTCCAAAAAGTGCGGGAAAGCCGAGAATCAGCCCCCTGCTACGAGAGCCAAACAACCGGAACAGCCTGAGGGCCCTGCCACAGCTGATTCGGCACCAAAGCCAGCGTCGTCGGTTGAGCCTGTACCTACAGCAGCCGCGGCGCCAGTCACACCGGCGGCATCAGCCAGTCCAGCACCGCAGCCCGCCATCTTTGGGGGCAATGTGTCTCAGGCGAACCTGGATCAGTTACAGGCCCTCTCCTTGTGGTTCGATGACCTTATTCAACGAACCCTTCCTCCCTCCCTACGCAATTGCAAGCTGCAGGTTGAGAACCCTTTACTGACTACCATGCAGAAGCACGCCATAGTGCTAAGAACGCTGGAGGAGCTGTTTCCGGGTTCCGCTAAGTAATGGCCTCCAGACTCGTCCGTAGGTCATTGCGAGCCACGTTCTGGAGCGCGAACGGCATCCAGGGCCACCACCCCAGCGTCCTTGAGTTTGTACAGTCATTCGGCATTTATATATACTGATGGTCTGTGAAACCCATCAGGATGCTGCCACAAGCTTTTCGCTGCCTAGTTACGTCACCCATCGGTTCGATCGGGTCAGCCGACGGGTGGCGGCACCGCCATCTTTATCAGAAACCACATAACTCACACTCCTTTCCCGCTCCACCCACTTCAGCACTTGGAAGCCTGTGCCATTCGGCTTGCCATTGGTGGGCTAAACACGCTGCTGGTTGTGGCCTACGACCCTCCTGATGCACGCTTCTACGAGGTGGACTTCAACATTCCTCTCAACCTTCACCCTTTGGTATGCATCGCAGGCGACCTAAACGCGAAACATGCCCACTGGCATAGCCGCACATCCAACATCGAGCGCGAGCTCTACCGCCTCATCAGCGGCAGCCCAAACCTTGTCGCGCACGGCCCGAGAGGCCCTACGTTCCATCCTGCCGAACCTGAGCCAATCCGTAGACCAGCGAAGTCGCATCGATTCTATCGATGCACTGGAGACGGCAGCCTCGGACTTTGCACAACATATCCTCAGTGCGGTGCGTGCCCACACATACCATATTCCTAAAACCCAGCTCAACCCCACGACCATCACAAATGAGCTCCGGCAGCTCCTTAAAGCTAAAGCAACTGTTTGGAAGCTATGGCAGCGTTTCCGCCACCCCAGGATACAAGCAGTCTACCAGAGGTTCAAGTCCCTCGCAAGAAGGCTGCTTCGTGCCTACCGCTCTGCGGCCTGGGAGAACACCATGAAGCGTGTTGATCTCACAGAGAAGCACCGCTGGCGGATTATCCGTTCCTTACGGAAGGATAAAGATTAGTACCAGCATCCTCTTCACGCCAATCGAGGGAGACTCGCCATTGAGCTCCGAGAGAAAGCCACAAGTTTCGCAGACTATCTAGAGCCTCAGTTCGAGCCACGGGAAGAACCACAGGACGAGTTCACCGAGCTCGTGGAAGAGGGGGTGGAATACCTCTACGAGGATCCCCATTCGCCACGTGATGTGATCCACATTCCCATTATCACCCCCAGACAGGTGGCAGCCATAATCTGAAAGCCTCAAACCCAATAAATCCCCTGGGCATGACGGTGTCACGGCACTCATGCTCCGGAACCGTCGTAAAAGAGCCGTGATTCATTTGATGCGGATTTACAATGCATGCCTTTACCTCCACCACTTTCCAACTTGTTGGAAGGAGGCGAGGGTAGTCTGCATTTTGAAGCCACTCAAGGATCCGCTCTTTCCATCTAGCTACCGCTCCATCAGCCTCCTCCCAATCGTCTCAGAAATTTTTGAGCGATTGCTCCTAGCCCGCCTGACTCCTCGCTTTGAGGAAATGCACCTCCTACCGGATTGGGTTCCGTCGGGGCCACTCCACAACCTTGCAGCTGCTGCGACTGGTGGAGAAGGCTGCCCTGGGTTTCCAGGACAACCTCAAAACCGTCGCAGTACTTCTGGACGTAGAGAAGGCCTTCGCCAGAACGTAGCAGCAGGGCTTACCGTACAAGCTCAAGGAAGCACACCTCCCCTTCCCATGCCTCACCCTGATTAGTAGTTTCCTCCGGGATCGTACCTTCAGGGTGTGGGTTGAAGGTAAACTCTCCTTCGTCAGACCCATAGCGGCTGAAGTTCCGGAAGGCAGCGTACTGTCGCCGTTGCTCTTTGCTGCCTCCATGTCTGACTTGCCAAAAGAACCTCACACTGTCCTGTGCCAATATGCAGACGACGTCCTCATCTTGGCACAGAATAAGAACGTCCGTTACTGCCTCCCTCCGCTGCAGCGATCACTCCGGGCCATCGGCACGTGGAGTGAAAAGTGGAGGATGGCCATTAGCCCACAGAAGAGCTCTGCCCTTCTACTGGGCAAGGTCCTCCGCTGGCGCCCGGAAGGAGACCTGCGGTTGAGGCGGAGAAGAATCCCATGGGTTCGATCCGCAAAATACCTGGGTGTCCGAGTGGACCGCAGCCTCACCTTCACTTCACATGTCGGTGACAAAATCAGCCTCGGTCACGCTGCGTTCGGGCAGTTATATCCCATATTTCGATCAAACATGCCCACTCGCCTCAAACTACGGGCGTATCGTGCGATCATCCCACCGCTGATCCTGTATGGATGCGAAGTCTGGGATTCGGTGGCTCGTACCACCATCCGTAGACTGCAAACCGTGCAGAACAGGGCACTTAGGATGATCTACGATACCGAACATACGTTTCCATCTCACATTCTACACTTCCATTCCGGCATACCTTACGTTGAGGACGTTGTGCGTGAACGTTCGCGCACATTGTATTCCAAAATCACACCTCACCCCCAACAAATTGGTTAACACGCTGCGTCAATATGACCACCGTGCACAAAGGAGAAAGAGCTATCGCCTCCCTAAGGACGCCCTTGGGTGGTGAGTTCAGCCTCTCATGCCTTCACCGCCAAACTCCGTCTGACCTGGTCATACCGGGGCTGGATACGACTCGCCGGCTGAACACCGCCAGTCGAGTCCGTCCCGTTCGACCAGAACACGACCAGACCCTAAAAGTTTCTCCTTCCCCCCCCCCCTGACTTCCCGCTTCTGGCCTCGCCGTGTGGACGGACCCTGCAAGCAGGCCACTCCTAGCGAGGCGGCATCGGGCACTGGCCTCATTTCTGGACGCTCATCCCGGAACCAGAAGCGCTAGCAGAGGTCACCCTAGGTCTATCATCTAACATCGACACAAAAGCCTGTGAATCTGACAAAATCTATAAGACCGCATGGGTTACCGTGGCGCTCTGTTCACCGCCTGGGAGCACCTGGACGACCTGTACTCACTCATGGCTCATGAACGCTTCAGATGCAGCGAAACTCTCTCCAAGGAAACTTCGACCGCGCCACTGAGGATGTCTACCGCAGTTGTGGAGGAAACGTTTAGACGGTATTACTCCAACAGACCACGGCAAAACAGCCCAGAAATAATTAATTGTAACAATGGCAGACTGCTACACAGTGGCATGATACGAGCCCTAACCATATAAGGAAGGCTACATATATGGAGACAGTTGGCCACCTTTTTCATTCAGTTCCTGAAGGACATGGAGCTTGTAATTGCCAAAACGGTCACTTGTGAAGCTTTGTTCAATAAAATGGCTCTCTATTCTCATTCTTTTTTTTCCATAACCATGGGCTGCAAATAAATTCATGCATTACAGTTTTTTAGAGCTTGATAGCACCATCCATTTAAGTTTCAAATTAGAACATATTACAAGTATTGGTCTTGGTCATACTATTCTTTTCCAATTCTAAGAGAGTCTGCCACTTCCCAGCCAGATAACTATATCTCTAACTTTTCCTTAAAGATGGTTTCTATTCTTGTCACGTTCTCTTCTCTATGTATTCCTTGACTCCAAAAATGATAACGTTGAACCTTCTATTCCTTGCCTCCATTTTTTCTAACTTCACTTATCTTTCATTGTGATTTGCAAGATCTTCTATTCTTTGTTGATATTTTGAAATAACCTATTTCATCTCCTCAGTAATTTTACTTATTCATATTTTATGTTCTTTTTCTTCTTTTCAAACTCAACAATTTCTTCTAATGTACCTGTCAACCTGACTGGATTGAGTTCTATCCCATCTATAATGAGTAGCACTGTCAACACTAATGCATACCGTATCATAATCATTTAATTGTTTGGTACATTTTCACTAGTTTTTATATTAAAATCTGCACTAAAGAAATCAATTCCAAAGGAGGAAAATACAGTAAAATCAAGCATGGGCTTCGTGGAAGTGAGAAACTTTGGAAATCTGGCCAGTTATAGCTGGTAAAATGCCACCATTGTTTGACTCGTCAAACAAATACAAAGTATTGAATCGACTACAAGAGGATGAGCACCAAATAAAATTATCAGAGGCTGGCTCAGAAGAGAGGACAAAGGTTCAGAATGTCTCCAAATTCCAATGGACAAACCCTAACCTTGCAGCGCAAGAGATGTGAAATGATCAAAACACAGTGTTAGTGCTCGGTGATTCTATGATAAAACATTTGAGTGTGGAGGGTGCAAAAGTGACATCATCTAGAGGAATAAATGCGCAACAAATTTGTCGAAGCTAAGTGATGCTAAATTAGTGAGCAATCCTGAAAAGGTTAAAGTGGTAGTGCTTCATGTGGGAACAAATAACCTAAAAATCTACATATAGTCCAGATGAAGTTCTTGGTGAAATCTATAATCTTATTCTCTCTAATAAAAAAGGTTTTCCAAATGCTACTATTGCCGTAAACAGTAAGTACAAAGGTTTCATGTACCTAGCTACTATATACACAGAGTTACTCAAAATATGTCCTGTGCCATGGCATAGCGGGCTAAGGCAGCATGCCTTGGTCCCTGGCCATGGAAAGCAGCCCAGGTTCGATCCCACCCATGGGGTGCGCATTTTAGCTCCCGGGTATAGGACCGTCGCCCATTCAGCATTGTGAGAAAAGTGAGGAGCTTATGCTAGGTAAGTGGCCCTGGTCATGGAAACCAACATTCCGGCTGGAGGATGCCGAGATGCTGACATCTCCTCCCCGTATCAGTTGGATAATTGCCCACCTCTGCCGTGCGTAAGTGGGCGTGAGGCTGGCAGTCGGGTTGGTAGGCCTTGGCCCTCTAAGGGCTGTGGCGCCATGGGTTATTATTATTATTATTATTATTATTATTATTATTATTATTATTATTATTATTATTATTATTATTATTATTATTATTATTATTATTATTATTATTATTATGAAAATATAAGGTGGGCCTCTCAAGCTTTAAAAACGGTTATTATTTAAGTTAATTGATGGAAATTAATCATTCCTTCTCACTAGCCTGTATAGGCTAAGGTTTTGGAAGATAGGGCCAAACTTAAAAATTCAATGCCATGGCTGGGATTTGAATGCAGATCTTCTGGTTTCTGTCCAGTTGCTCTTACCCATTGAGCTACCATGGCCAACGTGCCTTCCTGACATTAAATTCTCCAATTGACTCATATATTTTCAAGGGAAACCACTAGGTGCTCTCGTATTTGAGATACACTGTTTGTGGTGACTTACTATTACAACTACTTGAGTCTCAGACTTCATCAGGAGATCTATGGTTCAAATCCTGGCCATGGCATTGAATTTTTCAGTTTGACTCTATCTATCCAAAACCTTAGCCTATACATGGCTAGTGTGAAGGAACAATTAATTTCCACCAATTAACTTATATAATAAGAGTTTAATGATGAACCTTATATTCAAGTACTTACAACATTAAGTTGCCACAAATGCTGTATCTCGAATACGAGAGCCCCTAGTGGTTTACCGGGAAAATATATGAGTCAATTGGAGAATTTAATATCAGGAAGGCAAGTTGGCCATGGTAGCTCAATGGGTAAGTGTGACTGGACAGAAACCAGAAGATCCATGGTTCAAATCCCGGCCATGGCATTGAATTTTTCAGTTTGACTCTATTTAAAAACTGTGTTTGTGAATTTGGATAAGAAGCTAAATGAGTGGTGCATAGGAAAAGATGGTCTACATTTAAATAGAGAGGGTTGAAA
Source organism: Mantis religiosa (assembly GCA_030765055.1). NCBI lineage: Eukaryota > Metazoa > Arthropoda > Insecta > Mantodea > Mantidae > Mantis > Mantis religiosa. Next base: position 78,250,883 of record CM060948.1, read on the forward strand.
CAAATTAAATGAAGCTATAAAAGACATTGTAAACATAGTATGTATAGGTAAACTGGTGAGGAAGTCAGAAGGTGTAAAAACATCTCTACAGGATAGTAATTCAAAACATGATGCATCAAATAACGTTAAGAATAAGCAATGTTCTCAGACCAAATTGGTTAATGCATCATAATATACAAGGATTAAAAACAAAAGTAGAATCATTGGAACTATTTCTGGAAGAATTACATTTCACTAATATCTCACTTATATGTTTAAATGAAGTTTAAAAAATTCAGAAATTAAATTACTAAATAAACTATAAGGTTATAACGTAGCTGAAGAATGCAGCTCTAGAAAAACAGGACAGTGGGGAGGTTCATGCATATTAGTTAAAAGCTGTTTAAGTAAAAATATAACAGTACAATTAGGAGAAGATCTAAAAATATATCAAGAAGACCATGTCTTCAACATGTCCGTAACTGAACTAATTGAGCTGAAGATCATTGCTATCTCTATATATAGAGTGCCTTATTACAACTTTGAAGTCTTCGTAAAAAAATTTGAAAATCTATTAATAAAACTCCACAAAGAAGTAAACACATTATAATTGCAACTGATAGCAATATAGATATGCTATATTCACACTGTTCATTAAAGAAGGGAAACAAATTCTTAAATGTTATTGAAATGTATGGGTTTAGTCCTCAATGCAAGGAGCCAACTAGAGTAACACAACTAATACTGGTACTGATAATATAACTACTAATACTTTATATAAAAGTGGAAATTGCAGAACAGTTTAAACTGGTCTTTCTGATCATAAAGCATTATTTATTACTTTTCTGAATGAATGTATAAAAAATGTAAAAAATGAAAATGTGCTAATTCAGTGATGAAAACATAACTAATTTTAAAATTTAAATTTAAAATATAAGTTGGTTCTTTGAGATATCACAAGCTGTTGATGAAAATTATAATACATTTTTAAATCAATTCTTTATTGCTTATAATCATTGTTTTCCTAAAATAGTATGCAAACAAAAATATAAAAACCTCTCGTTATACTGATGTACCCCTGGTATAGAGTGCAAGTAAAAGATTATTGTATAGACTTACCAAGGAATCAAATAACCTACAAATAAAAAGTTATTATTCGTGTTATAGTCAAATTTATAAAAAAGTTATAAAGAAAGCCAAACATATGGTCATTGAATAATTGATTTAAAAAGCTCATAACAAAAGTAAAGCTGCATGGAAATTAATTAAATGTGAATTAGGGCTAAGAAATAAGCAACAAAGTGAATCATTAGGTAATAATATTACAGTAGATATGGCTGAAACGTTGAACAAATACTTTACAGATATTCCAAATGTATGCGTGATTGGAGGAATTTAGTAACAGTGACGTCAAAATTAATTAGAAAAACTATTTGTAGTCAAGATTTAACTGTATTGGAACACCACAGTGAAGCGAAAAATTATTAAATTTTAGATGAGTCGTGAAAGTGAAGCAGATGTGTAAAAAATACGACTCATCTAAAATTTAATAATATCTGTAGTCAGTTTATTGACACTTCGTCACTTACATTTTTATATTATCGAGGGTAAGTGACGAAGTGTCAATAAATCCAATTCCAAATGTAATTCGAAAAACACCCCCATGTGTGCTTCACACCCTTAAGGATGTGCAGAAGAGTAACCCCAATCCACAGGTCTTTGTTCTTGGATATGTAACAACAGATGATTCAATAAACATTATTACAACTTTGTAACCAAAGAATTCCTGTGGATGGGATGATCTGCCACATAGGCATTTTACCAGAAAGAATGAAATATGCATTAATAACTCCCTTGCACAAAGGTGGTACATATGAACAAAAAAACTATCGTCCAATATCAGTCTTGACAAGTTTCTCAATAATATTAGAAAAGTCAGTATATGTTAGACTAGGAGATTGTTTTGGAAAAAATAAAATATTAAATGACATAGGCATTTTACCAGAAAGAATGAAATATGCATTAATAACTCCCTTGCACAAAGGTGGTACATATGAACAAAAAAACTATCGTCCAATATCAGTCTTGACAAGTTTCTCAATAATATTAGAAAAGTCAGTATATGTTAGACTAGGAGATTGTTTTGGAAAAAATAAAATATTAAATGCTTGCCAACATGGTTTTAGAAAAAAACCGAATGACAATTACAGCTGTAGCCACAATAGTAAATGAAATAGCACTAAATTTAGTTTTACAAAAAAATACTGCTGCAGTAATTTGTAACATTTCAAAGGCTTTTCACTGTGTAAGTCATCAAATTCTATTGATAAAACTTGAATATTATAATATAAAGGATCAAAACTTAAAGTGGTTTCAGTTTTACCTGTCCAATTGCAAACAAAGTGTAATTACTAAATGTAGCTCTGGAATTTATACATCAAAATGGAGAACAAACACCAGTGGTGTGCTGCAAAGCTCTGTACTGGGTCCTCTGCTTATATACTGTACACCAATGATCTACCTCATGGTATAAGTGGGAATCCAATATTGTATGCTGATGACACGTCAGTTTATTTTACAAAATATGTCATCACAGTTTGCCAACTGAAATAAACAACACTTTAAATAACTTATATAAATGATTCACTGATAATGGTATGAACAAAAACCAGTGTTATATAATTTAAAACTGCTGCAAATGCTAATTTGAAACAGGATAACTTGGAGAATAATATTACAAAAGGTTACAGTACGATATTAGGAATGCAAATTGATGAATATTTAAAATGGAATATCCATATTGAACATATAACCAAGAAATTGAATTCGGCCTGCTATAATATGTAATGCCTGACACATATAATGATTATAGAAACGCGAAAAATTGTTTATTATAGCTATTTTCATTTGATCTTGGCCTATGATATAATGTTGCGGGAAAAAGCATCTGGATGGGAAACAGTATTTAAAATTCAAAAAAAGATAATATGCATTATTTTACATGCCAGCTTTAAAGATTCATGCAAACCGTTATTTAAAAAATTAATAATTTAACAATGCCTTCAGTATATATTTTAGAGATACTCACCTATGTATATAAAAATTGTGATAAATTTATGCAAAAGCATAATCATGATCATTACAGCACTTGTAAAGTGTCCTACATAAAATAACCTATGCATAGACTAACACTATACAAAAAAAAAAAAAAAAAAAAAAAAAAAAAAAAAAAAAAAAAAAAAAAAAAAAAAACATACTATTATGTGGGTATAAAAATTTATAATAAATTGTCTCAACAATTCAAAGAAATAAAGACTTCAAAATTGTTCAATAAAAGTGATACAACATATTACTCCATACAAGAATTCACGGACACAATATTATAATTACTGACAATTTATATTGCATAAATAATACCTTGTATACATCTACACATTAGAATTAGTTTTCTCTTTTATGTTAATTCCTGTTTTATATATAACCTGACGAGTCACCAGTTTACCAGCTTAGGCTGACAATATTATTGTTATGTGACAATAAAGATTCTATTGTATTCCTTCCATTAAATAGCCCAATTCTGGCTTGAACTTCTGCCAAACCTTTATTTTACTATTTGAATCGGAATGTGTGTAGTATGTCCATCCTTTAACAGCTCTTGCGTGAACCTCCATGTACTTGTAAACAAATCACTCATGTAAAGATAACTTTGAACAGAACTTTGTGAAGCATGTACAAATTGTTAAGGTATATACAACTGCAAATTAATATTCAATTATCATTTATATAACATACATGAAAATGCATCCAGTATTACAATTTTGTTATTTATGTATATCAGGGCTACCACAGTTCCCAATTATAATTTTAGATCCAAATTTTATTTTAAGGGGGATTTATTTATTTATTTATTTATTTATTTATTTATTTATTTATTTATTTATTTATACAAGCATTATATTTTTTCAGAAGGCTATTTCAAATGCAACTTTCACTTCTTTTAAATCCCCCTTGGTGCTTAATCAACAATACTATTACTATCGAGATTTAAATACGTCTCATCTAAAAATTAATAATACTATTACTATTTCTTTCTTGGAAGTGTTGAAAACAGTGTTGTTGTAATAAATTAAATTTAAAGGGAGTCGATTAATGACACTAAACAACACTTACTTTTAAATGTTCCAGGAATTTAAAGGGAGTCGATTAATGACACTAAACAACATTTACTTTTAAATTTTTCCGGGAAAATTTAAAAGTAAGTGTTGTTTAGTGTCATTAATCAATTCCCTTTAAATTTAATTTAATACTATTACTGTTTATATTCCCCTTTCCTTGGAAAGGAAGATTTGCAACACTATTGAACTGACAATAAGCATGCATAATTTCTCTAAGCAATAGTTGCCATAGCTTCTTACTTCTAAATGTTAAACAGCGCTAAGCTCGTTTTCATTTAATTTTTAAGAATACCTGAATAATTCACTGTCCTGCTCACTCTCCAAATCTATCATCCGATAAGACTTATATTGGGGGACATGAATTTAAAAATCCTCTCCAAATCTAAATCCATGTGGTTATTATATGTGAGAATCATTTTAAGTTAAGCTTGGCATATTAGAAGAGGTGTGCATTACAGAGTGTTCAATAATTATGAATTTAACAGGTGGTAAACTTGCATAGATGCGGAGTGCCATCATTTTGAACACTTTTTATATTGAAAGTTAAGGATAATGTATTCATTTTGCTTTGTATCATAAGGGAGAAATGGCCAGTTGATCTGCCACAAATGGATTCATATAGTAGTACCAAGGGAGCAGCATACTACCTACAGCATCAATTAACAGAAAGCCAATGAAAGGTTCCACATTCAGAGGTTAGGTTGTTAAAGTTCACAATGTAATAGTAGAAACACAGAATTTGTTACGGTGGTGAGATATAAGAACATAAAAAACAAATATTTTGCTTGTTAACCATGCTGCCAATTGTCAGATTTATATCAAGGCTGTCAGTGTGCTGGAATTTTATCACATAGGAGTTCTTTTACATGCCAGCAAATCTACTGCCATGGGGCTGTTGCTTTTAAGCAAACTTAAAAATCATCAATCTTGGGCTGGATTTGAACCTGTGACCTTGGGATTTGTAGGCCAGTGCCTAACCAAGTGAGCCACACAGACCGACAAAAATATGAAGATTGACGAGAGATAATATACTTCATGCAAAGGAGCATTTGTACAGCTGTAATAGAAGCTGGTGCCCCTTTCACCCAGTGGTTTCTACTGCAGTTAGTCTCCTTTCATCCAAGCGTTGGCAGGAAATCCAGAACTTTGAGTTTTCAAGGAAATGCCTAACTCTATCTCAAAAACTGAGGATAGCAGGTTTTAATTTTGCAAAATAATGCAAATAATTTTATAATTATTTTGCTAATAATCTTAAGCAATAGATAAAAACAAAAACAAGAATTACTACCTCAGGTGATAGACCAGATTGTCTTGAAAATCTACCCTCTTTTGATTGCAGGGAGGTACAACCATTGCTTGAAAAGGAGCCATTTAGAAGCAGCTTTCTATTTATTCGAATTCTGCCAAAAAAGAGGTGGAAGCATTTTAAAATCTTACCAAAGAAAATGAAAAATTTACTACAGAACTACATGAAGCCAAACGGCGAACTCGTTGCCGATAAATAATGCGGACTGGCGGAGGCGGGGAGACGCAGGGGTGGCCCCTCCTCCTACCGCGCGAAGGTGCACGAAGTTTCGAGAATTTCTCCCCCTCCATAACGGAAGATTCGAGAGGCTTCGGGGCGATCGATACAAGCGAGGCGACAGTTAGTTGAGTGTGTGTGTGAGCCGGGCAGACGTGTAGTCGCGCTGAGCGTACGTGTAAAAACGAACTGGCAAGATTGAATGGTGTAAATTAAATTGTAATTGTGATATTGGACTAAGGTGGAAATAAAGAACATTTTGAGTGGTGTAATTGAACTTTTTTTTTATTTCACGAACCCACCAAAGTCACAACTGGTGCCAGGAAGCGGGACGATAACATCACCGAACATTACGGCCATGGAATCGGCTTTTAGCGAAGATGAACGAGTTAACAACAAAAACAGAAGCGGCAAACAACAACTTGGCCACGACAATGACCGCAAAGATGGCCGAACTGACCACAGAAATGAGGGCAGCGAACGACAGCCTGGCCACGGAGATGAAAGCGGCAAACGAGGCCCTTGCCGTGAAGTTTGAAGAACAGTTGGCCGGCGTGAGGGATAACGTGACGGAGCTGGGTAAGCGGATGGGCCAAGTGGACGAGCGCGTCGAGGACCTGGTGAGCCGCGTTGACGACCTGGAGGGAAAGGCCGACAGCAACGTCAAGTCCCTGAACGCCATAGTAGAGGACGTCGTCGGCAGGAAACTGAAGGATTTGAAGGCCGACGAGCCGGGACGCGACACAACATCTGCGCGCGTCAAACCGCCGAAATATGACGGCGCGTCAACATTTGAGGTCTTCCGCCGCCAGTTCGACACAGTGGCCAAGCACAATAGATGGTCACGGAGGAGGAGGCCACACAGCTAATAGCCAGCCTCCAGGGACGGGCCGCGGAAGTCCTAAACGCGGTGCAGACAACGGCGGCGCCCAAGGACATCTGGGAGGCCCTGGAGAATCGTTTCGGGAACCACCGCTTAGCCGCAGCGTACCGCAGCCAGCTGAAGGCAAGGTCGCAGCAGCCGGGGGAGACGCTGCAGGAGTTCGCCATAGCGATTGAGCAGCTGGCTAGCAAGGCCTTGGTTGACCTGCCACTGGAGTTCGTATCCCGGGAAGCTACCTGCAACTTCGTCGACGGGGTACGGGACACGGAGATTCGTCAGCCCCTAATGCTCGGCGATTATAAAACCATCCACGAGGCGCTGACAACGGCATTAAGGATGGAGGCGGCCAAGGTAGCATCTATCCCGACGTCGAGATCGAGGAGTTTCCGCTACGCCGGAGACAGAAGATCAGCTGAGGGACGCCGGCGAACACCTAGTGGCCTGTGTTGGGGGTGTGGACAGCCCGGACACCTGCAGAGAGACTGCCCACACCAGGAAGAGCAGCCGGAAGAACGAGTAAGGCCCGGCGTGGAGAGGGGCACGTCGGCGCCATTACCACCATCCCCTCGAGTGACAATCCGCGCCGTCAGCCGGCGGATGGATGACAACCTCATCGCGGACGGCTGGGTAAGAGGAAAGCCGTGCCGCGTGCTGGTGGACACTGGGGCAGCCGTGACCATCATCAGACCTGACTTGGCGAAGGGTTTGCCGACGAGGAAGCCGAACCGACCATATGAGCTTGTGACGGCATCGGGCGACACCATGCCTGTGGAGGAGGCCCTGCTGGAGCTGACCTTGGGACGGAGTGCCGTGCGTCTGTGGGTGTTCGTCGCGAAGGTGGCTGAGGAGGTGATTCTGGGACTAGATGCCCTCAGGAGCCACGAGGCGACGGTCAACGTCGGCAGGAAGGTCCTCCGGCTCAACGGAGAAGAGGTCATACTCCGTCAACCCGAACAGCGCCTTGGAAACGGTAGGGTCATCTTGAACGAAGACGTGGTTGTCCCCGCGAGGAGCGAGGTGATGGTGACGGTGACGGCGCGACCGGAAGGCCAGACAGCAGGTTTGGTTCAGAGGCTGCAGGAGTACGACTTCACTTCGGAACATCGCAGAGGGAGGAGTCACGGTAACGCGGACGCTATGTCCTGAAGACTCTGTCCAGAAGAGTGCGGCCAATGCACAAGAGTGGAGGGGCAGGAGCGTGCCGCAGCAGTTCGAGTAGTCACGGCAGTGCCTGCGGATGGCTGTGATGGCGCAGGCCTGAGCAGGGAGCAGCTGGCGGACGCAGACTTGGGGCCACTCTTGAGGGAAGTGGAGGCAGGGACGAGACCAACCTGGGTGGACATCGCACCGAGGAAAGATGCTGGTGGTACACCTGGACCGCCTGGCCCGCTACGATGGCGCTGTTCGGGACGACCAGCCTTGAGGAGGGAGCAGTGTCACACAAACGGCGAACTCGCGTAGCCAATCAATAATGTGGACTGGCGGAGGCCGGGAGACGCAGGGGTGGCCCCTTCTCCTACCGCGCGAAGGTGCACGAAGTTTCGAGAATGTTCTCCCCCTCCATAACGGAAGATTCGAGAGGCTTCGGGGCGATCGATACAAGCGAGGCGACAGTTAGTTGAGTGTGTGAGTGTGAGCAGGGCAGACTGTAGTCGCGCTGAGCGTACGTGTAAAGACGAACTGGCAAGATTGAATGGTGTAAATTAAATTGTAATTGTGATATTGGACTAAGGTGGAAATAAAGAACATTTTGAGTGGTGTAATTGAACTTTTTTTTTTATTTCACGAACCCACCAAAGTCACAATATGCTTTTTGCAGAGAGCTGAAAAGAAAATTTCAGAACTTGCAGAAGAAAACGTAAAGTTTAAAATAGATAAAGTGCTGCCAAGGAAAGGAAAACCGCAGGTAAACAAAATTATTTTGATAAGAATGAGTATCATACAGATACAGTAATTAATCAAAGAAACAGACTAAATCCTTAAAATGAATAGACCAAATAGTAAAAGGGAAATGGAGAACAGAAATGAAAGAGAATCAAGTGCCACCAATCAACGTTACTGGAACAAATGTTAACATATTGAGGTTGCTAAAAATTCAGTCAGAGATAAAGAATATAAGGCCATTACTATGAAGGAGTATTTAAAAATCAATGTTCCAGATTCTGACACAGAGCTCTGGCACAAGAACTACTGGATGAAAAAATACAATGATCTATGTATGAAAATCAACATGAAATGCTAATTTATGTTTTTACATGAGAAATTCATGCATCATGTGCTATAGAAGAAGTTTTGATAAACAAGAGGATATAAAATTCTTGAAATTCAACATTTAAGACAAATAACTCCAATTTAATGGCTATACAAAAAGTGAAATCAACAAAGCATTACGCCCAAAGAGAGGTACCATATCACACAAATAGCTGCAAATAGGAAGGGCAAGGCTTTTTTACCATACATCAGAGCAGTTACAGACCGCATTGCTAAACTACTCAAGTGCCATCACACATTACTCAAGCCCACAAAACTAATTTGCAATATACTCTGATCAGCCAAAGACCCCAGACATCCTCTATCCACAGCAGGAGTACACAGAATATTGTGTTCATGTGGCAAAGTGTACATTGGAACCATACAACCAAGCAGAAAAACTTGTATTAACAAGCAGTGAAGAAATTGTCCTAACAGTCAGATAGGAAAATCAGCAATTGCAAAACATGCCATCCTTGTAGAAGGGGAACACATCAATCATCCAATATGAAAACACAGATATTCTGGCATCAACATTTCATTACTATTCACGCTTATTCTGCAAAGCCTTTGAAATAGAGATGCATAAAAACAACATTAATTGCAAAGAGCAGGACCTTAAACTGAACAATATGTCAAATAGCACTGACTAAAGTCAAATTCAGGAACTCCACCTGAGCCAATCAGAGCCAGCAGACTGAGACACTCTGGCGACACAAGTCCAGCCCACCGCCCCTCCCTGGGCCATTCACAGCAGACCATCCTTCCAGCTACCAATATAAATTCTTCAGCTCACAATGCTACCAGCAAGCCGTCATTTAAACTTCCACCAGAGTACTTTGATCTTGCTATTGCCTCTGAAGATGTCTGCCACAGTCGAAGAACATGGCTCACAAAACTATACTACACTGTATCTAGTATTGACACTGGCTGTGAATGTCTTAGAACGTTGAAAAATTCTTGATGTTAACATACTCAAAAGTAAAAAACAAGAAAGTGAAAAAGGTCAGCAAACTGTTTTTAAACATGGACTTCTCTTTGAGTACTAACATTTGATTGAGAAGAAAGCATTAAAAGAATACATAAATTATGTCTATTCTTAAAACATTGGTTAAAATACAACCGCTAAGGAAAAGTCATGACAATACCAGAATCATATGTATTTACCATAATGATTTTTATCAAAGAAAATGTAGAGCAACATACTACAAGGGACACCATTTACAGTCACAATACTCCTATAAATAAAACCAACTGATGTACCATATTCTAGACTTATAAAAACCCATTATAGTTATAAGCACCTTGGATATAAAGCTATATAACAAATTACTAGTAAACTTAAGTCCCCTCCCTATGAATAAATGTAAATCTTTTTTTGATAAATGGCTATAAAGAAACAGCTTTGTATTTAGTGTAAGAGTATTTTAATATTGTCAAGGAAATCAATTAATATACTGCAATTATTGGGTCAACGAAAATTCGCTCCACAACTCCTGTGTAAACAAGATTTCCTTAGAGCTGGGAATTCCGGTGGCAGCACTGGATGCCACGAGCATATGGTGTTAATGTTAATTTGCTAACGTTCCGCTAGTTAAGAAAACTGTTAGGTTCAAATATGACATGCATGAAAGATAATGTAGAAAAATAATATGCGACTAATCTGTTTAAAGAAGATGTTGAAAATGTTAACCATTTTCTTGAAGACACAGATTCACTCATTTTAATTTATTTTCAAACACTGTAATTAATGTCTCCTTTGTTATATATGTTATGTAACTTTCTATGGCCGTTTTCAGTTCATTACATGTTTTTGGATGGTCCTTGTAGACAGAAACTTTAGCTGCTCCCCAAAGAAAGTAATTGGGAGGGGTAAGATCAGGAGACCGTGGAGGCCACAGCCCTTTAGTAATTAGTCTTTCCCAAAAAAATTCCATTAACAGTCCCATTGATTTATGTGATGTATTTTTTTTTTATTTACATCATGACCAAACTACAGACTGACTAGTAATTTTTGTCTCATATATGAATAACCTCAAATGCAAGAATGTTATTAATAATGAATTATTTTAATAATACATTTTAATGCACTGTCACAAACAGTTTTACGTTTTATTAATCAGTTCATAAGGCTTAATTCTCTTTAGTCTCTGCACTTCATCACTCACAGCAGGCAAAGTTTCCATTTCAGGATAATGTGATGTATGAGGAGTGGCATTATCCTGTTGAAAACATGCACCATACACTTCATCTTCATTTAGCTGTGAAATAAATGGAAAAAGAACAACCAAGCAACAAAAAGAAAAAAAAAGAAAAAGGAAAAAAAAAAAAAAAAGAAAAACACAACACTCACCCACTAACTGTGAGTGTCAAGCTGAGTGGCTGAGGATGAAGCAGATGTTTTGCTTTGAAACCGGTCCCAGGATTTAAATAAGATAAGTAAATAGTGAAGTTGTGTTACTAGTGTTTAGTTATTATTGATAAAATGGGTTGGTTTCCAACTGGAAGGCACCAAATATTCCTTGAGGGCAAAACAAACAGAGTAGGGTTGTTTGTTTACAGGGATTGCAAAGGGAGTTTACTGACCTTCGTAGAGTGGCCTTGTCATTTTGGCAGTCTCCGGAGTGTATGCTAGCATTATGGCATATGTCTATTCCGGTATACGTCATTTATTTATATTTATAAATCTATCATTTATTTATATTTATTCGTTTGTGTCAATGTCTTTCTGATATCAGGTTATATGTCGCCTCAGTGTTCCTAGGTGACAGGGGCTGTGTCACAGTATTTAAACCCTGACATCCGAATTGTGCAGATAGCTTTTCTTGTTCGGAAGTAAAACATTTTTCTTAATTTCTGAAAAATTTACTTTCATGCACTTAATACATTTTGAAACAATGCTCCTCATATGCTGATTATAGTTTTTGCTACTGTTCCTGATAAACATATAAATGATGCTAAAGTGTGGGTAATTTTTAATACATAAATGATTAATTCAATATATATTATATTGGAATATAATTGATGCTTTAGAACTTTTAAATTTATAAGATAAAGCTATAAAATTCACATTGGAATTAAAATTAGGCAAATGAGTCGACCTTGTATACACTTATTCTATATTCACATTACAAATTTAAAATAATGGTTGACTTCCTTTCTCCATCTAAAGATAATAAAACAACAATAAATTGCATTTTGACATTTATAGAAAATCAACTCAAACTGATTACGTAAAAAATAAGTTTCAACTCTTTTTCACATAAATTTATTGCTTTAAACAGTTTTATTCATAAGTTAATAAATATGTCCCATAATGAAGAATTTAATAAAGAATATAAGTACATTAACAGTGTATTAATTTATTGTTTTAATACAGATTTCACACATAAAAAGATAGAAAAATGTAAATTTAAAATATCTTTTAAAGACGTTTCTACTCCAAAGAAAATAAAAAATTACTATAATTTAGCTTCTCAAACTAAATATAATATAAAAAACTTGCTAATTATTTTGTTTAAATCTTTAACATTTTTAGTCATAAAAGATGGCATTAATGAATTTAATTGTTTAGATTGTGATAGGGTTTACATTAATGAAACTAAGTGTGTGTGTGTGTGTGTGTGTGTGTGTGTGTGTGTGTGTGTGTGTGTGTGTGTGTGTGTGTGTGTGTGTGTGTGGGTGGGTGGGTGGGTGGGTGGGTGGGTGGGTGGGTGGGTGGGTGGGTGGGTGGGTGGGTGCGTGCGTGCGTGCGTGCGTGCGTGCGTGCGTGCGTGCGTGCGTGTGTGTGTGTGTGTGTTTTTGTGTAATTTACGTCCTCCAACGTTATATATCGGACGATGAATGGAATGGGTGAAATGATGCTCAAATGAGCCCGGGGTCCATAGAGCTTAGAGTTACTCAACATTCGTCTTTCAGTATAAAGGAAACCCCGGAAAAAACCTTTTCCAGGTAACTCACCCTGAACAAGATTCGAACTCGGGACCTCTTGAACGTGAGGCAGACATGCTACCACCACGCTACCGAGGCAGTAGCTAAATGTCATTTGAAAACTAAAATGAAAGAACATTTTAGAAATATTAAATATAAACAGACTGATAAATCAGCTGTAGATCACTTTTGGTCACTTAATCATTAAATAAATTCAGATGTGAAATTATTGAATCAATTAAATGGACCAATAGATTTGATGGTTTGGGAAAAATATTTATTTTGAAAAATAAGGATTGCATAATTAATTTTGAAATACTGTTAATCAATTGTCAATAAATCGAGATTTAACTGTATTGGAACACCACAGTGGAGCGAAATAATTATTAATTTTTAGATGAGTCGTATTTATTACACATCTGCTTCACTTTCGTACCTATTTTGAGGACATGTTTCGCAAATCATCGTTTGCATCTTCTGCTCTTATGCGACTAAAGCTTGATCCAGTGGTGTGGGTAATTCTGGAGTTGCTGCTACCATCTGTTGATTTAGTGATGAACTTAAATGTGGGATTCTCTTCTGACAGGATTTCAAAGTTCATTAGTTGGTTTTTATGCTTTTCTATGTATATTCTCTCCCATATGACGAGTTCACTTTGTTTTTGTACGTATTTTAGTAATTCTGTGCTATCTTCAATTTCATGATTTTCAGACCAGAAATGAGCTGCTATTGCCAACTTATCAATATCTTTGTATCTTCCTTCTTTCTAGTGCCTATGTTTCTTCTTGTCCTTCCTATGTAAATTTTTCACAGTCTTTACACTTAATCTTGTAAATGCCTGACTTTTCCTCTGGTTTTATCTTATCAGTATTATTACTGTGAAGTAGGTTTTTAATGTTGCAATTGTTTTTTGGTGCCAATGTTATATTGTATTTCTTGAATCTTTTTTGGAACTTTTTTGTGGCCCAGGGATGCTAAGTAAATTTAGCAAATCTAATTTCTTGTTTTATTGGTGTGAGAGCTGTGATCTGTTTTAATCTCTTTTGAAGTTTGAACGATTTTAGTTTTTTATCTACAAGGTTTTTTCCATATCCATTTTTAATAGCAGTTTTTAAGATTTGATGGTATTCGTTTTGATATTCTTGCTGGCTGAGGGGTAGATTTACTAATCTGTGTGTGAGACTGTTGATGGTGGCATGTTTGTGTGGAATTGGGTTGAAACTATTTGATTTGATGTAATTATCTGTGTGTGTTGCTTTTCTATGGATACCAAATTCTAGTTTTTCATTGCTTTTTGTGATTTTAAGGTCCAAAAAAGGTAGAGTACAGTCCTCTTCAGTTTCCACTGTGAATTGTATGCTGGGTTCTTGCAGGTTGAGTAGTTTCAAAGCATCATCTATTTATTTGTAGGGCACTATTGCAAAGATGTCGTCTACGTATCTGTACCATGTTTTAAAAATATGAGGGAAGGCTTTAGTTATATGTGTTTCGAAAAAGCTCATGTATAGATTGGCCAAAAATTGTGATAGCGGGCTTCCCATAGTTAGTCCTGAAATTTGTTTATAATATTTTCCATTGAAGACAAAATAATTTTGATGTATACATATTTCAGTCATTGCCAAATATTCTTCTATTGCATTGGCATCTAGGTTTATTAGCCATTTTTTCAGTTGAATCAAAAGTTTGTCTAATGCAATGCTAGGGAAGAGGGAGAGGACATCAAAGGATACTAAAGTGTCATGAGGTTTTAGTTTAAGATTTTGAATTTTTTCTACCAGGTCTAAAGAGTTTTTTATGCTCAGAGTATGGAATTGTGGAAAGGACTGAAATTTTTTGGACAGCCACATATACAAACAGCCAAAAATACACAAACCCAACATACCCATGAGACCCATTGTAAATAATATAAACACTCCTACTTACCTTCTGGCAAAATGGCTGTCCAAAAAATTTGGTTCATCACTAAATCAACAGATGGCAGCAGCAACTCCAGAATTACCCACACCACTGGATCAAGCTTTAGTCGCATAAGAGCAGAAGATGCAAACAATGATTTGCGAAACATGTCCTCAAAATAGGTACGAAAGTGAAGCAGATGTGTAATAAATACGACTCATCTAAAAATTAATAATTGTCAATAAATTTGTTTTATTTTCAGTAGTTGGCAATAAAAGAAATACAATGTCTTCTAGCAGCTGTAATGATAACAGTGGTAAACAATTATATGATTTTGGAGGAATTTAGTAACAGTGACATACAATTAATTCATAAAACTATTTGCAGTTGGTTTTTCATATCCTGTCACAGTTAAATTTTTTGAGGGACTAGTTCCAGGAGGTTTTGCTTCCATTTTCAACCTCGAAGATTCAAATGCTGTCTGTTGTTGTTTCTTGCAGTCCTCTATGGTAATGGAACTATGAACTTATCAAATGTTTGACTGGGATTTTCAAAGTTTATTACTCTGGTTTTATATTTCCCCACTCATTTGTTCCCCTATGTCAGTTTGTTATGGTTTATCACAGCTTTTAATAATTTTAGATTTGGGTCAAGGTTATGGTTTTCATTTCAAAAGTGAAATGATATTGTCACCCGGGCTTTGGAACACCCTATGGAAGCAGCTGAGAGCGGAAGACAGGGGAGGTCCGTGTTAGCCACGCCTCCCCCTCGTCCGTCTTATAGTGGTGACAGGGATGGCTGGGGAAAAAAAAAACATGATTGTGCGGTCTGTTTCTGTTCCAACTGTGTTCTGGAAATTACGGGATCTTTCATCATCTGGAACCTTCCTTTGGAAACTGGAGAAGTCGAGAAAACAGTGACATTCCTATAAAAAGGGTTTCAGAGAGACAGTCAGTCAGTTCTTGGTGTAAGAAGGCAGAGTTAGTCAGTGACGTGCTAGCAAAGGGAAGGACGTGTTAATGAACGAGAAGATTGTGCAACGGAAGACTGTACGTAACTGTGTACGAGCATCGGAGTTGACGTAATCGCGAGTACAAGTGAAGTTGTAACAGACGAACTGGTGAATTGTAATTGTGTGCAGTACGCAATTCTGTGTAATTGGCAAGTGTTAAACTGTAAGTCGGTGGAAATAAAGAACAGTTTTGAGTGGTGAAACTGGACTTTTCATTTCACGAACCCACAAAGTCACAATTGGTGTCAGAAGTGCGACATAACACAATGGAGGCAGCATTAGAAAAGATTTTAGCGGAACTGAAACAAATGAAGACGGCCAACGACAACATCACCGGGAAGATGGAAGAAATGAAGGCCGAATTAACAGCGAAGACGGAAACGGCAAACAACAACTTGGCCACGACAATGACCACAAAGATGTCCGAACTGACCACGTTAGTGAAGGCGGCGAACGAGGCTCTCGCCGCAAAGTTTGAGGAACGGTTGGCCGGCGTGAGGGATGACGTCACAAATCTGGGCAAGCGGAAGGGTCAAGTAGACGACCGCCTTGATGATTTAGAGGAAAAGGCCGACAACATCGCAAAACCCCTCACCAGCCTGACGGAGGAAAACCGGCCTTATGTGTGGACGGAGGACGCCGAAGACGCTTTCCAGCACCCGAAGGAGACCCTGTGCAGTGCTCCAATTTTGGGTTTCCCACAACCGGGTGGTGGCGCCTTCATTGTCGACACCGACGCTAGCGGCCATTGCATTGGAGGTGTCCTATCGCAGATCCAGGACGGCCATGAGCGGGTGATAGTCTACTACAGCAAGAAGCTATCCAAGGCAGAGAAGAACTACTGCGTCACCCGACGAGAATTATTGGCGGTAGTAAAGTCCGTGGAGCACTTCCATAAGCACCTGTACGGTCAGCCATTCCACCTGAGGACTGACCATTCCGCCCTAACCTGGCTATTGAGCTTTAAGAACCTGGAAGGCCAGACAGCACGTTGGGTCCAGAGGCTGCAGGAGTACGACTTCACCTCGGAACATCGTAGAGGGAAGAGCCATGGTAACGCAGACGCCATGTCCCGAAGACCCTGTCCAGTAGAGTGCGGTCAGTGCACAAGAGTGGAAGAGAAGGAGCGTGCCGCAGCAGTCCGAGTAGTTGTGGCAGTGCCTGCTGAAGGCTGGGATAGCGCAGGCCTGAGGAGGGAGCAGCTGGCGGACGCAGACTTGGGGCCACTCTTGAGGGAAGTGGAGGCAGGGACAAGACCAATCTGGGAGGACATCGCACCGAGGAGCGCCACCTACAAGTCGTACTGGGCCCGATGGGACTCGTTGAAGACCAGAGAGGGCGTGCTGTTCCGGGTATGGGAGTCACCCGATGGGAAGGCGCAGAGAGAACAGTTGGTACTCCCCCAGAGTAAGGTCCCGGAAGTCTTGGAGGAAGTGCACGCCGGTACTTCAGGAGGACACCTGGGAGCGAACCGTATGATTCACAAACTACGGCAGCACTACTTCTGGCTCAGACTCCGGGCAGATGCTGGTGGAACACCTGGACCACCTAGCACGCTACGATGGTGCTGTTCGGGGCGAACAGCTTTGAGGAGGGAGCAGTGTCACCCGGGCTTTGGAACACCCTATGGAAGCAGCTGAGAGCGGAAGACAGGGGAGGTCCGTGTTAGCCACGCCTCCCCCTCGTCCGTCTTATAGTGGTGACAGGGATGGCTGGGGAAAAAAAAAACATGATTGTGCGGTCTGTTTCTGTTCCAACTGTGTTCTGGAAATTACGGGATCTTTCATCATCTGGAACCTTCCTTTGGAAACTGGAGAAGTCGAGAAAACAGTGACATTCCTATAAAAAGGGTTTCAGAGAGACAGTCAGTCAGTTCTTGGTGTAAGAAGGCAGAGTTAGTCAGTGACGTGCTAGCAAAGGGAAGGACGTGTTAATGAACGAGAAGATTGTGCAACGGAAGACTGTACGTAACTGTGTACGAGCATCGGAGTTGACGTAATCGCGAGTACAAGTGAAGTTGTAACGGACGAACTGGTGAATTGTAATTGTGTGCAGTACGCAATTCTGTGTAATTGGCAAGTGTTAAACTGTAAGTCGGTGGAAATAAAGAACAGTTTTGAGTGGTGAAACTGGACTTTTCATTTCACGAACCCACAAAGTCACAATATTGCCAACTTGTCTTCCTGTTTCAATTTGATGTTTCTAAAATGTCCTTTGATTCTGGTTTTTGGACTTCTTTTAGTTCACCCTAAGTAGAATTTTCTAGAATCTTTACAACTTATTTGATATATTCCAAATCTATTGATTGGTGGGATTTCATCTTTTGTTTTTGAAATTAACAATGTTAACACTGAGTATCTATTTATAGGTGCCAAGTTGATATTTTGCTCTCTAAAGATCTTTGTGAATTTATTAAATAAATAAAAATTTTGTGTGGTATGCAAATTCAATGCATTCCTATTGCTATCTTTTTCTTTGGTGAATGGGCTTGCTTCCTTAATGGTTTTCTTTAGCTTAGTTTTTTAGTTTTCTTAAATACCAGACTTCTGTTGTATCCATTTTCTTCTGCTATGTAAGTACAGCTTTTTGTTCCTTGTAATATTCTGCTTTAACCATGGGTATGTTGACTAGTCTGTGTGTCAGATTATTATAGCATGTTTATGTGTAATCGGGTTATAGTTATTTTCTGTGTTGGCTTCTTGTAAATTCCAAATGTTATCTTTGTGTAATTCCTGATGATATTTAGGTCCAAGAAAGAGAGTTGTTCATTGACTTCCTTTTCCATTGTGAATTTGATAGCTTTTCCAGCAGATTGAGTAGTTTTAATGCATCATCTAAATGTCTATTTGGAATTATTGAAAAGACGTCATCAACATATTAGTACCAAACCTTGAAGATTCTTGGGAAAACCATTTTTATGTGTGTTTCAAATGAACTTGTAAATAAATTTGCTAAAAAAGTTGAAAGTGGATTACCATTACAGACTGTGATTTATGTAGCAACTTTGCAAATGAAATATTGCTGCTGAAGTGAAGATTTTCTGGATCATACTGTCTTCAATGATGAAATCAACTTTTCACTTAAATGGAAATATGAACACTCATAATGTGTGCATCTAGGAGTTATCTAATACCCAAGAGATAGTACAGTTGCAATAAGACTCGCTGTAAGGTAATGTTTTTTTAGTCATAGTTTATGGACCTTTCTTTTTCAGTTAAGCAAACTGTAACTGGTGTTTATCTTGATGTGCTACAACTATGGCTCTTTCATCAGTTGGAAGAAGTTGAACCAGAGAACATAATTTGGTATCAAGATTATGCATTGCTTCATTGGCATAATTTGGTATCAAGATTATGCATTGCTTCATTGGCATAATTGAGTATGTGTTTGATTAAATGATGTACCCAACGCCTGGACTAACTGCAAGGTGCCAGATGATGGAGCTTGTTTCACATGGTCTCCACATTCATCTGATCTGACTCCATGTATCTTTCACCATTGGGTGTTCATAATGGATCATGTGTATATGTGTCTTCTACTAGCTCACCTGCCTGACTTAAATATTAAATAGGACTCAAGGTGTTGCTGCAACATTTACTCCAGGCACACTGATCAAGGTTTGAAAAGAACTAACTTATTGGCTGAATATGTTGTCATGTGACAAATGGTGCTCACATTGAATACTTGTGGGAAATACGAGTTGCTGTTTCATTAAATGTATTATTTAAAACTGTAAATTAAATGTAATAAATGCTACAAAGCCTTAAAACTGATATTCATTTTGAAACACCCTATAGAACAAAACCTAAGAACTACAGCAGTTAAAGAACATAACAGTAATACTTCATCGCTTCCCTTTACATCTCTTAAGACCTGACAGAGAAACTTGGACATCAATGAAAAATAGGTCAGGTGTACCTATACCACATGTACATATTTTTTTATCATGCTTGAGTTGACATGGTCAGTAAGGAAAGCAAGCAGCAAGTCAAAACAATCTGATATGAATAAGACACAACACTCTACATGCTATATCACTGTTCACACTTCAAAATGTTTCAGTATAAAGTTGATAATTTTCAATGCGCATTTACCTTGATTGGATATTTTGCTCATGCATGCACGCATACACGCGCATGCACACATGCACACACACACTAACATTTATGAATTACAAATATACACCTTTTTACACTTAAAATTGATATACCTATATACATTTTTACATCAAAATACTTCCACTTTATGCGACAGAATTACAGCTCCTGTATGCATATCTATAGTATTCATAACAGAAATACCAAATGTTCGTTGCCAAATACATGATCCCTGACCGAAGTTGTTTAATGGTCCATTTCTTCTTCATGATATAACTTTATGGTTGCACAATTAGCAAGAGTGTGTACTACAATATTTTGTCTAGAAGTCTCAGTATCTCCTGTGGTTTTTATTTAAATACTAAGATGTGATAAGGACAAAGTATAAATATTGTCACAAGTGACTGTATTAATTAATACTAATAATAGTTGAGGTGACTTCAGTAGTACGTGTAACGTCAATCCCCCACTCCATCACTTGTTGGATAAACGTGTGTAAGCTGGATGCTTGCTCCCTCTCTTGTACTAGCTCTTGGCTCCGCTAGACGCATCTGTATGCAACCTCTTGAGGGAAGGTAACTGGCCGCTATGGTCACCTTTGTAATCTGCTTATTTGTAGTAAATATTCTTATTAAGTGAATTGTAATGTTAATTAATGTCCCTCCTATCTTTTGTAGTTCTTTTGTAACCAAATAGAAAAGCCCAACCCCTCGTAAAGCATGCATTTCCTACCCTGAGTAATTCCCCCCGTGTATGACCTGGCCATGTGATCCTTAGCTTTTACAATCCATAGTTAGGTCGTCACAATATTAATTATGCAATTCATGTATTTTGTTAGTTTATTCGTTTCAGCAGATCCTTAATAACACACAATTTGACATACCCACAATCTGTACATAAAACTGCAAAGGGATATGTAAACAGTACATGCTGCAGGTACTGTAAAACACAGCTTAACTGAAGCCAACAACCTCTCTCCCATCTATGTCCAAGTTTCACTGTCTGACCAGTTAGTACTATTTACTAAATCTGGATTCCCAGTATTTTCTTCTTTTGGTCTTATAAACATGACTGGAGAAACAAAGAGATTTTGTAATTATGTTAAGATATGATACAACATCAATAATGAAATAGCAACAGATTGATGTGTTGCTATGTATGATGTTCTCAAGAATGGGCCTAACAGAGAGGGATATATGACATCAGAAGTAATTTGATTGGTCAGGGAAGGTAATGAGTGTCATCTTTTAACTGCATACCTTCTCTGACCAAATCAAAAGCCTAACAATCATCTATCTCATTATTGCTGCGTATTCTCTCTTCCCTTCCAGACATTTACATCAAGACTGAAATAATCAGACATACAGTATGGTGGAAGATAATCTATTTGGACATATAAAATGAGGCAACACAAACAGCAACACTTCCTTTTCACAGTTCCTATGTTAAATTATGCATAATTCTTAAAAAGGCCAGCCATAAATCTATAAGTGTGGAACCTCAATTAAGCAAGGCACCAACAAAACAAAGACCAATCCAATTCTTCAATGTTCAGCAGGGCATGCCTTTTGCTAATAATTACTAATGATCATTGTAGATAAGAGGAAGGTAATAAGAGAGGACAACAAAATATATTTAATCTAAAGCTTGCTGTCACATTATAGTTAGCAGATAGAGGTAACAACTGGATAAGATTTTCTCATGGGAGGTGAACAGTAGCTAGACAGCTCATTTCTGTATGCTAAAATACCAAGTGTTTTGCATTATTTTGTTAGAAGCAATAAAACTTTAGGAACGAGAAGTGTAACGTTTAGTGAAATAAATTCAATAATATTCTTAAGTTATAACTATAAATATTAAAGCAAAATTATTTAACATTCAAATATAATTTACTTTTTAGCAAAGCAAGATTTACCTTCATTTTGATATATATTTCATAACAAACAAGACCACAATAAATATCAAATTTGTTCCTCTTGTCAATAATAATAAAAATAATGATAACAATAAAGTAAAAGTGTATAAGAAGAATCATTTACTTACTATATAACAGGTTTTAAAACAACCAGGATTATTTCTGAGCAGGTACTATCATTTATGCTGCATACAACTTACTGTGCTCAATATACTTAAACTCATTTCTGTTTTCAATTCAGAAATGCCCAATGTTGTTAGAATGTTTACAATGAATGTGGAATGTTATATAACTTGTGGTTACAAATTATTTATTTATTTAAAGAGCTCAGCTGAAATATGTTCTCCATATTTGATATTTTCTCCCAAATGCGATTCATTCACAATGAGGTGATAACCTATCTTGGATGCCTCTGTCAGTCAGTTGATTGTCCATTAGGAAGCCATGATTTACCATGTTGTGCAATGCTCAAAAACTTGGTAAAAGTATGTGCTCCATGTGAGAGGTACCATGCTGTGAAAATATAAGGGATATTTCAATATATTGCAATATTTTGATAATGCTATTTATCGCAATGATTTTCTATGACTGGTTAACATGCAGCTAAAAGCAAAAAACCACCTAAATAAGCATGTGGAAGTTGGAAGCATATTATTGTCTATAATTTAATAAACTGGAAGTCCAATATTAATTTAATAAACAATGGTGTCTAATATGCAAATAAATGCTTCACAAAAACTACACTTTATGCAAAACTGGTATTACAGGACCTTTCCTGCTTCAAATGTTCAGCACCTGAAATCACTAGTGGAGTGGAATGGAAGATCACTGACATGACTATCTTTCTTCTGGTGTAGAAATCCTTAGCTTCATGAGCAGGGTTTCTTTGGATTAGAGATCAAAATTTATAAGATGGGTTTTGAACTTTATTAGAAACATCACAGTTTATTCTGTAAATTCCTAGGTTTTTTTTTTTATATTAAGCCTTTTTCCAACTAACTGGATGGATTGAGATTGTTTACACTTAACCTCTTTTGCAGTGCCAATACTTATTATAAATATTAAATACTCTTTAGAATTTCTGAGTTGCCTAGGGGTGGCAGGCTAATTTTTTTAATTTCTTATCTTTTTTCTAATTTTAATGTCACCTTTCTTACAATGTTGTGCTTTCTTTTGACTTTTTGAAGTTTTTTTGTATACATGTTTTCTGGTATATTCATTATACACTGCTGTTTGCAGATTTAAGTTCTGAATATTCCACTTCTTCCTGAGACATTTCTGTTGGTATAGAGTCATTACTATACAACAGAACCTAGTTGCAACCTTTCCCTCTTCTGCGCTGCCCTTGCCACCTAGTAGGATTTTGGACTAGTAATTCCCAGTTGAAGTTGCACTGGCATCATGTCTTGCTCTGCTATGTCAGGTGTAATTGGTCAAGTGCCTCTCTTGTTACATGAAACATGGTCCATCACTTATATGTGGAAGAACATGCAATTATTTGTAAACTTTATTCTAAACATGAATCGGTTCATGTGCACATAGAGTTTGTTGAAATGTTTCAAACTCTTGCATGCAAGAAAAATGACACACAAGATATTAAATAAATTTCAAGCTTCTGGTTCGGTGTCAGACAGTAAACTTCCCTGGAGATGATTAGTTTTAACAGAAAATTAGCTGGATAAAATCAGTACCACTTTAGAGTGATCACCTCAAAAATCTCTAAACAAATTAGCTCAACAAACAGGTGAGATTTTTGAGTTTGATTTATGAGTCACTATGTTTACACTCAAACTTCACTTACTTGTTGTTGTATAAGTGAAACGTTTTCAAGATCATTCAATCTCATCCTCAGCTGTTTGGTGACTAAATGAACATTCCTCTTCTTCCACTACTACGGAGCTCCGATCACTCTGCCATCTGGTGTTAGGGACACTAAGTTTTAATACTTCATTTAATGCCAGGATTTCAAAATTTATAACCTTATCACGGTTTTTGGTTACAAATATTTTTTCCCAAATATCCAATTCTATGGGTATACTTAAGGATTTTAACAGTTTAATGTTGTGGCCAATGTTGTGGTTTTCTGTCCAAAAATGGTGTGAAACTGCAGATTTTTCTGTTTGTTTCAACTTAATGTTCCTCTGGTGTTCTTTTTGCCTGGTTAACAAGTTTCTCTTAGTTTTTCCTATGTAGCTTTTTTCACAGGTTTCACAATTTATCTGATAAATTCCTGATTTCAAATTGTTGAGGATTGAATTTTTTAGTGGTTTATTTTGTAGGTTCCTCAGACTGAATTTGTTTTGGGGTGCTAGTTTAAGTTTAGTCTTTTGAAGATTCGTTCAAATTTTCTAAAAGCCCATGGATGGTAGGTGAATTTTCTATATTGCCAATTTGTGTTTATAAGTGGTGTGAGAGTGGTATTTTTTGATATTATCTTGAGGAACCTAATAAATAAACCACTAAAAAATTCAATCCCCAACAATTTGAAATCAGGAATTTATCAGATAAATTGTGAAACCTGTGAAAAAAGCTACATAGGAAAAACTAAGAGAAACTTGTTAACCAGGCAAAAAGAACACCAGAGGAACATTAAGTTGAAACAAACAGAAAAATCTGCAGTTTCACACCATTTTTGGACAGAAAACCACAACATTGGCCACAACATTAAACTGTTAAAATCTGTAAGTACACCCATAGAATTGGATATTTGGGAAAAAATATTCATAACCAAAAGCCATGATAAGGTTATAAATTTTGAAATCCCGGCATTAAATGAAGTATTAAAACTTAGTGCCCCTAACACCAGATGGCAGAGTGATCGGAGCTCCGTAGTAGTGGAAGAAGAGGAAAGTTCATTTAGTCACCAAACAGCTGAGGATGAGATCGAATAATCTTGAAAACATTTCAATTATACAACAATAAGAAAGTGAAGTCTGAGTGAAAACATAGTGACTCATAAATCAAACTCAAAAAAGAAGAATACTTCACTGTTAATAATGCTTCTGCTTTTAATATTTACTTCTGTGAGATGTTACATGTCTACTTAAACTAATGCCATACTCAAGTTCAAGCACTGAAATAAAATTATCCTGGTATGCAAGTGAATTACTGTAATTGGTTTTTCCAATCTTCAGAAAGTGGTTTCATTGATCCCACAGCTATTGCTTTTCTCTGAAGACATGGTTTCAATTAGTACTAAGAAATTTGTACTCTTGCATGATATGCCTCTCTATTATATGAAAATTAGAAAGTGGGGTACAATAAATGCTAGAAGAATAACTGGCCTATTTTCTTTACTGAAACAATTAATCCAGAGTGATATTGGAGGCTAATTCTAAGATCACTTTTTATCACTTAACAGAAGAAGAAAACTCCTATGGTTGGTAACAATAAGATTCTGCAACAGCACATATGGCTACTGCATCATTAAATGCAATAAGAAAAGTGTTTTTGACTGAATTATCTGATGATCTATCACTCCCTGACCTCACTAGTTGCAGTTCTTATTTAAGAGATTCTTTGAAAGACAAAGTACATCATTCTAAACCTTGTGCGCTACAGTAACTTAGTGATATCATGCCAGAGATCACAAGCATTCCTGCTGCTGAGTTTGGAGCAGTGAGTAAAAACATTGTTACAAGATATGCTGTCGGTTTCAGAACAGAAGGTCAATATTCCTGTATGTGCTGCTCTGATTGCATAATGTTACTGGTAACTGTCTGCTCAATCGCCCAGTGGAGAGAGCCCTTTGAAGTAATTACCATACATAACAATGATTCTGTATGTGGTAAATTAAAACTGCAAGTTAAATTAAAGCACAACTTTATGAAGATGTTGATATGTTTCCTTTTCAGTGGATTACAAATTTTAAATTATCACTGGTTTTATAATTTTTATTTCAAAAAATCCCAGTATACCATTTTGTCGTTTTCATAAACATTTCAGCTTGTTAGATTTTTTTGTGAAGCACTTGTCTGTATATTCAAGACCAACGTTTATTAAATTAATATGATTCTCTCTTCTCATGCGCACTGATTACGAAGAATACTATGCTAAATTGCTTGTATTTTATAGCACTGGTATTCATGCATTATTTGGAAGTGCAACAATGGATTATGTATGTACCTTTAACCAGCCAGCAGGTGGACTAGTGGATATACTTCTGCTGCTAGTGGAAGTGACTTCTCAAAGACTGAGCTCTGAAAATAGGAATTTCATGAATAGTATACTATTTCAATTCCCTTCTATTACTCCACATTATGTGTATGTGTCATATGTTCCCAACTGTTAATGAGATCATTGCCAAATATAAAAGCAAGTTGTGAAGAGTAAATTATTAAATATCCATTATCTTTTCTGCAGCAGAAGTTTTCAAAGTAAAACAGTAATATGTTAAACAATCATTAACTTGTAACACTCTATACTGATTAGATATACGATTACAGAAAGCCGAAAGGTACCTCTATAAAATGCAAAAATCCAGAAATCTACAATATTTGAGATGACATTAGGCTGATAAAACAACCTACCAATATCTACATGAATGAATGTGTAGTGTTTAACGCCAGCTTTTACTACATATGGCACCGCAGGCGGTGATACTGATGATACATGAGATGAAGATGGAGCACCGGTGGAATGAGATGGCGGGGGAAACCGGAGGTCCCGGAGAAAACCCGCCCCAGCGCTGTTTTGTCCACCACAAATCTCACTTTGCGGTCGCCTGGGATTGAACCCGGGCCGCCTTGGTGAGAGCAAAGTGGTCTAACCACTGCGCCACAGCGCGGCCTACCAATATCTACATGAACATAAGCTTTCCAAGAGGGTATTATTAAGAGTGCTTTTCAAATATAAGCAAATTTTCTGAAGCATTCCAAAAGCATGTTGTCATTTTAATATCAGGACTGCTTAAAGTACAGGCTTGTCTTACTATTGAAATGAACAATTTTGATGGCATATTCAAAATAATGTTCTACATGTACCTGTAGAGGACTTAATTTGTAAGTTACCAATGGAGTAATTGGTCTACAATTGAGATTCCTCTGGTGGTCTGCTGGGAAGATGTGAATCAGCTGGAGAATTTAATGTCCTGTCAGTATGCTGTCAGGAGAGCAGTTGTGCACCGAGTGGAAAGACCTGTGGTTCAAATCCTGGCTATGGCATTGAATTTTTCAGTTCTGATTCTAACCTTTTAAATATTACCTACACACGGTTTGTATGAGATAGAACGATCTGTTTCTGATTACCATTATAAATGAAAAACATGAATATTAATATAATTTTGAGTCAAACTAGTATTCAGACAAAATTATATTAATTTTATGCTTCATTGTATCATAGTCCTTACTCAGAGGAACATATTTGTTTTATTCCACTTTTTAATGGTTTACCACAATTTTGAACAGTTGATATTGTCACCCAATTATCGGAAAGCACGACCAACGGCAGCTGAGTAGGGGACCAGAGGCATCCGGACCACGCCCACCCATTTATCTCAGTCACTGAGGGGATGATTAGCGAAGTGTCACTGGTCGCCACTTCCCCCTTCCCCTGCCGTCTGGAACCTTTGCGGTGATTCACTGAAACGAGAGACTTCGAGAAACAGTGATATCCCTATAAAAGGGGCTGCAGTGAGTGAGTCAGTCAGTTCTTGGCAAGCAGCTGTGAGGAGCGCCCAGTGAGGGGACGGACTGCATATGTGCGTCAGAGGAGTGTACGTAATTGCGAGTGCAAGTGGAACTATAACGGACAAACTGGTGAATTGTAATTGTGTGCATTACGTAATTCTGTGTAATCGGCAAGTGTTCAACTGTAATTCGGTGGAAATAAAGAACATTTTTCAGTGGTGCAATCGGACTTTTAATTTCACGAAGCCACAAAGTCACACTGGTGTCAGGAAGCGGGACGACAACGTCACAAAACATTACAGCCATGGACGCGACATTGGAAAAGATTTTGGAGACGATGATGGAAATGAAGGCGGAACTGAAAGAAATAAAGACAGCGAATGAAAACCTCGTTGCAAAAACAGAAGCGGCAAATAACAGCCTGGCCGCGAAACTGGAGACTACAAATAACAACCTGGCCGCGGAACTGAAACAAATGAAGACGGCTAACCACAACATCACCGAGAAGATGAAAGAAATGAAGGCCGAGTTGGCCGCGGAACTGAAACAAATGAAGACGGCTAACGACAACATCACCGAGAAGATGAAAGAAATGAAGGACGAGTTAACCACAGAAATGAGAGCAGCGAAGGGCCGTCTGGCCACGGAAATGAAGGCGGCGAACGAGGCTCTCGCCGCAAAGTTTAAAGAGCAGTTGGCCGGCGTAAAAGAGGACGTCACATAGTTAGGCGAGCGCGTCGAAGACCCAGCGAGCCGCGTTAATGAGCTGGAAGGAAAGGCCGACAATAGCGTCAAGTCCCTGAGCGCCATGGTGGAGGACGTCGTCGGCAGGAGGTTGAAGGATTTGAAGGCCGACGCACAGGGACGCGACACAACATCGGCGCGCCTCAAACCTCCGAAATATGACGGCGCATCAACGTTTGAGGTCTTCCGCCGCCAATTCGACGCAGTGGCCAAGCACAACAAATGGTCACCAGAGGAGGAGGTCACACAGTTAATAGCCAGCCTCCAGGGACGGGCCGCGGAAATCCTAAACGCGGTGCAGACAACGGCGGCGCCCAAAGACATCTGGGAGGCCCTGGAGAATCGTTTCGGAAACCATCGCTTAGCCGCAGCGTACCGCAGCCAGCTAAAGGCATGGTCACAGCAGCCAGGGGAGACGCTGCAGGAGTTCGCCCTGGCAGTTGAACAACTGGCTAGCAAGGCCCTAGTCGACCTCCCACCAGAGTTCGTATCCCGGGAAGCTGCCTACACATTCGTTGACGGGGTACGGGACACGGAGATTCGTCAGCGCCTAATGCTCGGCGATTATAAAACAATCCACAAGGCGCAAAGGGCAGCATTAAGGATGGAGGCGGCCAAGGTAACAGCTATCCCGACGTCGAGAACGAGGAGAGTCCGCTACACCGGAGACAGAAGACCAGCCGAGGGACGGTGGCGAACACCTAGTGGCTTGTGTTGGGGGTGCGGACAGCCCGGACACCTGCAGAGAGACTGCCCACACCAGGAAGAGCAGCAGGAAAACGAGTAAGGGCCATCGTGAGAGGGGCACGTCGGCGCCATCACCACCATCCCCTCGAGTGACACTGCGCGCCATCAGCCGGCGGATGGATGACAGCCTCATCGCGGACGGTTGGGTGAGAGGACAGCCGTGCCGTGTGCTGGTGGACACTGGGGCGGCCGTGACCATCATCAGACCTGACGTGGCGAAGTGTTTGCCGACAAGGAAGCCGAGCCGACTATACCAGCTTGTCACGGGATTGGGCGACACCTTGCCTGTGGAGAAGGAGGCCCTGTTGAAGTTGACCTTGGGACGGAGTGTCGTACGTCTTTGGGTGTTCGACGCGAAGGTGGCTGAGGTGATTCTGGGACTGGATGCCCTCAGGAGCCACGAGGCGACGCTCGACGTCGGCAGGAAGGTCCTGCGGCTCAATGAAAAAGAGGTTATACTACGTCAACCCTTGGAATTTGCAGGGTCATCTTGAACGAAAACGTGGTTGTCCCGGTAAGGAGCGAGGAGGTGGTGACGGCGCGACTGGAAGGCCAGCGGACAAAGAACATGATGCTGGACCAAAAGACGCCTGTGCAGGGACACTGTGTAGCCAGGACATTGTTGCCGTGCCGAGAGGAGGTGCCAGTGAGACTGCTAAATCCAACGGACACCGATCACGACGTCCAGGCCGGGACGGAGTTGGGAACGTGCGAGCCCGTAGTGAGCGTAACAGCAATCGACAAGACACAGGAGCCGGCGCTGAAGCAACACCTGGGGCCCCGGCTAGAAAGCTTACTGGAGAGGGCGGCCGACCACCTGACCGCAGAACAACTGGAGAAAGTTCGACAACTGCTGAGGCGATACCAGCGCGTCTTCAGCCAAGGTGATAGTGACTACGGCCGCACGGACAAAGTGGTTCACCGCATCGACACTGGGGACGCCCGGCCTATTCGGCAACCACCTAGACGCGTTCCGCTGGCGAAGCAAGGGGCGGTACGAGAGATGCTGGAGGACATGAGATCCAGGGGAGTGATTGAAGAGTCGGACAGCCCTTGGTGTTCCCCTGTAGTTTTGGTGACGAAGAACAACAACGAGCTGCGCTTCTGCGTAGACTACAGAAAGCTGAATGCTGTCACCCGGAAGGACTGTCTTCCCTTACCCCGGATTGACGACACCTTGGACACGCTAGCTGGTGCACAGTGGTTCTCGACCCTGGAACTGAAGTCGGGCTACTGGCAGGTAGCTCTAGACCCAAGAGACAAGGAGAAGACCGCATTTTCGACAGGCCAAGGGCTCTGGCCGTTCACGGTTATGCCCTTTGGCCTCTGCAATGCACCAGCTACCTTCCAAAGCCTCATGGAGTCAGTGATGAGAGGGCTGACTTAAGACGCCTGCCTGCTATACCTGGACATCATCATCGTCGGGAAGACTTTTGAAGATCACCTCGAGAATCTGAGTAAGGTGCTACAGAGACTGCAGGCGACCAACTTGAAGCTGAACGCGAAGAAGTGCCAGCTCTTCCGCAAGGAAGTGAACTACTTGGGCCACATAGTCTCAGCAACCGGAGTGGCCACAGACCCGGAGAAGACTCAGGCTGTGAGAGATTGGCCTCGCCCAAAGGATAAGGCAGAGTTGCGCAGTTTCCTGGGGCTGTGCAGTTATTACCGACGATTCATAAAGGGGTTCTCCAACATCGCAAAACCCCTCAACCGCTTGACAGAGGAACACCGCCTTATGTTTGGACGGAGGACACCGGAAACGCTTTCCAGCACCTAAAGGAGACCCTGTGCAGTGCTCCAATTTTATGTCTCCCACAACCGGGTGGCGCCTTCATTGTGGACACCGACGCCAGCGACCATTGCATTGGAGGTGTCCTATCGCAGATCCAGGACGGCCATGAGCGGGTGATAGCCTACTACAGCAAGACGCTATCCAAAGCAGAGAAGAACTACTGCGTCACCCGACGAGAGTTACTGGCGGTAGTAAAAACATTGGAGCACTTCCACAAGTACCTGTACGGTCAGCCATTCCACCTGAGGACTGACCATCCCGCCCTAACCTGGCTACTGAGCTTTAGGAACCTGGAAGGCCAGACATCACGTTGGGTCCAGAGCCTGCAGGAGTACGACTTCACCTCGGAACATCGTAGAGGAAAGAGCCACGGTAACGCTGACGCCATGTCCCGAAGAACCTGTGCAGATGAGTGCAGCCAGTGCACAAGAGTGGAAGAGAAGGAGCGTGCTGCAGCAGTCCGAGTAGTCACGGAAGTGCCTGCGGATGGCTGGGATAGCGCAGGCCTGAGGAGGGAGCAGCTGGCGGACGCAGACTTGGGGCCACTATTGAGGGAAGTGGAGGCAGGGACGAGACCAAGCTGGGAGGACATCGCACCGAGGAGCGCCACCTACAAGTCGTACTGGGCCTAATGGGACTCGTTGAAGACCAGAGAGGGCGTGCTGTTCCGGGTATGGGAATCACCCGATGGGAAGACGCAGAGAGAACAGTTGGTACTTCCCCGGAGTAAGGTCCCGGAAGTGCACGCCGGTACCTCAGCGAACTGAACGATTGACAAACTACGGCATCGCTACTACTGGCTGAAGCTCCGAGCAGACGCTGAGAGATGGTGCCGACAGTGTCACGTGTGCGCGGCGAGTCGCGGCCCCCAGACTAGGAGCCGGGGTCGCATGCAGCAGTACAACGTCGGAGCGCCATTCGAACGGACCGCCGTTGACCTTGCTGGACTATTCCCAGTTTCCGACCGAGGCAACAAGTACCTAATGGTGGTCGTGGACTACTTCACCAAGAGGCCGGAGGTGTATGCCATCCCAAACCAAAAGGCCAAGACAATCACAGACTGCTTCGTGGAGCAAGTGTTCTGTCGATTTGGGGTGCCGTTAGAGCTACACAGTGACCAGGGTACCAATTTTGAGTCCAACCTAATGAAGGAGGCACTACAAAGGCTTGGGGTGAACAAGACCCGCACGACGGCTCTACATCCCCAGTCGGATGGCATGGTCGAAAGATACATCAAGACCTTAGAGGAACACCTGAGGAAGGTCGTGGCCAGCCATCAGCAAGACTGGGACATCAAGGTGCCACTGTTCTTGCTGGCCTATTGCTCGTCTACACACGACACAACTGGAATGACGCCAGCCAGCTTAATGTTTGGCCGAGAGTTATGTCTCCCTTGTGACCTGGCTTTTGGAAGCCCTCCGGTGGCGAAGCAGCCAGTGACCGAATATGTGGAGAACCTGGTGGACCACCTCCACGACATACACGAGATGGCTCTCCAGAACATCCAGAAGGCGAGCGACCGAATGAAAACCGGATATGACAGGCAAGCCAACAGACAAGGTTTCCAGTAAGGTGACCTGGTCTGGTTGTACCGTCCTACGCGGACCAAGGGACGCTGCCCGAAGCTTCAGCAGCCATGGCAAGGGCCGTACCGGGTGGTGAAGAGGATAAATGACGTGGTCTACCGCATCCAGAAGGTGCCCCGAGGAAAGATGTTGGTGGCACACCTGGATCGTCTAGCCCGCTACGATGGTGCTGTTTGAGACGACCAGCTTTGAGGAGGAAGCAGTGTCACCCAATTATCGGAAAGCACGACCAACTGCAGCTGAGTAGGGGACCAGAGGCATCCGGCCCACGCCCACTCATTTATCTCAGCCACTAACTGAGGGGATGATTAGGGAAGTGTCACTGGTCGCTGGCCGCCTCTTCCCCCTTCCCCTGCCGTCTGGAACCTTCGCGGTGATTCACTGAAATGAGAGACTTCGAGAAACAGTGTTATCCCTATGAAAGGGGCTGCAGTGAGTGAGTCAGGCAGTTCTTGGAGAGCAGCTGTGAGGAGCGCCCAGTGAGGGGACAGACTGCGTACATGCGTCGGAGGAGTGTACGTAATTGCGAGTGCAAGTGGAACTGTAACGGACGAACTGGTGAATTGTAATTGTGTGCATTACGTAATTCTGTGTAATCGGCAAGTGTTCAACTGTAATTCGGTGGAAATAAAGAACATTTTTGAGTAGTGCAATCAGACTTTTAATTTCAGAACCCACAAAGTCACAATATGCTCCTTCCTCTGCCATTAGAACTATTAATTCACCTGAGCTTAGCATATGTAAGTTAGCCTATTATGAATGAATGTTCACTTAGCAGATTTCCTGTTAAGCGAACATGCAAAGTAGCTTATGTAAAGTGCTTATTTGGTGCTCCAAGAACACTTCAGGGAATTTATTGCTGCATTTCACTTATATGCAAGAGAACAACAGTTATGCATACAATTCGTAATTTGCAAGCAAGGTACTCTAAGTGTTTGTGCAATAGCAGATGGCTTTAACAAAATTATATTTTGTAATATATTAACAGTTAGTGTATACCTATGTATACTTTAGCAATAAGCTCTTATGATAACCACAATAAAATGTGCACTTCTATACATTTCCTACCTGAAAATTTCATGATACAATACATTTATTAAGGAATTATTCACATTAGCATAAGATGATTGCTTAGATTCATGACAAGCACGAGCACATGCTTTTGTTCTCACTTGTGGGAACCTGGTTTGGAATAAACAGTAGGAAAGTAGTTTTTAGTATAGGAGAGAGTAATATCACTAGGGAACACTTTTTCTGTACCTGAAACAAAATAGGCTAATTCTTATGTAAAATGACTCGCTGATTCCAAAAAATGCCTCTGAAAATGCTGTATCACGTAACGTTTTTGAGATATTCTTATTCTTTTATATAAAATTACAGAAATGAGGTATGATACCAACTCATATTGACTTAATTTAAAATAATAGCCATTTTATTATTAAATAATATTTTTATACCTGTAAGGAATATGAATACTATTCGAAATAACTAGAACAAAATTTCCATCACGTAAGATTTATCAGTAAAATTAATTTTAGAGTCTACTATAAAAATCGTATTTACATGGGTGTGCCCAACTCAAAATAAATTAAGTTGACAAACTACTGATGCAGGATTTCATAACTTATCATGAAGATCTAAATACATCTTATTTTGTTTTCTCTAATGGAAACTATTCCTATCTTGAGTCCTTAGGTTCACAGATAACCCCCCTTTATCACGCTCCTCTCCTCCTGAGTAAATAAACAGATGTGTTAGCTTGAGTGCTCCTCTGGGTGGTCTGGTTTTCATCTGTGTTGGATTTTTCTTTCAGTTCATATTCAGCTGTGAAAGTGTAGTGTAGTTTATTCGCGGTGCTAATGAAAGGTTACAGATATGAATAAGAGCAGGCGTAGGAAATGTACTAATGATCCAAATAACTTTTGTTATGTGTGTGGACAGTTCACCCCTAAATCACAACGAAAAAAATAACAAGTATTACTAAACCAGCATATTCATTATACTTTTGTTGTGCCCTTGGTGATCAAGATAAGGATTTTTCTCCCCATGTTTGCTGCATATCGTGCAAAACTGGTTTTAATCAATGGCTACACGGTAAACGCAAATCTATGCCGTTTGATGTGCCTATAGTGCGGAGAGAACAATCTAACAATTTAAATGACTGCTATTTTTGTAATACAAATATTACAGGTGTGTCTAGCAAAATAAGTCGAGTGTCAAATATCCAAGTGTTCCATCAGCAATAAGACCAGTTCCTCATAGTGAAGATCTTCCAGTGCCTGATCTTCCGAAAGCACGGGTAGAAGAATATGATGGATCAATTTCTGTTGTTTAAGGACTATGATACAATGAAGCACAAAATTAATACAATTTTGAGTCGAACTAATACTCAATGCTCCATTTATTGCTAGTATTTACCTAGAACGCGTTTCGTTAGGACTTCCTAACATCATCAGCTGTTGTCGACTAATGGATGCCGGTTCAGTGAACTCCTCGGAGGTGATAGGTGCGTCTCTGTCGGTATCTTGATGAACTTGAAATTGGGGTTGTCTTCAAAGGTAGTATCGAAATTAAACAATTTACTTTCATATTTCTTTATAAAGATTTTCTCCCACGTGGTTAATGCAGCTGGACCTTGGACACTTTTTAGTAAGTGAATTTCTCGTTCTATGTCATGATTTTCCTTCCAAAAATGGTACGCTACCGCCGATTTATCTATTTCTTTATTCCTTATGTTCCTAAAGTGCTCTTTAAGCCTAATGTTCACGTTCCTTTTTGTTTTTCCAATGTAGAATTTGTCACAGTCCTTGCAATTTATCCGGTACACTCCTGATTTTCTGCCTGTGGGTATCTCCTTTGTATTATGTGATTTCAAAAGGTGTTGTACACTAAATTTGTTCTGTGGGGCCAAAGTAATATTGTGTTCTTTGAAAACTTTTTGGAAAAGGTGTGTAGCTCTGGGATGATAAGTAAATTTTCTGTATGAGGTTTCATTGCTAATTGGTCTCCCCAATACAATTTTCTGTATGAGGTTTCATTGCTTCATTGTTTCATTTTCTATGAAAAGCAACACACACAGATAATTACATCAAAGCAAATAGTTTCAACCCAATTCCACACAAACATGCAACCATCAACAGTCTGACACACAGATTAGTAAATCTACCTCTCAGGCAGCAAGAATATCAAAACGAATACCATCAAATCTTAAAAACTGCAATTAAAAATGGATATGGAAAAAACCTTGTAGATAAAAAACTAAAATTATTCAAACTTCAAAAGAAATTAAAACAGATCACAGCTCTCACACCAATAAAACAAGAAACTAGATTTGCTAAATTTACTTACCACCCCTGGGCCACAAAAAAGTTCCAAAAAATATTCAAGAAATACAATATAACATTGGCACCAAAAAACAATTACAACATTAAAAACCTACTTCACAGTAATAATACTGATAAGAAAAAACCAGAGGAAAAGTCAGGCATTTACAAAATTAAGTGTAAAGACTGTGAAAAAATTTACATAGGAAGGACAAAAAGGAACATAGGCACTAGAAAGAAAGAACACTTCAGGCACTTAAGATACAAAAATATTGATAAGTCCGCAATAGCAGCTCATTTCTGGTCTGAAAGTCATGAAATTGAGGATAGCACAGAATTACTAAAATACGTACAAAAACATAGTGAACTCGTCATATGGGAGAGGATATACATAGAAAAACATAAAAACCAACTAATGAACTTTGAAATCCCGCTAGAAGAGAATCCCACATTTCAGTTCATCACTAAATCAACAGATGGCAGCAACAACCCCAGAATTACCCACACCGCTGGATCTAGCGTCAGTCGCACAAGAGCCGTAGATGCAAGCGAAGATTTGCGAAACATGTCCTCAAAATAGGTACGAAAGTGAAGCAGATGTGTTAAAAAATGCGACTCATCTAAAATTTAATAATAGTATTCACAGTATTTCACAACGAAAGACAACATGTGTTTCTGTGTTAATGGTTTAATGAAGGAATTGGGTATAGAGAATTGTGTCGAAGATTCGCGCCTCTTTATTGACTCTTCTAAATACAGCTTAAAGGCAGTGTTGCTTCATAATGGCAATTTACTACCTTCAATACCTTTATTTCATGCCATAGGAATGAAGGAGTCATACCATTCCATGTCCATCATTTTAGATGCTATTAGTTATCAAAACCATGGCTGGGAAATTTGTAGTGACCTCAAGGTAGTTGCATTGCAACGGGACTGCAGGGAAGTTTCACAAAATATTGCTGTTTTTTGTGCTTATGGGACAAGCATTTTATAGTGAAAGAGTGGGGGAAAAGGGAAGACTATACCCCTGGAGCAAGCAGTGTTAAGTATGTACCTCTAGTAGACCCAAACAAAGTTCTTCTCCCCCCCTCCCTTCATATAAAGCTAGGGTTAATGAAGAATTTTGTTAAAGGTTTGGGCAAAAGTGGAAGTGCATTTGAGTATTTAAGAAGTATCTTCCCCAAAATAAGTGAATCTAAATTGAAGGAAGGTATATTTGTCGGTTCTCAAATAAGAATACTTCTTAAAGACAGTGTTTGTGAATCAAAGCTTAAATGTGTTGAACTGGCAGCATGGAAATCATTCAAATCATTGGTGGAAGGCTTCCTGGGCAATAAAAAAGAACAAAATTATGAAACTTTAGTCTCAGAACTATTATGGAGCTTCAAAGAAATGGGTTGCTGTATGTCACTTAAAATCCACTTTTTGCACTCCCACCTTGATAGTTTCCCTACAAACCTAGGAGCTGTAAGTGATGAGCAAGGCGAGCATTTTCACCAGGACATTTCTGAGATGGAAAGACGTTACCAGGGTCGCTGGGATTCAGCCATGTTGGGAGACTGTTGTTGGTTCCTCAAACGGGAGAGTACATTTCAATACAAAAAAAATCAACAGTGAAACACTTCTGAGATAATTCAGGTATGTGGTTTTCATCATCATCTTGTGTTTATTTATTTTAATAATAATAATTAATAATAATTATTATTTTCAATGTTATTTGGCAATAAAATACCTATTATTTTCAATTAATCAAATATGAGTTATCACATTGCATTTCTGTAAGTTGTCATAAAAAATTATGAATACCTAAAAAACGTTACGTGATACAGCATTTTGAGGGGCATTTTTGGAATCAGCAGATCAGTTTACATGTTTCGGGTATATGAAAATAATTTTTGTTTCTTCCCCAGTGTATTTCAAAGTAAACAGTACCAAAGCTTTTTTATGTAACATCAGGTAACTTGCCGCATACAAAAATTATTTTGTATTTATAATTGCTATATCCTGTATTTCTGACCATAAACAAATTACAGATTCACTCTGGTTTTAATACCCAACATTTTTAGTTCATTCAAGTTTTTGTAAGAAAAAATTGCATCCAAAGTATTACTGACAAACTATTAACCTGACTGAAATCCTAAGAGAACCTGTACACAACTTGTTGCCATAAATATTTTAAATTTTGCATATGCACAATATTTTAAAAACTGGATTCTGAAAATGGATTTATAACCATATTCCGCTGATGTCATTAGACATTATTCAGCTTACAGCCCTATTATTAAGTTATCAAAAGTATCAACATAGTAAAAATAAAAAAAAATAAAAAATTACCAGTACAACATTTATGGCAATTACAAGTATGTATCACTGGATCACTGGATTTAAATAAACTTTTAAAAATATTTAATTTGATCTGTGTTTTTACAATACACAGAAGTATTTTGGTGGCAATGTAAAAAGGGAGGGAGAGAGGTAAGGGGAAGAAAGGAGACAAAGTGAATGAATGAGTGAGTGAGTGTGTGTGTGTGTGTGTGTGTGTGTGTGTGTGTGTGTGTGTGTGTGTGTGTGTGTGTGGGGGGGGGGTTATTCTGATTAACGTAATACAGCTACATTGTGCTTATTTATATTATTACAATTATTACACATGTGTAATATGAAGCCTCTAAAACATTTTATACCTTTTATTACAGAGTTTGGAATTAGATTTGCTATTGTTATGAAAATTGGGCAAATGAGTCAACCTTGTATACACTTTTCTCCACTTACAAGTGTATAGTGTATACAAGGTGAAAAGTGTATACAAGGTTGACCCATTTGACTTATTTTTATAACAATGGCACCCCAGTTTCTGATATACTTCTTTTTATTCTATATAGATTTGTTATGTTCAATGAATCCTAGTTCTAAAATGTATAAATTCAAATGTTACAAATGCAAATAAGTTCTTGAAACCACTGCCATTTTCAATGAAATTACTAACCAGCCTTGAATCAATTTTATGTATAAAAGGATATAAATTATTCCATTTGTACACATTACCAAATGACACATTAAACTTATTCTATCAGGTATTATTTTGAAAATTATTGCACACTGCTGAGCACTTGGGATGCAGGGTAATTGCGACAAATTTCTTAACTAAGTCATAGTCGGCATGTTCTATACCATATAGGTTCCTACAGTATTTTGCTATTCTTACCTCCTGCAGCAACATATTCGATCCATTAAGTCTTGTACTGATGATACTGATTCTGAACGATATATGCTGCTTGATGCATCATCAGTACATGCTGCTATAAATGCCTGAAGATCACTTTTTGGAAATCCACTTATATAATATTGCTGCAGAAAGAAAACCACAAGAAAAAGTAAGTTATATCAAACTATATATTATATAAAAACACTGATAAAGTTTATTACCTATGAAGTATATGAGAATGATTTAATGGGTCATGAAACATTTCTTTTTGTTTCCTCCTACTAATTCATTAAAAAAAAAAAAAACACTTAATTAGTAAAATGTAAGATCTAGAAAGCAACTTCATCTATTCTTCAAAGGTAATAATAAACAGACTGGTGGAAATATTTAAACTGAGTGCTAGTATGAAAGGAAATGAAAAACAGTTATAATAGAACATTTATGTGCATTTGGAAGCTCATATGTAACTCAATAGTGCTGAAAGTTTCTGTTAATAAAGGTAGTAATTTTTTCTTAAAATTCCTAAATTTATGTTACAATTTCAGTTTCCAATATATTACCACCTGCTTGATTTTCAAATGTATATGAAATATGCTACTTAGAAAAGCTTAAGATACACCAAACTGAAAGAAAATAAAAGAGTATAGACATTTATGCTGAGTGTTTGCCATAATGTTTATTTTGTTTGGTCATACCAACAGAATACAAATTATTTTGAGTTTATTGGCTATTTCTAATATCCTTGAAACTATTGGATATGATTTTATTCCCCTTGAAGTTCATGCATTACTGCAGTATCACCACAATCTTGATGTAGTCAGTTTCTGTCAGAATATATTAGTATTTCAATTTTGTTAAAAACAAGTCTTTGATCTCCAGCACTGAAATCACCAGAAACATTTTCCATTTATAGTGGCCGCGCTTAAACCATCCCCAACCGGCTCTCTTTGTAGGGAAAAACTGTTCTTCCCCCTAACCGCAATGTCATAAACATCCTAGGAAACACCAACCGGGGTCAGAGGTGAGAATGTTAGACACGTGTTTACAGCTGAGAATACCCAGGGTTGTCGTCATTTAAAATAATGTTTAGAGGCAAAATATAAATAAATAAATAAATAAAGCAGAATTCACTGTAAGAAATCGTCATTGATCTTTTCAAATAAATTTTAAATGATTAATGTTTCCTATCATAATACATAGTATTAAAACTCTTTATAACATAACTGAAAAGAGATATATTACCTATGCTGTTATGGTATTAGTACTTCTATTACGTACAAGAACTAAATGCGTATTATTAGCATAATATCTAAGGAAAGTTTAGTAAAACATCATTACTATTTTAAAGGGGTTAAATTGCATCAGTGTGCATGAATTTGCGAGGGATATTTACTTGTAAATCAAAGAAGCACTTTGGATATTCTGGTAGTTAATAATAATTTATAAGCAAAGATTGCACGTTAGAGCTTTGCTTATTGCAATCGTGAGCCGATATATCCTAAAACAGTTTCCTTTATTCTATGGCAGCTACAGGTGGTGAATTTCTGTTGATATAACAAAGCAATAAATACTTCAAAAGTACAAAAAAAAAAAAAAAAAAAAAAAAAAAATAACCAAGGAATTAAAGAAAAACTAGTAAGGAAACTCTATTACTCTTTTCAAATTTTCAAAGCTTTTTACAAGGATGTCTGCTAATTTAACAAGTTTGAATAAAGTTAAGGAGTGTATTTTTTCTTTTCTTTGGGGGGGGGGGGGGTCCTCTGCTAAACACAATTTAAATAAATAATCACGTACATTCTGCATAATAATTAAATATGCTATAAATGCTTTAGAACTTGAGAAAGTTTAGAAATACTGTTAGATATATATTACAAGTATGAATGGAAATCCATGTTAGCATATCCATGTTAGGTTCGATACCCACGGTCTCCAGAGCTTAATTAAATTACGCAAATGCTAAACGCCAATAACTATTAAACACTAATAAATTTATAAAACTATACTAAGTAAAGCACGATGTAACTTCTATAAATATAAGTTTAATTAACATACATAGGAAGCACATTTGCACAGTTTAAGATAATTTCTGAGGACACAAGAAAAATATTGCAACAGTGCTCTAACTTGGTGAACGTATTAAGAAGGACCACCCATATGTTTAAGGGTGGAAAACCCTTATAATTGCTTACATGTGAGGAGGCTTGGCAGAAGGGAAAGCTTTTGACACCGCCTGGGATTCAATGGACAAGGCTACTATACATACTTGTAGGCAGTCTTTTAAAACAAATGAATTAATCATATAACTTTACAGTGCAGGAACCTTGTGTATTCTTTTCAAAATTGCCTGACTTCATACAATTCCTAATGAGTTACCTCAGAATTTCAGCAATGCATATCAAAGATGAAACTTAGTGAGTAAAAATATCCTTTTAGATCTACCAACTATAAACTGGATGCAATACACTAATTAGAGGTGGTTGTACTAAGTTTTATCAAAAAATTTCTGAAAGATTATAGTTTAACAAATTCATACAGATTTTAACGAAGGGTAGGGTAAGGTAGCCAGGCTTTGAAATAGAACCATTTGGAGCCTGAAACAGCTTTTCCCAGAGATATGGTGTTGCAGGGCCAGGTGTCTGAAGATGATGTAGAAATATACAGCCTAGGAAAGTGACAAAGGTGCTCTGTTCTCTGAAGTTGAAAGAAAATGAATAGAAAGGCAGAGGGGAGCAGATAAAAGAAGGGGGGGCGACTTGAATTCAGGATGCGGGGGAGGCTAGTGGTCCGAGAGGACATGTTGATGTTGCCTCACAACCAGGACTTAGGACTTCCAGAGTCTCAGAGCAAGAGTGTGGGACCTCAGTGACGTGTATTATCTACTATGTGTACTACATGAACTATTGATATACATCACTGGACTCCTTATTTCAACTTTACTAGGGACCACATAGGGAGACCAACCTCACTGGACTCTTCCAGTGCAAGGTTGCTGCAGGGTTAGGTCACAATTATTTCTTTAATACAGGCCAACCTGCAGCACAGTACATATTACTGCCTCAAGGGTGCCTGTAGTAGTATTACAAGGCAGGCTATTGAAGTTGCTATAATACAAGAACTTTGGCTTGAGCAAGGCTGTATTATATGGTGATTAAGGGTAATTCTATTCACAGCATTTCATCTGACGAAAAAGCCAGAGTTTGTGTCATGACCAGACACAGTAATGCCTGAGCACTGACAGATTTTTTTTTACAGGAGACCTGACAGTGGTCCCAGTGGTCCTGGTAAGATATGAGGAGAACAGACTGCTCTAACAGGTACTAACTTCAAGGAAGTTCCTTTTCCTTAGGCGTTTAAAGAACTTGTGATGCACTGCAAGAGAAGAGGCCTCCACATATTTAATCGGCTGTGACTCCAACACACATCATTGCATATGAAGTAACTTGGACATGAATGAGAAGTAAGTGGCAATGCTCGAGTATTTGAGTACAACAGATCTTGAATCAAGGGAAAGTCCCAAGTTTTGTTAATTTTCAAAAGGACACTATGGTCATTTGGGATGCTAGAAGAAATTAAGAACTGGAGAGTCAGTAAAAAACTTTCCTTGTCTGACCACAAGCATATTTATTTTGATCTTGTGAGAAAAGGATAGGACCATCTATACA
Source organism: Mantis religiosa (assembly GCA_030765055.1). Taxonomy (NCBI): domain Eukaryota; kingdom Metazoa; phylum Arthropoda; class Insecta; order Mantodea; family Mantidae; genus Mantis; species Mantis religiosa. Next base: position 78,293,225 of record CM060948.1, read on the forward strand.
GGTACCCACGGGAACCAATTGGGATTCCTTTAGATGGAATCTGGAGGATGGTCTCAAGAATATACTCTACATCAGAATAAAGAATGCAGAAGACCTTGAGTATTCTGGAGTGTTTCATGAACACGTTGGTCTCCACTTATAGAAGGAATTGTGTTCTTATGTCAGATAAGGGCAAGAGATAGATAAATTTAGATGGGATTCCTGTTTGAACCCATCAGGAAAAGGACACGTAGACTCTGTAATAGGTATAAAGCTAACAAGTTGAGTCCAGAGTTTTATGCACCAAAAAACTTAAAAATATTTATTTTTTGTGTGCTATTGATTGAAAAAATATGTTCTAAAAACTGAAAAACATTAAAAAAAAATTAGAACAAAACTTAAGAAAACGAATAACTTTTAGAACAAGAATATTTTAACTCACCAATTTACAGCTAAACATCAGATTTAAACATCTCAAAATTGCAGAGCACAACAAATATTTTCAGACTGCAAATAACATAGCCTTGTCTATTACACTATCCTGCGACACTTTACCATATGGATGAAAATAGGCTACTTAAATGGAAGCAAATGCGCTGATTTAAAAAATGACAAGTTTTCACATAACATATACATTTTTATGGAATCTGATACTTTTTATATATCGGACATTATATGTAACTGCAATTATAAATATATTTTAGTTCAGTCGCTGAGTCAACAGAAAATTCCAATACAGATGAGGATTTCCCAGCATATACTGCTGAAGGCAAGTCACAGCATTTAGTCAAGAAGAGTTGAATGATTTAGTGAGAGACATAGGCCTTACCAAAGAGAAGAGCAAATTACTTGGATCAAGGTTGAAAGAGAAGAGTATGCTGGCTCCATACACCATATTTTCCTGGTATAGTAATAGAGATGCAGAATTTATCGAATTCTTTAAGCTGCAAAAGCAACTTGTTTATTGTTGTGATATACCAGGTTTAATTCGGCAACTGGCAAGACCAACATATAATAGCAAGACTGGTGTTTATGTCGCTAAGAAAAGAAGTCTAAAAGCCATTTTATTGTACAACAGAAGTGAATTTCCCCTCAATACCAGTTGCATATTCTGTATAAAGACTAAAATTGAGTCATACCTTTTAAAACTTGTTAACTTCACTCACGTCCTTTTACAAAATCAGGAACGTTTTCAAAACTGTTGCAGTTTCATCCTCAGCTGATTAGCGACTCATCACAGTTGGTTGCTGTCTGGATCTCTTGTAATTGGCTCCCTCTCTCGGAAGATTCTTTACATAAGTTCAGTAGACCTCTCACTGATGGCACATCAAAATTTAGAATATGTGGAATGTTTTTAATTATAAAAATTTTCCCATGTTGTAAGTTCAAGTTTTGTTGACAATGGTTTTAGTAGTTTGATCTCCTCTCCGGTGTGGTGGTTATCATTACAGAAATGAAAAGCAACTGCCGATTTTTCTGTTTGTTTATATTTTATGTTCCTACGGTGTTCTGTTAATCTAGTTTTTAAATTTCTCTTTGTCAAACCAATATAAAATTTGTCACAATCTTCACAATTTATCCTACATATGCCTGATTTTTGTTCTGGTGGGATTGTGTTTTTTAAGCGATTATTTAACAATTTCATGAATGAGAACCTGTTTTGTGGTGCTATTTTGATGCCATAATCTTTAAATATTTGTTCAAACTTTGGAAATGTCCAAGGGTGGTAAGTGAATTTTTTATATTTCCAGTTTTTATTTTTTTTGAAGATTACTGATCTGTTTTAATTTCTTTTGCTTGGAAATAAAAAAAAACATTACAGTAAATTAAATCAATGGGAATTAGAGCTATATACAGCCTTCATACTTTTCGAAGTAATCACTTATGCTCGCAAGTTTGGCAGAACTTCGAATCGCACCTTTACAAGAGATTAAGCAATTTAATGAAATCCAAAAATAGAAAGTTAAGCAGGAAACTCAAACAGCTTCAAAGAAATCAACAAAAACCATACCTCCCCATATCAGGAAAAACTAACAACATTACACAAAAAGTGATAAACCTGTCTTCAGAAACAATTTCAAAGTCACAAATGAATCTACTATAAAAAGGTATCAATACATGTATCAGTTTTTTATCACAGATAGACGAATACATAATAGTAAAAGCAGGCAAAGGCAATTCCCTCGTTTTATTAGACACAGACGACTACAATAAAAGAATGATCCAATTACTTGAAAATGATTATTGTGCACGAATTCCAAAGAACCTCCTAACTAAATGCCAAAATACAATGGAAAAAGTTTTAAAAAACTGTCACTCAGTACTTCAGGATGAATTATATGCAACAAAAACACATAATCCAATTTGACCAAGAATGTATGATCTACCAAAAATACACAAAAATGACAATAGCATAAGACCAATCATTAATCAAATCAATGCTCCAACATATCATTTAGCTAAATGGATTGTCAAGAAATTAAACTCCTTCAAGAAATTTGACAGCTTAAGTGTATCCAATTCTCAAAATTTAAAAATAAAATGAAACAAATTACAATAAAAAATAATGATGTTATGGTGTCATTTGATGTTAAGTCATTATTCACAAGCATTCAGACAGATAAAATTACAAAACTATTAAAAAATTGGCTATAGTCCATCAAGATCAACGATTTGGAGGTAGATCAAATCATACAATTAACACTGCAATGTATTTTTTGTTTGTTTGTTAATTTTACGTCCTCCAACGTTAAGTCATATCAGACAATGAATGGAATGGGTGAAATGATGCTCAAATGAGCCCAAGGTCCATAGAGCTTAGAGTTACCCAACATTCATCTTTCAGGATAAGGGAAAACCCCGGAAAAAACCTTATCCAGGTAACTCACCCTGACCAAGATTCGAACCCGGGACCTCTTGAACGTGAGGCAGACTTGCTACCACCATGCTACGGAGGCCGGCCTGCTAAATATTGAACAAAATTACTTCAAATTCAACAACAAATATTACAAACAAACAGAAGGCCTACCAATGGGGAATCCACTTTCACCCTTCTTAGCCAATCTGTATATGAGGAATTTGGAGATACACATCACTAAAACCTTCTCATATATGTTTAAATTCTGCGCCAGATATGTTGGTATTTTTGCTTTAGTCCCTCAAAAGTTTTTAACTGACTCCTTAAAACTACTGAATATACAAGATCATCATATAAAATTCACAATGGAAGTTGAAGAAAAGAATCAATTGCCTTTCTTAGATTTGATGATTATAAGACAAAATGACGGTATAAAATTTGAAATCTATGAAAAAACCTACTCACACAGATAATTACATAAAACGCAACAGCTTCAATCCTTTGTCATATACATTAGCTGCTCTTAGAAGTTTGGTCCATATACTGAACAGCATACCATTAGATCAAAAACAATATAATGAGGAATTTACATATATTTTAAATACAGCACAAAAATAGTTTCAATCCAAACTCAACCAAAAAAATGATCAATTGGGACTACAAGCAAAAGAAATTGAAATAGATCACTACTCTTCAAAACACAAATAAAAACTGGAAATACAAAAAATTAACTTACCACCCTTAGGCATTTCCGAAGTTTGAACAAATATTTAAAGATTATGACATCAAACTAGAACCACAAAACAGATTCTCACTCAAATTGTTAAATAATCCCTTAAAAAACACGATCCTACCAGAGCAAAAGTCAGGCATATATAGGATAAATTGTGAAGACTGTGACAAATTTTATACTGGTTTGACAAAGAGAAATTTAAAAACTAGATTAACAGAGCACCATAGGAACATAAAATATAAACAAACAGAAAAATCGGCAGTTGCTTTTCATTTCTGGAATGATATCCACCACATCGGAGAGGAGATCAAACTACTAAAACCATTGTCAGCAAAACTTGAACTTACAACATGGGAAAAAAAATTTATTATTAAAAACATTCCACATATTCTAAATTTTGATGTGCCATCAGTGAGTGGTCTACTGAACTTACGTAAAGAATCTTCCGAGAGAGGAAGCCAATTAACAAGAGATCCAGACAACAACCAACTGTGATGAGTCGCTAATCAGCTGAAGAGGAAACTACAACAGTTTCGAAACGTTCCTGATTTTATAAGAGGAAGTGAATGAAGTTGCAAGTTTTAAAAGGTATGACTCAATTTTAGTCTTTATACATGAAATTAGCTTCACTGTTAACAACACTTTTATTTATAACTATTCAAATTGCATATTCTGTGTTTCTAAAAGAATCATACGAAAATCTTCAAACCATTTTAGAAAGAATTAATTACAAGGAACATTAATGGCCATTGTGCAGAGACTTAAGGCATCCAGTACCTTACTAGGGCAGCAAGGAGGATATACAAAATGCCTTGCTTTTTATGCAAATGGAACAGTAGAAACAGGGTTAAACACTAGACAGTGAGGGAATGGCCTAAGAGAAAATGTTTTGTCAGGAGAAAAAAGTGTCATTCATGCCAGTCTAGTTGATCCAAAGAAAATGTTATTTCTTCCTTTGCATATTATGGAATAATTATTAAAATTATTATAAAACAATTTGTGAAAGCACTGGACAAGAATGGTTCATGTTTCAAATACCTGAGCATTAGATTTTCTGTGATGTCCAAAGCTAAGATAAAAGAGGGTATATTTGATGGACCTCAGATAACACAACTAATGAAGGACAGTGCATTTTTTAATACCATGAATGATAGAGAACTGCAAGCAAGATGTGCTTTCAAAGACGTAGTCAGTAAGTTTCTTGGAAATATAAAAGATCCCCGATACGAAGGAATTGTGAGAAATATGCTACAAATGTTAAGAACTCTTGGGTGTATTATGAGTTTAATAAAGCTTCTCTTTTTTAATTCTCATGTAGACTATTATCCTGATAATTGGGATCCCTCAGTGATGAACAAGGCGAAAGATTTCATAAAAAAATCAAGAAAATTGAGAGGAGATATCAGGGTCGGTGGAACATTGATATGTTACCGGACTACTGTTGGTGCTTGAAAAGGAAAGCTCCTCAACCACCACAAATGTAAATAAATGCAGCTATCCTTCCAGCCTTGGAAAAAGTAACTTCATCCCTTCTTTTGCAGATATGTACGTGTTTGTGTGTGATTATCACTGAGAAATATTGCATTCTGTATTTATTTTATAATGCACGTGTTTTTACACCAAAAACAGTATTTTAAAAATTTATGTTGTGATTTGTGAGAAAACTTTACGTGATAAGAGAAAAATGGAAAGCACCATTCAATTTAGCAGATCAAAGTTATGTGTGATTGGAGGAAGTTTAGTAATAGTGACGTCAAAATTAACCGAAAAACTATTTGTAGTCATTAAATTATAGATCAGCCGTATTTATTACACATCGGATTCACTTACGTACCTATATTGAGCACATGTTTCGCGAACCATCATTTGCATCATCGGCTCTAATGCGACTAAAGCCTGACCCAGTGGTGTGGGTCGTTCTGGAGTTGCTGCTGCCATCTGTTGATTTTGTGATGAATTTAAATGTGGGGTTCTCTACTGGCAGGATTTCAAAGTTCATTAGTTGGTTTTTGTTTTTCTATTTATATTCTCTCCCATATGACAAGTTCACTATATTTTTGTACGTATTTTAGTAATTTGGTGCCATCTTCAATTTCATGATTTTCAGACCAGAAATGAGCTGCTATTGCAGACTTATCAATATTTTTGTATCTTAAGTGCCTAAAATATTCTTTCTTTCTAGTGCCTATGTTTCTTTTTGTCCTCCCTATGTAAATTTTTTCACAGTCTTTACACTTAATCTTGTAAATACCTAACTTTTCTTCTGGTTTTATCTTATCAGTATTATTACTGTTAAGTAGGTTTTTTAATCTTGTAATTGTTTTTTGCTGCCAATGTTATATTGTATTTCTTGAATTTTTTTGGAACTTTCTTGTGGCCCAGGGGTGGTAAGTAAATTTAACAAATCTAATTTCTTGTTTTATTAGTGAAAGAGCTGTGATCTGTTTTAATCTTTTTTGAAGTTAGAATGATTTTAGTTTTTATATACAAGGCTTTTTCCATATCCATTTTTAATTGCAGAACAGTTAAATTTCGATATTTGAGTCAGTTTATTGACACTTTGTCACTTACATTTTTATATTATCGAAGGACTAGTTTCGGAAGCCATTGCCTCCATCCTCACCTCTCTCCAACTGGTGTCTGTTTTTGCCTGCTCTCTTCTCTCTGGTGGTGGAACTACGAACTTCTTTGTCAAATTATCTACTGGTGGGATTTCAAAGTTCATTACTCGGTCCTTATTTTTCCATATGAATATGTTCTCCCATGTTGCCAGTTTATTTTGGTTTATCACTCCTTTTAGTAATTTTGGATTTGCATCAATGTCATGATTTTTGTTCCAAAAATGAAATGCTCCTGCTGACTTAACTTCTTGTTTCATTTTGATGTTCCTAAAGTGCTCTTTGACTCTGCTTTTTGGATTTCTTTTACTTTGACCTATGTAGTATTTTTCACAATTCTTACAACTTATTTGGTATATTTCAGATATTTTATTGATGGGATTTCATCTTTTGGTTTTTAATTTAGCAATTTTAAAACTGAATATCTATTAGTAGGTGCTAAGATGATATTTTGTTCCTTAAAGATCTTTTTGAATTTATTAAATGTTTTTGGGTGGTATGTGAATGCACTGAATGTGCTGTTGTCTTTTTCTTTAGTGAATGTGGTTGCTTCCTTAATTCCTTTTTAATTTTCTTTAAAACTTTTGTTGTATCCAATTTCTTCTGCTATGTGGAGTATGGCTTTTTGTTCCTTAAAGTATTCTGCTTTACCCATGGGTATGTTGACTAGTCTGTGTGTAAGACTGTTTATTATTGCATGTTTATGTGTAATTGGGTTATAGATATGATTTTTATGTAATTTTCTGTTGGCTTCCTGTAAATTCGAAATTTTAATTTTGTGTCATTCCTGATGATATTTAGGTTGAAGAAAGAGACTTGTCCATTTATTTCCTTTTCTATTGTGAATTTGAAGGCTATTTCCTGCAGATTGAGTAGATTTAATGCATCATCTAAACGTCTATTTGGAACTATTGCAAAGATGTCATAGGAGGGCCATAGGACAGATGTAGAGCCTCCAACACAAAGTAGTTAGATGGCTATTACTCTGCATTCATAAGACCCTCAAGTAACCTATGCAGCACTGCTTTGGTGACTTGCCCTTCAATATGGACAGCAGCTATCACATTGAATTTTCTGTAATGATTGATATTGTGACTTTGTGGGTTCGTAGAATCAAAGATCCAAATCGCAGAAGTTCAAATTGTTCTTTCCTTCCGTAGAAATACGCTTCATACACCTCTGATAACATGTATGCAATCTTCCAGTCCGTCTGCACCCTTCACTAGTACTGCGCTTTTTACGGCTATCTGCCAAGAACTAACTCTCGTCTCGAACAGGCTCTCCATTCGCCATCAGTACTGGAATTTTCCCGACTGCTCACGGCGGGTTACGGTCCCTCACAATGGCACGGACCAGTTCTGACATTTCTCGTCTTCTCTTTCTCTTTCCCCACTCTCACAGCCAGTACCATTCATCACATGAGTAGGCGTGGTCTTGCTGCCATCTCTCCCCCCTCCTCCTGCCAGTTGATCTTGTCGTACGATCGGGTGACACGGCTCCCTCCTCAAGGCTGGTCGTCCCGAACAGCACCATCGTAGCAGCCCAGACGATCCAGATGTACCACCAACATCTTTCCCCTGGGCACCTTCTGGATGCGGTAGACCACGTCGTTAATCCTCTTCACCACCCGGTACGGTACTTGCCATGGCTGCTGAAGCTTCGGGCATCGTCCCTTAGTCCGGGTAGGGCGGTACAACCAGACCAGGTCACCTTGCTTGAACCCTTGGCTGTTGGCTTGCCTGTCGTATCGGGTCTTCATGCGGTCGCTCGCCTTCTTCTTTGTCACCAAGACTACAGGGGAACACCAAGGGCTGTCAGACTCCTCGATCACTCCCCTGGATCTCATGTCCTCTAGCATATCCCGTACCGCCGCTTGTTTGGCCAGCGGAACGCGTCTAGGTGGTTGTCGAATAAGCCTAGCGTCTCCAGTGTCGATGCGGTGGAGCACTCTTTCCGTGCGGCCGTAGTCGCTGTCGCCTTGGCTGAAGACGCGCTGGTATCGTCTCAGCAGTTGTCGAACTTTCTCCAGCTGTTCTGCGGTCAGGTGGTCGGCCGCCCTCTCCAGTAAGCCTTCTAGCCGGGACCCCAGGTGTTGCGTCGGCACCGGCTCCTCGGTCTTGTCGATTGTTGTCACGCTGACCACGGGCTCGCACGTCCCCAACTCCATCCGGCCTGGACGTCGTGATCGGTGTCCGTTGGATTTAGCAGTCTCACTGGCACCTCCTCGGCACGGCAACAATGTCCTGGCTACACATAGTCCGTGTACAGGCGTCTTCTGGTCCAGCATCATGTTCCTGGTTCGCTGTCCTTCCAGTCGCGTCGTCACCACCACCTCGCTTCTCGCGGGGACAACCCCGTCTTCGTTCAAGACGACCCTGCAGATTCCAAAGCGCTCTTCGGGTTGACGGAGTATAACCTCTTCTCCGTTAAGCCGCAGGACCTTCCTGCCGAAGTCGACCGTCGCCTCGTGGCTCCTGAGGGCATTCAGTCCCAGTATCACCTCCTCAGCCACCTTTGCGACGAACACCCACAGACGCACGGCACTCCGTCCCAAGGTCAGCTTCAGCAGAGCTTCCTTCTCCAAAGGCAAGGTGGCGCCCGATGCCGTCATCAGCTGGTATGGTCGGCTTGGTTTCCTGGACGGCAAACCCTTGGCTATGTCAGGTCTGATGACGGTCACGGCTGCCCCGGTGTCCACCAGCACGCGGCACGGCTTCCCTCTCACCCAACCGTCCGCGATGAGGCTGTCATCCATCCGTCGGCTGACGGCGCGCAGTGTCACTTGAGGGGATGGTGACGTCGCCGCCGACGTGCCCTTCGCCACGGCGGGCCTTACTCGTAATTCTAGCTTCTCTTCCTGGTGTCGGCAATCTTTCTCCAGGTGTCCCGTCTGTCCACACCCCCAAAGGGATCCGTCCCTTTCAGCTGCCAAAGTGCGGGCGCTGCGGACCCTTAGCACTCGTGGTACCTCTGACGTTACTAGAGGAACCTCGGGCCGAACAGCCGAGCCCCTCCTTCGGGAGTTATTCGGATTGGGATGGACTCGAGGGGGCAGTGTGTTCCCGAAACCCATGGGAATCGGGTACGTCTTCGGACGGGGTTGAGGGAAGCCATTAAGTGTCCCGGGTACTAGCCTGCAAAGCTAGTAGAAGGTGTGCTAGATCACCAGGCGGCCCCACCGAGGTTTTTCGGTAGTCTTCACCTTGAGTGTTGACGCGCGTAAGTGGCGTATCCACTTCCATCCCGTCTTGAGTCCATAGGACCAGATGGGGGGGCTTGTTAGTCTCTAGGTCTTGCCCTATGGAAAGCACCTCGGAGGACGCCGAGCGCCCTTTGGGACAGCTCGGATACTCCCTGGTTGGAGGCCCGGGTCCAGTTCCTACGGGTTCAGGACTAATGGGAGTAGAACCTCTGGGCTAAACTGTCCACACCCCCAGCGCACGCCACTAGGTCTTCGTCGGCGTTCCTCGGCTGGCCTTCCGTCTCCAATGTAGCGGACACTCCTCGTTCTCGACGTCGGGGTAGCCGTCACCTTGGCCGCCTCCAACCTCAATGCTGCCGTTAGCGCCTCATGAATAGTTGAGTAATCGCCGAGCATTAGGAGCTGACGTATCTCGGTGTCTCGTACCCCGTCAAAAAAGGAGTAGGCGGCTTCCCGGGATACGAACTCCGGTGGGAGGTCAACTAAGGCTTTGCTAGCCAGCTGCTCAATTGCCAGGGCGAACTCCTGCAGCGTCTCCCCTGGCTGTTGCGACATGTCTTCAGCTGACTGCAGTAGGCTGCGGCTATGCGGTGGTTCCCAAAACGGTTCTCCAGGGCCTCCCACATATCCTTGGGAGCCGCCGCTGTCTGGACCGCGTTTAGGACTTCTGCGGCCCGTCCCTGGAGGCTTGCTATTAGCTGTGCGGGCTCTTCCTCCGGTGACAACTTGTTGTGCCTGGGCACCGTGTCGAACTGGCGGCGGAAGACTTCGAACGTTGACGCGCCGTCATATTAGAGAGGTTTGACGCGCGCAGATGTTGTGTACGTCCCTGCGCGTCGACCTTCAAGTCCTTCAACCTCCTGTCGACGACGTCCTCCACCATGGCGTTCAGGGACTTGACGCTGCTGTGTGCCTTTCCTTCCAGCTCATTAACGCGGCTCGCCAGGTCATCGACGCGCTCGCCTAATTCCTTGATGTCCTCCTTCACGTCGGCCAACTACTCCTCGAACTTTGCGGCGAAGGCCTCGTTCGCTGCTTTCATTTCCGTGGTCAATTCGGTCATATTCGCGGTCAGGTTGTTGTTAGTGGTCTCCATCTTCCTGGCGATGTTGCCGTTAGCCGTTTTCAATCCTTTCAGCTCTGCGGTCAGGTTGTTATTTGCCGCTTGTTTTCGCAGCGAGGTTGTCATTCGCCGTCTTCATTGCCGAGGTCAGTTCGGCTTTCATTTCCATCATCTTCTCAAAAAAATTTTCCAATGTCGTGTCCATTGCTGTAATATCCCACTTCTGACACCAATTGTGACTTTGTGGGTTCGTAGGATCAAAGGTCCAGAAGTTGAAATCGTTCTTTCCTTCCGTAGAAATATGCTTCGTACACCTCTGATAACACGTACGCAATCTTCCAGTCCGTCTGCACCCTTCACTAGCACTGCGCTCCTTACGGCTGTCTGCCAAGAACTAACTCTCGTCTCGAACAGGCGCTCCTTATATCCATTCGCCATCGGTACTGGAATTTTCCCGACTGCTCACAGAGGGTTACGGTCCCTCACAATGGCACGGACCAGTCCTGACATTTCTCAGCTTCTCTCTCTCTCCCAACTCTCACAGCCAGCACCATTCGTCACATGAGTAGGCATGGCCTTGCTGCCATCTCTCCTCCCTCCTCCTGCCAGCTGATCTTGTCATACGATCGGGTGACAATATGTTTGATGATAATGGGAGTAACAGTCTACCTTGGGGATCTTATAGACCTTTCTCCTTTACACTTATTTGTGAAGGAGATTGCAAGGCTGAGTGCACATCACCTCTGGATTTTAGGAGGAGGACATTTGAAACTATCCCATAAGAGACTCATTGATCTTGACTGGACTTCACGAGATATGTCTTCTTACCCAAATGAGAGTTGATATGATAGGGACAAGATTCAATCTTAGCCCAAGTTATGCAATGGAGATACTATCCAGGGAGACATGTGGCCCAGAGACCCTCATGAGGCAAGGAGTCATTATATGGTACACAGATCGATTCGGCTTCGGAGGCATGACAGATGCAGGGGTCTATGGCCCCAGGGCTACCTGTGCCATTCTCCTTGGTAGTGTTGCAACTGTTTTTCAGCCTGAGATGGACAGGTTAAATTAGTTTCACATTTAAAATATTGTTACCAATTACTGTGAACAGTACAACAGGACATTTAACTTAACTCACCTCCACAGGTCAGCCTGTCATCCTTCATGATCTGAGAATAACATGCTAGCCTTAGGTTCCCAAGGTTGTGGTTTTAAACCAACAGAGGCATAAAACTCCTTAGCACGACTTCCTTTTGAAGGAAAGTAAAGATAATGGTTCTGTGTGGTAGATTTACAGCACATTAAGGAACCTCAAGCCTGTTAAAGATGCCTCTGAGAAAAACTAAGCAATCTTTCACGTCCAATATATAGAATAGGATGCTCAGAACCACAGCAGTTAATAAACATTCATAAACAAAAACTAAGTTTCAATTTCAGGTCAACCATTTATGTTGAAAGTGAATAAATGTATTATTGTTCTGTTGTCAGTACAGAGCTGCAGAGCTAAGTGCTGTATTGAGTAGTAGGTATACTATGTGTGTGTTAAACCTTAAATTGTATGTCAATGTTATTAGCTACACATAAGAAATGATTCATCAAACATTATTTATATTTATTCTCACCAATGATATTCAAACAGTAAAGTAGTCAATAGTTATTAGATAAATCTAACTCAGGATTTTCAATATTAAACATAGTGAGTCCCTATCTATAAATAATAACTGGCATTCATATGTTCAAAATAATATAATTTATAAATTATAGTTTGTGTGTATTAGATGTTATCTTCACTGTGATTCAACTTCTAGTTGAAATAGGAAATATTTAGAGCAACATAGGAAATATTTAGAGCAACTTCAGAGATAACATTTGTAAATGGGCCATCCTGTTTATTTCTTGTGAGGACTGTACAGTACCACTTTGTGTATAGACGCACTGCTTAATTTATTTTACCTATCATTACCTAAATTGTTTAGATCTCACATTTTGTTTTTTGGCTGATTCTGATAAAAAGGACTATGTGAATTGGTGCTTAACTCATGAATTTTCAGAGATGTTTAGCAAAGGGCATTGTCTAGTGAATGTTTATACAACCGATCACAAAACTAGTTTACCTCTAATAGAAGGAGCATATTTTTGAGATTGAGTGTCCAGAGTAACCTGTCACCCTTAAACTGCTTTTATACCTAATATGGAGTTTTTATCTCAAACATTTAAATGAGCAGTAAAGCAAGTGACAAAGACAGACAGTTAACATGTTGCATAAAAGAAAAACACAGAGGCAGATGATTCACATATTATAAAAGCTAGGATCTAAACTATCCAAACACACCAAGAAAAAAATTGAAATACAACAGAATTATTTATCACAACATTTTAAAGGACATTCATGTAGTCATTTTACAAAAGTTTCTTCTTGAAAAGTAAATACAATGGAAGAAATTATCCAAAAAGAAACAGAAAAATATGAATTTATAGATGAGTCATATTTATTACACATCGACTTCACTTACGTACCTATTTTGAGGACATGTTTCGCAAACCATCGTTTGCATCGTCGGCTCTTATGCGACTAAAGCTTGATCCAGTGGTGTGGGCAATTCTGGAGTTGCTGCTGCCATCTGTTCATTTAGTGAGGAACTTAAATGTGGGATTCTCTTCTGGCGGGATTTCAAAGTGCATTAGTTGGTTTTTATGTTTTTCTATGTATATTCTCTCCCATATGACGAGTTCACTATGTTTTTGTACGTATTTTAGTAATTCAGTACTATCTTCAATTTCAATTTCTGGTTCAAATTTATCATTCAAACTTCAAAAGAGATTAAAACAGATCACAGCTCTCACACCAATAAAACAAGAAATTGGATTTGCTAAATTTACTTACCACCCCTGGGCCACAAAAATGTTCCAAAAAATATTCAAGAAATACAATATAACATTGGCACCAAAAAACATTTACAACATTAAAAACCTACTTAACAGTAATAATACTGATAAGATAAAACCAGAAGAAAAGTCAGGCATTGACAAGATTAAGTGTAAAGATTGTGAAAAAATTTACATAGGGAGGACAAAAAGAAACATAGGCACTAGAAAGAAAGAACACTTCAGGCACTTAAGATACAAAAATATTGATAAGTCCCCAATAGCAGCTCATTTCTGGTCTGAAAATCAAGAAATTGAAGATAGCACCGAATTACTAAAATGCGTACAAAATCATAGTGAACTCGTCATATGGGAGAGAATATACATAGAAAAACATAAAAACCAACTAATGAACTTTGAAATCCTGCAGAAGAGAATCCCACATTTAAGTTCATCACTAAATCAGCAGATGGCAGCAGAAACTCCAGAATTTCCCACACCACTGGATCAAGCTTTAATCGCATAAGAGCTGACGATGCAAACGATGGTTTGCGAAACATGGTGTGGTGTTTTAGGGCCCGTCGACAACAAGGTCATTTGGGGTTGCGAAATGTCCTCAAAATAGGTACATAAGTGAAGGCGATGTGTAATAAATACGACTCATCTATAAATTAATAATTATTTCGCTTCACTGTGGTGTTCCAATACAGTTAAATCTCGATAGAAAAATATGAATTTATATGCTACTGTTATACAAGACTTTGAAGACAGATAACTGCAGCTGAGAAGTAAATTGGGGATAAAGAATCTTATATTTCATTCTTAAATTTTATATAAGATGTAAAATCAATTTATTTTATTTGCTGGAGAACATACAGGCTGTTAATGAGGTTCAAAAGAATATCCTTCTGAACAAGAATCGAGTCGACAACAGCTGATGATGTTAGGAAGTCCTAACGAAACGCGTTCTAGGTAAATACTAGCAATAAATGGAGCATTGAGTATTAGTTCGACTCAAAATTGTATTAAGTTAATCACCTTTATGTTTATCTTTGGCACTGACAAAGACTTAAAACTAAATATGAAAGATAGCAGTATGATCATCAAAAAATTTAAGTCCTTTGTGTGCTTATTATAAATAATTTCTTCTTGAAAAATAAATCAACTGGAAGAAATTCTCTTATAGGAAAAATAAAAACATAAGGTGTAAAAGAAAAAACTGTTGAAAATTTAGAAAAAGAAAAAAAGATTTTAACGTTCTGCAACCCTATCTACCTGCTAGCAGAAGTCATCTGTCTTCTAAGACTCATAAAATAATTGCATATTAAATTCACCTTTCTTGCACTTTTTTAACCTTTAAACTAAGTCCCACTGCAGTAATCATACCTTTATAGTTTCATATGCATCCATTATAACAGAGATGAACAAGCTGAGCACTACATATATATACAACGAAATGAAGCAATAGAGGTATACACGGCTGTACCACCACAACATTGGAGACTTGAAGGACATTATGGAGAATGTTGCATACATATCATCTCCATTGATTAGAGCAAACAAGCATTCTGAAGTGCTTGCCAATGACCGAAACTGTGGAAGAAAAACATTCAAATTAGTTACCACTGACATGTAAATGTTTTATTTTGTAAAATAAATAATTATCCTATAAAATTATCTGTGCTTACACATAATTACTGAGAGATATGTATTTTAATAAATATTTTAATTATTATCATTCTTCTTTGCTTGTAGTACTCCAGGTACTCAAAGTAGTAGTAGCACTATAATGGTAATATGTGGTCAGATGTCTGGCTTTTGGCCACATAGTAAGACTTTTGCTAAGCAGTCTTTCATTCAGCATAGCTTTATACCTCCTTTTTGAGTCTGATATGTACTGAGTAAAGTATATTAATTTGTACGTATTATTCTTGAAAACTGACAGAACAGCTTACACTGGAAGGTAATAAACAGTTAAATTTGGATCCAGTCATAAGGTCGACACTCTTTTTGACCCTATCATTTATTATATGATGTACGAAAATCTGAATCTAGCCAAAGGAAACCATGCTGGTTGATGCCATCATTTGTGTGGTTCATGACTGCCAAAGGATTCCTATTGCAGCTATCCATATCTTCATTACTCCACTGTGTGAATTGTGTTTGATTACACTACTTTTTCATCAACTGAGATTGCCAAAACAAAACATGTCCTTTAAACTCCTATCAGTCCAAGAATTTCAATAAATCTCTAAAAATAGTACAGATGAATTCCATGTTTATTGCATGCTTTGTTACAAGTAGCTTAAGGTAGCTAAAGTAGAAGTGCAACTGAGCGATCTACTGGCAATGGAAAACAAACACTATTGTCACCCAATTAGCGGAAGGCACAACCAGCAACAGCTGGGAGGAAACCAGAGGCAGCCGAGCCACGCCTCCCATTAGTCTCTGTCACTAACTGAGGGGGATTGCGGGCCACTGAGCCGTCTCTTTACCCTCCCCTTAGGTTCTCGAACTTGCGGGTTGTTTCATCTAATCCAGAGACTTCTAGAAGATGGTGATATTCCTATAAAAAGGGCTGCAGTGAGTGAATTGTGTCAGACAGTCAGTCAGTGTTTGGCAAACAGCTGTAAGAGTGCAGCGCTAGTGTAAGAACGAGAAGACTGTGCAACGGAAGAATTTAGTAATTGTGAGCGTACAGTGGAATTGTAACAGACGAACTGGTGAATCGTAATTGTGTGCATTACGTAATTCTGTGTAATTGGCAAGTGTTTAACTGTAAGTCGGTGGAAATAAAGAACATTTTTAAGTGGTGCAATTGGACTTTTCATTTCAGGAACCCACAAAGTCACACTATGTATGCAGAGCTGATACTCTGTCATCATTTTGTGCCCCAAAAATATTGTCTAGAGAAGAAAAGGTTCTAGCTGCAATGTTGTGTAAAGTATATCACACAGTAAAACTAGTTCCTACAGAAGTGCTGACTGTGGTGTATAGTTTTTTTTTTTTTTTTTTTGTGTGTGTGTGTGTGTGTAATTTTACGTCTTCCACTGTTGTCATATCGGACGATGAATGGAATGGGTGAAATGATGCTCAAATGAGCCCAGGGTGCATAGAGCTTAGGGTTACCCAACATTCGTCTTTCAGGATAAGGGAAAACCCCAGAAAAACCTTATCCAGGTAACTCACCCTGACCGAGATTCGAACTCGGAACCTCGTGAACGTGAGGCAGACACTCTACCACCATGCTACCGAGGCGGGCTGTGGTGTATAGTTGTCAAAAACACTGTTCAATGAGTCATCAATCACAAAAATTATGACATGTGGAAAAACTAAAGCTAAAGCCCTTTCTGAAAACATTCTAGTGCCATATTCTGTGAAAAAAAATACCTAAAGATATCAAGGAGCATAAATTATCCTTTTTTATAGCAATTGATACCTTGAATAAAGTGAGTTCTATGGTATTATTTCGTGAAAGGAGTCTAAAGTACGGTTAGATTCCAATAGTGATAACAAATCTTCAGAGGCACCGCCACCGCCACCGCCGCCGCCACCACCACCACCACCGCTGCCGCCACCACCAACACCACCACCACCATAATAATAATAATAATAATAATAATAATAATAATAATAATAATAATAATAATAATAATAATAATAATAATAATAATATAAATACTTTATTGTCTATATGCCTGTATACAAGTTTCAGACACTGTGAAATTTCAATATTTACATTTACAAACAGTACAACATATTTACAGTTCATCCAGAGAATACAGATATTTGTTAATCAAATAATTTTTTAAGCAAGTTTTAAAGCTAGATTTTCTTACAGTTTTGATTTCTACAGGTAGTTTATTATACAAAATTGTTCTTATAACATTTATATCCTTAAATACAATTTGCTTATTACACTTATATCTATGGCAATTAATGCTACCTCTTTTATTATACCCATGAATATCATTATTTTTGGTAGGATTCTTATTCTGTATATATAGTACAGTCCTATATACATATAAGGAATAAATCATTAACATTTTGTGTTCCTTAAAAGCATTCCTACAGATTCCCCAAATTTTAAATTACTAATAATTCTAATGCATTTATTTTGTAGAACCATCAACTTATTCATATGCACCTTTGCTGCACCTACCCACACCTCAATCCCATAATGTAGGTGAGGATAGATTATACCATAATAAATCTAATTCTTCACTACCTAATGTGTGTTTAAAAAATCTTAAAAGATAAATGGATTTGCTAATTTTGTTAGATATGCTATGTGTTGTGCCCATGTTAGCCCATTATCTATCCATACTCCTAGGAACTTATGTGTGTCTATCACAATTTTTATTCTCAATCACAAGTGTCTGTTCCAATTGCTCTCTTTTTGAGAGATCATACTTCATAAATTTTGTTTTATCCATATTGCACATGAGATTGTTCCTTTTAAAGTAGTCTAATATTTCATTGGTACCCAAAACAATTGTTTCCATTAAAGAAATATTACAAGCTCCCCCAAAATTTACTGTAGTATCATTCGCATATGATATTATAATGGAATTTATGGGATGATTAGTGTCATTAACATATAATAGGAACATTAAGGGACCCAAAACTGACCCTTGAGGTACCCCATATCTTACTATTCCCTGTTTTGACTTTACCTTTGACAAGCACTGATTACTTTTAACATGGATTTCAGTTATCTGCTTTCTGTCTATCAAGAATAATTTACAAATTTCATAAGCTATTCCTCTTATTCCATAAGCTTCTAATTTATCTAGCAGGAGATCATGCTGGATGCTATCAAAAGCCTTTGAGAGGTCAAAGAAAAGAGTGCCCACCTTTTGATTTTGTTCTAATAAACTAATGACCTGATGGATATAGTCAATAACGGCAGTTGTAGTTGGAAATATCTTTCTAAATCCATGCTGAAACTGGCAAAATATATTTTCCTTATTTAAAAATTCTAGCATCCTGATTAAGAGAACTCGCTCATATATTTTCCCAATTTCTGATGTTAAAGTAATTGGCCTATAATTATTTATATATAATTTCTGCCCTTCTTATAGACATGTGTGTGTAGTGTTTAACACCCGCTTTTACTACATATGGCACCGCAGGCGGTGACACTGATGATACATGAGATGAAGATGGAGCACCGGTGGAATGAGATGGCGGGGGAAACCGGAGGTCCCGGAGAAAACCCGCCCCCGTGCCGTGTTGTCCACCACAAATCTCACTTTGCAGTTGCCTGGGATCGAACCCGGGCCGCCTTGGTGAGAGCCAAGCGGTCTAACCACTGAGCCACGGTGCGGCCTTCTTATAGACAGGCCTTACAATACTCGTCTTTAAGCAATCTGGAAATACTCCCTTCTCTTACACAAATATAAATATTTGTTACTAAATCTCCACTTATCTTAAGAAATTGATGTTAATACTTCTTTCTCCTTTCTATACTCCCTTCTCTATTGAAAAATTAATAAGATGTTCCAATGGTTTCGCTATGTCATTCTTGCAGTATTTTAGTAGCTTTGGATTAATTTCAATCCAGCCTGATGTACTTTTATTAGGCAAAATCCCAATTATTTTAATAATTTCACTTACGTTTGTAGGTTTCACATACATTGTTGATTTGGCATCCCCTATATATATATATATATATATATATATATATATATATATATATATATATATATATATATTTGCTTTTTCCTGAATTTTGCTGTATTAAATTAAAAATAAAATTGTTTATATACTCTCAGATTTTATGTGGATCCTTCCCAATAATCCCATTTATTTCTAATTGGAAATTTTCTACTTCAGTTGTTGAACTCTTATTTTGATTTACAATTCCCCACAACATTTTAGAAGCATTGTTGGATGTTTGAACAGTGTGTTTATAATATTTCTGTTTATTAATTTTTAACTGTTTTAAATACTCCCTCCTATATCTACTATACCTTTTTTTTAAAAAAAAAATTACGAAGAGGTAGATTTGTAAAATATATAGCAATCCTTAGCTTCTTCCCTTAGCTCAATAATATAACTAGGAATATTAGCTTTGCATATCCTTTCCTTGCTTCTTGGTTAACACAGGACAGGCCATATCATAATGCATTTTAAATGCTTTATAAAATACATCCCATTTATCACCTATGTTGACAGAATTGTATACATCCTCCCAACTTTCCTGTTTTAATAGAGTTACTAAATTTTCTAAATTTCTTTCTTTTAATTGCCTAGAAGTTTTAGTAATATTTTGTTTTGATTTCCCATAAGTGTTACTCAGCTCAAGATATTGAGCTGAATGGTCAGTGATACATGAATCTATTATACTTGCAGTTATTACTTCCTCGTCATTGATCAGTGATGGCAGCAGTTACACAAATATAACTATTTG
Source organism: Mantis religiosa (assembly GCA_030765055.1). NCBI lineage: Eukaryota > Metazoa > Arthropoda > Insecta > Mantodea > Mantidae > Mantis > Mantis religiosa. The sequence goes on from CM060948.1 coordinate 78,312,960, forward strand.
TAACAAAAACTTCACTTATCTTAAGAAAATGATGCCAATTTTCCTTATTAATTAATTATTTTTTAAAAAATGAACATTGCATAATGAATTTTGAAATACCAGCAGATCATTACACCACCACTCTTATGAACAAGTCTACAATAGAAGCATACCGTAATATAATTTGTAATATACATACTCACTTGATCTTCTCTTAAACCATGCTCAGTAAAACTGGCTATTTGTGGGCATACCTCATTCACAAAATGTTTAAGAGCATCTCTTTTATTGCTGATGTATTGAACATTTAAATGTAACACTTTAAATGTTGGACTCACACTACTAATTACTGGTTTTATACTATCAGTACTTATCTCTGTTAAAACTAGTATTTTGAAATCAGATTCTGAATGACTATTTAGTAATCTCCCAAAATTACTTATCCCCATCCTATTCAGATGAACACCATCCCTGCCCAAGTCTTTATCACCAATCCAACAGTTTCCGTCAAGAAATATGCACTTATTTTTCTGGCATATCCAGTCTAAAATAGAGTTTATTGCATCTATAAAGCAGAGGTCTTCATCCCTGCGCCCAAGTATGCCACATAAACATTTCTTTGCAGGAAGATAGAGTTTGTGAGCTGTAGATACTATACGAAGCACATGCTCCCTATTTCATCTGAACTCTGCAATACACTAAGGTTACTGGTTCCAGAATGGAGTATTAAGACATCTGGATCATCCTTATTGTTTATAAGTATATTTTCCAGATGTTCAACTTTCATTCCCGGGTAGCAGTAGACTTTTACATCCCCATTTACGAGTTTGCTTACGTGATGAACCATAGAATCAGCAATTACCATGGCTGTCTGTTTCTCATACAGCTGTTCTCCCATAAGCAGTGAAAATAAATTATTTGACACTTCACTTTCACTTTATTTTGTTGAACTATGCAGTACCCTCTGATCTGGGGTTAAGTTGCCCCGCTGTATGTTCTTCCAATGACGAAAACTTACTCTCCTTTGTTGAACCATTTGCACTACTCGACAATCCGAGATTGTATCACCTTGCTGTACGCTCCTCTAATGACGAAAACTTATTCTGAAGAGTAATTGCAGTAGGCTGATTCTTCTGTTGTGTGTTTATATTATTGCCACTCGTTTGATGATGCTTCCTTTTCAATGTGTTCCAGAAACTGCTTTCATTTTCACGTTCATTAACCCGCTGTTCGTCTCGTGCAATTTCATTTAATTTTGCATTTAGAACCTGGTTTTCTTCTTTAAGTAGCTTAATTTCATTTCTCAAATTATGTATTCCGTTATTTGCTACGGTGAGGTCATTCATAAACATTTTTATCATTTAACTGCAGAGATGCAAACATGCATAAACTTCATAAATATTAAAAGCAGAAGCATTATTAACAGTGAAGTATTCTTCACATTTGAGTTTGATTTATGTGTCACTATGTTTACACTTAAACTTCACTTACTACTTGTTGTATAATTGAAACGTTTTCAAGATCATTCGATCTCATCCTCAGCTGTTTGGTGACTAAATGAACCTTCCACTTCTTCCACTACTACGGAACTCCGATCACTCTGCCATCTGGTGTTAGGGGCACTAAGTTTTAAGAAGAAGAAGAAGGTTCATCTAGTCACCAAACAGCTGAGGATGAGATCGAATGATCTTGAAAACGTTTCAATTATACAACAAGTAAGTGAAGTTTGAGTGTAAACATAGTGACTCATAAATCAAACTCAAAAATGCATAAACTTGTTCTGGGCAAGAAAGGTAACCGCTGCTACACGTGTCACATAATTGTTGTTTCTCACGCTCACATTTTTTCTCTGCAAATGCTTGTAGAGTATGAGATCTGTTGTCTTCTTCTTCATTACAAACATGCATAATACCAGAATCGACTTCTTAAAGTTCACTTTTCCCATAATTTTCACTCTCACCATCACACCACTCCCAACGCCATCGCCGCCATCTTGCATTCAAAGGTGATAACAAATCAATTAGTCGATTAACTCAGCACATTTGGCTTGATATAAATGTCTGCTTATGTTGTTGATAATGCAAGTGTGACCTCCAAAAACAAAGTGAGTGTACAAAAAACAATTTAACTCAACAGGACATCATTCCTTAAATTATCTAGACCATATTTTACATAATGCAAGAAAACATGCTTCCAGAAAGTTACTTATGGAGAAATTTGGTACAAAAGGCATCCAAATTAATTAATAAACTTAAGTAATCAGTCCTTTCATGGAAGTGTTGAGAACAGTGTTGTTGTATAAATTAAGTTAATTGGGAGTCGATTAATAACACAAAACAACACTCACTTTTAAATTTTCCCGGAACCGGTTTCTGAGGCCTTCCCTCTATCTTCAGCTGGACATCGACTAGTTCTCATTGGTGTAGCTGGCAATATTTTGTCTTCCGTCTCCTCTGGTGGCGGTTCGAGGAACTTGCTGAACAAATCTTTCTGGGGGATGTCGAAATTGAATACTTTGTTCCTATTTTTTGAAATAAAGATTTGTTCCCATGTGGACAGTTCTTCTTTTCCTGTTGTATGTTTTAGTAATTTTGGTTCTGGATTTATGTTGTGGTTTTTTTCCCAAAAATGCGTGGCAACTGCTGATTTTTCTAATTGCTGTGACTGTAGTCAAATTTATATTGGAAAAACAAAAAGAAATTTAGAAACAAGAGCAAAGGAACACTTCAGGAACATAAAATACAAACAATTAGAAAAATCAGCAGTTGCCACGCATTTTTGGGAAAAAAACCACAACATAAATCCAGAACCAAAATTACTAAAACATACAACAGGAAAAGAAGAACTGTCCACATGGGAACAAATCTTTATTTCAAAAAATAGGAACAAAGTATTCAATTTCGACATCCCCCAGAAAGATTTGTTCAGCAAGTTCCTCGAACCGCCACCAGAGGAGACCGAAGACAAAATATTGCCAGCTACACCAATGAGAACTAGTCGATGTCCGGCTGAAGATAGAGGGAAGGCCTCAGAAACCGGTTCCGGGAAAATTTAAGAGTGAGTGTTGTTTTGTGTTATTAATCGACTCCCAATTAACTTAAGTAATCAGTTTCTTCACACTACATCACTTACTTTTTAATTTTCGAGAGCAGTCAAAAGTCTGTCGTCATTGGCTGTAGTTGCTTGCTTTATTCTCTCTGGTAGTGGAACAATGGACTTTATTATTTGTCAAATGGTGGGATTTTAAAGTTCATTATCATTCTTTGTGTTTCCATATTAAGATGTCCTCCCATGTTGTACACTTCTTGCAGCCTAATCATCTTTTTTTAATAATTCTGACTAATAAGTTTTGAAATCTCACCTTCCAAGCCAACTAAGTCATTATCAATACAATACAATAAATACAATAAAATACAAAACAATATCTTTCCACAAAAAGGAGGGTGCCTGTACTATGGAACACATTAATCATTAAATACCTTAAATAAGCATCTAGACTTCACATAAGAATAATTACTACCTAATCACTTTACAAAAATATTTTAGGACATGATGCCTAGCGATATAAACAACATTTGGACTCACTCACTGCCACTTTTACCAAAATAGATAGAAAATACTGAAAAAAATCCCTGCATTGTGTTGTGTGCTAATTGCACGTTCTTACTCAGGTTCATGTTTCATTTGTTTCACATTTCCCATTTTTCCCGCGACGGCACATGGTTGTTGCCTTACCTTTCCTCCTGGGTACCTCTAGGCAGGTGAGACAAGAGGAGTTGTCGCTCAACTTTCATGCCAAGCACATAGTTTTGATCTTAAGCTTTGAGATTTAGCACTATAGAGTATGGCTTTTCTGATCGCCCACCTGTCTGGGTTGTGCTTCCATTAAATTTCAGGGGAGTAATTCTCTCAGAGAGACTACCTTATATTCGGAATAATTTGAGTTTTCAAACAGGCTGGGGCACCGCCCAATTTCTCGGTGTGACAAGTCATATAGGTATTGTTATGTTAAATAAGGTGACTTAATCTGTAATGCCTGAAAGCGAGAGCTATAACTTTTTCTTTTGCAGTTAAAAACTATTTATCCAGATGTTCTGTATAGTTGACAAAGGAAGTGTAGGGCAAACCTTTGTCACAATTGGTCCTTATTATTTAAATCCCCATCCATTTCCATAACTGTACTTAAGCCCCACGGTGCAGTTCAGTGGCAGCAGAGCGTGGTTTTCCTATCGTCAAGTGGAGCGGTCAAATTGGGCATTGGGTTACTGTTTTGAATAACCATGTCCAGTGACTTTCAGCTTTTGTGTAAGAATGAAATTCTATTTGAGTTCGAGATTCGTGGGCGTGATGATTATTCGTCAGCAGATGCTCCTGCCCTGTTAGATGAGCTCCGCAGTGCAAAGGATGATTTTTTAACGTTGCAGGATACACATTTATTGGTAATTGAATCACTGTCATTATCTGAGGCCGCACGATTGGAATTTGACAAATTGTTTTGCATTATGAGCAACAGATTTGAATACTTCCAGAAATATTGCCCAAAGGTTAAGTTTTGGGTTGGTTGGCCGAGCTGAGGGTGCAGTTTATGAGATATTTAGAACTGCTTGCACCTCAAGGAGATTGGGCCATGTTGCCTATGGTCTCACAGTCTGGGATGACCCAAGCCTCGGCTTTCAAGCTGTTAAAATTACATACTTTACAACAGTTAGTTGAAGCGTATCAAGTCTTTAGGGTTTTTGATATTCCTACAGCCCTTGAAATTCTGAAGTTCTTGGTAAGAGCCAAGGATTGCGCTGAGTTATGTCAGGTTCCCAATCTACAACTGCTTTAAGTAATTATGTCAAAAGGGGGAGATGTGGTGCACGGTATTCATTCATTCATTCATTCATTCATTCTTTATTCATCCTTTTAAAACATATACATGTTTTTGGACACGTCATGGTTACAAAGTATATGTACAAAACAAAGAAATAAAATGGTACAAGTTATTTAGTACATCAATAATCATACATTATTATTTACAAATTTACTGTATTTACAATTCTTTGTTTAAAAATTCATTTATTGAGTAGAAACATCCATTTATACAATATTTTTTAAGTTCCTTTTTGAAAATGTTATGGTTTTGGATGCTTTTAAGGTATGGTGGAAGTTTATTGTGAAGTTCACATGCTGATGCTATTGGTTTAGTTTTATATAATTCTAATGAATGCATTTGTGGGGGATAGATGACTTTTTCTCTTGTAAAGTAATCATGGTTGTTTCTATTCAGTTGTCCGTTGCTGTCTTTAATTTTTAAGTACACTATTGTTTCATATATGTATAATGAATACAATGTCATAATTTGTAGATTTTTAAATGCTTCTTTACATGATTCAGTTTGCTTTAATCCCTGGATCAACCTCACTACTCTGGGCATGTTAAGGGAAGGTCAGATCCAGTGTCTGAGTTGCACAATAGTGTGTTGAAGTGTTTCATTCATCGTCGGTTGTTACGACGTGCTTTAATTCAAGATCACTTTTTGAAACCTCAGGGGTTGGGGAGTCCTCCGAAAATATGAGCAGGGTTAAGTTATATGCGTATGTACTGCGACTGCCGGATAGTGTAGGGCAAATCTGTGATATTACTATTACAGGTTTGAATCCGGCAGTATGGTCTGTTTTGGTATATAGTCCTCATCCTGCTACATTTTCGCTGAGTTTGGCACAGTATGAGGCGTCAGATGCGGCACAAAACTGTGAGCCATTACAAGTGCCTCTGCGTGGAGCTCGATTTGAGTTGCGGCAAACTAACTGGGCAGATGTGTGTTTGCATGTGTGTTTGGAGGAATTTAGTAACAGTGACGTCAAAATTAATATAAAAATTATTTGTGGTTGGTTTATTGACACTCGTCACTTACTTTTTCATATATTTATGAGAGACTAGTTTCAAAGGCCCTGGCCTCCATTTTCAATCTCTTCCCAACTGGCATCTGTTGTTATCTGCTCTCTCTGGTGGTGGAACTATGAACTTTTTTGTCAAATTATCTACTGGCGGGATTTCAAAGTTCATTACGCGATCCTTATTTTTCCAGATGAATATGTTCTCCCATGTTGTCAATCTATTTTGGTTTATCACTCCTTTTAATAATTTTGGATTTGGATCAATGTCATGGTTTTCATTCCAAAAATGAAATGCTACTGCTGACTTGTCTTCTTGTTTCAATCTGATGTTTCTAAAGTGTTCTTTGACTCTGGTTTTTAAATTTCTTTTTGTTTGACCTATGTAGCATTTTTCACAATTCTTACAATTTATTTGGTATATTCCAGATTTGTTACCTGAAGGAATTTCATCTTTTGTTTTTGAATTTAGTAATTTTAAAATTGAGTATCTATTAGTAGGTGCCAAGATGATATTTTGTTCCTTGAATATCTTTTTAAATTTATTAAATGTTTTTGGATGATATGTGAATGAACTGAATATGCTGTTGCTTTCTTTTTCTTTAATAAATGTGGTTGCTTCCTTAATGGTTTTCTTTAGTTTAGATTTTCTAATTTTCTTCAACACCAAACTTTTGTTGTATCCGTTTTCTTCTGCTATGTGTATTATTGCTTTTTGTTCCTTGAAATATTCTTCTTTTTCCATGGGTATGTTGACTAGTCTGTGTGTAAGGCTGTTTATTATTGCATGTTTATGTGTAATTGGGTTGTGGCTATTATTTTTTATATAATTTTCTGAATGTGTTGGCTTCCTGTAAATTCCAAATTTTATTTTTGTATCATTCCTGATGATATTTAGATCCAAGAAAGGTAGTTGTCCATTGATTTCCTTTTCTATTGTGAATTTGATAGTCCTTTCTTGCAGATTGAGTAATTTTAATGCATCATCCAAATGTTTACCTGGTACAATTGCAAAGATGTCGTCAACATATCTATACCAAACCTTGAAGATAGAGTATATGGGCTGCCAAAAATTCATAAAACAGGGAAAGGCATGAGACCTATTACTAGTAGCATAAATGCCCCCACATATAATTTGGCCAAATGGTTACTAAGTAAATTTAATAGTTTTCCAAAATTTGAAAGTGCAAATTTAAGAAACTCTTTAGATTTAGTAGAAAAAAATCAAAGATATAAATTTGGACAAAAATGACAGACTGGTTTCATTTGATGTCACATCTTTATTTCCAAGCATGCCAACAGAAAAATTGCAGACTGTGTTAAAAAATGGCTAGCTACAATTGATATGGAAGCAATAGAAGCAGAAGAATATATTTCTCTAACAAAAATATGCATTGAACAAAACTTCTTTAGCTTTAATGGAAAACACTACAAGCAGAAATCAGGATTATCAATGGGCAATCCACTTTCACCTTTTTTGGCTAACTTATTTATGAGTGCATTTGAAACACAAATTAAAAAGTCCTTCCCATTGATCTTCAAGGTTTGGTATAGATATGTTGACGACATCTTTGCAATTGTACCAGGTAAACATTAGGATGATGCATTAAAATTACTCAATCTGCAAGAAAGGACTATCAAATTCACAATAGAAAAGGAAATCAATGGACAACTACCTTTCTTGGATCTAAATATCATCAGGAATGATACAAAAATAAAATTTGGAATTTACAGGAAGCCAACACATTCAGAAAATTATATAAAAAATAATAGCCACAACCCAATTACACATAAACATGCAATAATAAACAGCCTTACACACAGACTAGTCAACATACCCATGGAAAAAGAAGAATATTTCAAGGAACAAAAAGCAATAATACACATAGCAGAAGAAAACGGATACAACAAAAGTTTGGTGTTGAAGAAAATTAGAAAATCTAAACTAAAGAAAACCATTAAGGAAGCAACCACATTTATTAAAGAAAAAGAAAGCAACAGCATATTCAGTTCATTCACATATCATCCAAAAACATTTAATAAATTTAAAAAGATATTCAAGGAACAAAATATCATCTTGGCACCTACTAATAGATACTCAATTTTAAAATTACTAAATTCAAAAACAAAAGATGAAATTCCTTCAGGTAACAAATCTGGAATATACCAAATAAATTGTAAGAATTGTGAAAAATGCTACATAGGTCAAACAAAAAGAAATTTAAAAACCAGAGTCAAAGAACACTTTAGAAACATCAGATTGAAACAAGAAGACAAGTCAGCAGTAGCATTTCATTTTTGGAATGAAAACCATGACATTGATCCAAATCCAAAATTATTAAAAGGAGTGATAAACCAAAATAGATTGACAACATGGGAGAACATATTCATCTGGAAAAATAAGGATCGCGTAATGAACTTTGAAATCCCGCCAGTAGATAATTTGACAAAAAAGTTCATAGTTCCACCACCAGAGAGAGCAGATAACAACAGATGCCAGTTGGGAAGAGATTGAAAATGGAGGCCAGGGCCTTTGAAACTAGTCTCTCATAAATATATGAAAAAGTAAGTGACGAGTGTCAATAAACCAACCACAAATAATTTTTATATTAACTGGGCAGATTCAGCTCGGGATAATTTTTGCTCACTAGGACCATGCTTTAGGTGTGGTTCGTGTGAGCATTTGATTAGACAATGTCCGGTAGTTAGGGGGCGTGGTGGGCTTTAACATCCGTGGGCGTAGACGTGCAAAGGCGTCAGGATTCCGTCGGATAATCGCCAAGCCCTTTGATTTGAAGCCAGCAGTGCAGGTGGCTGTAGGGAAACGACAGTTAACCGCTCTCTTGGACTCAGGAAGTGACTGCTCTTTGGTACACGAGGGGTTTTATTATCGCTTACTAAATTCTCGGGTCAACCACAGCAGTGTAGGGTCGTGTGCCTGTCTGTAAATGGTCACAAATTTCTGGTGAATGTTATGGTTCAGTTAACCATGCCGTCTTTCGCGTTTTGCATAGAAACACTTTTTTTATCTTCTGTCAGACTTACCATTTCGACCGATATTGGGCTTGGACTTTATGTCTAGGGTCGGTCTAAGGATTTTGATTTTCGGGATGAGAATACCTTAGCTTTTGCCCCTTCTGAGGGAATCCCATTTCATAGCGGTCATTTTCTCAATGAGGGACCTTTGGAGGAGAGTGGGGTGTTCCGCCCTGATGTTTGCAATGTCAGTAATGTGTTTTCCCATTTGACAGAAGAGCAGGGCCATTTGCTGGACCAACTATTTGCAAACCATGGGTTGTTATTCGCTGACCGTTTAGGAGTAAAGAATTTGCTGGAGCATGATACCTAATTAACAGATGATACCCCTGTGAAGTTACCGCCCTATCGTGTTACCCCTCCTAAACTGACCATTCTTCATAAAATGATCGACGAGATGTTACGAGAGGGGGTGATCAGGCCGTCCACGTCTACTTATAGTAGTCCTGTATTTTTGGTCCCTAAGGGCGAGGGTGATTTCAGGGTAGTGGTGGATTATTGGTATTTGAATAAAAAGATAAAAATTGAGGCCCAACCTATGCCGCATCTAAATTCGGCGGCACATTATTTTGCGGGTGCCAAAATATTTACTAGTCTGGACTTACGTAGTGCCTACTACCAGATCCCTTTATCTGAAACTAAGCCATTAACCACATTCGCCGTTCCGTTAGGGCTTTATGAATTTCAAAGGGTTCCTTTTGGTATTGCGATGGGAGCTCAGGTGTTGTCGCGAGTACTAGATCAAATATTTTCAGACAAAACTTTAAATACGTGTATCACTACTTAGATGACGTGGTTATCTACTCTCCCGACTTTGAGACGCATTGCCAACATTTGGCGGAGGTTTTTGACTGGCCCAAAGGTGTGGGTCTTGCTTTGCGCAAGGAGAAATGTAATTTTGCTACGGGGTAGATTTCTTTAATTAGGCCATATTGTATCTCCTGCTGGGATAACGATCGATCTGGAGCGTACTAAAGTTATACGTAATTTTCCTCCTCCCAAGATCGTCAGGGCATTAGCTAGGTATGTGGGTATGGTAAACTTTTTCGGTAAGTTTATTCCGGATTTTGCGGTGCAGGCAGAACCCTTGAACCGTCTTCGGCCAAAAGGGATATCATGTAAAAGGGGCTAGCAACAGCAGCAGGCCTTTGAAGACCTTAAAACAGGCAATAATGAATCCCCCGGTGTTGGCTTTTCCGGACTTTTCGCGTAGGTTTGTCCTGCACACCGATGCAAGTAGGGGATCGGTGTTTGACGTTTTACTCCAGGATTTCCCTATGGGGCATAGGGCTATTGGTTATAGTTCACGTTCCCTTACCCCAGCCAAGCGGAAGTACTCTGTTTATGAACTTGAAACTTTGGCTGAGGTATTTGGTTTGGAAAAATACCATGAATATCTGGAGCATGTTGAGTTTACCCTCGAGTGTGATAACCAGGCGCTTACGTGGTCGTTGGCCTCTCCGCGATCTAGAGGCAGGTTAGCGCATTGGGGTGTATGTATTTCTGCCTTTAAGTTCGTACAGATACATATACGTAGTTTGGAAAATTGTGTAGCTGATGCCTTGACCAGAGTATTCAAAGAGCCACAAGAGCATAAGCCCGGTAATGAGAATGTTTTAGCAATCTGTGAATTTCCGGAATTGTTCCAGGGTTTGTCCACACATCAAAGGAAAGATCGGGATCTGCAGGGCCTTATCGATCGGCTAGAGGTTGGTAAGGTTATTGCCCCTTATTGTTGAAGGAGGGTGTTTTGATGACTTGGGCTACCTTAGACGGCAAAAACAAGATTGTTTTGCCGCGTGTCTTAATTTCTATGGTGTTTGAATATTTTAATTCAACCCCTGCAGGTGGGTATTTGGGAATAGCGAAGACCAAAAACAAGATTCGTGAATATTTTATGTGGCCGAGTATGAATAAAGAAACTGCCTTGCGAGTTTGAAAGTGTCAACTTTGTGGAATGGCGAAACCGGCTCAATGTACTGCATGGAAGGAATTAGCATTGGAGATGGTAAGTAGATCCCTAGAAAAAATATTTGTGGATTTTGTCAGCCCTTTTCCTCGTTCTGTCCAGGGGAATACGTATGCGTTAGTCGTAGCAGATTCGTTCAGTAAGTCTGCATGGATGACTGCTTTACCGAAAGGGAATACACGAGGGGTAGTTAGAATTCTCTCTTCAATATTTTTGGCTTTTGGCGCTCCCCATTATCTGGTAACAGATAATGCCACTCAGTTTATGTCTTTCACATTTAGGAACTTTTGCTATGGTTGGGGCATTAAACCCATAACTACCACCCCTTATTACCCTCGGCCTTCCCATGCCGAAAGATTTAATAGAAACCTTAAATCAGCATTAATAGTCTTCCATCATGATAATCATACTAAGTGGGACACAAATTTTTTTTTCTGTTGCAACTAGCCTTTAATTCGGCCCAACACAAATCACTTGGTGTTACCCTTAACAGCTTATGTTAGCTTATACAACAAACTCTTCCCTAGCTGATCTTTGGCGTCTGGATGATTTGCTTCCCCAGAATGTTACTCGCGAGGAAATATGTAGAGTATGGAAATCCGCTTTTCGAAATTTGAGGAAGTCACATGCCCAGGTAAAGAAGCAGTATGATGACTGTCAACGGTTTTCACCTTATACTGCAAGCCAGAAAGTATTATGTAAGCTGTACACTCAGTCTTCTAAACGAAATGCTTATGCAGCGAAGTTGACGCCTAGATATATAGGGCCATATGAGATCATGAGTATTTTAAAAAACTGTTTTAAGAGACCTCCGCACGGGCCACGAAAGGAGAGCTCACATCTCCCAATTGAAACCCTTTTTGAAACTTGTTATACTTTTCCCATGCGTGTTTGGGTTTCTTTTGTTTGTAAATGAAATGTGTAGTGTTTAACGCCCGCTTTTACTACATACGGCACCGCAGGCGGTGACACTGATGATACATGAGATGAAGATGGAGCACCGGTGGAATGAGATGGCAGGGGAAACCGGAGGACCTGGAGAAAACCCGCCCCAACACCGTGTTGTCCACCACAAATCTCACTTTGCGGTCACCTGGGATCGAACCCAGGCCGCCTTGGTGAGAGCCAAGCGGTCTAACCACTGAGCCACGGCATGGCCTCTTTTGTTTGTGTTCTCTTTTGTGTTGTGATATACTGTTATTGTTTTGGTGTGGGAGTTTTGTTTGTTTGGGGTCGAAGCGTGCCTTGTGTGCGCCGGGCTGTATACCTCTACGGCGCTCCTGTATTTACTTCCTGGCTGACGCATGTGTTTGTGTGGCTTCAAACTCGTGAGCAAAGGTCTATACTTCGGTGTGTGTCTGCTGTGTGAATGCGGTGTATGCTGTTGGATTTGGTGTGTGTTTCAGGTATGTTGGTAGAGTATTTGTGGGGTATTTGCTCAGTCCTTGCGATGTGTTTCTTGTGTAATGATGTGTGTTCCGTGTTGGTGTTCTTGTGTTGTCTGGCCAGTAGCGAGTTAAGTTTATGAGCATTTATTGATACAAGGCATACAAGGCCTTGTTTATCTTATTTATATTGTTTAACTTGTTATATTGCTAACTTGTTTATGCTTAACTTGTTTCAAATTGTTATTTGGATGAAATTTATATTTATAAGATGGATTCTAATTGTTTAATGTTGTTATGGTTGTTAAATAATTTAATTTTTTACCATTCTTGTCTGAAACTGATGAAATTTATATTTAATGATCATCAAAAGGGTTAATTGTTTTCACATTGTTATGGTGGTTAAATAATTTCATTTATCATTCTGGTTGATTATAGACCAACTTAAGATGATGGTAGATAGTCAACATGAAAAATTCAATGCCATGACCGGGACTTGAACCATGGATCTCCTGGTTTCCGTCCAGTCGCTCTAACCCATTGAGCTACCATGGACAACGTGCCATGGCATTGAATTTTTCATGTTGACTCTATCTATCAAAAACCTTAGCCTATATACGGCTAGTGTGAAGAAATTATTAGTTTCCATCAATTAACTAAAATATTAAGATGTTGGATTTTGTGACTCATCTGACCGCTTAGTGTTATTCCTTGATATTGTGAAATGTTAAAGTTTTCATCCATTTGGATTCACACCTGGGTGTTATTTTAAGACCAGTCTACTTGAAGCCCGCATTTGGGTTCCATTTCTGTTGTGTCTGCTTTGTGTTACAGCCTCGGTAGCCTCCTTTATTACCTGTCCACAAAGCACCTGACCATCACAGTTTGGCACTGTGAGATGTTTAGCCTGTCTGGGACTGAGATGCCTGCCTGGTTGTTACCACCTACTTGGAGATTTCTGGTGTTCAGGGAAGCGATGTTGGAACACAGCTAGTTTAAATTGCTGCCCGCATTTCCAGGCCCTGGATTTCCTCAATTCCTAATTTCGATGAATGGGCACCCTTATGTCCAAAGCCAGCATTAGTGAAACTCTATGGAACGAGGGATCAGCACGTCCAGGAAGCTGGATTTGTCTGTCCCATCCCAGGAAAACAGAATTGTGCTCTGTATTGTCAGTGGCCTTAATGGTGGTTGTAATAACAGTGTTCAGTGCCAGTGCTATCACAGTGACAAGTACAAGTAAGCTGTATCCTTTTCTACAATGAGATTTCTTATTTCGATATTCAATCTATGTCCCTTTCTAGAATGCCAAGCATGTGCTGTCAAATGGAGGGGGGTATTGTACTGCTTGCACGTTCTTGCTGAGGCTTATGTTTCATTTGTTTCACGTTCCCCATTTTTTCCCGCAAGGGCACGTGGTTGTTGCCCTGCCTTTCCTTCCGGATACCTCCATGCAAGCGAGACAAGAGGAGTCGTCGCTCAACTTTCATGGCACGTGCACAGTAAGTAAGTCTGGTTTTGATCTTAAGCTTTGAGATGTAAAAAATATGTCAAAGTTTATAGTAAGCCAGTATGTCATAAAGTGAGTAGTTTGATTATGAAGAATACAATCTGTAGAACTTCTATGAAAAATAAATGCCAAGACAATAAAGTATAACTATGTAGACTATTTATTGAACTAAGTGTCTTGGCGATTCAAGTGCTTCAAGGGAGAATTGCCCGTCTGACAGCTTATCAACACCTTTTAGTGACTAACTTTCTGAGAAATGGAGATCCTTGCCATTGGTAACGTTTTTTTAGTTCAAAGCCATGTTATTTCTATATTAACCTCAGTTTAATATGAGCAATTGTAACAATTCACTCATGGAAATATAAAGTACAGAGCTCTATCAAGGAATCTTCTAAGGCAGCTTTACAGGAAGATGTTATATACTTTGCATGTATGAACTTAGGTATGACATAATGCTTTTGGATCATATCCCACTAACAACACTGGCTCAATATTTGATTAATTTTGTACGTGCAACAGCATTTTTACAATTTTACATGAAATTTCATTTCTGTATTACTTACCTTCATGTGGTAGGGTCCCAATATAAGCCATCCACAGAAGGTAAACCCTGCATAAATAAGAAGGGCACAGAGAAGAAACCTCGCAACTTTAGGTGCTGCCTTCTTCAATGTGAGTATAACAACCTGCAAAAAATGAGTTCTAATATTACAAAATCTTCTTAAATGATAAATTAATAAAACCTCAGAACAGTTAATCAGATAGTCATCACCTATTAAACATTCTAGAATTCCATAGTGTACTAAAAAAGAATGAGATAAAGAGGGAGGCTAATGCCATTAAGTTTTCTAGCTAAACCAATGAAAATAAATGATATCAAATATACTTGCAATGAAAAAAATTATTTAAGCATTCTTCTTTCCTTTCAAAATAAAACTTATTCTTTAGAATTTATACTGTTGACTATAGGTCTCACCGTTGTGGATGGTTTATGTCTTTTGGGTAAGCCTTAGAGTCTGGGTAAGGTTGGGTCATCCAGTTTATAGCTGTATATTTGTTTGGTATTATGCTTGGTTTTTCTATGTATTTTTTTTTCAAAGCCTTGTATGCAAGTTGTTAAAGGGCTTCATAATCACTATCTGTTAGCATTTCTACAACCCAAGATCTCGCAAACAAGCAATCTCCAATAGTTTAACATACAGACTGGTCAACATCCCTCTCAACAGAAGAATACAAAACAGAATACAAAAAAATAATTTAAATAGCACAAAAAATGGATTCCCCAAATCATTAGTAGACAAAAAAGTGAACTTAGCAAAAAAGAAGAAGCAACTAAAGGAAACCACAAACCTCTCAGCTACAGAAACTAAAAATTATCTTCAAAAAATTCACTTATCACCCATGGGCCTTTGATAAATTAAAAAAGTCTTCAAACAAAACATTCAACTAGCACCAGTCAACCATTACTCCTTAAAAAACTTAATATGCTCAAACATCAAAGATTCCATTCCATCTAACAAAACATCTGATATATACCAAATTGAATGCTGTGACTGTAGTCAAATTTATATTGGAAAAACCAAAAGAAATTTAGAAACAAGAGCAAAGAAACACTTTAGGAACATGAAATACAAACAATTAGAAAAACCAGCAGTTGCCACACACTTTTTGGAAAAAAACCACAACATAAATTCAGAATCAAAACTACTTAAACACACAATAGGAAAACAAGAACTGTCCACATGGGAACAAATTTTCATTTCAAAAACTAGAAACAAAGTATTCAATTTCAACATCCCCAAGAAAGATTTGTTCAGTAAGTTCCTTGAACCGCCACCAGAGGAGACCTCCGACAAAATATCACTGCCTACACCACATGTCAATGTCTGGTTAACAATGGAGGAAAGCAGCCTCCTAAACATGTTCCGGGAAATCTAAAAGTAAGTGCTGTTTAGTGTCATTAATTGACTCACCCTTAAATTCAAGTACTGGAATATTCTAATATCATCTTGCCAAAAGAATCACAAAAGTATCCTACAGTTAAAGTTCAAAACATCATAATTTTATATTACATGTATAAATATTAAAATATTAAGATATTTACTGTATTGTGACTTTGTGGGTTCGTGAAATGAAAATTCCAATTGCACCACTCAAAAATGTTCTTTATTTCCACCGACTTACCGTTGAACACTTGCCAATTACACAGGATTACGTAATGCACACAATTACGATTCACCAGTTCGTCCGTTACAGTTTCTCTTGCACTCGCAATTACGTAAACTCCTCCTCCGTCCGCAGGCACTGCCACAACTACTCGGACTGCTGCGGCACGCTCCATCTCTTCCACTCTTGTGCACTGGCCGCACTCTTCTGGACAGGGACTTCGGGACATGGTGTCTGCGTTACCGTGGCTCTTCCCTCTACGATGTTCCGAGGTGAAGTCATACTCCTGCAGCCTCTGGACCCAACGTGCTGTCTGACCTTCCAGGTTCTTAAAGCTCAATAGCCAGGTTAGGGCGGAATGGTCAGTCCTCAGGAGAAATGACTGACCATACAGGTACTTATGGAAGTGCTCCAAGGTCTTTACTACCGCCAGTAACTCTCGTCGGGTGACGCAGTAGTTCTTCTCTGCCTTGGATAGCGTCTTGCTGTAGTAGGCTATCAACTGCTCATGGCCGTCCTGGGTCTGCGATAGGACACCTCCAATGCAATGGTCGCTGGCATCGGTGTCCACAATGAAGGCGCCACCCGGTTGTGGGAAACCCAAAATTGGAGCAATGCACAGGATCTCCTTCAGGCGCTGGAAAGCGTCTTCGGCATCCTCCGTCCACACATAAGGCCGGTGTTCCTCTGTCAGGCGGGTGAGGGGTTTGGCGATGTTGGAGAACCCCTTTATGAAGCAAAGGTAATAACTGCACAGCCCCAGAAAACTGCGCAGCTCTTTCTTATTCCTTGGGCGAGGCCAATCTCTCACAGCTTGTGTCTTCTCCGGGTATGTGGCCACTCCGGTTGCTGAGACTATGTGGCCCAAGTAGTTCACTTCCTTGCGGAAGAGCTGACACTTCTTCGCATTCAGCTTCAAGTTGGTCGCCTGCAGTCTCTGTAACACCTTACTCAGATTCTCGAGGTGATCTTCAAAAGTCTTCCCGACGATGATGATGTCGTCCAGGTATAGCAGGCAGGCGTCGTAAGTCAGCCCTCTCATCACTGACTCCATGAGGCTTTGGAAGGTAGCTGGTGCGCTGCAGAGGCCGAAGGGCATAACCGTGAACTGCCACAGGCCTTGGCCTGTCGAGAATGCCGTCTTCTCCTTGTCTCTTGGGTCTAGAGCTACCTGCCAGTAGCCTGACTTCAGGTCCAGGGTCGAGAACCACTGTGCACCAGCTAGCGTGTCCAAGGTGTCGTCAATCCGGGGTAAGGGGAAACAGTCCTTCCGGGTGACAGCATTCAACTTTCTGTAGTCTACGCAGAAGCGCAGCTCGCCGTTCTTCTTCGTCACCAAGACTACAGGGGAACACCAAGGGCTGTCAGACTCTTCATGGATCTCATGCCCTCCAGCATGTCTCGTACCGCCCCTTGCTTCGCCAGCGGAACGCGTCTATGTGGTTGCCGAATAGGCTGGGCGTCCCCGGTGTCGATGCGGTGAAGCACTTTGTCCGTGCGGCCGTAGTCACTATCACCTTGGCTGAAGACGCGCTGGTATCGTCTTAGCAGTTGTCGAACTTTCTCCAGCTGCTCTGCGGTCAGGTGGTCGGCCGCCCTCTGTAGTAAGCCTTCTAGCCGGGGCCCTAGGTGTTGCGTCGGCACCAGCTCCTGCGTCTTGTCGATTGCTGTTACGCTTACCACGGGCTCGCACGTTCCCAACTCCGTCCCGGCGTGTACGTCGTGATCGGTGTCCGTTGGATTTAGCAGTCTCACTGGCACCTCCTCTCGGCACGGCAGCAGTGCCCTGGCTACACATAGTCCGTGCACAGGCGTCTTCTGGTCCAGCATCATGTTCCTGGTTCTCGGGCCTTACAGTCGCGCCGTCACCACCACCTCGCTCCTCGCGGGGACAACCACGTCTTCGTTCAAGACGACCCTGCAGATTCCAAGGCGCTCTTCGGGTTGACGGAGTATAACCTTTTCTCCGTTAAGCCGCAGGACCTTCCTGCCGACGTCGACCGTCGCCTCGTGGCTCCTGAGGGCATCCAGTCCCAGAATCACCGCGAGATAAAAGACCTGCCAGCACCGATAGGGTTACGTTTCTCGAAGGTGATAGAACGTTTGAATTATGTAATTAGATGCCGTGTTTTCCAGAAACCTCTAGTGATTGACAGAACAGTCTGGTAATCATGAATGGAGATATAAAATGGATTGTGACACGCCAGCAGGACAGTTGTAGTTGTGAAACAGTGCTGTGAAATGAGAGAGAGCCAGCTGTGTTGTCATAACGAGAGCTCAGCATGTAATCTGCTGTCACTGGTTGTTATTGTGATCAACATTGGTAGACTGATGGTGTATGTAACGTAATGCTACTGTAATCTATAAGAGTATTTCTACGAAAATAAAGGGGATTTTTAATTTCTGCAACTCGGCCTTTTAATTCTACGAACCCATAAAGTCACAATTGGTGTCAGGAAGCAGGTCGACGACATCACCGAGAAGATGGAAGAAATGAAGGCCGAATTAACAGCCAAGACGGAGACGGCAAATACCGACCTGGCCGCAAAGTTGGAGACGACAAATCACAATCTGACTACAAAGATGGCCGAACTGACCACGGAAATGAAGGCTGCGAACGAGGCCCTCGCCGAAAAATTTGAAGACCAATTGACCGGCGTGAGAGATGACGTCGCGGAGCTGGGCAAGCGAATGGGTCAAGTGGACGAGCGCATTAACGACCTAGAGGGAAAGGCCGACAATAACATCAAATCCCTTGAAGACCTGGCAAACCGCGTTGACGAGCTGGAGGGAAAGGCCGACAGCAACACAAAGTGCCTGAACGACATGGTGGAGGACGTCGTCGGCAGGAGGTTGAAGGACTGGAAGGCCGACGCGCCGGGAGGCGACACAACATCGGCGCGCGTCAAACCTCCTAAATACGACGGCGCGACAACGTTCGAAGTCTTCCGCCGCCAGTTCGACGCAGTGACCAAGCATAACAAATGGTCACCAGAGGAAGAGGCCACACAGTTAATAGCCAGCCTCCAGGGACGGGCCGCGGAAGTCCTGAACACGGTACAGACATCGGCGGCGCCCAAGGACATCTGGGAAGCCCTGGAGAATCGTTTTGGAAACCACCGCTTAGCCGCAGCGTACCGCAGCTAGCTAGAGGCAAGGTCACAGCAGCCAGGGGAGACGCTGCAGGAGTTCGCCCTGGCAGTTGAGCAACTGGCTAGCAAGGCTCTAGTCGACCTCCCACCAGAGTTCGTATCCCGGCAGGCTGCCTACACATTCGTTGACGGGGTACGAGACACGGAGATTCGTCAGCGCCTAATGCTCGGCGATTGTAAAACCATCCACGAGACGCTAACGGCAGCATTAAGGATGGAGGCGGCCAAGGTAACAGCTATCCCGACGTCCAGAACGAGGAGTGTCCACTACACCGGAGACAGAATACCAGCCGAGGGACGCCGGCGAAGAACTAGTGGCCTGTGTTGGGGGTGTGGACAGCTCGGACACCTGGAGGGAGACTTCCCACACCAGGAAGAGCAGACGGAAAACGAGTAAGGGCCGTCGTGGAGAGGGGCACGTCGGCGCCATCACCACCATCCCCTCGTTTGACACTGCGCGCCGTCAGCCGGCGTTTGGATGACAGCCTCATCGCGGACGGTTGGGTGGAGGGGAAACCGTGCAAGGTGCTCGTAGACACCGGGGCGGCCGTGACCATCATCAGACCTGACGTGGCCAAGGGTTTGCCGACGAGAAAGCCGAGCCGATCATACCAGCTTGTGACGGCATCGGGTGACACCTTGCCTGTGGAGGAGGCCCTGCTAAAGTTGACCTTGGAAAGGAGTGCCTACGTCTGTGGGTGTTCGTCGCGGAGGTGGCTGAGGTGATCCCGGGATTGGATGCCCTCAGTAGCCACGAGGCGACGGTCGACGTCGGCAGAAAGGTCCTGCGGCTCAATGGAGAAGAGGTAATACTCCGGCAGCCCGATGAGCGCCTTGGAATCTGCAGGGTCATCTTGAAGGAAGACGTGGTGATCCCCACGAGAAGCGAGGTGGTGGTGACGGCGCGACTGGAAGGCCAGCGGACGAAGAACATGATGCTGGACTAGATGACGCCTGTGCGCGGACTCTGTGTAGCCAGGACATTATTGCCGTGCCAAGAGGAGGTACCAGTGAGGCTGCTCAACCTGGCAGACACCGACCACGACGTCCAGAACGGAACGGAGCTGGGGACGTGCGAGCCCGTGGTCAGCGTGACAGCTATCGACAAGACACAGGAGCTGGTGCCGACGCAACACCTGGAGCCCCGGCTGGAAGGCTTATTAGACAGGGCGGTCGACCACCTGATCGCAGAACAGCTGGAGAAAGTTCGACAACTACTGAGGCGATACCAGCGCGTCTTTAGCCAAGGCGACAGTGACTACGGCCGCACGGATAAACTACTTCACCGCATCGACACCGGAGAGCCCGGCCTATTCGGCAACCACCTAGACGCGCTCCGTTGGCGAAACAAGCGGCGGTACGGGATATGGTAGACGACATGAAATCCAGGGGAGTGATTGAAGAGTCTGACAGCCCTTGGTGTTCCCCAGTAGTTCTGGTGACGAAGAAGAGCGGCGAGCTACGCTTCTGCGTGGACTACAGGAGGCTGAACGCTACGACACCCTGGACAGGCTAGCTGGTGCACAATGGTTCTCGACCCTGGACCTGAAGTTGGGTTACTGCCAGGTGGCTCTAGACCCGAGAGACAAGAAGACTGCATTCTCGACAGGCCAAGGGCTTTGGCAGTTCACAGTTATGACCTTTGGCCTCTGCAATGCACCAGCCACATTTCAACGCCTCATGGAATCAGTAATGAGAGGATTGACATATGACACATGCCTGCTATACCTGGACGACATCATCGTCGGCAAGACGTTCGAAGACCATCTAGACAACCTGAGCAAGGTGTTACAGAGACTAAAAGCAACCAACTTGAAGCTGAACGCAAAGAAATGCCAGCTCTTCTGCAAAGACGTTAACTACTTGGGCCACATAGTCTCACCAACCGGAGTGGCCACAGACCTGGAGAAAACCCAGGCTGTGAGAGATTGGCCTCGCCCAAAGGATAAGCGAGAGTTGCGCAGTTTCCTGGGGCTGTGCAGTTATTACCGCCGTTTCATAAAGGGGTTCTCCAACATCGCCAAACCCTTTACCCGCCTGACAGAGGAACAACGACCCTATGTGTGGACGGAGGACGTTGAACACGCTTCCCAGCACCTGAAGAAGACACTGTGCAGTGCTCCTATTTTAGGATTTCCACAACCAGGCGGCGCTTTCATTGTGGACACCGACACCAGCGATCATTGCATTGGAGGATTCCTATCGCAAATTCAGGACGGCCAGGAGCGGGTGATAGCCTACTACAGCAAGACGCTATCCAAGGCAGAGAAGAACTATTGCGTCACCCGGCGAGAATTACTGGTGGTAGTAAAGACCTTGGAGCACTTCCACAAGTACCTGTACGGTCAGCCATTCCATCTCAGGAATGACCATTTCACCCTAACCTGGCTATTGAGCTTTAAGAACCTGGAAGGCCAGACAACACGTTGGGTCCAGAGGCTGCAGGAGTACGACTTCACCTCTGAACTTCGTAGAGGGAAGAGCCACGGTAACCACACACCATGTCTCGAAGACCCTGCCCAGAGGAGTGCGGCCAATGCACAAGAGTGGAAGAAAAGGAGCGTGCCGCAGCTATCCGAGTAGTCACAGCAGTGCCTGCGGATGGCTGGGATAGCGCAGGCCTGAGGAGGGAGCAGCTGGCGGATGCAGCCACTCTTGGGAGAAGTGGAGGCTGGGATGGGGCCGGTCTGGGAGGACATCGCACCGAGGAGCGCCACCTACAAGTCGTACTGGGCCCAATGGGACTCACTGAAGACAAGAGAGGGCGTGCTGTTCCGGGTATGGGAATCGCCTCTTGGGAAGACGCAGAGAGAACAGTTGGCACTTTCCCGAAGTAAGGTCCCGGAGGTCTTGGAGGAAGTGCACGTCGGCACTTCAGGACACCTGGGAGCAAACCGAACAATCGACAAACTTCAACAGCCGTGGCAAGGACCGTACCGGGTGGTGAAGAGGACTAACGACGTGGTCTACCGCATCCAGAAAGTGCTCCGAGGGAAGATGTTGGTGGTACACCTGGATCGTCTGGCCCGCTACGCTGGAGCTGTTCGGGACGACCAGCCTTGAAGAGGGAGTAGTGTCACGAACCCGATCGCGATAGCGCGGTTTTTGTATACAAAGAGCCTGGAGATAAGGAGTATGCCGGAAGAAAAAATGATAGCGAGAGATAAAAGACCTGCTGGCACCGATAGGGTTACATTTCTTGAAGGTGATAGAATGTTCGAATTATGTAATTAGATGCCTTGTTTTCCAGAAACCTCTAGTGATTGACAGAACAGTCTGGTAATCATGAATGGAGATATAAAGGGATTGTGAAACGCCAGCAGGATAGTTGTAGTTGTGAAACAGTGCTGTGAAATGAGAGAGAGCCAGCTGTGTTGTCGTAACGAGAGTTCAGGATGTAATCTGCTGTCACTGTTTGTTATTGTGATCGACATTGGTAGACTGATGGTGTATGTAACATAATGCTGCTATAATCTATAAGAGTATTTCTACGAAAATAAAGGGGATTTTTAATTTCTGCAACTCGGCCTTTTAATTCTACGAACCCACAAAGTCACAATATGCAAGCAGAACTTTTAGATTCAAAAATAATTTTGGCATCATTTCCATTCCAGAAGCATTTGCCTAAGCTTGCTTGTGCCTCCATATTGGTCACAATAAGAGAATATTGTTAAAACACGTCCAAAATCTGCATTAATATGTATTCAAAATACTTTCATTCAGTTAGGTGTAGCTAAGTAGCGCATCTGGTAGAGGTGTTCTGCAAGCCAGTCATGACCAATTTACATCCTAAATAGGGTCACTACTGTCGCCGTCACTGTCGCTTCTCATGGGGACAACCACATCTTCCCTCAGGATGGCCCTGCAGATTCCAAGACATTCTTCAGGGTGCCAGAGTATCACCTCTTCTCCATTGAGCCGCAGGACCTTCCTGCTGACGTCGATGTTGACCGTCACCTCATGGCTCCTGAGGGCATCCAGTTCAAGTATCACCACCTCAGCCACCTCCGCAACGAACACCCACACACGCACGGCACTCCGTCCCAACGTCAACTGCAGCAGGGCCTCCCTCTCCACAGACAAGGTGTCACCCGATGCCGTAACTAGTTAGTATGGTAGACTCGGTTTTCTCAACGGCAAACCCCTGGCTATGTCAGGTCTGATGATGTTCACGGCTGCACCGGTATCCATAAGCACGCGGCACGGCTGCACTTTTACCCAACCGTACGCGATGAGGCTGTCAACCATATGCCGGCTGACGGCGCACAGTGTCACTCGAGGGGATGGTGGTGATGACGCCGACGTGACCCTCGATTTTCCGGCTGCTCTTCCTGGTGTGGGCAGTCTCTCTCCAGGTGTCTCGGCTGGCCACACCCCCAACACACGCCACTTGGTCTTCGCCGGCGTCCCTCGGCTGCTCTTCCGTCTCCATTGTAGCGGATACTCCTTGTTCTTGAAGTCGGGGTAGTCGTCATCTTGGCCGCCTCCATCCTTAATGCGGCCGTTAGCGCCTCGTGAATGGTCTTGTAGTCGCCGAGCATTAGGCGCTGACGTATCTCGGCATCTCGTACCCCGTCGACGAAGGTGTAGGCGACTTCTGGGATACGAATTAGGGTGGGAGGTCGACCAAAGGTTTTGCTGGCCAGCTGTTCAATTGCCAGGGCGAACTCCTGTAGCGTCTCCCCTGGCTGCTGCGTGCTAGACTTCAGCTGGCTGCAGCAGGCTGCGGCCAAACGGTGGTTCCCGAAGCGGTTCTCCAGGGCCTCCCAGATGTCCTTGGGTGCCGCCGCTGTCTGGACTACTTTCAGAACCTCTACGGCCCGTCCCTGGAGGCTGGCTATTAACTGTGCGGCCTCTTCTTCTGGCGACCACTTCTTGTGCTTGACCACTGTGTCGAATTGGCGGCAGAAGACTTCGAAAGTTGACGTGCCGTCGTACTTAGATGGTTTGACGCGCGCAGATGTTGTGTCGCGTCCCGTCACGTCGGCCTTCAAATCCTTTAATCTGTTGCCGACGATGTCCTCCACCAGGGCGTTCAGAGACTTGGTGCTGCTGTCGGCCTTTCCCTCTAGGTCGTTAACACGATCCGCCAGGTCTTCGACGCGCTCGCCCAACTCTGTGACGTCCTCCTCCACGCCGGCCAACTGCTCTTCAAATTTAGCGGCCAGGGCCTCGTTCGCAGCCTTCATTTCTGTAGTCAGGCTATCATTCGGCGCTTTCATTTCCGTGGTTAATTCGGCCTTCATTTCAGTCATCGTCGCGGCCAGGTCGCTATTTGCCGCCTTCATTTCTTGCCGCCTTCATTTCCGCAGCCACGTTATTTGCAGCTTCCATCTTCGCAGCGAGGGTGTCATTTGCTGTCATTTCTTTCAACTCGGCGGTAAAGTTGTCGTTAGCCGTCTTCATTTCTTCCATCTTCTCTAAAATCTTTGCCAATGTAGCTTCCATCGTCATATCCCACTCCTGACACCAAATGTGACTTTGTGGGTTCTTAAAATTAAATGCAGTTTGCAGAAATTCAAAATGCTCTTTATTTCAAGTAAAAAGACACATTGTACAACCCTGACATCAGAATGACGGAACCCACACGAACGTAATTTTCAAGGCCGTCTGCACACATCCACAGAGCTGCACACTCAGTTAACAACTCCCACTCGCCTCGCCTTGCTGCTTATTTATACTCGAGCCATTGTTTCTCGGAAGCTGCTAAAGTTTCACGGCATTTCACGGCAGCAAGAGAAGGAAAGAATTATCCAGACACCCTGTCTCTTTCTCTTCCCGCTTCTCTCTCCCTCTCTCTCTCTCTCTCTCTCTCTCTCTCTCTCTCTGCAAGCGCCTAGTGTACGCCTACGCGCGGGCCGGCAGCAGCACTATAATTCCTCGGCGACAATATGCCGAAGTTTAGTTCTGGTGCTCTTATGTTTTTAAGGGATTATTTAACAGCTCCTTGAATCAAAATCTTGTTTTGTGGTACCAGTCATCTGTCAATCTTTAAGTATTCATTTAACAATTTCTAATAAATACGTATAATATGAAGCTATTAACAGTGAGGAAACAAATATATACAAATATAATAATATGTAACTTACCTGAAAAGAAATGATGAAACTTCTCTTATAAATTGATCATGTTCGCGATTTCATGAAAACTTTTTTTTCACATCATCAGCCAGAGTCATAAACAACCTCGTCGTCAATACTACAATTGCTAGATGTCACTATGTTTGTGTTAGTACTACCAAAATCTGAAAATGAAACAAATTTAAAAACAGAATCGACTACCGGTATTTCAAAATTCATTATCCTATGTTTATTTTTTGAAATAAATATATTTTCCCAAACCGTTAAATCTATCGGACTATTTATGTGATTGTTTTAATAATTTAACTTTGGGATTTATTTCATGGTTAAATGACCAAAAATGATCTGCTACTGCCGATTTATCAGTCTATTTGTACTTAATGTTACGAAAATGTTCTTTCGTTCTGGTTTCCAAATGAGGTTTTGTCTTTCCAATATAAACCTTATCACAATTGAAACAATTAAATTGATAAATACCAGATTTTTTATTATTAGGAATTGTATTTTTTTTTTTACAGAAATGCAGTAAATTTTTAACACTATATTTATTTTGAGGATCTAAAATTATACCAAACTCTTTAAAAAAAATTTGAAAATGTTTATCAACCCAAGGATGGTAAGTAAATTTTTTAAAATTATAATCGTCTTTTATTTTTATTAACAGTTTTTGATATTTAAATTCTTCAATTTCTTTTATGTATAAAATCTTTATTAAAACCATTAATTAAAGCAGTATTAATATTTATTAATTTTTAGATGAGTCGTATTTATTACACATCTGCTTCACTTTCGTACCTATTTTGAGGACATGTTTTGCAAATCATCATTTGCATCTTCGGCTCTTATGCAACCGAAGATGCAAACGATGATTTGCGAAACATATCCTCAAAATAAGTACGAAAGTGAAGCAGATGTGTAATAAATACGACTCATCTAAAAATTAATAATTATTTCGCTTCACTGTGGTGTTCCAATACAGTTAAATCTCAGTGTTAATATGTTTATATTTATTAAATTCTTCTTTATTCAGGGGTATACTTATTAATCTATAAATCAAACTATTGAAAACAGCAAATTTATGTGAAAAAGGGTTAACATTTTTATTTATATGTAACTTCCTATAAATACCAAAGTTTAATTTATTATTATTTCTTATCCTCTTTAGATCTAGAAAAGGAAGAAAGCCATTAATTTCAGTCTCTAATGTGAATTTTATACCTTTATTTTGCAAATATAATAATTTTAAAGCATCATTTATGTGTTTATCAGGAACAATAGCAAAAATATTATCTACATATCTATACCAGGCTTTCATAATTAAAGGGAATGCTTTAGTGACTAGCATATCGAAAAAACTCATAAAAAGATCAGCAAGAAAAGGTGAAAGGGGATTACCCATTGCTAAGTGAGAAGTTTGTTGAAAAAATTCACCATTAAAAGTGAAAAAATTTTGATCTAAACAAAAATTAGTAAGTTTAACAAAATCAACTATTAGGTCCTCATGTAAATTTATTGAATTCAACCACCTTTTTAAATAAATTAAAAGCTTTTCTCTAGGAATACTAGGAAATAAGGTAGTTACATCAAAAGAAATAAGTTTATCAGTTTTAGATAATACAACATTGTCAATCCTTTTAACTAATTATTTTTAATACTTAAACTCTCAAATTTATCAAAATTACTAAATTTTTTATGTAACCATTTAGCTAAATTATAAGTTGGTGAATTGATACAACTTACAATAGGCCTCATTTTATTTCCAGGTTTATGAATTTAAGAAAGAGCATAAATTCTAGGTAAAATAGGATTACCAACTTTTACCAAATGTTTTTCTTTATCTGATATAATTTTTTCTTCATTAAGCATTTTATTAAAATTTGAAATACAAGATTTTAAAGGGTCTTTATTAATTATTATGAAATATTCATCTTTAAGTAAAAGTTCTACTCTATTAATATAATCAGATTTATCTAAAATTACAATCCTATTACCTTTATCCGCTTTAGTGAAAATTAAATCTTTTTGATTTAATGATTTAATAATATATTTATTATTATTTCTCTTAGGTTGGTATTTATCCAAATTTTGTAATATTTTGCTACATTTCAATTTAATCAATTATTTATTATTCTCACTTAAATCTCGACTAGCAATATCTGTATCTGCATATAATCAGCTATATTGTTTGAAAAATCTAGACACGTTTTGAAACCTTGATTTAAAAATGTAACTCTTTTTCATTAAGGTTACCATTTGATAAATTAAGGACATTATCATTATTATTTTTAATAGCAGGGTTTAATTTATGTTGTTTCAAACACAAATTATATAAATAGTTTTTTAATTTAGCAGTTTTATTTGTCATATTTAAACTAAGAATATGAAATAATTTGGATTCTAAATTAAGCCAAATTGAGTAACCTAAAGTCTTTGTTAACTTGAGATGTAAAGATGTTGTTCCCGATAAACAAATAAATGATGCTTTAAAATTATCAAATTTGCAAGATAAAGCTATAAAATTCATATAAGAGACTGAAATTAATGGATTTATTTCTTTTCTAGATCTAAAGATAAGAAATAAGAAATTAAACTCTGTTATTTATAGGAAGTCTACTCATATTGATAATTACATAAAAAATAAAAGTTTTAACCCTTTTTCACATAAATTTGCTGCTATCAATAGTTTGATTCATACATTAATAAATACACCCCATAAATATAGAGGAATTTAATAAACATAAACATATTATAAATAATGCTTTAATTAATGGTTTTAGTAAAAACTTTATACATAAAAAATTGAAAAATGTAAATATAAAAAAACTGTTAATGATATTCCTACCCTTAAAAATTAAAAGACGATTATAATTTTAAAAATCTACTTACCATCCTTGGGTTAATAAACATTTTCAAAGATTTTTTAAAGAGTTTGGTATAATTTTAGTTCATCAAAATAAATATAGTATTAAAAATTTACTGCATTTCTGTAAAAAAAATAAAATTCCTAATAATAAAAAAAACCTGGTATTTATCAATTTAATTGTTTCAATTGTGATAAGGTTTATTTTGGAAAGACAAAACGTAATTTGGAAACCAGAACAAAAGAACATTTTCGTAATATTAAGTACAAACAGACTGATAAATCGGCAGTAGCAGATCATTTTTGGTCATTTAACCAAACTGTAAATGCTGTGTAATACATTTATCTCAATTTCTAGTAATTTCAACAAGTGAGTATAATCTTTAAAATATATTTCTGAAATCAGTAAATAAATTTATATTTAATGAATTATTATTCTTATTATTACTATTATTATTTATGTTCATTCAGTATATAACAAATAAGAAAATACTGATACAGTTTATTACATCTTCTGTTTTATATTACTGAGATCTTCACCTTATGACCAATGGACAGGTAGAACCACGAGACGCTCCTCAAAGAAAGGGAAAACCGAAGATTGTTTTTTTTTTACCATGAAGACAGTTACATTAATTATTAATCTCTGTATATGCTTTGTAAAATTTGTAAATCTTGATGTATGTAACTAACTAATCATTTACAATATTGTAATATGTAAACTTTTCGGACGAAACTTAAAACATATATTTCATGTCTATAAGTGAATAAACCATTATTATTATTTATTATTATTTATTATCATTATTATAATTATAATGATTATTATTATAATTATAATGATTATTATTATTATTATTATTATTATTATTATTATTATTATTATTATTATTATTATTATTATTATTATTGTTATTATTATTATTACTATTATTATTACCATGAAATAAATCCTGAAGTTAAATTATTAAAACAATCACATAAATAGTCCGATAGATTTAATGGTTTGGGAAAAGATATTTATTTAAAAAAAAAAAAAAAAAAAAAAAAAAAAAAAAAAAAAAAAAAAAACCATTGTGTAATGAATTTTGAAATAACAGCAGTCGATTTTCTTTTTAAACTTGTTTCATTTTCAGATTTTGTTAGTACTAACAAAAACATAGTGACATCTAGCGATTGTAACATTGATGACAAGGTTATTTATGACTCTGGCAGATGATGTGAAAAAAGATTTCACAAAATCACGATCCTGATTAATTTATAAGAAAAGTTTCATCATTTCTGATAAGATAAGTGAAGTTTTAAGCTACAAATTATTATATTTGTATATAACTATTCCTAAGTTTGAATAAAACTTTAACTTACAACATGGGAGAAGATTTTTATTGTAAAATACATTCCAAATATTTTAAATTTTGACATGCTGTCAGTGAGTGGTCTAATGAGCCAATTACAAGAGCTCCACAGGACAACTGATTATGAAGGTCGATTTTGGTAGAGCCAGTCACCAATCAGCTGAGGATGGGACTGGAACAATCCCGAAAATGTTCTGTTTGTAATAGTGATGTAAGTAAAGTTTTAATATTTTATTTATTTATTTTTGCTAAGCCATGTACAATTGAGTTTTTTTCCCTTGTAATTTACATCCTCCAATGTTAAGTCATATCAGACGATGAATGGAATGGGTGAAATGATGCTCAAATGAGCCCAGGGTGCATAGTGAAGAGAGTTACCCGGCAATTGAGTGTGATCAGTGTTCAGCCCTGGCTCTGTACAAGTCATACTCATTTTTACAGTAGATCCTTATTTCTAATCAATTAATTATAACAAAGCAGGTTCATTATTAGTTCCATTTCCACTTTTTTTTTAACCTTGTCCAAGAATTGCCTGATCTTACTAACTTTAACAAACATTTCAGCTATAGATTACAGCAATAAATATTACACAAATATAAATATTTGTGTAATTTCAGCTATATTCCTGTCTAACTAAAACTATAAATTCTTTCCTCCAAATTTCTGTCTCTTTAAACTCAAAAAAAAAATATATGTTCTAAGTTCTCATTCCCCCCCCCCCCTCTCCACCCATATGGGACAATAATTTTGTGAAATACCCTTCCTTTTACCTTTCAGTTGCCATACTCCTGCTCTCAACCATTCAATATCTTCTCTCTCCTCTTTATTCCTCACTTCTATATACTTTTCCCTTCCCCAAGCTCCCTTCATTAGTTTATAAAAAACTAAAGCCCTCTTCTTAGCACTTCTATATCTTCGAATGTTTTTCTTGCAAATTTCCAGAAATTTTGTACATTACTTTCTCTTTTTCTGACATTTGCCCTAATCCACTTCTCTCTAGGTTATTTCTAAGACATTCTAACCATCCCTTGTTCTTTAAACTTTTCTCCTGATAAATTAAACATTGTTTTAACAAATCCCTTTCTTCCAGATTCAATATTCTATACCAGAGTTTCAATGCCCTTTCCATAATCTTCCCTTTACTGGCAACTCTACAAATCTCTATTTGAGGTAACTGCCTAACAGTTGCATTTGGTAATCCAAGCATTTCTTTACAGCGTCTCCTATGCACCTCATCTGTAACTTCCCATCCTCCTTCTAGTCCCCATACTTCTATCTTATATAGCATTTTTGCCTCTACAACCATACTATAAACTTTTTCTAACCACCTGATATTTATATCTGGTACTTTGTACTTGCAAATTCTGATGGCTGATAAAGCTCCTTTCCCTTTTTTGCTAAGGCAAATTTCATTTGTTTCTTCCAATTCCCTCTTCTGTCTATTTTAATTCCTAAATAAATGCAATCTCTAATTACCCTATACTCTTTTCTGTTTTCATTCATCCACTTAGTTTCACTCCTTTTTTAAACACTATGATCTGTCGAGATTCAACTGTATTGGAACACCACAGTGAAGCGAAAAATTATTAAATTTTAGATGAGTCGCATTTTTTACACATCTGCTTCACTTTCGTACCTATTTTGAGGACATGTTTCGCAAATCCTCGCCTGCATCCACGGCTCCTGCGCGACCGACGCTAGATCCAGCGGTGTGGGCAATTCCGGGGTTGCTGCTGCCATCTGTTGATCCAGTGATGAACCGAAATGTGGGATCCTCTTCCAGCGGGATTTCAAAGTTCATTAGTTGGTTCTTATGTTTTTCTATGTATATCCTCTCCCATATGACGAGTTCACTATGTTTTTGTACGTATTTTAGTAATTCTGTGCTATCCTCAATTTCATGACTTTCAGACCAGAAATGAGCTGCTATTGCGGACTTATCAATATTTTTGTATCTTAAGTGCCTGAAGTGTTCTTTCTTTCTAGTGCCTATGTTCCTTTTTGTCCTTCCTATGTAAATTTTTTCACAGTCTTTACACTTAATTTTGTAAATGCCTGACTTTTCCTCTGGTTTTATCTTATCAGTATTATTACTGTGAAGTAGGTTTTTAATGTTGTAATTGTTTTTTGGTGCCAACGTTATATTGTATTTCTTGAATATTTTTTGGAACTTTTTTGTGGCCCAGGGGTGGTAAGTAAATTTAGCAAATCTAGTTTCTTGTTTTATTGGTGTGAGAGCTGTGATCTGTTTTAATTTCTTTTGAAGTTTGAATAATTTTAGTTTTTTATCTACAAGGTTTTTTCCATATCCATTTTTAATTGCAATTTTTAAGATTGCAACCATCAACAGTCTGACACACAGATTAGTAAATCTACCTCTCAGCCAGCAAGAATATCAAAACGAATACCATCAAATCTTAAAAATTGCAATTAAAAATGGATATGGAAAAAACCTTGTAGATAAAAAACTAAAATTATTCAAACTTCAAAAGAAATTAAAACAGATCACAGCTCTCACACCAATAAAACAAGAAACTAGATTTGCTAAATTTACTTACCACCCCTGGGCCACAAAAAAGTTCCAAAAAATATTCAAGAAATACAATATAACGTTGGCACCAAAAAACAATTACAACATTAAAAACCTACTTCACAGTAATAATACTGATAAGATAAAACCAGAGGAAAAGTCAGGCATTTACAAAATTAAGTGTAAAGACTGTGAAAAAATTTACATAGGAAGGACAAAAAGGAACATAGGCACTAGAAAGAAAGAACACTTCAGGCACTTAAGATACAAAAATATTGATAAGTCCGCAATAGCAGCTCATTTCTGGTCTGAAAGTCATGAAATTGAGGATAGCACAGAATTACTAAAATACGTACAAAAACATAGTGAACTCGTCATATGGGAGAGGATATACATAGAAAAACATAAGAACCAACTAATGAACTTTGAAATCCCGCTGGAAGAGGATCCCACATTTCGGTTCATCACTGGATCAACAGATGGCAGCAGCAACCCCGGAATTGCCCACACCGCTGGATCTAGCGTCGGTCGCGCAGGAGCCGTGGATGCAGGCGAGGATTTGCGAAACATGTCCTCAAAATAGGTACGAAAGTGAAGCAGATGTGTAAAAAATGCGACTCATCTAAAATTTAATACTATGATCTGTGTCTTATCCTGGTTCACTTTTAAACTACATTCTTAACAGTAATTATATACTGCTTCCAAAGGTTGTTTTAATCCATTCACCGTAATTGCAACTACAACTAGGTAATCTGCAAAAAGTAATCCTGGGATCGGTATATTATTATTGGTATAAGGTTATTACATCTCCCAAATGTAAGTGAAGTTCCAATAAAGTGTGATTCAATATGTACGAGGGCTATCCAGAAAGTAGATTACGTTTTGGAATAAAAAGTAAACAAAGTATAGGAAACAAATTTTATTATAAAAAGATGAAAGCCACACTCAAATACTACTTTTCGGCATAGTCACCATTCAAATTAAGGCATTTATCGTAGCGATGTACGAGCTTGGAAATTCCTTCGTCGAAAAATTCGGCCGCCTGCGCCTTCAACCACTTCGTTACCTCTTCTTGCAGCTGTGCGTCGTCATCAAAACGCTGCATAGCCAGCCACTTCTTCATTGCTGGGAATAGGTGGAAGTCGCTCGGTGCCAGGTCGGGACTGTACGGCGGATGAGGAAACAACTCCCACTTAAAAGATTCAAGAACTTCACGAGTGACATGTGCCGTGTGGGGCCGGGCGTTGTCGTGAATCAACAAGATCTTAGAGCTCAACATTCCTCTGCGCTTATTTTGAATGGCTCTTCTGAGTTTCTGGAGAGTTTGGCAATACCTTTGAGAGTTTATTGTAGTGCCTCTTTCCAGGAAGTCCACCAAAATCACACCTTTTCTGTCCCAAAAAACAGTCGCCATCATCTTCCTTGCCGACATTGTTTGCATGCATTTCTTGGGTTTTTGGGGAGAACTTGTGTGCCCCCACTGCATTGATTGCAATTTCGTTTCACAGTTCACGTGTTTCACCCATGTTTCGTCACCAGTAACGATGCGATCGAGTAAAGAGTCACCATCCTTATGGTAAACGTCCAAAAAGTTCAACGCTGCAGCCATTCGCTGATTTTTGTGGTCCTCTGTCAAGATTTTTGGAATCCATCTTGCACAAAACTTGTGGTAACCAAGCTTTTCGCAGATGATTTCGTGCAACAAACTTCGCGAAATTTGTGGAAAACTCAAAGAAAGTTCCGTTATTGTGAACCTTCGATTTTCACGGACTTTAGCATCGACAAGTTCGGCAGTCACTATGCTGGGTCTCCCACTTCGATCTTCGTCGTGAACATTGGTTCGGCCATTTTTAAATCTGATGACCCACTGACGCACTCCACCTTCAGTGATAATGTTGTCCCCATACACTTCACAAAGCTGCCGATAGATTTCTATCGGTTTACAGTTTTTTGCAGTCAGAAACCTTATTACTGCACGCACCTCGCAGCTCGCGTGATTTTCAATTAACGCAGACATTTCAAACCGTCACAGTATCTGAACGGAGCACAGCACGAACCTCTCACTAGCACGGCTAGATGCCGACTGAGCTGCGCAACGCTCTGACCCCAAGATGGCCGCGCTAGCCCCGCCCCTAGCGGAAACAGACGAAAACGTAATCTACTTTCTGGATAGCCCTCGTATTTTAATATTTAAAATCAAATAAATATTTACATGAAGCTGTAACAAAATAATGTACTTGTCTTGCTTAGTCTAAAATCTTTCAGAACAGAGGTCTCCAAATCCTCCAGCTTTAGGGCCATACTGATTACTTCAGTAACTTCCATGGGCCAAAACCGTTTTAATTTTCCTGCCATTATCCATAATTTATAGAATTGCAGAGTATGGCCCTGAACAAGCATTAACTTGCTTAATTCGCTAGTTCAGTTACTTTGTGTATTATTACAACTGACACTTGACGACATCTGGTAGTCAAAGGCAGAAATAGGTACTGTAGAACTCTCTATCGCTAAAAGATGGCACTAGTAGTACTTTTGGAAGTGCAATAACAAGAAAGCACTCATGAATAAGCGTGTTGGTTCTTGAGAACAAACCTAAGGATCTATTGAAAGTGTCACCAAGAGAAAATACCCCAAGTTATAAATTTGGAATCTACATAATCAACTGAAAAGATTGCAATAAAATGTATACAGGAAAAACAAAAATGAATCTCCAAATCCACACTATTGAACATTTTTGCCATATAATATAAGCAAGTAGATAAGTCTGTAGCTGCTGCACAGTTCTGGAACTTAAACCATGAAAAAGAATAATATTATAATATTATTATTGCAATTATTCTAGTAAGACCTGCCAGCTGTCTATTGAATTAGCTGTTTGGAAGATAATCTACATCACCAAACATAAACACCAAATTATGATTACTAAAATTAGGCAAGTGAGTCAACCTTGTATATACTTTTCTCCACTTACAAGTTTTTTTATGAAGACTAGTTTCTGGGGACTTCTCCCCTATCGTCAGTTCTGTGGTTGACGATTATGACTTTTGAAAACTTGCCAATGGATAGATTCAAAAAATTCATCATGCCTTCTTTGGACTACAGCCCTACATATACCATCATCCTCGACACCTATCTCCAGATCCAGCCTAAGTATTGTTACTAACACCACTTGATCTTCAACTTAGGATGAAAGCAATAGCTCTGAAAACATGTCCAAGTTTCAAAAATTTAAGTGAAGCTGTGTGACAAAAATCAACTCAAATAATTTATTATAAGCTTCACTGTAACCAACTTCTTCCAAGTTGATATTTACAAGACTTCCTAATTATTTGATACCTTCAAGATCTGATTCAAATTATGGCAAAAAGAGTAAACAGAAGCAATTCAAGGATTCCAAATACTGCAGACTGGATAAGAATGATCAATTAACTTTTACTCTAAAGTATGTGAATGGAGAGGGTAGCCCTGAAGAAACCTTTCTATTTTTAAAATCCCCAAACACACTAGAAAAGTACTAAGTGATGCTGTGGTTACCTTCTTCTTGTCCCATGGTCTAGATATAAGAAACTATCGGTAGCAAACATTAACATTATTTACCAATATACATCAAGCATATATTCCACCTGCATGCAAGAATCAAAAAGGCAAATTCACTAGCAGTCTCTATATCAGCGTTCAGCTCGTTCCTTAAATTAATGGGATCAAATGTTGCAACTTCCTGTACATTTATTACATCCTTTTCTGATTTGCTGCAAAACACTACTATTTTTGTCAGCATCAAACCAATATTTTGGACAAATTGTCATTATTATTAAAAATTCTCATTTTTATCAAAGGTTACAGAAGCTGGTGTTGATGAAATCCAACTGATTTGTTGACAAGCTGCAACAGATATATACAGACATGTATGATGGGTTTGGAACAAATTTATTAATTTGACATACTTTCTGTTAGAAGACTGAAATAATAACCTGCCAATATCTTTACTGTTTTAAATAAACTAACGACTGATAAATACACTCACGCTATTCAGAAATTAATATAGCTTTGAAAATGTATTTAAATACTCCAAATTGCTCAGCTGAAATATCCATTGCACTAGTGAGGCTTAAAAATTATTTATCTTCATTTTAAATGAATTCAACAACATTTGATTCTTGACTATAAAATTAGAAGATGAAAATGTATCTAAGTCTGTTGATGAAAAATCATGGCATAAACTACTGTTTTGAGACTATAAGGCCTTCATCGAAACACAGCACTTTAGCATAGTGATTTGAGATTCAAATGAATAGGTGGATTAAAATAAAACAATTTTAAGTGTTTTGAATGACATTGCAATTAATGTAATATGTGAAAATGCTATCAGTGATAATAATCATATGTATCTGGTCCTGTTTTATGTTTACATGAGTAGATGACTGTCAGATGTTTCATGGATGTATTATTATTATTTTGACATACCAGGCATACTATTTTTAATACATTTCAGGTTATACATAATACAGTTATAATATTGGCTTATGGAGTTTAAGATGGCCGCGAATCTTGTAGATGTTAATGCAATGTACTGGTCTACAGAAATTGAAATAAATAAGATACCTGAAGCTCTTATGAAAGACAAATGCAGTGATAAACAATGGTCTGAAAATGTTTTGAAATCGGCGGCTATTGTAAAAGACAATATTTCCTACAGAGATACACTATCTGAATTAACCTCAGTACCCAACAAGGATAAACATTAATGTGCTTCGGTTTCGTCTTCACTTAAGTATGCCAATATCGCTATCGCAAGTCAATGGATGCAACAGCAACCTTCTATGTGTTCTACGCACATAGTTCTAATATCTCCAAAGGAGCCAGAGAAAATTAAGGAATCTCAACAAACACTTAAATTGGTATGTAACCTCAATTCAAAACATATGCGTTGTGAGGTTAACAGAATAAAGAAAATGAGAAATAAAGGAGTCATAATGGAATTGCGGACTGAAGATGAATGTAAGCAATTATTAAATAATATCGCAACCTCATCTAAAGATGTATGTGCAAAGATACCTAAAAAGAGAGAACCATAAATTATTATACATGGTATTGAGAGTACGATCACAAAAGAAGAGCTGTACTCGTGCATTACAGAACAAACCCATTGATAGAGCAGTGCCTTCTGGATCCTACACAACAATTTAATGTACAGTTTTTGAAGAAAACCTGAGACCAGAAATCACAGTATGCAATCATCAGAACAACACCCAAGATATATCATCTATTGATGAAGATGGAAAAACTTTATATAGGATATTCTAGATGCACAGTGAAAGAATATAACTCCATCATACGTTGTTTCAATTGCCACGGTTTTGGTCTCTTTAGCACTGACTGTAAATCTCCAAACTGGTGCCTACAATGCTCATGTGAGCATGACTTTAAAGACTGCACAAAATTAGAAACCAAATGTATTACTTTTGTACAATATAACAGAATTATGAGCAGAGGCTTTACACAATGTGATAGTGCCCATCTTGCAACATCAACAGTGTCCTGCATATAAAAAAATTGTTCATATAATAAGATCAACAAAAAAACTGTGGATAAATTAACAATTTATCAATAAAATTTGCAAAAATCTATATCTATATTTGAATTATTAGAAAATGCGAGCTTACATAAAATAGTTATGTTTAAAGCCACTTTCCCGCAACTCTTAGTATTCAGGAGCCTAATACTAGGTAAAATAAAGTACTAGGATTGGGATTGAAGCTACATTCATACCACACGGTTACAAATTATCGACCTAGAGCAGCTTTAATCACAAATACATCAAATACTCTATTTATGCCATAACTGTGTTTGCCAGATTTTGTAGTGATGTGTATACCTTTCGACAGAATGTCTGTCTATGTAATAAATATTTATGCCGAACCTCTTTGTAACTTTGAAGATATCTTAAGTACATTAGAGAATAGAATTATGTAGAATAAAAAGAAGTATTTCAGAAAGTGGAGTGCCATTGTTACTAAAATTAGGCAAGTGAGTCAACCTTGTATATACTTTTCTCCACTTACTTACTTGTAAGTGGAGAAAAGTATATACAAGGTTGACTCACTTGCCTAATTTTAGTACATTAGAGAATATTATTAACTCAATGGGTCATAACCCATAAATAATTACTGGTGATTTCAATGCACACCATCCAGCATGGGGAGGTGAGATCTGTGACCTTAAGCCTTTTCAACGATGTCAAGAAACCAACATATAATCATAGAAATGGAACTACTCCTAGCTATATTGACATCGTTATATGTAATGCATCAATATTGCCATATGTTACTGATTGGCAAGTAAGTGATTTGGATACATTTTCTGATCACGAACTAATCATAATCATACTTTCTATCCTCCCACATAATAAGATACCCTCAAATGAGATATATATCACGAGGAAATTTAAAACTAAAAATGTAAGGTGGAAACACTTTAGAGTTATCAGCTCATAGAAAACTAAAACTTATCACTGTTATGCATGATTCTGGGGTTTCTTCCAAAATAGGTCTACTTTACTAAATTTGATGTGCTGATTCCAAAACTGTAATCAGTTTCTTTCTACTATGTACCATTTTTACACAATAAGTAGTTATACCTAAAATGTTTTAATGTAGTTCTGTGCATAAATATAGTGTACGGAACAGAAAAGAAACCAGTAAAGGAAGAAACAATACTGACTTCAATGTGTAAGGACTATGATACAATGAAGCACAAAATGAATATAATTTTGAGTCAAACTAATACTCATTATTGCACATACACTTATTGCTAGTATTTACCTAGAACACATTTCGTTAGGATCTTCCTAACATCATCAGCTGTTGTCGACTAATAGATGTTGGTTTGGTGAATTCCTTGGAGGTGATAGGTGCGCCTCTGTCGTTATCTTGGTGAACTTGAAGTTTGGGTTTTCTTCAAAGGTAGTGTCAAAATTAAACAATTTTCTTTCATATTTCTTTATGAAGGTTTTTCCCACGTGGTTAATGCAGCTGGACCTTGGACACTATTTAATAAGTGGATTTCTCATTCTATATCATGATTCTCCTTCCAAAAATGGTACGCTACCACCGATTTATCTATTTCTTTGTTCCTGATGTTCCTAAAATACTCTTTAAGCCTAATGTTCAAGTACCTTTTTGTTTTTACAATGTAAAAAGTTGTCACAGCCTTTGCAGTTTATCCGGTACACGCCTGATTTTTTCTCTGTGGGTATTTCCTTTGTATTATGTGATTTCAAAAGGTGTTGTACACTAAATTTGTTATGTGGGGCCAAAGTGGAACTTCTCCTCGAACCTTCAGAGCAGCAACATGAGTGGTCTCAAGAGAGGTACGAAGAAACCAGCAGTCATCACCGCCGCACAGCCAGCCGAGGAGGAACGTCCTGCAACACTGCAACCAGAACCCGCCCCTGCTACCCAACTGGGAGCAGGCCAGTCGCCGGCACTAGCCAGCCAACGCCGCCTCAACCACTGCACCATCGCACGAGCATAGTGGTAACGGGAGTGCCTTGGGACCTGCAAGCACGATATGTGCTTGCTGCAGTGCAGCAGCAGTGGCCATCAGCAATGAGGGCCACACGCATCACCTCAGCCCGAGGTCCGACACCACTTGTCCGGGTGGAGCTAGCCAGCCACACGGAACTGGAAGCTGCTTTATCTAACGGCCTGCCCTTGTTAGGGCGGGTGCTGCGCACTGAAGTCAGCCAACAGGACCATCAAGCTCCATGTTGCCGCTGCTGCGCCTACGGGCATGCAGCCGAGTCCTGTGCAGGTGCCACTACTGCGGTGCTTCCAGCCTCACCTCGGTCTGCACAGAACACGACCTCTGCCAATGCCGCCGCTACTGTGCCTCCTGTGGCGGGCTCAGCCACTTCACCGGGCAGGCGCTATGCCCCCTGCATCCCTGCAGGAAGACAACGCCTGTCCCTCCTGTGCCGCCAACCACTCAGCAGCAGCTGAGCGCTCAGCCTCACCAAATTCATCAACAGCCAGCAACACCAAACTACACCACTAGCCAGGAGCAGCTGAGGGAGCAAGTCCTGGGCCTAGGGTAGGCCGTTCAGGGTCTTCATTCTGAGCTCCTGGTCATAGCGGCCAAGCTGACCGCCCTGGAGGACCTCCTAAGAGAGCTCCAGACTACACAGACAACAGACATCACAACAGAGCACCAATCCATACACTGGAAGCTGGACGAGCTCACTACGAGCATCAGGGGGCTTCTCAGGAACTTTGTGAGCTCAACCTCCTTCCACGTGAACAACCATCAGAGAACCAGCACACCACACAACAACAGCGCAAGACCGTCAGCCAGTTGTACGCTGGAAAGAAAGACATCAATAATCCGGTACCTGCCCTTACCTATTACCACCTTCTAACCCCTACGCTGCAGTCAGGTTTCATGTCTGTAGCCTAGTAATACCTTCCATGCGCTCGCACTCATTGGGTGCCAGCATCCCATCTTTCACATACTAACGCGGGTGCTATGCGAGGCCGCACTAAGCCACGATATTCACCAATCATTATCCTTTCATTATCCAGTGGAGGATTTTTAGTGGGTATTGCCAAGGACAGGAGAGCCCCACAGTCCCCATTGTGCTCTCCAACACAGTGGGGCTCCGTAAATGGATTTTTCCTCCACTCGAAGAAAAAAAAAGCCAAAGTAATATTGTGCTCTTTGAAGACTTTTTGGAAAAGGTGTGTAGCTCTGGGATGATATGTAAATTTTCTGTATGAAGTTTCATTGCTGATTGGGGAAAGAGTAGTTAGTTGTTTGCATCTTTGTTGACTTTTGAATTTATCAATTTTCTTTTTGACCAATTCAGCACTGATCCATTGTATTCTGCAATGTGAATTATATTATTGTACTCTTTGATATATTCCATCTTGTTTAAAGGTACATTAACCAGCCTGTAAGTTAAACTGTGTATAACAGCATGTTTGTGTTGTCTTGGGTTATATCCATCTGATTTTATGAAATCTTCTGTGTGTGTTTCCTTCCTATGAATGCCAAATTCAAGTTTTGAATGTTTTCTGGTAAGTTTCAAATCTAAGAAAGGGATTTCATTGTTTGTCTTTTTTTCTATTGAAAATGTTATTGCAGGATTTTGTAAATTAAGTAGTTTTAATGCATCAGCCATTTGTTTCTCATTTACTATTGCCCAAATGTCATCCACAAAATTATATTAATACTGATTTCATTGTTGAAATTAAAGTGCTTCACAACAATATAACAATGTAACAGACAACAATACATGCCTTATTTTAAATCCAATCCCTGCAAATTTTGCTCAGTCTATAACTACTTCTCAAATAGTGAGGATCTGTTTTTGTGATAGGTAGTTGTATGTCATACATATTTTCAGAATGTGAAGCAATTGTCTTCCAGAGTGCAAAAATAACCCTGATATAGAAACGTAGAGTAAGACTGAAAAATTCAATGCCACAGCTGGGATTTGAACCAAGGATCTTCTGGTTTCCGTCCAGCCACTCTACCATTGAGCTACTATGCCCAACGCGCCGATATGACAAATTCTCCGACTCGTATTTTCCCGGTAAACCATTTAGGAGTTCTCATAAACACATGAGACAACTACCTTAATGGCGACTTACAACATGTAAGTACTTTAAGGCCCGGGCTTTAAAGTTAACCACTATTAGGTCAATTAATGGAAATTAATTGTTCTTTCACACTGGCTGTGTGTAGGCTAAATTGTAGAAACATAGAGTCAGACTGAAAAATTCAATGCCATGGCCGGGATTTGAACCATGGATCTTCTGGTTCCGCGATCCTTATTTTTCCAGATGAATATGTTCTCCCATGTTGTCAATCTATTTTGGTTTATCACTCCTTTTAATAATTTTGGATTTGGATCAATGTCATGGTTTTCATTCCAAAAATGAAATGCTACTGCTGACTTGTCTTCTTGTCAGATTCTCTTCTGTCAGATTGAAACAAGAAGACAAGTCAGCAGTAGCATTTCATTTTTGGAATGAAAACCATGACATTGATCCAAATCCAAAATTATTAAAAGGAGTGATAAACCAAAATAGATTGACAACATGGGAGAACATATTCATCTGGAAAAATAAGGATCGCGTAATGAACTTTGAAATCCCGCCAGCAGATAATTTGACAAAAAAGTTCATAGTTCCACCACCAGAGAGAGCAGATAACAACAGATGCCAGTTGGGAAGAGATTGAAAATGGAGGCCAGGGCCTTTGAAACTAGTCTCTCATAAATATATGAAAAAGTAAGTGACGAGTGTCAATAAACCAACCACAAATAATTTTTATATTAGATATAATCTTGTTCAACATCTTTCATATTGTAATACAGATCTTCAAACACTGTTGTTTAATGTATTCCTTAAAAAAATGCTGCACTTCAGCCTTTGAGCACTTTATTGGCCAAATTTTTAAAACGTTATAATTTCTTGGAGTTTGGGTAGATAGTAATCTAGATTGGGGAACTCATATTGATGCTTTATCCAAAAAACTATGTCAAACTTGTTTTGCACTATATACTTTAAGATCATCAGTCAATCTTGATGTGCTTAAAATAGCCTATTTTGCCTACTTTCACTCGCAGTTATCCTATGGCATAATATTCTGGGGAAAGACGAGCTATACGAAAAGAATGTTTATAATACAAAAGAGGGCCATACGTTTAATGATGAATCTTTCCAGTACCACAAGTTGTAGACCTTATTTCAGATCATTGAATATTCTGTCAGTTCCATCTATATATCTCTATGAGGTGCTGGTGATCGCTCATAAACAGTTAAATATTTTTGTCACAAACGCTGAAATACATAGTCACAACACTAGAGGTAAATCACATCTTCATGTTACAGGGCATAAGAGAACCCTATATGAAAAAAGTATACACTATAACTGTATTAAATTGTACAACAAACTTCCTCAATATTTCAAAGAATTACCAAATTTAACAATATTTAAAAGGAAATTAAAGAAGTATCTAATACAAAGATGTTTTTATTCAGTAAATGAATACCTTGATGAACAGTGAATCAATTTTTGTTAGACATATGTATTATATATATTGCAATTGTAAATACTATCACCTTATTTGTTTATCCGATCATGTGTTTACTGTTAATCTGTAATGTAAAATTGTATTGACGAAGCCGATATTTCTGTAATTGGAAATCTTATGGTGAATAAGTTTGATTTGATTTGATTTGATTATTATCATGTTCTGTTATTTTGATATTTGTATTTATGTGTTTTTGTAACTAGAACCCTAACATACGTTACTAGTAAAATAGGGCTACTTCTTTTGGATAATAAATAAATAAAAAATAAATATTAGCTTATAAAGTTGTGGGGAGCACAACATTTCTGAGGATTAAGGACAGTGTATAATTAAATCTGGCTCTGTAAACATATATTGTAACTGTTTATGTACTTTAATTGTAACAATAGCGTTAACAAAATGAGATCCATTTATTATTTTTAAGGCCTAAGTGAGGACCTAGTTTGGCTCTGGGCCCTACTGAGCTATATTGAGTTTAGTGGGAATAAGAACAGATGAATAAAGCTCACCTACATACATACCTTGAATTTTTTAGGAAGGAAGGAAGGAAGGAAGGAAGGAAGGGAGGGAGGGAGGGAGGGAGGGAGGGAGGGAGGGAGGGAGGGAAAGGGGAGGGTAGGTAAGGGAGGGGAAGGGAGAAAAGAAACCCACCTTCAAGGTTGAAAATGGAATCAACAGCACCTAAAACTAGTTTCTCAAAACATAATGTGACAGTGTTTGAAATACTGAATACAAATAGTTTTTTCAATTAATTTGGACATCACTGTTACCAAATTCCTCCATACATGCATAATCATTTGTTGACTTTCAAATTTACTGCAGGCTAACACAAATGTTGTAACAAGTTTAACTGCAGATGCTAGTAATATTTCACTAAAGAGGTTATATCTAAGTTAAAATTAATCTGTATGTTTCCTAGATATGAATGTCTAGGAATGGCTGAGTGATGATCTAGTAAAGCAACAGTATGTTACAGATGGTTTGTCAGCTAACATAAATTGTGTTCAAAACATATATCTATATATTGTAGATAAAACTTAGGATCACCTTTCTTCCTTCTATTCACATCTGTTGCCAAACAAACATTAATAGTGCTAGTATACAATCCGCAGAAGGGAGGGAAAAAAACCAATATGCAAATACAAAATTCTGAAATGGAACATACAAGTTACATATTCTAGCAAAACTTACATTGTATGTTTTGAAGAATCCCAAGTATCGAAGTACTCCAAACCAGACTAATAAGTTCCCAGTTCCAAGGAGCACACTACACATGTTCCACTGATCACCAATAAATTGCTGCAATAAGAAATTAACAAGTTTTAAACCTAGTAGAATTAATGTTTAACCATAATTTAAATGTACAGTTGTGAGGAGGTATTAGAAGAGTTGCAGTATGTAACTATATTTAGGTGGA
This sequence comes from Mantis religiosa, assembly GCA_030765055.1. NCBI lineage: Eukaryota > Metazoa > Arthropoda > Insecta > Mantodea > Mantidae > Mantis > Mantis religiosa. The sequence goes on from CM060948.1 coordinate 78,357,376, forward strand.
AGGAGAAATTAAGTGAAATATTTTTGCAAAGGTTAACTGAAGTGAACAGACAATTGATAAAATATGGAATAGGGAAGTTTTTGAGGGGCAGTGAACAGTGCTACTAATGTGAAATGAGCTGATGCAAGAATGAAAATGAAGCAAGAGTAATAACATAAGAGCATTAAATTGGTTTGATGAAGGAAGTACTCAACTCAAGAGAGAAGTATTTAGGGATTTAGCCAAATGGAGAAGATCAAGAAATGATAGTGATAGGAAATATTTTTTATTTAAAAATAGGGATATAATTGTTTATTAGAAAAGAAAAAGGAAGAATGGCAACAAAAGATGATATAGATGCAATGATGAAAGATATATAGATATATAGATGCAATGTGGACAAGGAGAAGTAGTGATAAGATATATTATAAGGAGGGAGAAAAACTTCTTGAGTTCTGTGAAAATAATAATTTACTTATACGTAATGGCACTTTAGGAATATATGAAGAAGCTTACTATATGTTTGTGAATGCAAATGGCCAGAGTGTTATAGATCTAATAATTTGTAGTAATGAACTAGAGGGAAAGATTAAAAATTTTAGAGTAGGAAATGAACCTGTAAGCAGCTGCCATTTTCCAATTTATGTAGATTTAATGGAGGAAACATCAGAAATCTTAAGTCAGTCAAGGGAAGGAGTAGTAAATCGATTCAAGTCTTATAAATGGAAAGAGTCAGAGGCCGTAGAATTTTGGAGAGAAATAAACTCAAAAACAAGCAACATTATAGAATCTGGGATAGAGTTATCATTAAAAGAAGGGAGAATAGAGAACGCCTTGGAACTGTTAGAGATGATCGTAAAAAGAGCAGGAGTTAAAATGGAGATGAAACAAAAGACAAACCTAAATATTAATAGCTGGTACGACAACGAATGTAGGAATGCGAAAAGAGAAGTAGGGAAATCGAAAAATTGTGAGTTACAGAAAAAGATGAAGATAAACAACCTTTTATATTATGTAGGTGGGGGTACAAAAAACTAAGAGAGGAAAAGAAAAGAGTGGTTAGAAGCTAAGAGTATGAAAGTAAAAGAGGCAGTGTTAGAAAAAGATTCAAAGAGAGTATGGGAAACAATTAAGGAGATCAATATGAAAAGAAATATTGATGGAAAGATAGCACCCGCAGAGTGGGTTGAATACTTTACAAAGTTGATCGGCAAGCAACCTAAAGTTAGCTTTAAAAATGGATTTGGGATGGGGAGGTGGCACAAGTAATAGATTAGATGGAAAAATCACAGTAGATGAAGTGAATTTACAAGTAAAAAGGTTAAAAAAGAACAAGGCTGGTAGCTTTGATGGACTACCAGGAGAGTTCTGGAAGGAATATGGTAAAACAAATGAAGATGTAAGAGTTATGATGAAATCTTTATAAAAAAATAAGGCAAGTGAATAGATTTCCAGAAAATTGGAAAGTGAGTATTATTGCATCAATTTACAAAGGCAAAGGAGAAGTTAGTAAACCGCAAAATTATAGGGGGATCAGTTTACTAGCAATATTAGGGAAAATTTACACAGGAATAATGTCAGAACAAGGTCGTATACGGGCTAGGATAGAGGTAAACGGCCAGGGAGCCAACACCACTATCAGCCCGTAATATAAGCAGCTGACAAATTTGTACCTAGATTAGAATTGTAAAACTTGTAATTGAGATTGTAAGATATGGAAGTACAAATATATATATATATATATATATATATATATATAAAATATTATTATATTTCAATATGAATGATGTCAATATAGACCTGTTTTATTCGATGCAATCTAAAAATAAGTGTGTGCCAACGTTTTTATTTTAGGTGGTTTATATGACAAATTGCAATTGCATTTGCTTTTTCATTTTTGCACATATATACAATTTATACAAGTAAACAGAGCTATTTTGGGATCCTAAATATAAATATCATGTGATGCAGATATAGCAAGAAAATCATCACTATTGCCAACATCAACATGGTTGGAAAAAAAGAAAAAAAACATGGTATATAATTACTTAAATATTATTGTAGGATGTTAGATAGAATTTAGTAGACATTATGAAAGGCAATATTGCTAAAGAACAGAAACATTAACATCCAACATATATCATCATCTAACATCACAAAGGTGAAAATCTCAGTCGGTTCATACATATATGTAGCAAAGTAGAAAATTCATAAGTATTTTTCTAAATAGATGGTATGTTAGATTGACAACGTCATCTCTTGCAGAGGAGTATGTTACTTTGTGACAAGGTGATGCAATTATATGGCATCTCACGCTTAGAAGACAGTACAGGTCTTATGGGGCACCTTGTTGCCACATGTACTATACGTACAATTGCAACTTTGGTCTCGGCAGTGACTGGTCTCTCGGTTTAATATTGTACTGTAAATGATACATCATTAATACAGAACTATCTACACTGCTATTAAATTCTATTTTAAGATTCAATTTTTGCATGCAGATTTTATTTTGTACTCCTCCTTTTACTTGTTACTTTAGTAGTTCAAAACACGATTTTGCAGACAAAAATATGTATTACAACAAACAAAATGGAGGCATGCAATGATGAACGCTTTAAATATGTCTGTTACCTTCAAGCTTCTTCACTGTCTTTAGATAAGGGTGCAATTCCTACCATTTCATCATCTAATAGCCTCGATGAACCAGGTTGTGGCAACTCTGAAGGTGCAGTTTCTGTTGAGGACGATGACAATGATGTCGTTGTATCTTGTCGATTTTCCACATATCACGTTCAATCCTTTTACTTTTATCCACATAATTTGTCGAGTAGCATGCGTGTATGCCTCTGCGATCAGTCCCCTCATTTCTGCTTGTTTGAATGATATGTTGTTCATTTTTATGTAGTTCTTCACTTGTGACCATACCATTTTGACTGGATTTAATTCATAATGGTATGGAGGCAATTGAAGAACTTGCCATCCTGCTGTCTTTTCCATTTCATTTACAATGCATTTATCATACATATCTACATATATTGAGCCACAAGAAATAGAAGCTCCTGTTTAAGCATGTCAGGCTCGTATGGGATTCCTTTCCGAGTAAGTCAAGCAATGATCTTATTTTTATTCCATGACTTAACAGGTAAAAGCTTGCTTTTTCTACTGTGATATTTTGATTTATTGATTACAATAATAGCTTTCCTCAGGGCTGTTGGGGAGTAGTTGTTCAGCAAACCACTTCTCATATACTTCCTGTCATTTCATCATGTGTCAGCTGTAGTTCTTTTGCACAAAAATATTAGTTCAGCATTTTTTATAAACCCTTGCTAATTACCAGCATGAACCAAAGCAAATCTTGCTCCGTGACCCCAAGGTGGCCTAGATTCAGTGTGGGTGGAATGTTTTCAAGCAGAAAAGAATGACCAATACACCGCACTCCGCTTTGCACTATTCCTTCATATTGCGTCAACCTAGCATACTTTTGTTTCCCTGCCCTTTTTTATGGAATTCATAGGGGACCTTTCATTCGTTCCTTTTTTATTATATATACTAATGTTTCTGAACACCCGGTAACCTTAGCTGTTTCTTTCACTGCCTTACTGATATTCATTTTACTTGGAAAGTAACAAGATATTCAATACTAACATACGGTCCTTACTTCTTAGTTTACCAATATTTTTTCTCTTCATAGCTTCTCCTTCCATAATTATAACTATTTAAAAAAACTGTTAAATAGCTTCACGTAACACTTCACAATCTTTCACACACTATAAACATAGTCATAGGAGCTCTTCTTGCAAACGTGTTCACTTTTACTGCATCACATTGCCTTCTCTCTGCTAAGACGAGTGGCACATGCTTTGGCTCAAGCCTGTTACCACTTCTTTGAACATTTGACACGTACGACGAATGCAAGAAGTTAAAGAGAGGATTGCAGTTTCTTTTAAAAATTGCTTTCAACTATCCTTTACATTTCTTTCACTTTGTCCCCCGATGTAAACCCAATAACGAAAAAGTTTCTCGCTGCCTACATTTTCCAATGTGTATATATAAAATTTTTCGAAATTGCTTAATATAAAAATTATAACACCCGTCTGATTTAAGATGGAGAAGTCAAACTTGGCAGATAGGAGCACTGCAGTCTTCTCTACCTGAGAAAAACTTTTCATAGTATTATAGCGGTAAAGCTTTATAGTTACCGCATGATGAACATACAAATAGCAAATATTGGACTTTTACCGAAAAACAAGCATTTTCGAAAAATTTGGACCCATAGAAACACAAAACAACTCTAAAAATGAAAATCAGTGTGTTCAAAGCTCCAAATTATTAGAAATAATTATTTATACCATGTTATTAGCAAGTTGGCAACAATGCGAGGGTAGAAAAGGATGAAGCTAATGAGAATTCGTGTGTGTTAGATAGAGAGAGACATATCTCATTTACTTCCACACTGTCTTTTAAGGTTCAGACAAGCTTTAGTTCCTGGTAATCAATATTGATCCACATGCAGTGGATGATGTTACGCATAGCTTTATTAACTGTTGAAAAGATAATTCAATCTGTATTCTTTACTTCTGTAACCACTGATGGATAACCAGTTACTGTCTGTCTCCATTACTTTAGTAACCATTAGATTACGGTAATATTACAATGTAACCATTAAGTTGTTTTCTGCCCATGATTAGCACTTTCCACACTGAGCCTGTATTTTTGTGTTTTATCTATGGTTTAGGCATTTTTGACAATTTGTTTTTGAATTATATTTTAAATTTTGTTTATAAATGTTTTTGAAAACCCTGTACTTTTAAATAAAGAATTTTATTGGAAATTGTGTACAGGAAACACAAAATAGCTGATGTTATGATGTGGGGCATCCTACCGCTATGAGCTACAAAATTATGGTAAATGAGAAGAACAATGAAGGGGAAAAAAATCAGCTAGACAACATAAAAAAGAAGCAGAAACCTCAGAGTGATAATACAAATGAAGACATAAAAATTATTTGTGGTTGGTTTATTGACACTCGTCACTTACTTTTTCATATATTTATGAGAGACTAGTTTCAAAGGCCCTGGCCTCCATTTTCAATCTCTTCCCAACTGGCATCTGTTGTTATCTGCTCTCTCTGGTGGTGGAACTATGAACTTTTTTGTCAAATTATCTACTGGCGGGATTTCTAAGTTCATTACGTGATCCAGTCTCTCATAAATATATGAAAAAGTAAGTGACGAGTGTCAATAAACCAACCACAAATAATTTTTATATTAATTTTGACGTCACTGTTACTAAATTCCTCCAAACACACAACAAATGAAGACGTTAAAAAGAAACGGCAATCATTGAGACATTTT
>CM060948.1:78367708-78402708 GCA_030765055.1 Mantis religiosa
CAAGTATCTTCCGGGCTTAGAAGCCATGGTCTAAACATCTAAACATCTTAACTCCAGCAGACTACGGCTTCTAAGCCAGGAAGAAACTTGTGTTAATTAAGTAATGTCATTGTTTAAAAAAGAGTATAAATTTATTTATAACTATTGCCCAATTACATTAGTATTTTTTCCCCCTATTGCATTAATTTATATAAAAAAAAATCAAGAAATACATCATATCCTTTTTGAAGAAACATAAAATATTGAACCACTTATAATTTTGTTTTAAAAAAGGAAATGCAATTAGTTAAACATGGAGTGAAGTTAAACATGGTTCTCTTTTATTCATAATATATATAAATGATATTCCTCATCTCAAAATAGAAAAATAATAATGCTTGCTGACTAAACTTGATAATAAATGTATCTGGCATCTTAGTCTAGAGTCCTACACAAAAGAAAATAATAAGCAAATGATAAAGTATTTACAAATGAATAATCTATGTATCAATACACAAAAAACAGTTTATATGAGTATATAGAACAGCTCAATATAAAAATAATGTAACATTAGATATAGAAATTGCAAATAAAAAAGGTACAGAATACAAACTTTTTAGGATTTGTATTACATAACAATTTAAATTGGGAAAAGCATATCTATAACACTTGTAAAAAAATTTCTTCAAGCCTGTTTATGCTGTAACAAATGGCAAAAATTGTAAATAAAAACATTAAAACAAATCTATTATGTACTTGTACACCCACATTTATTATATGGCATTGGTAAGGGGTACAAGCGATATGGTACCAGACCAAAAGACTATTCACACTGCAAAAAATGATCCATCAGGATTATTTGCAGTTAAACAGACAGGAACCATGCAGAGAATATTTATAAAAAAACTTAATATTTTAACACTGTATTCATTATATTTATTTTAGGTAATCATGCTTGTAAAAAGACTGAAAAACGATCGTACAATAAATAATCAGATGCATACATAACACAAGTGGGAATAAAAATGTCCATATAAAATATCATGGATTGAAAATTTATAAAAATAAACCATCTGTAGCTGCATGTATATTATACACTAAATTGCCAAAAAGCTATAGAATCTTTAAGCTGTAGTAATATGTTTAAAAAAGAACTATACAAACACTGTATTCAAGAGAGCTTTTACTCAATAGATGTATTTTTAAAACAGGATGTAATTTAGTATACATCATTTTGTTGAAAGATAACATAAAGATCAGTTAAGTCATTCAAATCTGAAATAAGTATGAGTATATATTTAAGACTTGACATATAAGGAACAATTAGGTTTAATAAATGATCACACATATACATATTATCTAAAAATAAGTTGTATGTTTTATAATATTTATTTGTATATGTATTTCTATAATATGCTATTGTAATGATGTTATAAATTATTATGTAATTTTAACAACAGATAAATAAATTAAATAAAATTGTAATATGTTGGTTGGTATCTAATATTAAGTAGTTGGCAATGAAGCCATTCACTCTCTTGTATAGGTTGCGCATTCGTTCTTGACGAATGACCTTCAGCGTAAATCCAGGGAGCTGGCCTACCCTTAGTAAACAGGTCAGCAAATAGTTTATGTTATGATAACCAACAGCTCTTCTTTCCACTGATGAATTTGTATATACAGTGGACTGCAAAAGTTTTGTGTGGTACGGTTATATGCATGCAAGTGTTTTAACAAGTGCTAGATAGTTACATGGTTACGTATTAGTTACTAACATGACAATGCCTCCTACAATGTCAAAAATAAAAGGAAAAACTCTACATAGTCAAAGTTGCAAGATTATTGCTAATATTTATGAGTACATGAGGGAAGAAGTCCAACAGCTCAGAAGCATGTAAGTAAATACACATTTCACTGCAGACTGCATCTCCCTCTCCCTCTCCCCCTCTCCCTCTCCCCCTCACTCTCTCAATACCAGCGTTTCTGCAAAAGGTTAAATCCAATGTATATCTTGCATTATCTGGAAATAGCTTACAAAGTCCACTTCATGTAGTGACTTGCTCCCAACCTTTTGTATAAAATTTTCATTCGTCAAGAGCAAATGCACAACCTGTACTCCAGTATTTTGATGTTATGTTGGTATGCTGACTAAAGGGTGGGCAGCAAAGTAGGTAGCTTCCATCCATATCTTCTTTAAGATACATAATATTTAGGACATTTTCCATAAATTTATATGTACATGATATACACTTCTTTTGATTGCAGGTATATTAAATTAGTATAATTATATAGTATAGTATAATTATATAGAATAGTATAATTATATTATATTCTGCAGTCATTTGCTCATATGTGGCTGGATATTATCAAATCCTTAAATTTCTGCTACATCCTATTCTAAAAGAAATAATGCTATATGGAAATTTAACTATACTGGAACACCACAGTGAAGCGAAACAATTATGAAATTATAGATAAGTCGTATCTTTTTACACATCAGCTTCACTTAGTACCTATATTGAGGACATGTTTCGCGAACTACTGTTCGCATCTTCAGCTCATATTGCGACTAAAGCTTGATCCAGTGGTGTGGGTAGTTCTGGAGTTGCTGCTGCCATCTATTGATTTTGTGATGAATTAATGTGGGGTTGTCTTCTGGTAGGATTTCGAAGTTCATTAGTTGGTTTTTATGCTTTTCTATGTATATTTTGTCCCAGATGACTTCTGGTAGGATTTCGAAGTTCATTAGTTGGTTTTTATGCTTTTCTATGTATATTTTGTCCCAGATGACGAGCTCGCTATCTTCAATTTCATGATTTTCAGACCAGAAATGAGCTGCTATTGCAGACTTATCAATATTTTTGTGTCTTGGGTGCCTACTAGAAAAGCATCTCCTTTTCTTCCTCTGAGTTTAGTTTGCTTTTGTCCTCATTCTCCTTCATTAATGCAATTATTACATAATCTCCTAAGAGTTTCCCTTCTGCCCCATTTAGTCTCCAAAATCAGCATTGCTAATTCCTTTGTAGCCTGGAATTTTTTTCAATAAGTCTACTATGTCACAATTTCTGACTTAACCCTGCTTTTTGTAATTTTTTTTTCTAAATGGTCCAGCAGCTTTCTCCAGGAACAAACTAGGCTTGCTTACTCAATTTCATTCCAAGATTCAGGTATCCAGCGTACTACATCCTGCATGTCTGTTTTCTTTAGTTTGTTATTCATGTGATATCCTTTCTCCATGTCTAAAACAAGAGATGAAGTTTGTGTTCTTATCTATTCTTTAGTGCTTTTAAAATTCCCTGGTCCATTGTTTGACATGCTGAAGTCACATGATGAGTGATAAGTGATGAGTGTCAATAAACTGACTACAAATAATTCCTTTCTTGGAAGTGTTGAAAACAGTGTTGCTATGATAAATTAAATTTAAAGGGAGTCAATTAATGACACTAAACAACACTTACTTTTAAATTTTTCCGGAACATGTTTCAGAGACTTTGCCTCTATCCTCAACCGGCCATCAAATCAGTCCGGCAAAGTATCTGAAACATTTCCGGAAAAACTTAAAAGTAAGTGTTGTTTAGTGTCATTAATCGACTCCCTTTAAATTTAATGACTACAAATAGTTTTTACGATTAACTTTGACGTCACTGTTACTAAATTCCTTCAAACACACATATCCACGGATATTATTTTTTATTTGTCTATGAGCTCTAGTTTTAGCTTGTGATTGCCTGTTGCATGCTGCAGGGCAAGACTAACTCTCTCCTTACTTCTTCTACAGAATGGGGCCGATTTTTCAACCCTGGAGGCAAGCATTTTCGAAGGCAGCATTTGAAATTTCAGACAAGTCTAGTCACACTTGTAAACTTGTTCTCCAGAGAGACCCTGATATCGATCAATGCATGAAAATTTTCCTTGAATATACTTATACTTTACAAGTCTGCAGATAGCTTTTCGCCACAAACTGTCTGATGCCATAGCACTTCTCTCATCTGTCCAGCCACCCAACATTAATAGTAAAATCAAGGTTCTCTTTCTTGAAATTTCTCATAGAATTTGAGGGCCTTCTCTTGCAAAATTTGTCCTGAAATGCTTAGTCCTTCTTCCCTTTGCTGCCTAAACCACAAATAAAGAGCTGCACTCACTTCTCATATTCACTAGCTTTCATAATCTTGTTTGCTTATCTATCAGTACACATACTTTTCACTCACCAAGACTTGATTTTGGACCTTAATTACTTGAATACCAGAAGAAACAAAGGAGAGAGTTCAACAAATTCCAAGAGAGAGAGAACATTTAAAATTAAGAATGGAAATGGCAGAAGAGAAACAGAAGATTTATTTTGATCTTTATAGGAATAAAGGGACAGAAAAGGGAAATGGCCTGTGGAAGAAGCGCAATTAATCCTTAGAGATAAATTAGAAACGGAACTAAAGAGATGGGAAATAGTAGAGACTTAAGAGTGAGAAGTAGGACTGGAGAGAGAATGACAATTGTGAAATTTGGATCAATGCAACTAATATATACTAAAGGATGCAAAGAAATTGAAGGAGAGTAATATATTTACTAATAAAAGCCTGACTTATAGCCAAAGAATAAAGAAAAGAGAGTTAATCCAACAAATAAACGAGTAAAAGAGGCTTAACAGACTACAACCAGGCAAGCAGACCATTTAAGCAGGATGATAAGGTAAAGCAGGTACTAGCAAAATACAAGAGGAAGTCCAAGTACAAGGAAGTTATGCACAAACACGTGGAATTATTGAGAAGAGGTCTGCAAAGTGACCAAGGTAATGGACAGTAGCAGCATGTGACTAAGTCATGCAAGAGAATTTCACCAGAGGAGAGATTATTGTATGCCACTGAGTCAGATGACTGGAGTGAGAAGAGGGAAGCAACTGCTTTGGAATCTAATACTTCTAGTGTAGTGTCAGCACCAGTAGTTGTCCATAATCCCCATAATCCCCAGAAGTATTATGGGGATTGAAGGAGCTGGTGCCAATCACACAGTGTGCATGGCAATTGACTATGAAATAAAAGGGAAAGAATGGAGTATCCAGCTGAAAAGTCAAAGGACTACAAGATTTTAGACATAGAAGCGGTTCACAACACATGTAGAAGAAAAGGGTAGGAGTTTGAGCCTGCGAGTTAGAATTGCAAGGGTCTGAAAAGAAGTCTTGGTTTAGGTTATGTTTGGGAATTTTTAAAGGCAGTGATAAAAACTTGGATTCGTGATGATAATGATGTTAAAATACAAGGGTTTGAGTTTATAAGGAAACAAGAGGTAGAAGGAAAATAAAGGGCAGATATCTGGAGGCTGGATAGGATTAGTTTTAGTTTATGAAAAGGCTAGTAAAATTAAAGAAAGGAGGAAAAATGAGCTAATGAAGTTTAATAATTTGTAATAGGGAGAGGGGACATAAGGGGAGATGTGTAAGTGAGAAATATCGAAAAGTGAGGTTAAGAAAATCCAGATTCATTATTACAAAAGTAATAAGAAGTTGAAACAAGAGGTGATATTAAACAATAGATGAAAATTTGGCAACAGCAAAAACTAAGCATGACAGACAAGTAAAACAAAATCAATAACTATTAAAAGATGTAAATATGTACCAAGCATGTAAATGTGTTGGAGGGCTAGCCTATTAGCAAAGGGGGGCAGGGTCAAGCTCAGGGGTAGCCCACAATATATTTGCTTTAGTACTTAAATAATATCACATATACCATATCATGTAGTTGGACCTCCTTTTCCACTCTACCATTGCATTTATTCCCACTCCTACCTAAATCCATGGCAATTTAACATTTATCCCTTTGTTCAGCTTCTTTAACGCATCCAACTTAATTTCCACTGACATGTTAACTTGCATTTCCTTCTCATTTAACATTTTCACTGGCACAAACAAAACTCAACAAAAATAAATCTGAAATCTGATAATCTAACCAGAAATAACTGAAAGTTTAGCCTACCTCATACATACTGGGTAAAGCAATAGAACTTCAATTTCAAAGTTCCTAAACAAGTGTTTGTGATATCCACATTATTAATGGCAAGCTTTTGATTTCATGACAATGATCCACTGGCTCCTTACATTATGCCTCAAATATAGAATATCAATATGTAGTAAGCCCTTTTGTTATTGTGAGGGAGAATGCAGTATTTCCATAAAAATAACAAAACCTGCCAACAAATTAATTTCATAAAGAAACTGCAAAATCTGAATACATCATACCATACCAAATACTGCCTGAACACATCAGTATATATATTGTAACCCGAACGTCGGAACTCCCTATAGAGCCGGCCGGCAGCAGCAGGAGACGGTAGGCATTCGGCAACGCCCACCCATTTGTCTTATAGCGGTAACAAGGGGTGGCCGGAAAAACATCACTGTGCCGTCTCTTTCCCCTCCCCTTGAGTTCTCGAACATACAGGATATTTCATCTAATCCGGAACCTTCTAGATTGGCCAGTTGGTCCTATATAAGCAACGTGTCGGGCTGGAGGCAGTTAGTTCTTGGCGAGCAGCGTGAGGAGCGCCGAGTGAGTTAACGGACACGAAGACTGTGAACGTGCATCGGACCTGCGAGTGCAGTGGAGCTGTGACAGACGAACTGGTGAATTGTAATTGTGTGCATTACGTAATCCTGTGTAATCGGCAAGTGTTTCGACTGTAATTCAGTGGAAATAAAGAACATTGTTGAGTTGTGCAATTGGACTTTTAATTTCACGAACCCACAAAGTCACAATATTTATAAGCATGAATACAAACACTAATACATACATTAAAATTCACCTGCACTAGATAAGAGTCAACATGAAGAGTTCAATGCCATGGCTGGGATTTGAACCATGGCATTGAATTTTTCATGTTGACTATCTATCAAAGACCTTAGCCTATATATGGCTAGTGTGGAGAAATGATTAGTTTCCATCAATTAACTAAAATTCACCTACACTGTTTACACTACTAGTGGATTACAGAATTGAATGCAGTCAATTTTACGGATTAAAAATAAAAATGTTGAGTTATGCAGAATGTCAAGTTATTGAAAGTCGAGTTATTGAGATTACACTGTATAGGTTAATGTGAAAAATGTTAAATGCATTAAACAATTAGCAATAGATTTTAAAGTGAGTGAGTGAGTGAGTGAGTGAGTGAGTGAGTGAGTGAGTGAGTGAGTGAGTGAGTGAGTGAGTGAGTGAGTGAGTGAGTGAGTGAGTGAGTGAGTGAGTGAGTGAGTGAGTTAGTTACTGTCTCTATAGTAACTAAGAATATTGTACAGAAAGTCAAACTTTCACATACATGAACTTCAACATAAGCATAAATGTACTACAAGAAATAAAGCTAGCCCCTACCTTTCTTTCAATTTGTTCTTTGATAGCAGATCCCAAAATGATCATTATATCATTTACTATTATCATTATGTACCACATATTCCAGAATTCTAGTCGACCTTGCATACTTAGCTCCTTTTGGTATGTCTTTTTGAAGAACTCTACTGTGATCTGCAATTTTGTTCAAAACAATTGGCATCAATACTTTACATACAAATTATATTAACTTAAGCATGCAAAAATTAACATAACCCATTAATAAAACTAGTAAAATGTTATAAGTTCAGTTCAAGTTTACAAACACTGATAAACTGCAAACAGAGGAAAACATTAATTAAATACATAAAATATAGGGTCTTTAACTCATTCTGTAAGCTCTCTCCACTACACAAGAGAAGTGAGAGTCATCAGAAAAATTATACCATCAAAAGCCCACTTAAATCATTTACCTTACAAGCAGATGCTGGAAATGTTGACTTACTCTCACACAGGAAGCATATCTCGTAAAAATTTTTTGCTCACTCCCCTAAGCTCCCAGTAGGAATCCTCATTCTAACCCTCATACACTACAGGAACTTAGTGACAACATCATGCAAGATTCACAAGAGCCCATGAAACAGTTTACCATATGGAAAGGTAGAGTCAGGCTGAAAATTTCAATGCCATAGCCGGGATTTGAACCACGGATCTTCTGGTCTGCGTCCAGCTGTTCTAACCATTGAGCTACTATGGCCAACGTGCCGATATGACATTAAATTCTCCAACTGACTCATATTTTTCCTGGTAAACCACTTAGGAGTTCTCATAAACACATGAGACAACTACCTTAATGGCGACTTACAAAGTGTAAGTACTTTAAGGCCTGCGCTTATAGTTAACCACTATTAGGTCAATTAATGGAAAATTAATTGTTCTTTCACACTGGCCGTGTGTAGGCTAAAGTATGGAAAGATAGAGTCTGAAAAATTTAATGCCATAGCTGGGATTTGAACCACGGATCTTCTGGTCTCCGTCCAGCCACTCTAACCATTGAGCTACTATGGCCAATGTGCCGATATGACATTAAATTCTCCAGTCTGACTCTATCTTTCCATACTTTAGCTTACACATGGCCAGTATGAAAGAACAATTAATTTCCATTAATTTACCTAATAGTGGTTAACTATAAGCCCGGGCCTTAAAGTACTTACAGGATAGTAAGTCGCCATTAAGGTAGTTGTCTCAGGTGTTTATGAGAACTCCTAAGTAGTTTATCGGGAAAAATACGAGTCAGTTGGAGAATTTAATGTCATATCGGCACGTTGGCCATAGTAGCTCAACGGTTAGAGCGGCTGGATGGAGACCAGAAGATCCGTGGTTCAAATCCCAGCTATGGCATTAAACATTTTTGCAGTCTGACTCTACCTTTCCATACTTTAGCCTACACACGGCCAGTGTGAAAGAATAATTAATTTCCATTAATTGACCTAATAGTGGTTAACTATAAGCCCGGGCCTTAAAGTACTTACACGTTTTAGTTAATTGATGGAAATTGATCATTTCTCCACACTAGCCTTATATAGGCTAAGGTTTTGATGGATAGAGTCAATATGAAAAATTCAATGCCATGACCGGAATTTGAACCACGGATCTCCTGGTTTACATCCAGTCGCTCTAACCCATTGAGCTACCATAGCCAACGTGCCATCCTGACATTAAATTCTCCATTTGACTTGTATATTTCCCCGGTAAACCACTAGAGGCTCTCACATCCGAGATACACCGTTTGTGGCGACTTACTATTGTAAGTACTTGAACCCCAGGCTTCATCATTTAACTCTTTATTATTTTAGTTAATTGATGGAAATTGGTCATTTCTCCACACTAGCCTTATATAGGCTAAGGTTTTGACGTAAGTCGCCATTAAGGTAGTTGTCTCATGTGTTTATGAGAACTCCTAAGTGGTTTACCGGGAAAAATACGAGTCAGTTGGAGAATTTAATGTCATAACGGCAAGTTGGCCATAGTAGCTCAATGGTTAGAGTGGCTGGACGGAGATCAGAAGATCTATGGTTCAATTAAATTTATGGTTCATTAAATTTTAAAGATACTATACTGGGTGATCAAAATTTATGGTAAACTATTCATGGACTCACTTCATTTGGTGGGAGAACTAGAGCAGAGATGGCCCAAAATCATTACCTCACAAACAGACAGCATATCTCTCATTGTTTCATTATACAAAATGGTTTCTATTATTTTTCATAGAACCTATTGCACACCACATTCCAATTTTCAGGTCATAGTGAAGCATTTTGGCAACAGTACAGGTTGGAGTACTTAACTAGCAATGGAGAAGAATGGATATGCATTAGAGTTGTTCCCATGGAAGTGAGGAAAAAGGAACTAAATGACATAACAACTGCAAAGCAGATGGGAGAAGTTATAAGAAATAATGGCTTGGCAATGAGATTTAAGCAAGAATAGAGCAAGTGGGATAATATAGAGTTGGAGATTAAAACTAAAGAGTTGGAGAAGGTAAATACCAAGATGGAATAAATGGACAGAAGAGGGAAAATTATGGAATACTTCATGAGAAGATACGATTTAATAATTTCTGGGATAGAAGAGTGAAAAGAATTTGGAGCATTTCAAGATGAGAACTGTTAATGAAGAGGCTAGGGATGAAAATGAGAGGCTTTGAACTGTGGGACGCATTTAGAATTGGGAAATTGGAAGACAAAAGAAATATATTGGTAAACTTCAGCAATAGGGAATTCACAACGGAAGTGTTACAACAAACAAAAGCTATGGGGAACATGTATCTATATTAATAAAGATCTTCCTTATGAACAAAGAGAACACAGAAGGAAGCTGATCGAAGAAAGGACAGCGAAAAACAAGGTTTCAATGCATTTATAGGAAACGGCAAACTGTGAATTTATGGGCAAGTGGCTGAGCAGAGAAGCGGCATAAGGAAGATCTAAGACGTAGAGCATGCGAATGTTTTTGCAGAAGACTTAAACAAGCTGACTTCGATATGTGGTGTGAATGTCCAGAAAACTCATGGAGTAAATGCTGTGTGCATTGATGGAGGGGAAGTGATTAAAAATGTAAATGGAGAAGAGGGGGAAATCTCACAAATGGCAGTTGGCAGAGTGAAGAAGAAAATAAAAAATATAATTGCATTACTTTATTTAATTGATGGAAATTAAACATTTCTTCACACTAGCCATGTATAGACTAAGGTTTTTGATAAATAGAGTCAATTTCTTCACACTAGCCATATACAGGCTAAGTTGAGGAACATAAATGAACAGATGTGATATGGCTGTACAAATTGCAGAAAGCTGCTAGTGAAGTTCAATAGTAATAAGGAAGTTCAATAGTAATACAGAAAGGGGATGCAAATGGGAAGATGAGTAAGTGAGAAGCATTGAAAAGTGAGGTTAAGTGAATACAGACAGTGAAAGCAGAAACTAGTGTAATAATTTAGAGAGGGACAAAAATTTGGCAAATATGAAAATTCTAGCACAGCATAGAAATTAAATAAAAAGCAATGACTATTAAAAGAGACAAACACGTGTAAAGTATGTAATTGTGTTGAAGGGCTACCCTGTTAGCAAAAAGGCCAGGGTTCAGCTCAGGGGTTGCCCAGGATGTATTTGTTTTAGTACTCAATAAATCATATATCAACAGTACAGGGTTTTTTAAGTCCAGTATTGACCATGTTCACATTAATTTTAGCTAGTTTCTGATTTTTGAGACAATCACTTTAAACTGGTATCGATTTTATCTATTTCATTTTCCCTTAAAACTGATTTAGAATGTTTGTCTAACACTGAACCAAAGCTTCATTTATTGACAATCATGTGAAACCCTTACACTGACCTGAAAATCGGAATGTGGTGTACTAAAAAATAATAGGATGCATTTTGTTTAATGAAACAATAACAAGCATTATGCTTATTAAATTTTAGATGAGTCGTATTTCTTAAATCTCGAAGCATTATGCTTGTTTGTGAGGTAAGGATTTTAGTGTGCCTCTGCTAGCACCTTTTGCTGGTGACTCCTTAAGCAGTGGAGAGAGACTGCAAATGGGTTACTATATGTTACCATAATGTATCCTACATTACACGCATTTATGTTTAATAATATTCTATAATGATCCACTCATTAACACACCAAAGACCACATAAATATGCACTTATTATACTTCTGTGTAATCTTATTGAATATTAACTATAGATAATTTGCTTACTCTGCCCAATATATGTTTTTCATTTGAACATGAGATGTCATAAGGAAAATGTAAGCACATAAGATTCACCTGCCCCAACAGGGATACAACTCCAGTCTCCATTATTTGACAGGACTGACTGTTCCCAAATCTGCACTGATTAAACAAAGTAGATAGAGGTGTTCAACATATTTCCTTCTCTGCTTACCAGTTATACTTTATTATCCTCAGCTCATATACATGTCCATACTGGAAGTACGAGGTGCATCCAGAAAGTAAGTCTCGATGACCGATAAATAGAACAAAAACATCACTAAGTAAGAAATGTTTATTGGAATAATTGCATATACTCGGCTACTTTTCAACATAGTCAACAGCATTTTTGAAGCATTTATCGTAACAGTGCACCATTAATTGTATGCCCAAGTCATAGGATTCTGCCGTCAATGTCCGCAACCACGAAGTCACTTCATTCTGCACTTGAGCATCACTGTCAAAACGTTTTTCTGCCAGAAAACGCTTCATGAGTTGGAAGAGATGAAAGTCACTTGGAGCAAGTTTGCAGCTGTAAGGTGGATGTGCGAAGAACTCCCATCCAAACTTATTCAACACATTTCATGTGGCATTGACTGTATGGGGTCTTGCATTGTCATGCACAATCATAATGCCTCTTGTCAACATTCCACATCTCTTGTTCTGAATTGCCCGCCTGATTTTATGCAACGTCTGGCAATATCAATCAGCATTTACGGTCTCCCCTTGCGGTAAAAATTTGCACAAGAGCAACACCAGATCTATCCCAGAAGACAGTGCACATGACTTTTTTGACAGAGATTGCTTGAATTTCATCTTCACAGATGAACCACTATGCCACCAATGCATTGATTGTTGTTTTGTCTCAGGTGTGGTATGCACACACATATTGTCACACATGTCCTGTCCATACACATGACACAATTGACGATGGATCTTTGCTGGAGATTGCTTTTGAGCATACAAAAATTGGATGACTGCACGAACCTTGCATTTGGAGGGAGACAATATCGGAGCAGCTATTTTCTCCTAGCACAGAGCAGTAACCACTGCCATCACAAAACTGAAACTTTACTACAATGTTACCATATACTTCATCTCTTCTCCTGAACATATGCATTTCTGTCTGACTGGTGGTGCCATCTTTGGACATGATCGAGACTTACTTTCTGGATGCACCACATAATGAGCGATGGTACACATGAAGTGGTTGTGAGGAAAAAAATTCTTTCATTTAAAAATTATGAGATCATGATATCCGTGAAAATTACGTTAAAATTTATTTCCTATTATTTATTTATTCAAAAGTAATAATCCATGCCAATATGATCTTTCAAAAAAGTGATAATGTAATTTCATGAGTGGGGCGGAGACATCTTACAATAATGGAACATGTTAATTTACAGCAGAAACTTAAGTAATGATGTATTGCAATTTACTATTTATTTTGTAGCTTAGTAGCCTTTTGCTACACATTAATAAAATATTTCAAACTGCTAATGTTGAAGGAAAGAACAATTATGTATTTTAGTTAAAGAATTTAAAACTCCAAAGAATAGAGAAGCCACGTCCAATATTGTGCTTAGAAAGGATTATTTTAATGTTGGGAACTACTAAAAAGAGTTATTTGGTTTGAATACATTTTAAGGTCAATATTCTTGAATCTCATTATTCCAAAGTGAAAAAGAAAATGCTCTTGTCAAAAGCTTTTAACCATTTATTCTCTGTATGTTTGTAGAACCATACCATATATAACAAAACAACCATTAATAAGAAAGTCAAGTACACAACCATAACACAAGAAATAACTAACCTCTTTGGACGCAACACAAATACAAGTTTCATGGAAAAGGATGTTGATACAAGAGAAGCAGTTTTATTTAATAGATTGCAGTAGCTCTAAAAAATTTGGTTAATACCTCAAAACATATTTAAGTATAAGCTAAAAGAGTATTTAATTAATAAGTGTTTGTATTATTTTGATTAATTATAGCCAGTGTAAGTAGTAGTAAGTATATAACTTGTCCAATGTCAACTGTACAATGTAGAAATGATTTACTGGATCAATAAATCATCATCCATCATTCATCATCAGCTGATGCATATTTAACTAACACTGGCACTTTATAATTGCTGCTTGTATACTACACAAATCATAATCTTTTTAGTAATTAACTTGTGATTAGTTATTGCTTGCCATTTGGTTTTTATTTGGAATATCGATTGCAGTCTGTTGCCAAAGCATTTAAAATAAACACTGACATATGAAATTTTTTCTTACTTTAAAATGGAGAATGTTAACAATGTTTTATGGCTATTTACTATAGTAATAAATAAGTCTGAATAATTACTTTAGTCCAGTTAAAATATTACAAATTTTAAAATCTGGTCTATAAGGAATAACTGTCCATGCAAACAGATGACATCAGTCAGATGTACAGTACAAGGAATGGGGGGAAGAGGCAGTGCCTTGCACGAATGACGTCATCCATGTTAAACACAGCCACAGCCACAGCCACAGCCACAGCCACAGCTACTCGTCAACCAACCGGCCGACTGCCTCATGCCACTGTGCATCATGTTTACACTGTTCACGTCTATCTGCATGGACAGTACAAAAATGTGAGGCTTAGATGCAATAAAAATTTCAAGAATCCTATATAATAAGAAAATCTCTTACCCATTTAAGTTGTTGTGCTCTATAAATAGCACGGCTGCACAATATAAGAGATATGCTGCAGATTATGATTACAAGAGAGTTCAGGATGCTGCGCAGAATTGAATCCAGTCTACTATCAGCTGAAATGGTATTAAAAGAACCTCATAATATCAGATCTCTTTATAAAAATAGAATATTAATAAAATTAATTATACTCTACTACAGAGTAACAGAATCCTCTATCTCAATGTTTCTCAACAGTTAAGTCCCTATCAGGACATATACTGAGGGGAACATTTGGACAGAAATAATGCAATAGGAGGAAGAACTGATTATAACTTTGTATTGAAAATTACTAATACAAAAGCCTTAAAAGCTATGTATGTTCTGGTACTTTTTTACTACTTCCTTACGCATCTGGTACAGACTGTAACAAACTGTACCTAGATTCAATACTGAGTACAGCTAAGGTGGTTTCTTCCACTCACATTGTGTGAATTTTGTTATGCACACACTTCACTTTATACTGCCTAACAGAAACATAATAGTGTTATTAAAGGGAAATATTTTAATTTAAATAACCAAGTGACCACTAACCATAATTATAAAAATGACATTTTATCATTACTGGCACTCAATCTTCAGTTAACTCCATTCTCATCATATCTCTTTTAATAACTACTTATTAAAATATGTACTAGCTTAAATCAGGGAATTGGAAATAATGATGAAATCAAGTGTATCTGCATCAAGTTCAAAGTCTGGGATAAAAGTAATTAGTTTAATAAATCTTGTGGGGAGGGTGGAAGTGTAGTTTCTTTGGAAGCTCTCTACAGTGTTCATGGTTTGATCTACTGCTTCAGCAAACACATGGGCACTTAAATTCAATCAATTCAAGATAAAAGGTTTTTGCGGGGACAGCAAAGCCTCTCCCATATTGCTAACATTTTTTTTAATATGTTCCAAGTTAAATGTAATGCAAAAGCTCACTTTCTAATGTATCATTATTAGCAAAAAAGTTCCACACAATAATCTTTACAGGACAGATGTATCTTATTTAGTTACAAGTATTAAGTGTGAGGAAGACCAGAATTTTCGTCCTCTTTTATAAACAGGTTGTTTTAGAATTTGACTGAATACCTAAGAGGTTATAAAGGAATGTTGGGGGAACATTTCAAAATAGGATACTTATGGTCTCAGAGCGCATGGTTTTGTGCAATAAGCCGAAGTAAATTTGAGCCAATATGCCACTGATAATACCTCAATGGTATATGCACGCATTTGCTACACTACAAGTGTGCATGTGTGGATCAGTGGCAACACAGTGCATTGTTAAGCCAACACCAATAAGTTCCAAGTTCAAGCCCTGCCAAATATTTATTATTTTTGTTTAATTTACTTTTATTCTTTATATTGTTGATTGTGAAGGATCTGGAATACTGCACTCTCCATTTGTTATTACCACTGCTGTTAAATGTAATCATTCCAATGAAATGAATCTAACGAATTTGAAACAAGAATGTACAACATAAGATAAGGTAATGTTTTAAACCTAAGTATATGTAATGAAAATCCTTTAATGGAGACTATAAAAATGGCATTGCCATGAGCGGGATTGATGCAGTATTCAGCTTACGAATTGAAAGAACATACTGTTAGCACTGGAAAAGAAAACACGAGTGAAAAGCAAATAATAGTCTAATTCCTGCTTAAGCTTTGTTTATTCACTTCCAGGAACCGTAAAAAAAAAAAGTCTTCTTCCGTTCTACAGAAAGAGTGAACATTCTCATTTGTGAACTTGGATTTTCTTAAATATTTTCCTTTTGAGAAAGGAAGAAGCAGTTATCCTAAAATGATTCATGTTACATGTGTTGTGCATGGATTGCATAGAATATGTGCGGAAATTTGGGTCATGTTTCCTGAAATTGACAAATTGATTTCTAATAGCAAAAAGGTGTTCATCAAGTCACCTAAAAGGATTGAAGTTTTTCAGAACAAAAATCCAAACACTCCGCTGCCTCCTGCACCTTTGGTGGCTCACTGGGGAACATGATTGGGTGGAGTTCAATACTATACAGAAAACCTGAATGATTTTGCTGCTGTCATAACTGAACTTGTAGAGCCGCCAGTTCAGTAAAAATTCATCAAGAACTTTTCAGTGACACTGTATTAAGGAATGACTTAGCATATACATTTCCACAAATCTGTGTTTCCTCTTGGTTCCATGAAGAAACTTGAATCAGCAGGAATGCCTTTGAGAGAAGCAGTTCAAGTAGTTCAAGATGTGGAAAAAAAATGCTCTTTCTGGTCCTGCACTACAAAATTTAAAAAGAAAATGCAAGGAAGTATTGGAAAATAATAGTGGATTTAACATAATGTGTAAAATTTCAAATGTGTTGGATAGGCAACATGAAATTCCTGATATAAGTGTGAGTGAAATTCCATGTTATAATTATGCCAGACTTACTTCTTGTGACATGGAACAATCATTTTCGAAATTCAAGACTTCTTCACGACAAACACCAATCTTTCAGGATCGAAAATTTGAGCAAGCATGTGGTTGTACACTGTAACTACAGTATTTGGTGATCCCTTCCAGAAATGTCTGCTGAGTACCACGTACATTTCTATTAGATAAGCCATTCAGAACTTTAAGAAAATATTTTATTTATTTTGGCTCTTATTTTTTACTTTTTAGCACATATTTTTATCTTTTAAGTACATAAAAAATAAACAATTGCCAAGTTTTTAGTGCCTAAAAATCTAAGCCCTATATGTACAAATATAAAATGAACTTAAAATTGCTTTTTTTAACTTAAAGATGAGTATTGATAACACTTTGAAACCATATGAAATTAATGTACAAGTGAGGATATAAAATAAAATCATTTTTAATATAAAATAAAGTAGTTTTTTATAACCTTGTTACACCAGATGTTGATTTGAGGTACATAGTAAGTTGTGATGTCATGCTCTTCGACACAATGAATCAGTAAACAGTATGCCTGCATAACAGTTACGGTATCAACATGGAAAGCTACTCCATGAAGGTAACTGATACATGCACTTTGTTTATGGTGTTGAGGATGTCAAATATTCATATTCCAACTTTTGAATACCTAGTGACATGGAATCATACTCAATACTCATATAAGTTTTCAACACAGGGTTATTTAACAAAACATATTTGATATTAAGTAATGTTGCCCTAGACGGGCTCAAAGATGTGCAATCCTGCTACATTATGCCAACATTACATGAAGAAATACATTAAATCTCCCATAATGAACAGAGGTTGGAAATTACTAATCAGAGATGAAGACAGGTAAATGGAATGGAAATGCAACCTAAGTAGAGTAATGTTAACAAAGAGGAATTGAGTGAAACTGAAACATAATTAGAAAGAGAAAGTAAACAAAGGAGAAAAGGGGGTGAACCATTTGCAGAAAGTGTAACAAAATGATTTCTTTACCCTCATTCCCTTTAGCTGCTAATTATTAATGAAAGTTGGCAATTAAAATAAGTAGTAACCAACAGTAATTAGCACAATTTTTCCCGTAAAATCCAATGTAAAAAGCATTCTGTTTGCCAATTACCTGCCACATATAACTCTTAAAACTATGTAATTATTTCATAATTATACATTAGGAAACATATACCTAAAGGTTATCTGCCTAATGTACAAATTCAAGAATTTATGATTTCATAGTTATTCCAAATTATGTGCTTTATGCCTCTAAAACACACTTTGTGTTTTAGATGACCCTAAGCAACATTTATCTGATTTTTTCTCCATCATATTTAACAATTTTTGCATTGAATTATTGAATATCCTGTATAAACATTTTGATACCATATTTAGCATGTATTTTGAAATAGTGTTTTTTAGATTTAAGTCTTTTATTACACACATTTTACATTAACATTTCTTTGTGCAAGCTGAACAAGTCCCCATTTTCTATCAAACAATGCTATTAATGAAAATATATTAATAATGTTTATTTAATAATAATTACTAGAAAAAATTAGTATGATTAGTGTGCCTAAATATAGACCCATAGGAGTTCTTTAACATGCTGATATAAAAATGTTGTAATGACTCCTCTTTGGGTAAGATTGCACTTGCAACTGTTTACACATAACTGGTAGTCTTCCAACTGCACCATACAAGCAGATAAAAATCAGCTTTAACTTTCTTTCACCGAGTTTCATTAGCACTAATATACTGTTCCACAGTAAATAACACCTATTACTTTCTCCAAACACTTGTATCTTCTCAATTTTCATTTGTTATTGCTGAATGCATGCTGTTAAAATTGCAGCTCCATATAATTTCTCCAGTTGTTTCTAATCTACCTACTAGTTCGCCAACATCCTTTTTCTTTACATTACTGACTCTGCTTTGAATTGTTTGAGCATGAATCTATTACATTCTAAACTTAATTCTATATCTAAAGTGGTATCTGAAAGTTTTTAAAGGGTCATTATGGTTGTAATGTATGGTTGTTAGTTCCATTGTTAATATATTACCTGTAATTTTATTCTGTTTTTCATGCCATGCTGACACATACCTAAGTATTTAATTTTCCAAATTAAAAATGATGGTGCCATTATGTAGCATAACTCTCCATTTTACTTTTCTGAATCAACAGTTTCATTCTTCTCACCATTATGTAATATTGCCCACAAGGAATGTGAACAAAACATCTTATTTTGTCTGGTATTTACCTGCCTATATAATAATACCTCATACCACAGAACAAAGTATAAAGGATTAACAAATGAATGTACACACACTTTTAAGAACACAATTTCTTTGTGTCTGCACTGCGCTTAATTATACACAGTTTTTGTTTGGATGCATGCCCATACTATGGGAAACTGCTTATCCTAATTTGCACAGTTTCTAACCAGTTCTGTTTCCTCCACTTTCCCTCTTTGTGAGCCAGCTGATCAGTAGATGGAAAGTCTTTGTGCAAAAACTGATATGTTGCAAGACCATATGTTTTAGCATTATAGTGTATTATCATGCCAAAATCTCTGTATACTTAGCACAGAATCCTATGTATGATTCCTATGTGACAAACTTATACGAAGACAGATGGCAATTTATAAACAGACTGCTTACTGTAATGTGTACCTCAATAAGAAGTGGTTTATAATCTTATGAATAAAGTTTGGGAAGCAGGATTAATTATTCTTGATAAAATACTGAAATAAACCAATGTATACTTACAGAGGAAAAACTTGACTCAGAATAGTTAGAATGAAGTCCAAAGGAACCTGAGAAAACTTGCATAGGAACCAGGAATTTTGTAAACATCAGGTTGGAATCTGATTAAACTTATTTAATTTTAAAATGAAAACCCTATAAGATAACTGTAGTTCAGAAATTGCAACCACTTGTCAGTAAAATTAATGTTTGCAATTGCGTGTTAATATTAACAACATATTGATTTCTCTATTTACCTGCACTTATTTATTTTTTATACAGAGGAAGCATCACTTTACTTTTAATTTCAATTTATTTCTAGTCTGTTGTATGAGCACGCATGCAGACACACACTCAAATTCATATGTAATGCAACATGCACAGTAACCTTTTCCTAGTGTTATAATCATATACTTCCAAGCATTTATTAAATTTTCCAAGTTTTCTTACCTGTGAATATACCCCATAGTTAGCAGAATTTTCAACTTCTTAAACCATTTAAGTTAATTGATGGAAATTAATCATTTCTTTACACTAGCCATATATAGCCATGTGAGAGCGACTGGATGGAAATTAGGAGATCCATGGCTCAAATCCCAGCCATGGCATTGAATTTTTCAAGTTGATTCTATCTATTCTTAAACCACCCTTACAGCTAACTGCTCTTTTCAGGTTCGTCATTTTTCTAATTGCCCATTTCTGTATTCTGAATATTTTTACCACGTAGCTACGGATTCCAACAAGATTCCAACAATTACAGACCAATAGCAATAGCATCAGCCTTCTCAAAATTTCTGGAAGAAATATTTTATAATAGGTTGATAAAGTTCCTAAAAAAAGTACAATATTATTAATAGTTGTCAATTTGGCTTACAAAGCAACAAGTCAACCAATATGGCAGTAATGGATTTTATAAACAGTATTTACAATATACAAACAAAAGGAAACTAGGGGTGGGATTATTCCTAGATCTTATCAAAGCTTCTGACTCTACATCAACAACGAATATTAAAAACAGTCAAGTTACAACAACCTTATTTGTTGATGATACCAGCGTATTCATTGAAGGGAAATGCAAGGAGAATCGTAAAGAAAACATCTTAGCCACTATTAAGAAACCTTTAAATTATATGTATTTGGAGGAATTTAGTACCAGTAACATCCAAATTAATTGATAAAACTATATTCAGTCAGTTTTTTACACTAAGTCATTGAATTTTGATTTTTTGAGGGACTATTTTTTGGAGCTGTTGCTACCATTTTCAACCTTGAGGGTCCAACTGTCATCTGTTGTCATCTGCAGTCTTCTCTTCGTTGGTGAAACTATGAACGTCTTTATCAAATTATCGACTGGTGAGATTTCAAAGTTTCCATCTGTCCGACTGACCGACTGATGGTCTTGTATCGGCTTTTATATGCCTGGTAGGCACGGTGGATTTTTCTCAAAATGGACCCTTCAACAAACACGGTCTAGAGAGGCCTTTTGTAGTAGCAAAACAGTTCCACCCCAGCCTCATGGCATCAGCTCATGACTGACCTTGAAGACATGCCACTCCCACTCTGCCAGCTAATTAGCAACAAGAAAATTCCCCTATTCATGCTTCTTCGTGATGGCAGCTAAGTTGCCCGACTCGACTCTATCTTTCCAAAACAGACAGCAATGGCAATATAATTTCTCGACAGGCCACGCAAACACTTATGTTGTATTGACCTACTGGAAACACCCACAAAGTTTGCTTAGTGGCAACTCTCTGTTTTCAAAGGGTAAGTTTCAGCTAGTGGATAGACCTTGCTCTGAATTGTGACAATATGTAATATATATAATATACTGTAAATAGTAAGCTGAATATATAAATTCTATTCTATTTTGGCCTTTATTATTGTCTCACTTGTAGTTACTACTTTTTACAACTGCTTCATGTAATTAATTGTGTTGTGTTTTATATTTTTATGTTAGAAGAGTATTATAATTTTAAATAACAGATATGTTATAATAATATAGTTACTATATAACTAATAAACAAATGATGAAGAGTATTTAGGTTTAAGGTGCGTCTCTCTAATCTGCTGGAGCCGCCAGCCATTTGCTGCAGCATTGTACAGGCGTGACATCATCTGCACGTCTAGAGAGTATACTGTTAAGTTTGATATAGAGAGTAATAAGATAAGAGATATCAGCAATATAAAAGGGGGTTTTCCCCCAATAAATGGAACCAATATTTAAACCCAGGCATAGTTTATCTAGGTCACCACCAAACATACAAGAACATGTAGGTACTCTAAAAGAAGCTAAAAAGGCAGATACTATGGAAACCGAAGGTGTGAGTAGTGATACAGATCTTTCCAAAACTGAAAATAATCCTATGGATGGAATAACTGTTGAAATAAATACCATTATTGGTAATGATTCTAGATTATTCACTAAAACTAAGGATAGGTTGTATCTATTATTACAAGAAGTACAGAAGATTCACCGGCAAGTAATAATAGAAAAAGGAAAGGCAGAATCAGAAATTAAAATATGGAAGGAGATTGCAGAGAAGAAAATTCAGCAACCAGTGAAGTCTTTTCCACAGGTTACTGCTAGTGTTCCAGTAAGGTAGAACCCCAAAAATTAAGAAACCACTGAGAACAAGAAGCATAGCATTTTCATATCAGAAGAAACTAAAATAGATTTTAAAGAACTACAGAAAACAGTTACAACAATCTTGAATCCTACCAAAGACCAAATTAAAATTTGTAACCTAAGAAAAGCAGGTGAAAACATCATGCTGGAGATAGAAATGGAAGCAGATGTGCAGAAAATCCTAAACAATAAAGGATTGCAAGAAAAGAAATTGAAAGTGGAGCAGATGAAGAAAAGAAATCTGCAAGTTAACTTATATGATGTTCTGGTAGGTACACCAGAACAAGAAATAGTGGAAAATATGTATGAGCAGAATTCCAACGAAGATTTTCAGGAAGGATTCAAATTAAGGTTAAAAACAGGCAAGGGAAGCAAACCAGTCGTTCATCATGTGGCAGAAGTTTCACCCAAAATATATTCTTAGTGGATACATACCAGCGAGTTTATACTGTTATATGTGTTTGGAGGAATTTAGTAACAGTGACGTCAAAATTAATCTCAGAAACTATTTGTAGTTGTTAAATTTATTGGGAGTCGATTAATGAAACTAAACAACACTTACTTTTAAATTTTCCCGGAACTAGTTTCAGAGGCCTTCCCTGTATCCTCAGCCGGACTTCGACTGGTTCCCCTTGGTGTAGCTGGCAATATTTTGTCATCAGTCTCCTCTGGTGGCAGTTCGAGGAACTTGCTGAACAAATCTTTCTGGGGGATGTCGAAATTGAATACTTTGTTCCTATTTTTTGAAATAAAGATTTGTTCCCATGTGGACAGTTTTTGTTTTCCTGTTGTATGTTTTAGTAATTTTGGTTCTGGATTTATGTTGCAGTTTTTTTCCCAAAAATGCGTGGCAACTGCTGATTTTTCTAATTGTTTGTATTTTATGTTCCTGAAGTGTTCCTTTGCTCTTGTTTCTAAATTTCTTTTGGTTTTTCCAATATAAATTTGACTACAGTCACAGCATTCAATTTGATATATCCCAGATTTTTTGTTAGATGGAATGGCATTCTTGATGTTTGAGCAAATTAGGTTTTTTTTTTTTTAAGGAGTAATGGTTCACTGGTGCTAGTTGAATGTTTTGTTTTTTGAAGA
Source organism: Mantis religiosa (assembly GCA_030765055.1). NCBI lineage: Eukaryota > Metazoa > Arthropoda > Insecta > Mantodea > Mantidae > Mantis > Mantis religiosa. The sequence goes on from CM060948.1 coordinate 78,390,863, forward strand.
CAAAGGCCCATGGATGGTAAGTGAATTTTTTGAAGATCATTTTAGTTTCTGTAGCTGAGAGGGTTGTGGTTTCCTTTAGTAATTTTTTCTTTTTTGCTAAGTTCACTTTTTTGTCTACTAGTGATTTGGGAAAGTCATTTTCCTGTGCTATTTCAATAATTTTGTTGTATTCTATTTTGTATTCTTCTGCTGTGAGAGGGATGTTGACCAATCTGTGTGCTAAACTAATCGACATTAATCCCAATAAATTTAATTTATACAACAATACTGTTTTCAACACTTCCATGAAAGGATTTATTTGTAGTTGGTTTATTAATACTCATCACTTACTTGTTTATATTTATGAGAGACTAGTTTCAAAGGCATTCGCCTCCATTTTCAATCTTGTCCAAAAGGCCAGTTGGAAAGAGATAGAAAATGGAGGCGAATGCCTTTGAAACTAGTCTCTCATAAATATAAACAAGTAAGTGACGAGTATTAATAAACCAACTACAAATAGTTTCTGAGAGTTTATACTGGCTTTCAAGCAGTAGTGGTTAAGGATTTTATATCAGTAACCTGTTGCTTAAGTTGTTTTGATTTTGGCCATGTTGCTGAATATTATAAAATAAAACTTAAGACTTGTGGTCAGTGTGGTGAAATTGAACATGAAGCAAAGAATTGTCCGAAAAAGAATAAAAAGTGTGTGTGTGTGTGTGTGTGTGTGCGTGCGTATGTGCGCGTGCATGTGCGTGTGTATGTATTTCGTGTATGAAGAGGAATAAATTCGGGGGTAAAAATAATTGCCAAGTTACAAAATAATGCTGCAACGTCTTTTGGAGAGGATTGATTATGGAAATTAACCCCTAAAGTATTTAATAAACATAAAAAAAAAACACCCCCTGCAGAATTAGAAGAAATCTAAAAAGGGCAATAAAACAAATTAAAATTATTGAATAAAAATGAAAAAGCTAATGATGAAATTATGATGCAGGTGGACACCGATAGGCCCAATAAATTAATTGTCAGGGCCATAATTCATGAACAGCCTAAAAATTTAAGGAGTGTGGATTGTGATGCACTTACAAATTATTTTATCTCAAAGAATGAAGAGGACTTTAATGCTACATCTAAGCAATTTTATGGAGACTTGGATAGAAATGCTTCTAAGATAAAAGAACAAGACAATGAGATTAAGGAAATTAAATATACTAGAAGCAATGTTATGATAAATCTCATTATTAATGAACATGAAAATTTACATGCAAGATATGCACATAGCAACTCTGCGGTAGTGAATGATACAGATATCACACAGGAAATGAAAGACGATCTCAAGGTCGGGTCCAGAGATCAACATCAAGGAAATATAAGATAGCTTTGAATTGATATTGAAACTTACTCATCTTGAGAAAGGTCAGATACTGTTAGCTGCACATCGTCCGATATGGCTTAACGTTGGAGGACATAAATCACAAACAAAACATCTGTTAGCTGCATTGTGTCATGTAGTTAGAAAATTACACGAGAATGGTAATAAAATTTTATTCCTGCATCCTGATGCTATGGATAGAATTGCATTAAAAACCAATCATTTATGAACTGATCCAATACAGCTTTATGGAGCTTATACAGTTCGCTTATTTAAGGAGAGAGGAAAATTTTGATTTAGAAGAGGTTTATAATGATTTTATAACATGTTATGGTCAAATAGTTTTTTATTCTAGCCAAAAATGGTCGTACTGTTAGGTGCAAGCTAGACAAAATGTCAATAATAATAATAATAATAATAATAATAATAATAATAATAATAATAATAATAATAATAATAATAATAATAATAATAATAATAATAATAATAATAATGATAATAATAATGATAATGATAATGATGATGATAATGAGTGAGTGTGAGTGTGTGTGGTTTTAGGGCCCGTCGACAACAAGGTCATTTGGGCCTGATGATAATGATGATAATGGTAATGGTAATAAAATAACCTTTTATCATATAGATGACTACAAAATATTTAAAAATAGGCCAACTTAACGGTCAAAGAAGTAAACTGGTAATGAGCAAATTGAAGAAATTATGAGAAGAATTAGATCTGGATATTTTGTGCACACATGAGCATTATATAATTAATGGAACAACAGCTCATATGCCTGTGAGAGTTAGACAGATCATAAAAGGTAAAGGTACTCCCCTTAACACTAGAAGGACCGGCGAGTATGGTCTACCGAGAAGGACCAACCCGTCATTTTGACGGGTGCAGTTTTATTTGCCCTTTTTAAAATAGTAAACAAGTTTGAATGCATACCAGTTTATTTAATATTATTTATACAGTTTACCAGTATATAATTTTACTTTTTTCTGAAGAATTACATGGAAAAATGAACATTTTAAGCCTAAAAATTAATCCAAATATATACGATAACCAAATGTGAAATGGACAACTTCCCTTAGCAAAGACATTTGTTTCAACATAAAATTTTGAATACCACAGTATATAGTAGAAAAAACACTTATAAACCTGATTCTGCTTATTCAGAGCCACCTGCAGCATCGTAGCACCTAACACACGTGTATTCAGCATTGTCTAAACATGGTCCACAAACATACTTGCTGCATTTGTTGCATAAATGCTTGCTCCTATTCTTCCCTCTGCATCCGCCAATTTGGCAAGTCTTCCAAATGTTGTTCTGCTGAGGTACTGTGTTAGGAAGTGCATTTTGTTCCCTTGTGGATTTATATGCTGAAGGCAACCCTTCTGCTAAGTTGTATATGAACTGACGTCTGCTTACTTTTTCACCTGTTACTTCCTTATAGAGTACCCATGCATTAATAGCTGCCAAGGCCAACACATTGAAAAAAAAACATGCATAGGCTACCTTCTGCATCCATATTTCACTGTGTACAGTCGAGCCATTTGATCAATGTCAATGCCGTACTTGGTGTTATTGTAGTACGCCACTGATTCTGGTAGCTTTTTAGGAGTTTATTTATAGTAACTGTGTTATGCATTGAACTCAAAAGAAGAACATTTTTGTTCTTTTTCCCCTGATAGCATGTCAGACTTATGTCACCTAACTTATAAAGTACAGTTCTGTGCAAAGGTGCTATAGCACATTTTGCTAATTGAGGGATTTCCCTTCTACATTTCTTTACTGTGCCCACAATGCTTGTACTTTTATGCTTCAAACTTTCTGCAAGGCATTTGGTTATGGGAAAATTGTCACATGTAATATTTTTTCCTGCAAAAACAAAGGGCTGTATAAGATGCATTACAACATGCTCTGGAAGGGGAACACCTGTGGGACACTGATCGTCTTTGCCCAGGTGAGGAAAACCATTCACCAGATACTTTGAATTTGCATCAACTGCAAGCTGAAACTTTATTCCAAAATTGTCCAGTTTATTGCTCATATATTGAATGAAAGAGCATCTAGCCTTGCAAGGAAACAGTTGCTCAATTACAGTGATATTTTCACTTGGAATGTAACACTGCAAGGAATTGACAATAAAAGGATTCCAGACAGGAGTAGCAGCTGCAAAGTGATCTGTACTTAGTCTTTGAGAACGTGTGTCCTTGCCATTAAATCACATAAACCACAAAATTTCAGTAAATTTGTTTCTGCTCATAGTGTTCCTGAAAGATGGTGGTCCCCAGGTATTCCACCATAACAACTTCAACAGAAAGTTTTTTGCTTTAACACCTCGTAATTACATAAGTTGTAGCACGAATTGCGCCACTTGGGCAGTGAAGCTTTCTTACTCATCAACATAGGGTCTGCAGAGTGCCATAAACCAATCAGGAAGGAAAACAATAGATATGGACAGATCCAAAGCCTATTGTTCACACTTCCGTACCCGTCAAAGTGACGGATGATGGTCCTTCTAGTAGGAGTTGTTCATACCAGTTTTTAGAAAGGTCTAAAATGCTTAATTCTTTGTGGACGTGTTTGACATAAGTATTTATTAAGTCGTAGAACATGGGAAGTGTAGAAAAAAACGTAAGTGAGAAGTCTTCTAAAACAGCGCATCCGTCAAAATGACGGGTGCGTCCTTCTAGTGTTAACAGGCTATACAGCCTATAGCGGGGCAATGGTTGGTTACAGCACCCATCTATATAGACCTTGGCATACAAGGCCTGTGAGGTGGTCAGCCCCATGAGGCAGCCTCCTTCACCCCCAGGGATTATCTTGGTACTCATTTCTGTTAGAGGCTGAGTGAACCCCAGGGCCATAGTAGACAGATCTTAGTAGGTAAAAATTCAATGGTGGCAATTGTTATTTTAAACCCATATTTACAAATAGTAAATGTGATCCAGTATTTGGACACCCACCCTAATTGTATAGAAATTAACTATAAAAGTGGAAAATTTATTTTAGTTAATCAATACTTTCATTACAGTTTATCAATAGAACCTTTCTTAGATAAATTAAGTGAAATATATAAATGTTATAATAACAGTAAAATTATATTTTGTAGTGATGCCAATGCTAAATCACACCTTTGGTTTAGTAAGTTTACTGATGATAGAGGTGTGAAAAGGGAAGAAGTAATTGTAGAATTACAGCTGCACATCTTAAATCACAATGTAAATAGTTATACATTTTCAAATAGAACTGGTGCTGAGGAAAATATTGACGTGACATGATATACCAACAGGGCATTAAACAAAATTAGTAATTGCAACATTGAAGATTCATTAACGTCTAGTGATTACAATATTATTTTAATTATAATATGCTCAATTTAATTTATGAAGATAGAAGTAGAGAGAAAAACAAATATAATTTTAAAAGCGCAAACTGGATCCAAATGAAAGAAGAATTTAAAAAAATATAATTTATCAAGGTATTTCAGTGGATTAGAATGCTGAAAATGTAACTATAAAAATTAGGGAAGTAATTAAAAACCTGTACCCAGAACCAAAATTAAAAAGTTTTTGGATAATATGTGGACAGAGAAGCTGCAAAAAGCAAGAACTGTTACAAGAAAATTAAGAAAGATACACCAACAATCAATAATTTTTACGGAGAGAGAAAATAATCTTCAGAGATATAGAGGGGTTAAATTAGAATACAAGACGTTACTAGAAGAAACCCTTAGAAAACATTGGCAGTCTTTTGTTGAAACAAAGCTTCAGCAAGATATCTGGGGGTTACCATAGAAAATAATAGAAAAAATTAAGAAATCAGAAATAGTTACAACACTGCAAAAGGAGGATGGATGTATGACAGAAAATTGGCAGGATTCCATTTCCCTATTATTATATTCTTTACTGCCAGACAATGTGAAGGAGAATGATAACCATGTGCATGTAAGTAATTGTATTGGTGTGAATTTTTCTAATAATAATAAGCAAGTAATTTTTCCTTTTGATATAACAGAAATAAAATTAATTTCTGAGAAGCTGAAATCTAAAAAAAGCTTCTGGTTTGGATGGAATAATGAAGTTTTATATAACTTAAAAGAAAAAATTATACTGTTTCTGCATAAATTATATGACTGCATTTGGAGAGGAAGAATTCTAAACATATGGAAAGAAGCTGAAGTTATTGAAAAAAATATACAGATAAGGATTTAAAATTACCTAAATCATATAGACCCATTTGTTTATTAAATAGCATGGGAAAATTTTTTGAACAGTTGCTGCATAAAAGAATAGCTGAATTTTGGTTACTAATTGGTTTAAATAACAAGCAATTTGGATTTAGAAAAGGATGTTCAACTGAAGATGCAATAAACGAGGTCATCAAGATGGTGAAAAGGAGTCAAAATAAATATGTAATTGGAATAGATAGTCAACACGAAAAATTCAATGCCATCAATTAACTATACATCTAATTGGAAATTAATCATTTCTTCACACTAGCCATATATAGGTTAAGACTTTGAATAGATAGAGCCAACCTGAAAAATTCAATGCCATGGCCAGGATCTGAATCACAGATCTCCTGGTTTCTGTCCAGTCGCTCTTACCCATTGAGCTACCATTAATTAAATGATTAATTTCCAACAATTAACTTAAATAATAAGAGTCTAATGGTGATGCCTGGGACTTAAGTACTTACAATAGTAAGTCGCCACAAGCAGTGTATCTTGCACACGAGAGCCCCTAGTGGTTTACCGGGAAAATATATGAGTCAATTGGAGAATTTAATGTCAGGATGGCACATTGGCCATGGTAGCTCAATGGGTAAGAGCGACTGGACGGAAACCAGGAGATCCTTGGTTCAAATCCTGGCCATAGTATTGAATTTTTCAGTTGGCTCTATCTATTTGGAGTTTTGATTGATATATCCGGTACTTTTGACAACTTATGGTGGCCACATTTCTTTAATATTTTAAGACAAAAAGATTATGCTGATATAATTTTTAAAATTCTGCAGGATTATTGTACAAACAGGAAAGCTTTTATATGTGGTATGAATAACAATATATCTAAACATATTACCAAAGGATGCCCCCAAGGATCTGTTTCGGGGCCCCTATTTTGGGACACAGTTATAGAAACTTTGATAGAAGAAATAATAGGTGATACAAATATATTAAGTACCATTGCTTATGCAGATGATCCAATATTTATAACTGAAGGAAATAGTACAAAGGAATTAGAAGAGAAAGCTGCATACTTAATTGCTAAATTGACAACTGGTGTGAACAGGCTAAATTAAAAGTAGCACCCAATAAGTCGAATGTTATATTATTTAAAAGAGCTTTGAAACGTAATCCAGTAATTAAAATAAACGGTCAGAGTATTAAAAGACAAAAAAAGTGTAAATACTTGGGAGTAGTACTTGATGAAAAATTTAATTTTAGAAAACATACTGAATCTGTATGTCAGAAATCAGAAAAAATAATGCTGAAATTAGGAAGGATATGTCCTCATGATCTAAAAATTTCTATGGATGCAATTATTTATCACAACATAATATTTTCATCGATTATTACATATGGAGCTAGTGTTTGGGCTGAAAGAATGAACAATATGACAAAAAGACTCCTGAGAAGCATGCAGCATAAATTTATATTAAGATTTACTGGAGCTGTGAAAACTACCTCTACATTAACATGTTGGTGGCAATAGCTATCTGGCCGATTGATTACTTAATAAAACTTAGAGGAGCTAAATATTGAATGATGAAAGCTAAATATTGGGTTCCACAATGGTGGAAAATATTTTGGGACAAAGATGTAACACAGTATGTGAAATTAAACATTTTTTGGAATCCCAATTGCAAATTTAGTGGGATGAGGCTGTAGTAAGAAGATTATATAATTTTTTTCCCAAGTATTAAAGAAAGATTAAAATTTAATATTTTATGTCCAATGAAAGGATTTATTCATTATATTACTGGCCATGGTCCTTATAAAACATATTGGAAAAAGATAAAACAAAGCATATGATGATATATTTAACAATTGTGGAGTTCAGGATAAGCCAGAGCACAAAATTTTTAAATGTCATAAATATGACAGTGATTTAACTGAACATAGGAAAGTTTTAGAAGAATTGGAATGAAGTGTAATATTGCGTGATCCAGCACTAATTACTATCTTGAAGCATACAATATCCAATTATAGAAGTAAACAAGCATGGGAGAAAAAATGACAGAATGCAAATCATAAGAGTTATTGTACCTGCAGTTGACGTAAGGAGATCTCAGCGTTCACTAAATCAGACTCAGAATCAATTGAACGTACACGATGATAATATAGTAAATAACTACATTAGAAATAATATAAATATAGCACTAGAAGATTTATTAGTAGAAGGAGGAGTTGAAGTCAAGAGAGGAGAATCGAGGACAGAAGAAATGGACTTTGTAAAGAGTGGGGAGATGAGAAGAGGAGAAGGTGGAAAAGTGGAGAGGAAAGGAGGGATGGTGTCAGTAAAGAGGCAGATGAGGTGAGGAGAGAAGGTGTTGGTGTAGAGAGAGCTGATGAGAGGAGGGAAGAAGATGCCACTGTAGAAATAGATGAAAGAAGAGAAGGTATTTGTATACAGAGAGCTGACGAGAGGTGGGAAGAAGATGCCACTGCAGATAAGGGAGATGAAAGGAGAGAAGGAATTCGTCTAGAGAGAGAGGAAGTAAGGAGCAAAGAAGGTGCCAGTGTAGAGAGAGGTGAGGAGAGGAGAGAATAAGGTTTTTGTGTAGAGAACGATGAGGTGAGGAGAGAAGAAGCAGCCGGTGTAGAGAGGGATGAGTGGAGAGAAGAAGCAGCCGGTGTAGAGAGAAATGAGGAAAGGAGAGAAGAAACAGCCGGTGTAGAGAGAGGTGAGGATAAGAGAGAAGATGCCAGTGTGGAGAGAGGTGAGGATAAGACAGAAGAAGCAGCCGGTGTAGAGAGAGGTGAGGATAGGAGAGAAGAAGTAGCCGGTGTAGAAAGAGGTGAGGATAGGAGAGAAGAATGTGCCAGTTTAGAGAGAGGTGAGGAGAAGAGAGAGGGAGGAGTTTTGTTAAAAGTGTTGTATGATTTTTAATGAGATGGAGTTGGTAAAAAGAAGGTGTTTGTATTACTATAATTGATAGTGTGTAGAAACTTTCTTTTGTGCGACGCCAAAGGTGCATGTTTACATATACGCATGCACAAGCACACGACCAGTCGGTTGTCGCATTGCAGCCACATGAGAAAGATATGTAAAACCTCTGTAAAAATGACCCAGACATAGGTGACGCAGCCCTTGTGCAAAGGAACATGTTTTGAGCAAGCTAAGTTAGCACCCAGTCAAATTTTGTTACTCATGCACTGCTTTGCACATGAACTATACAACAAGATGATAAATGGAGTGCTCCATAGGAAATACATGTATGAGTTCACGGACTGAATCGGATTGGTTCGGATACTGCCGCGAAGTGTGCATGTCAAATGACACCAAGTAAGAGAAGAGCCGATAGTATTAAGCATTTAAATAAGATAAATAAACTTACTAAAAATTAGCAATGGTAGAATAAAAGTAACGTAATATGAATTAAGTTAATGGAAATTAATCATTTCTTCACATTAGCCTGTATAGGCTAAGGTTTAGGATAGATAGAGCAACTGGACGGATATTAGGAGATCCGTGGTTCAAATCCCGGCTGTGGCATTGAATTTGTCAGTTTGACTATCTTAAATTTAATATGACTTTAATAATAGTAACTATTGAGTTATATTTGTTTTAAAATAATAATAAAAAACAATAAAAAATATATACATTAAATTACAAGCAAGTTTGTATTTAAATTTGTTATATATAAGGTAATTTATACATAACTTAATTTTTGTTTTTAATAATAACTTGTTACCTTTTTAATAGAGTAGAATATATAGTGCTGGTTACCAGCACTGTTTGCTGGATACCAGTAATTGCACTTTAAGTAGTTAGTTGGTAGTAGCTGGATCCCAGTTGCGTATTTTTGCTGGATACCAGTAATACTGATAGAATAGAGGTGTTTATATTATATGTATTATTTAAATTTCCACCTTTATCTCTTTATTTATTATCTAATTCTATTTCTTTTTTCTTAAATTATATTATTTTATTTTGTTTTGTTTGTATTCTATTAATCTGAACAAAAATGTGTATAAATCCTGTATACTTATCAATAAATGTAAGATTTGAATATAGTATGCCCTGGCCTAGTATTCTAGACGCAGCGGTAGGATATTCAGATTTTATTTACTTATTTATTTATTTATTAACATGCCACAATTTCAATCTATTATTTATATATTATGATTTTTTCAGATGTTTTAAAGAAAGGTTTCCAGTATAGTTTATGTTTAGCTGTTACTTTGAAATTATATAACTGTACTGGCAAATATTTTCTGAAAATACAATTCTGCCTAACTTTTAACTACAGAATTGATGGTTATGATTATTTACCTCTATGGTCTTCAATTACAAAATATGATGCACTGCTGTTTGAAACTACTGGATTACGGAGATTAATCCAGCATTATCAAAATATGCAGAATCAGTATGTAAATACATTATTCACAAGCTCACTGCATTTTCCTTCAGTACCATACATGGCTTTGTCTACCTTTCTCTTTCATCATCGCGACTGACAGCATCTACCTTTCTCTTATAAAAAATACCCATACTTTTCACTTGCCATTTTACAAACTGGCTGCATACAATTCCAATAGTATCAGGAAGGCGTTAGAGTACCGTGTCTGCCATCCCACAAAATCTTCAATGTGCCATTATGACCGAAGACAGGGTTGCCAGATTCATTATTTTTGTTTACTTTCTTCTTAAAAGTTTAATATGGCATTATTTTTTCTTCAAGTCTATAGAGTAAACTCTCTAAATTTAGCACTTATCTCTCATATTCTTTGTATATTACATATTGTATTTTACAAATTATATCTACTTTGGTATTCTTAAAGAATAATATAATGGGCCAATGCACTATGCTTTTGAACACTGTAAATTCAATAATTGTATGCCAATACTTATCCACATGTAGTATGTAATGCATTATTGACATTCATCCTATGTAATCTCTTATGATATATAACACAAAGCCATAATACGAGTGTGAGTCAAATGAAAACTTTAAATTTGTAATAACAAATCAAAATTTCACGCCGTTATACCAAAAGCATACAGAATGGCCTGTACGTGGCAGCATAGTGCAGATGCACACATACCGTCGCAGTATTAGTATAAAGATGGCTGCCCCACTTGTGACTTGCCCCAGGGAAGAACAGCGTTCTGTTAATATAATTTTGAGTTGAACTAATACTCAATGTTCCACTTATTGCTAGTATTTACCTAGAACGCGTTTCATTAGGATCTTCCTAACATCACCAGCTGTTGTCGACTAATGGACGTTGGTTTGGTGAACTCAATGGAGGTGATAGGTGCGTCTGTCAGTATCTTGATGAACTTGAAGTTTGGATTTTCTTCAAAGGTAGTGTCGAAATTAAACAATTTTCTTTCATATTTCTTTGTAAAAATTCACATTGCAGAATACAATGGATTCAGTGCTGAATTGGTCAAAAAGAGAATTGATAAATTCAAAAGACAACAAAGATGCAAACAAGTAACTACTCTAATATAAAAATTATTTGTGGTTGGTTTATTGACACTCGTCACTTACTTTTTCATATATTTATGAGAGACTAGTTTCAAAGGCCCTGGCCTCCATTTTCAATCTCTTTCCAACTGGCATCTGTTGTTGTCTGCTCTCTCTGGTGGTGGAACTATGAACTTTTTTGTCAAATTATCTACTGGCGGGATTTCAAAGTTCATTACGCGATCCTTATTTTTCCAGATGAATATGTTCTCCCATGTTGTCAATCTATTTTGGTTTATCACTCCTTTTAATAATCCTTTTAATTTGATCTCATAGATTCCTAGTTTTTCTTTGGTAGTGATTGACTTTTTGGGAGGGCCTTTTAACAAATTTCTGATATTAAACCTATTTTGAGGTGCAAGAATTATGTTGTGTTTTGAGAAGTTTTTTTTGGAATTTATTATAGGCTGATAGGTGGAAGGTGAATTTTTTAAACATTTTTTTCTCTTTTTCTCCTGTAGGTTCTAGGGTGGTGGTTTCTTTTATTTTCTTAGCTTTGTTGAGTCTGTTAACTGTTTTGTCTACTAAATTTGGGTTGAAACCGTTGGATATAGCTACTTTTTTTATGTGTAGGTATTCTTCTTGATAATCTTCCTGTTTAGTGGAAAGTTGATCATCCGAAATATTAAACTGTTGAAAATGGCATGTTGGTGTTGTTTTAGGTTGAAACTGTTGTTCTTAATATAATTATCTGTGTGTGTCGGTTTCCTGTAAATACCAAAAGTGAGTTTGTTGTTCAGTTTTTTGATCTTGATGTCCAAAAAGGGAAGCACACCATCCTCTTCTGT
>CM060948.1:78407708-78477736 GCA_030765055.1 Mantis religiosa
AGCATAAGAACTATAATTTCTTTCATGGAAGTGTTGAAAACAGTGTTGTTGTAATAAATTAAATTTAAAGGGAGTCGATGACACTAAACACCACTTACTTTTAAATTTTCCCAGAATATGTTTCAGTGGCTATTCCCCCCCATTGTCAACCGGACATAACTGGTTGTCAGTGGTGTAGCTGGTGATATTTTGTCATAGGTTTCCTCTGGTGGCAGTTCGAGGAACTTGCTGAACAAATCTTTCTGGGGGATGTCGAAATTGAATACTTTGTCCTTATTTTTTGAAATGAAGATTTGTTCCCATGTGGATAGTTCTTGTTTTCCTGATGTATGTTTTAGTAGTTTTGGTTCTGAATTTATGTTGTGGTTGTTTCTCCAAAAATGCGTGGCAACTGCTGATTTTTCTAATTGTTTGTATTTTATGTTCCTAAAGTGTTCCTTTGCTCTTGTTTCTACATTTCTTATAGTTTTTCCAAAATAAATTTGACTACAGTTACAGCATTCAATTTGATATATACCAGTTTTTTTGTTAGATGGAATGGCATCCTTGATGTTTGAGCAAATTAGGTTTTTTAAGGAGTAATGGTTGACAGGTGTTGAATGTTTTGTTTTTTGAAGACTTTTTTGAATTTATCAAAGGCCCATGGATGGTAAGTGTATTTTTTGAAGACCATATTAGTTTCTGTAGCTGAGAGGGTTGTGATTTCCTTTATTAGCTTCCTCTTTTTTGCTAAGTTCACTTTTTTGTCAACTAATGATTTGGGAAAGTCATTTTTTTGTTAAATGAAATTATGTTAGAAGAAATGTTTTGTTAAAAGTTTTGTTAAAAGAAATGCTAACTGACAGTGAATATGAAACCATTAACAAAAATCCTCTAACAACTTGCATACAATCATTTGAAAAAACAATAGTAAAATCAAGCATAATACCAAACAAATACACAGTTAAACCGGATAACCCAAACTTACCTAGACTTTATGGCTTACCCAAAATACACAAACCATCCATAACAATGAGACCTATAGTTAGCAGTATAAATTTACCAACATACAAACTTGCAAAGTGGCTAATACACAAATTCAACTCATTTACAAAATTCGATAGCCTAAGTATCAAAAACACCTATGAACTTACAGAACACATTAAGGATACTGAACTAAAAGAAGAGGGCACATTAGTCTCGTATGATGTTAAATCACTGTTTCTCAGCATACCGGCAAAACAACTCCCACCGTTGATAGCAAAATGGCTCAAATCACTTGGAATGTAACACCTGAAATTTCAGATTACATCAAACTAACCAAATTATGCATAGACAAAATTCCTTCCAGTTTCAAACAAAATATTTCCACCAAACTTCAGGTTTAGCAACGGGCAACCCCCTATCACCCTTCCTGGCGGCTTTGTACATGAGTGCATTAGAAATAAGGATCACCAAAGGTTTCCCTTAGATGTTCAAACTCTGGCAACGATATATAGATGACATCTTTGCAATAGTACCAAAAAGGATGTTCAAACTCTGGCAAGGATATGTAGATCACATCTTTGCAATAGTACCAAAAAACACATCAGTGATGCACTAAAACTTTTAAATATCCAAGAAAAAAGCATCAAGTTCACTGTAGAAATAGAAAAAGACGAGTATTTACCATTTTTGGATCTAAAAATAATGAGAAATAAAAACAGACTAAACTTTGGCATTTACAGAAAACCAACACAGACAACTACATAAAAGCTAATGGCTACAACCCAAGATCCCACAAACAGGCAATCTTCAATAGTTTAGCACACAGACTGGTCAACATCCCTCTCACAGCAAAAGAATACAAAAAAATTATTGAAATAGCACAAAAAATGACTTTCCCAAATCATTAGTAGACAAAAAAGTGAACTTAGCAAAAAAGAAGAAGCTAATAAAGGAAACCACAACCCTCTCAGCTACAGAAACTAATATTATTTTCAAAAAATTCACTTACCATCCATGGGCCTTTGATAAATTCAAAAAAGTCTTCAAAAAACAAAATATTCAACTAGGAACAGTCAACCATTTCTCCTTAAAAAAACCTAATTTGCTCAAACATCAAAGATGCCATTCCATCTAACAAAAAATCTGGTATATATCAAATTGAATGCAGTGACTGTAGTCAAATTTATATTGGAAAAATCAAAAGAAATTTAGAAACAAGAGCAAAGGAACACTTTAGGAACATAAAATATAAACAATTAGAAAAATCAGCAGTTACCACGCATTTTTGGGGAAAAAATCCACAATATAAATCCAGAACCAAAACTACTAAAACATACATCCAGAAAACAAGAACTATCCACATGGGAACAAATCTTCATTTCAAAAAATAGGAACAAACTATTCAATTTCGACATCCCCCAGAAAGATTTGTTCAGCAAGTTCCTCGAACCGCCACCAGAGGAGACCTATGACAAAATATCACCAGCTACAACAATGAGAACCAGTCGATGGCTGGTTGAGGATGGAGGCAAAGTCTCTGAAACATATTCCGGAAAAATTTAAAAGTAAGAGTTGTTTAGTGTCATTAATCGACTCCCTTTAAAGAATTGTTTAATTGCCTCTTGTTATAGGTTTTCAAACATAAAAATAAGATATATTCTTAAGGCTCTTTTCGTCTTCAGTTTGTGAAATAACAGGAACATTGCACAACCATAAACATAAGCTCACTGGACAAAAAATTAGTCACCTCCTCTAGAAATCAACGATGAACATTTAGGACTCAACAGGTGGTGCTGTGTTTACGTCATGTGGTTAACTGCTAGCCCACTCTCATTACATGATCAGAGGATCGTAGCAGGCTATGAGGCATGGTGTGTCAAGAATTCAGTGTAATACAATATGGGAAAATGTAAAGACATGACAGAGACAAAAAGGGGCAATCGTACTTTGCCCTGCCCATGGCTGTGCGGTAAGTGAAGTGTCCGGATTTCTTGGTTTGTCGAAGCAGACTGTCCAATGGATCTATATGCAGTGGTGCAATACACATGGCTACGAAACACAATGTCAGAATTGTGGTTGGAAAAGGATTATGACTGAGAGGGACCGGAGACGAGTTTCACGGTTAGTAAATGTAAATCGCTTCCAAAACCAACAGGAATTGCTCCAGTACATAATGCAGGTCCATCCCGACCTGTTAGCCAGAGGACATTGCAGCAGAAACTACATTCCATGAACATTTGGAATCGGACACCTCAAAGGAGGCCTCTGCTCACAAAGACACATAAAGCTGTGCAACTTCGGTGGGCTAAAACTCACTAAACGTGGACAGTAGGTGACTGGCAGAATGTCATGTGGTCCAATGAATCATATTTTTGCCTCTATTCAAATGTTGCACGTCATCGGGTGCACTGCCAGCCACATGAAGCATTTCATCCAGATTGTGTACAGGTTTAGGTTCAAGCCGGAGGTGTGTCAGTAATGCTTTCGGGGCGTTTTTGTTACTATGGATTGGGCTCGCTCCATCAGGTGACTAATAGGATGAACCAGCATGTTTATTTAAACATTCTGAATGAGCAGGTGTTGCCATTCAGTCAATATCTCTATGATGATTGTGCTGTTGCCTCCCCTATATTTCAGAGTTCATTGGGCTAGAAGAGTGTTGGACTGGTTTGAGAACACACGCACCTTATTACATCTTGATTGGCCTGCAAACTCGCCCGACTTGAACCCAACCAAAAATTTGTGGGATATGTTGGAACAGCGAATGAAATGCCGAAATCAGCATCCCCACAATTTGGTGGATTTGCACGAGCAACTCATGCGTGAATGGTGTCAGCTGAATGTGAAATACTTGCAAAACCTTGTGGACTCGCTTCCTAACCAAGTCCAGGCAGTTACCAGGTCCAGAGGTGGTGTAGGCATTATTAATATTAAGTTGACCTGGGGTGACTAATGTTTGGTATTGTGAGCTTATATGTAACTAGTAAGGTATCCCAATGTAGGTATAAAGACATTTGTTGAAGGAGTCAGAGATGAATGGACCTCTGAGCTAAAACAAACAGAATGCAAAGTGAACCCACAAGCTGGACAAAATGAAAAAGGAATGTGTGTCACTTGGGCAGGCCTAAAATCATTAGCAACTCTTAAATTTCTAAGGGATGGATAAAATAGGCACCCGAGAAAAGGGAACAGGAGTGCCACTACCCTTATTTATGGTGTCAAAAAATGTTTAAAATGTATATGAATACTTTGTACATTAAGTGTGGTGGTGGGGGTGGGGGCAGCGGTGGCGGTGGCGGTGGCAGTGGCGGTGGTGGTGGCGGCGGTGTTAATGCTGTATTTCATAGATATTTATATGTATGATTGTTTATTATTATATGTTAGTTACCAAGAATGCATTCAGGGCAGATTATGCGAAAATTAACTGTCTTTTAAAATCTGATTAACTTTCCCATAAGGGGGCAGTTTGTAGCGACATTTCCGCCTACCCATTTTAGTATAAAATAAACTATTAGATATGTGAAATATGAAGCTATTAAGAGTGAAGCAAACAAATATACACAAATATAATAATTTATAACTTAAAACTTCACTTATTTTATAAGAAATGATGTTACTTTTCTCATAAATTGAACAGGATCACGATTTCTTGAAACTTCTTCCAAATCATCAGCCAGAATCACAAACAAACTCGTAGTCAACGTTACAAATGCAAGATGTCACTATGTTCTTGTTAGTACTACCAAAATCTGAAAATGATACAAATTTAAAAACAGAATCGACTGCTGGTATTTCAAAAAAATGATAAAAATACTGGCAATTGATTCCGTTTTTAAATTTGTTTCATTTTCCAGATTTTGGTAGTACTAACAAGAACATAGTGACATCTAGCATTTATATCGTTGACGATGAGTTTGTTTGTGATTCTGGCTGATGATGTGGAAGAAGTTTCATGAAATCGCGATCCTGTTCAATTTATGAGAAATATAACATCATTTCTTATAAGATAAGTGAAGTTTTAAGTTACAAATTGTTATATTTGTATATAAAACTATTAGATGTCATTAATACAGGAGTTATTAACAATTATGTAAACAGTTATGTCAATAGCAAGTATCTATGATTTCTATACTAATAATTCTAATAAGGTATCATATGTATAAAATGGTATAAACCTCGAAACTCAAAACTAGGGCCCAGATTTTGATGAAAAGTCATCTTTTTTTCTGAGTAGTCACAGATGATGCTTACTGGAAATTAAGTGCATTCTGGAACAAATATGTTACATATATGTGGTTTTTATACGTCATCAAAATGCATTTTTCTACATTTTTATAATAAAGTCATTTTTAACATTTAGATGCATTTTCCAGTCATTTTCTTTCTTTCTCACATATTTATTTGGCATTTTCATCTGTAACTTGCATTCAGGAGGCCTTCGGTTGGATTCCCAGGACCGACCTACCTCACCCTGAGCTCAGGGATTTTAAAATAATCTGTGGTTAAAAGTGCATTTATATTATCATCGTTTATAAAATAGTAACTTTGTAAATGTGGTAATCATGTAATGAACACAAGTCAGCGTCCTAACAGTGCTTATGAATTTTTGACGCATCAATTTGAGGAATCGCCACTTACATCATGCAATACGTATGGATTGCATCCGTCAGGACTTCAGGAGCTAGAAGTGCCGCAGTAAGAGAGTAGTTTGTGAGGTGTGTAAATTTGTTGTGCTGTGGAATTGAGATGCTGAAACAAAAACAGTCACTGCATCCCATTTGAAACAGTATGTTTCAGAGTTTGGCGAAAATATTCTCTACTGATGAAACTGTATTGTTCTGTAATGTGTGCAAAATTAAAGTTGCTGCAGACAAATGGTTCACCGTACAACATGTTGGGTGGAAAAAGCATTTGCAAGCTCTTCAAAATGTGAAAAAAGACAAGTGTCTCAGTTACTGTTAAAAGAAACTGCTTCGACATCAAGTAACAAGTCATCTTCCTGTTACAAAGAATTATGTGAAGTGTTTGTTAGTGCAAATATTCCACTAGGAAAATTAAGTAATTCCAAATTACTAGATTTTCTTGAACATCACACTGGTCATACAATTCCAGATGAATCAACTTTGTGTAAAAGTTACCTACAAAAATGTTAAGACACATTAAACTGAATCCGTGAATGTATGAATGGGAAACAAATTTATGTACCAATTGATGAGACAACCGATTCAGAGAGGCGTTATGTAGCCAATGTAGTGATAGGTACGCTAGAAGCTACTAGTCCCGGACACATGTTTCTTCTGACCTCAGAGGTTATGGAAGCTGTTAACCACTGTCAAAAATGCAAACTATTCGGTGAATCTATGTGTTTATTGTCGCCTAGTAGAATACAACATGACAATGTGCTCCTCTTCCTAACAGATGCGGTGCCTTACTTAGTAAAGATAGCAAAATTGATTAAATCATTTTACAGTAAGATGGTGAATGTTCATGTTTGGCCCATGCTTTTCATCGAATTGCGGAATAGGTCAGATCAACATTTCCAGAAGTAAATACACTAATTTCCACAGTAAAGAAAATATTTTTGAAAGCACCAACACAAACTATGTATTTCAAAGACAAAGCCCATAATATGGCTTTGCTCCCTGGACCAATTTTAACACACTGGGGTACATGGTTAACTGTATGTATATATCAATGTGATAATTTTCAAATAGTGAGAGAAATGGTGAATAGCTTTGAAAGGGTAGATTCTAAGGCAATTAAGAGCGCACAGGATCTGTCTTCTGATACTCAAATCCAAGGTAACTTAGCTTTCATTAAATCCAATTTTGCATTTTTGATGGAAACCATAACCCGCAATGAAGAAAGTGGCATGATATTGCATAAGTCGATTGAGGTGAGGATTGCTGAAGAGAAGATACAAAATGTAAAAGGTGAGATTGGGGACAAAATTAGACAAAAACTAAAATTTTTGTTGGACAAAAATAAAGGGTACCAAACAGTTTGTCAGACTGTCAATATCTTGTCAGGAGAACACTTCAGAACTGATATTTCTGAACAGGATTTAACAGGCAGGGACAGTGTTTATCAAATATGCACCTATAGCATCTGTGGAAGTGGATAGAAGTTTCTCAAAGTATAAAACAGTTTTAGCTGACAACCGCCATTCCTTCATTTTTGATAACTTGAAGATGACCATGGTGGTGTACTGCAACGCTAAGTAAGGTATGATTTGGCTAATGGGTATAGTAACTTATTTTTTCAGATTTTATAAATTTGAAAATGACCTGATGAATTTTGAATTTATTTATTATTTAGTAGCTATAATTGCATTATTCACTAAGAAAATTAATTTTAAAATGTGATTATTCAAACCATATATTCATTATTTGTATATGACAGTTACCAATTTATTATTATGAAAGAAATTGTTAATCTTTGTTAGGTAATTTTGTTACATTTTATGTGCATTTTTATTACATTTTAAGGGCATTTTATAGCTCATTTTTAGAGAACGTTTAGGTCAACAACTTCCATGCCTTACTCATAACCAATAAAATACATAGGCATAGTTTCTCAGGAATGTCTGCCAGTTTTTAATGCAAGTAACAGGACAACTTCTGCTAATCTGTTGTGTTGGCCATAAGGGTTATTGGCCTTCCCTTTGTGTAGACAAAGAAAGGAATTTAGCATTTCTTGGAAGTTGAAGAAAAGTCGGTGTTGAGGTAGAAGCAAGGCAGTCTGGCCAAGTCTAGGGTAGGGAGAAGTGTTATCCCGTGACAGTATCAACTGGCATTAAGAAATTTGCACCTAGTGAAGCACAAGATGCATCCGACAATATCTAGAATACTCTCATATTAAGATCAATACATTAAAGCTTCGAGCAAATATATTTACACTCTGCATGTGGCACGTAAATTACTGAAAACCTGCAGACATCCAGGTAGCTCGATGCCAACACAAAAGTTAGACGACTTTCTTGTTTAAGAACTCTGAGAAAAACCCAAATTCCCTCTCCAACCTCAGCACTCACTCCAGAGCATTTAGCAGTGGTAGAGATACTCGTCAAGGCTGACCCTGAGATAATAGCCACAACACTGACGAGTACAACGAATGCAACAGCTCTCTGCTTTGAAGCCTGATGGAGCGAGGGTCCCTAGAGAAAACGCGACATCATGAATGGCTTGTACTATAGTCAACATTGATTTTATACCTACTAACATGGAAAATCTATCTAAGGAATAAACCATATAATTCATCATCTCAATTATATACTCTAGTTAGGGTATTCTGCATATACATATTTTAAAATATATTCTGTGTTTATTAAATGAAACAATTGCCTCTCTTGTTTATTTTCTCAAAAATGAATAGCAATTTTGATTAAAATATCATAGGTTTCAGACACTCAGATAAGAAAAACTGTATATCATGCTTTTTGTAAATAACCTGGAAAGCACCTTTTTTTATAGTACCTATTTTATAAACAAGAAATCACAATAACCAGACAAGACTATTTTAGACACAATGTAGCTCACTGAGATAGACAAATTATGTGAAATCGGATCTTTACCTAATCTCAAAGTCAAAAGTTCAAATCTGGCAGATACCAATGGCTTTTAAGTGTGATTAAAAGTAACAGTTCCATTTCAGTAGATTTATTGGCATGTTAAAGAACTTCTGCAAGACAAAATTTTGATGATGCCAATATGATTCTCACTACTGATAGCACTGTTAACAAACAAAATATTTTTGGTGATCATATGTTAAAACGTTTTGCTTTGGTACATTGTATTTATTTATTGTAGCAAACATAGCCACCTTTTATTTTACAGAAAAATGAACTGGCTTTCACGCAATTAAGTTCAAGACCTTTTTTACCTTAGGCATGAAGTTTTACAGTTTTTAAATACTGCATGAAAAAGTATATAGCTCTGTTTTCAGATGATAATTGACTGGCTCCATTGGCCACGTGGCAGATATATTACATCAACTATATGAATTTAATCTGTTCCATCAAGACAAATAATCAGTGTTCCAAGCCTATTATTATAAAACCAAAGCTTTCTGTAACAAATTTATGGTCACAGCATGTCATCTGTTTCCACATCTTAAAGAATATTTCCTAATGAGAATACTTTCATTACTTTCTGATATTTATGATCCAATACCCATCTTCCTGCTTCCAATTAAGTGATGAAAGGTTACTTTCCATATAATATAAAATAAAATGGTTACTTTCCATATACTTACTTTGAATTTAAATGGGTTCAAAAATCTACTGTGAGCAAATTTTCAGTAAAATTAAGAGGACAATGATATAAGCCAAGTTTCTGGCATTGTAAATGAATTTATACATTTGGGTAGGAGTGCCAAGCAAGTTGTGGAAGAGAGAGATTGTTTCTGAGAGTTGCAGGAAGGAGGTTGATAAATGGCATAAGTGGCAAAATAATGGGAATCAACGTAGAAATATACAGGGCAAGAATTGGAAGATTAAGATTTAGCAAGGTTAAGTTCAATCTGCTTAGGAAAATAGATCAGTATGGAGATACAACAAATCTCTTCATACTGTTAATTACTGGAGGTATGGAGATGAATCTAGGACCTAAAAGTGATCTTGGTTTTGGTGAAGAAATTCTTAACAGACTGCATGAGATGGAAAAGAGGCTAGAGAAGAAAATGAAAGATGTGGGAAGAGAGATTAAAGAAGAAATTGCAGCTGATGTCCGAAATGTGAAAATGGAGGTTCAAAACATCAAAAGAATAGTAGAAACCTTGGAGGATAGATACCAGAAATATAAGTGAATTTTCACATTTGGGAATTAAGTTGTATAGTAAGGGAAAATGGGAGTAACAGCAAAAATCAGCAATGGCCAAGGGAAGAATGGCCTCAACTGCTATACGAAAAAACTTATATCCGATTTAAAAAATGAGCATTAAATGGTATGAGAGCCTTTGAAGAATTGAGATGGATCTATAGAGGGAAGATCCGGGGGATTGATGAGGGATGGTGTACAATGGATTTAATATTAAGTTTCTGTCAACTAATTTTGGGAGTTCTCAATAATACTGCAAATGAAGAAGCTTTAATAGCATTAGGGAAGGTGGGTTTGAGAGAGATATTGATGGAAAAAGTACTAATATTCCCATATGGGTAATATCCAGAAGATATGGCCCAAGAAAATCAAGGAACAGTTATTTAAAAGTGGATTAGCAGATCTTTTGGGTTTAATATAGGACTTTTCACTGGGGTAATATAGGGGAATCAAAGATGACTCAGATAGGCACAAGTGTTTGTCAATTTGCTCAAAGAATGAAACAGAGGGATTAGCTTGGTTTAGATTAGGTGTTTGGAAACTATGGGGAGTGAGAGATGTTATCCTAGGAATTTGCCCCATCTATAGAGATAAGGAAGATGAAATTCACATTATCTTTCAATGTTAGTTACTTTATTTCCTATTTCTTATTACAATATCTAGCATATACAACTTCATACATATATAACATAATTAGTATACAATAAATACAAAATCTTACGTACTCCTCGTTTTGGAGTTGCATTTTCTCATGCTCCATTATAATTAACCCAGGTTGTGTATATAATGAGGCATTTTAAAACATGAGATCTATATTTTTGTTTCCCTTTATACCTTCTACTATTTTTCCTAGTTGTTCTCATTAGTCTTCCTTGTTTTCCAAAGCAATTTTTGTCTTACTTTGTCAATGAATTTTCCCAGTATCTTTCAATGTACAGTCACAGAGAACTGGAGAAAATGCCTGATTTGCAATGAGGAAGATCTTTAAAGATCTAAAGCAGATAACAAAATTAGGAGAGTATGGTAGGTTAGGTTAAAATGGAGATGGTCAGTGGAAAGACATATAAAGGGATAATATAGGATAATGTACCAAGTATTTTGTATGCATGATTGGAAGAATTTAGTAACAGTGATGTAAAATTTAATCTGGAAAACTATTTGTAGTTATTAATTTATAGATGAGTCGTATTTATTACACATCTGCTTCACTTTCGTACCTATTTTGAGGACATGTTTCGCAAATCATCGTTTGCATCTTCGGCTCTTATGCGACTAAAGCTTGATCCAGTGGTGTGGGTAATTCTGGAGTTGCTGCTGCCATCTGTTGATTTAGTGATGAACTTAAATGTGGGATTCTCTTCTGGCGGGATCAAGCTTTAGTCGCATAAGAGCCGAAGATGCAAACGATGATTTGCGAAACATGTCCTCAAAATAGGTACGAAAGTGAAGCAGATGTGTAATAAATACGACTCATCTATAAATTAATAATTATTTTGCTTCACTGTGGTGTTCCAATAAAGTTAAATCTCGATATTTGTAGTTGATAAAGTCAACATGAAAAATTCAATGCCACGGCCGGGATTTGAACCAAGGATCTCCTGGTTTCCGTACAGTCACTCTAACCCATTAAGTACCATGGCCAACCTGCCGTCATGACATTAAATTCTCCATTTGACTCGTATATTTTCCTGGTAGACCACTAGGGGCTCTCACATCCGAGATACACCGTTTGTGGCGACTTACCATCATAAGTACTTGAGTCCATCATTAAACACTTATTTTAGTTAACTGATGGAAATTAATCATTTCTTCACACTAATACTTACGATGTAAATTAATTGATAATCACAGGGTGGGCATTTCATTAATATAAGTTGATGTTGGTTCATTTCTTTGTAAATTAAAATGCCAAGCATGCCACTGGATTCATTCTCTAGATTAAAAACACATTTATGTAGTAGCTATTCTGTGATTACCCTTTAAATTCCAAGGTTTTTTTTCCTTTTCTCCTATAATGTGCGCAATACAAGTACATTAGCAGCTGTCACAGCATGAAAATAATGCATAACAAGGCATACATGTCCTGGAGTACGACAGCTTTGTTATTTCTCCTCATATAACCTTTCACTCATTCCAGAAATGTTATGTTTTGGTAGCAATAAAAAGGTTGTAATCAAATATTATATGCTTGATTATATATTATATAAATATATAATCAATGTATATTTGGCTAGTTAATACCATGTTCTTAAATTCCTTCCCAAGATAATGAATCAATGTGAGCAATGCTGCTTTATGGCGACCAACATCAAAGGCTATGATCACGCTTCATAGCCATACTACAAAGTAGGGGGGCATGTACATGCAGCAATCTTCGCTTCCAAAATGTAACTATATTGTGACTTTGTAGGTTCGTAAAATCAAAAGTCTAGTTTGCAGAAATTCAAAATGCTCCTTATTTCCGTAGAAAGACAGTTTGTATACCCCTTTCAGGTTCTAAAATGATGTAACATACACCAACACAATCTTCCAGGCCATCTGCAAAGGTAACAAACAAAAGAATTCACCTTCAAATCACTACATGGTTATCAGTTCTTGACACAACTCGGTACAGTTCAAATATCCCAGTCCAGTCACATTTATACACCAGGTGAAGTTTCTCAACACCTCCCGAAGCTTCACAGACTTTCATGGGGACAAGCGAAGAAGACAGAATTATCCAGACGTCACTCCGTCTCCCCCTCTCCGCCTCCCCCTCTCCGCCTCTCATTTGGCAACTGCCAACCAGTCACCCATGTCTGGGCATGGGTCTCTTTCTCTTTCTTTCCTGTCAGCTGGCTTGTCGCTACTTCGATGATCAGGTGACACTGCTCCCTCCTCAAGGCTGGTCGTCCCGAACAGCACCATCGTTGCGGCCAGACGATCCAGATGCACCATCAACATCTTTCCCCGGGGCACCTACTGGGTGCAGTAGACCACGTAGTTAATTCTCTTTACCACCTGGTACGGTCCTTGCCACAGTTGTTGAAGTTTCGGGCAGCGTCCCTTGGTTCGTGTAGGGCGGTACAACCAGACTAGGTCACTTTGCTGGAATCCTTGGCTGTTGGCTTGCCTGTCGTACCGGGTCTTAATGCAGTCGCTCGCCATCTGGATGTTCTGGCGAGCCACCTCATGCATGTCGAGAAGATGGTCCACCAGGTTCTCCACATACTCAGTTGTGGACTGTTTTGCTTCCGCGTGGCTCCCAAAAGCCAGGGGAACACCAAGGGCTGTCAGACTCTTCAATCACTCCCATGGGTCTCATGTCCTCCAGCATGTTCCGTACCGCTGCTTGTTTTGCCAGCGGAACACGTCTGGGTGCTTGCCGAATAGACCGGTCGTCTCCGGTGTCAATGCAGTGAAGCACTCAGTCCGTGCGGCCGTAGTTACTGTTACTATGGCTGCTCTAGGTCTTGCCCTATGGAAAGCCACACGGAAGTGCTGGGCGCCCTTTTGGGACAGCTCAGTAACTCCCTGGTCATTAGAGGGGAGGTCAGTCTTCACCATGTGTGGATTGCCCTGGTAGATACCCTCGAGCTTATATATTGTTACCATGGCTGAAGAAGTGCTGGTATCATCCCTCCCAGCAGTTGTCGAATCTTCTCCAGCTGTTCTGCGGCCAGGTGGTCGGTCGCCCTCTCCAGTAAACCTTCCAGCCGGGGCTTCAGGTGTTGCGTCGGCACTACCTCCTGGGTCTGGTCGACTGGCATTACGCTGACCATGCGCTTGCGCGTCCCCAACTCCGTCCCAGCCTGGACGTTGTGATCTGTGTCTGTTGGATTGAGCAGCCTCACCGGCACTTCCTCTCGGCACGGCAACAATACCCTGACTACACGGAGCCTCGCTTCTCGCGGGGACAACCACGCCTTCCCTCAGGATGACCCTGCAGATTCCCAGGCGTTCTTTGGGGTGTCAGAGTATTACCTCTTCTCCATTGAGTCGCAGGACTTTCCTGCCGACATCGACCATCGCCTCGTGGCTTCTGAGGGCATCCAATCCCAGTATCACCTCCTCAGCCATCTTCGCGACTAACACCCACTGATGCAGGGCACTCAGAACCAAGGAGGGCCTCCTTTCCCACAGGCAAGGTGTCGCCCGATGCCGTCACAAGCTGGTATGGTCGGCTCGGTTTTCTCGACGGCAGACTCCTGGCTACGTCCGGTCTGATGACGGTCACAGTTGCACAAGCACACGGCACGGCTTCCCTCTCACCCAACCATCAGCGATGAGGCTGTCGTCCATCCGTCGGGTGACGACGCGCAGCGTCACTCGAGGGGATGGTGGTGATGGCGCCGACGTGCCCCTCGTCACGCCGGCCCTTACTCGTTTCTCCGGCTGCTCTCCCTGGTGTGGGCAGTCTTTCTCCAGGTGTCCTGGCTGGCCACATCCCCAACACACGCCACTAGGTCTTCGCCGGCGTCCCTTGGCTGGCCTTCGGTCTACAGTGTAGCGGCTACTCCTTGTTCTCGACATCGGGGTAGCCGCCACCTTGGCCGCCTCCATCCTAAATGCGGCCGTTAGCGCTTCGTGGATGGTCTTATAGTCGCCGAGCATTAGGCGCTGACGTATCTCGGCGTCTCGTACCCCGTCGACGAATGTGTAGACGGCCTCTCGGGATACGAACTCGGGTTGGAAGTCGACGAAGGCTTTGCTGGCCAACTGTTCGATTGCCAGGGCGAACTCCTGCAGCATCTCCCCTGGTTGCTGCGATCTAGATTTCAGCTGGCTGCGGTAGGCTGCGGCTAAGCGCAGGTTTCCGAAGCGGTTTTCCAGGGTCTCCTGGATGAACTTGGGCGCCGCCGTTGTCTGGACCGCGTTCAGCACCTCTGCGGCCCGTCCCTGGAGGCTGGCTATTAGCTGTGCGGCCTCTTCTTCAGGTGACCACTTGTGATTGCCCACTGTGTCGAATTGGCGGCGGAAGACTTCGAAAGTTGACGTGCCGTCGTACTTTGGTGGTTTGACGCGCGCAGATGTGTCGCATTCCGGCGCGTCGGCCTCCTGATCCTTTAATCTTCTGTCAACGATGTCTTCCCCCATGGCGTTCAGGGACTTGGTGTTGCTGTGTGCCTTTCCCTCTAGGTCGTCAACGCGGTGCCCCCAGGTCTTCGACGCCCTCGCCGAACTTCGTGACGTCCTCTTTCACGCCGGCCAACTGCTCTTCAACACTTCTGTTAATTCGGCCTTCATTTCTGTAGCCAGGCTGTCGTTCGCCGCTTTCATTACCGTGGTTAACGTCGCAGCGAGAGTGTCATTCACTGTCTTCATTTCCGCGGCCAGGCTGTAATTTGCCGCTTCCATCTTCGCAGCGAGGGTGTCATTCGCTGTTCTCGATTCTTTCATTTCCTTCTAGAACCTTTTCCAATGCAGCTTCCATCGTTGTATTCCACTTCTGACACCAAATGTGACTTTGTGGTTTCGTAAAACCAGTAGTCTAGTTTGCAGAAATTCAAAATGCTCCTCATTTCCGTAGAAAGACAGTTTGTACACCCCTTCCAGGCTCTAAAATGACGTAACATACACCAACACAATCTTCCAGGCCGTCTGCACACGTAACAAACAAAAGAATTCACCTTCAAATCACTACAGGGTAATCAGTTCTCGACTCGACTCGGTACAGTTCAAATGTCCACACACACAATCAACAGCTCACTGACTTGCAACTACAGCTATTAGCAGCTCCCTCCTGACACTCTGCACGTCTCTCGGCTCCTGCCGAATAGTCGTCTACACCAGTCCAGTCACTTTTATACACAAAGCGAAGTTTCTTGACACCTCCCGAAGCTTCACGGCCTTTCATGGTGGCAGGCACAGGAGAGAGAATTATCCAGATGTCACTCCATCTCCGCCTCTCTTTTGGCAATTGCCAACCAGTCACCCATGTGTGGGCATGGCTTGGACACTATCTGTCTCTTTCTTTCCTACTAGCTGGCTTGTCACTACTTCGACGATCAGATGACAATATCAATCTTTTATCAGATACTCCAGATCTGGTTGAAATCCATACAATCTTGTTTTTATTGCATCACAACTGCACAACCTTTGCATTGTCTCTTGTGAATTCTTTTCTCAATGAAATATTTTACTTCCTGTTCTTCTCAAAGCTTCAATTTTATGGATACAGTCACTAAGCTACACGATATCATTTTGGTACATATTACCTCCATTACCTTCTGTTGACTAACCTTAACATTAATAGGAGCTGAAGCTTTCCTAGCGGTGTGAAACGTCGGTACATCACATCTACACCTGGCTTGAAGCCCGAGAAAACTTGGAATAACCTTAACATTTTCCTTCAATGTGGAAGAACGACTTCAATTAATCTGAATTAACTGCTGACAATGCTTATGATTGCTGTTAGCAATAAAACATTATCAGTTTTTTGACGGATTGCTAGTCTCCCAAAATCTTCCAGCATTTGCCTTACATACAGCCTCTTTCCTCAGAATGGTAACTTCATCAGTTTGACACTGTTGTGTGCATGTACTATTGTATGCTCAAAACTGCTACACCATTAAAACCAGATGTTAATTTCATTATATTATCAACAGCAATTTTCAGACACTTTCCAAAAACTTGTTACACATGTTAATTTTGTAATTGTCATTTCAAAACAATTTTCTGTATTTGTAATTCACACTGGTTCAATATCATCCTGAGCATTCCTAACTTAAGCTATGCCCTGTTGTTGCAACCACAAATGGCATTTATATCATATTACTTTTGTTATGATTGATACAAGCTGGAGGCAGTAGGCACATTATAAAACATAACTCTTAGTATTCACTGCTTTATGTTTACTAAACAAAATGAACTGTTAAGACTATAGTTGTGATACTTAGCAAAAGCTCAAATCTGCAATATAGACAATGTCAAATGCAACTGCATAAACCAAGAAGGAAATGTGCTACAGTGAAAACTTCAGTTTTATTCACGATTCCTTTTATCTTCCACCATATGCAATATAGGAATATTAAGAATAAGAACAAAACTACTTAGTTTACAAGTTCATAGCTGAGCAATATTAACTAACCTACATATTTTACATCACCCTTACACACCAAACGAACTGCATCTGCATCAAGGGAAAGCAGCATTTGCCCATCATGGTCTGCATTATCAAACAGGATCTGTAACAATAACAAAAGAACTTTGGAAGCAAAAATGAAGCAACAAACAATCTGATAACTGTAAAATGAGCAAGGTGTTCCGAAAGTTCACTTAATAAATTACTTGAACTAATTTTAAGACCATTTGAGAACTCGCACAAATTCTCAGCCAGAGATAGGTGCCTACATTATTTCAATCTACTGGCTTTATCATAGGTATCTGATGTATTACAAATGAATCTATAAATACTGTCTGCTGGAGGAACATACAAGTTCAACGACTGATTCCCATTTTTAAAAATTTAGAATTTTCTCCTATACTGCTAATTTCACTTTTGAAAAAGTAGTTGCACTTCCAGTACTATTTATGGAGGTTATTTTAAGTGTACTGTAACCAATGATTTGTCTCTTTGCTTGTATCTGATACTTATAAAATATTTAGTCCATTGAAAAAACTAATCGTAGTTGGTTTTTAACATTTTGTCACTTACATTTTTATATTACACTAGGGAACACAGTTTTTGTACCTGAAACAAAATAGGCCAATTCTTACGCAAAATGACTCACTGATTCCAAAAATGCCCTTCAAAATACTGTATCGTGTAACACTTTTGATATTATTCTTTTACAAAAACTTACAGAAATGGGGCATGATACCAACTCATATTAACTTAATTTAAAATAATAGCCACTTTATTATCAAATAATACTTTTATACCTGTAAGAAAATGCAGATTATTCAAAATAAATTGAAAAAGTTTCCATCATTTAAAATTTATCAGTAAATTTAATTTTAGAGTCTATTATAAAAATTGTTTTTAAATGAGTATACCCAACTGAAATTAAAATTAATTTGATACAATAATTACTGATACAGAACCTCATCATAAAGAACTTATCAAGTTCTTAAGAACTTATCAAGTTCTTAAGAACTTATTATAAAGAACTAAAGAACTTATCATAAAGACCTAAACACATCTTACTTTATTAAATTATAGATGAGTTGTATTTATTACACATCGGCTTCTCTTACGTACCTATACTGAGGACATGTTTCGCGAACCATCGTTCGCAACGTCAGCTCTAATGTGACTAAAGCCTGATCCAGTGGTGTGGGTAGTTCTGGAGTTGCTACCATCTGTTGATTTTGTGATGAGTTTAATGTGGGGTTGTCTTCTAGCGGGATTTCAAAGTTCATTAGTTGGATTTTATGTTTTGCTATGTATATTCTCTCCAATATGACGAGTTCACTATGTTTTTGTATGTATTTTAGTAATTTGGTGCTAACTTCAATTTCATGATTTTCAGACCAGAAATGAGCTGCTATTGCGGACTTATCAATATTTTTGTATCTTAAGTGCCTAAAATGTTCTTGCTTTCTAGTGCCTATGTTTCTTTTTGTCCTCCCTATGTAAATTTTTTCACAGTCTTTACACATAATGGTGTAAATGTCTGACTTTTCTTCTGGTTTTATCTTATCAGTATTATTACTGTTAAGTAGATTTTTAATGATGCAATTGATTTTTGATGCCAATGTTATATTGTATTTCTTGAATATTTTTGGAACTTTCTTGTGGCCCAGGGGTGGTAAGTAAATTTAGCAAATCTAATTTCTTGTTTTATTGGTGAAAGAGCTGTGATCTGT
This sequence comes from Mantis religiosa, assembly GCA_030765055.1. Classification (NCBI taxonomy): domain Eukaryota; kingdom Metazoa; phylum Arthropoda; class Insecta; order Mantodea; family Mantidae; genus Mantis; species Mantis religiosa. The sequence goes on from CM060948.1 coordinate 78,426,281, forward strand.
TTTAATCTCTTTTGAAGTTTGAATGATTTTAGTTTATCTACAAGGCTTTTTCCATATCCATTTTTAATTGCAATTAATACCATAAAATCTTAAAAACTGCAATTATGTTGAGAAATACATTACAATTACAAATTACTAAGTGAAACAAAAGATAGATGGAGAGGGGCGTGTTAAAGCAACATTGGCTATGGAGCTGAGGGTCATAAATTGATAAAATGCTTAAGATAGGAATTTTTTTCATTCTATAAAACAAAGTAAGATGTTGAAATTTAACTGTATTGGAACACCACAGTGAAGCGATGTATTTCTCAACATCATATGGAAATACAAAATCAAGATTACAATTATAAAATCCATATTGGAAAATGTTCCTAAATCATGAAAATTCTACCATGTTGCTTACCATTGAATAATAATTTGGTCCCCATACACCTAATCCTAGGTTTTTGTGTATTGGAGGCCCTGTACTCCTTTTTACACATTTTGCCATTTCACCTATCCTAATCTACATTTTTCTTTTAATTGTTCTTAGCCATTTCTCTTTAACTTTCCCTAAATAATTCCCTATATTTCTCCTGTTCTTTTACCCTTTTACTGACAAAATTTTTCTAATTACTACTTTGTCCCACAAATTGTCCCATTTATGTAGCCAGGCCTGCTCTCTCCATATCTTTCACTTAGTAAATAAACTGATATGTTTAGCTTGAGTACTGCACTAGGTAGTCTGTTTTTCATCTGTGTTGTTTTGTATTGAAATCTGGATTCTTCTTTCAGTTCATATATAGCTGTGAAAGTGTAACGTAGTAAATGTGTGGAGCTAAGGATGGTTACAGATGGATAAATGAAGGTGTAGGAAATATAATAATGATCCCAATAACTTTTATTATGTGTGTGAACAAATCACCCCTAAACTGAAGCATAAAAAATATATGTCACCATAATCACTACATTTTTGGAAAATGGTAGTGAAAAAGCTATAGTAAAATCAAAATGCTTAGAAATTCTCAAGGGGATGACAGACAGGAACATAACTATAAACAAATTATTCGAACACTGAACCAAAAACCAGTTTTATATCTGAAAGCAGACAAAGGAAACAAGGTAGTCATTATGGACCAAAATGATTACAACCAGCAAGTCGAACAACTACTACAAAATCCAGAATATACAACCCTAACAAAAAACCTGTTAAAGAAATACTTAGAAACCACCAGAAAAACAATTAAAGGAAATACCATAGTTCCAGATAAGATATAAAACAGCATAATTGTAAACAACCCTAATTTGCCAAAATTATACTGCCTACCTAAGATCCACAAGACAGAAATGAAATGTGTAGTGTTTAACGCCCGCTTTTACTACATACGGCACCGCAGGCGATGACATTGATGATACATGAGGTGAAGATGGAGCACCGGTGGAATGAGATGGCGGGGGAAACCGGAGATCCCGGAGAAAACCCGCCCCAGCGCCTTGTTGTCCACCACAAATCTCACTTTGCGGTCACCTGGGATTGAACCCGGGCCGCCTTGGTGAGAGTCAAGCGGTCTAACCACTGAGCCAAGGCGCGGCCTCCACAAGACAGACAACAGCATGCAGCCCCTTATTAACAATATAGCCCTACAAACTGGCAAAATGGTTGGTGGAAGAGTTTGACAAGTTTGAATCTCTAAGCATACAAAATTCATTTGATTTGGTGAAGAAAATTGAAAACACAGTTATAAAAACTGGAGAGGTGATGGTATCCTTTGATATCAGATCTCTATTCACAAGCATACCAGTAGAAAGAATTCCAAAATTGATGAAAGGCTGGTTATCCAAAAGCAACATTTCCAAGTCATCCTATATCTGTTGTCTGCCATCATGGTGTTCATCTTCATAATCTTCCTCTTCACCTTCTTCTACGGTTGAAAAGTATGAGATTGCTATCAGTATTTTCTTCTAGAACAGTGGTGCTAATGGAGGGGGCATGAGGTTTAAACTATCCTCATTTTATGCATGATTGGAGGAATTTAGAAACAGTGACATCAAAATTAATTGGAAAAAAGAAAGGTTGAGTCGGAGAGAGGTTGAAAATGGAAGTAATGGCTTCCAAAACTAAACCCTCAATAATATAAAAATGTAAATAGTTTTTCCAATTAATTATCCTTATTTTGTTCTTCAGTTTGTCTATAGTCCAAGAAGCTTGTATTCTCTTAGACATGCATCACTATAAAGTCCAACCGTTCTCAACATATGTTAGTGGTGGAGGAAAGTAGGAGAATGATACTGTAGGTTACAAATTGACATTCCTGATCTAGAAGTAAAATTTCTACATATGTTAGTTCTTTTACCAGATGTATGACCTGTAGAAGTCATTGTCTAAAACTAATCTGAGCTTCTGTCAAGTACTGTTCCATTCTCACTGCTAAATATGCACATAAGCAGGAGTAAAAGTTTTAAATTTTGGGTATTAGGGCCAACAAAGGTTTAAGTTATTCCGAGTAACCAAAACTAATGAGCTACCACTGATTTGCCAATCTGCTTAGTTTTAAATTTTTTAAGTGTTGCTTTAATCTGGTTTGTATTTTCCTCTTGATTTCCCCAATGTATATTTTTAGAGGCCTTTTACATTGATTTGGTACTCCTGAAATGTGAAATGTGTAGAGCTTAACGCCCGCTTTTACTACATATGGCACTGCAGGCAGTGACACTGATGATACAGGAGATGAAGAGTGAACACCAGTGGAATGAGATCCCGGAGAAAACCTGCTTGAGCGCTGTGTTGTCCACACAGATCTCATTTTGCAGTCGCCTGGAATTGAACCTGGGCGACCTTGGTGAGAGTCCAACAGTCTAACCACTCAGCGACGGCATGGACCTGGTACTCCTGATCCGTTTATATTTAGTATAGTGGCTTTTTATTGATAACTGAAAAAAACAGGAATGCTTATTGCAAAATCCGGAATCCATACCACATCTGCCATGGAAAATAGCAATTGCACAAAATCAGGATAGTTACAGAGCATAACTTCCTAGCAAACCATCTGCATAGGATCAACATCTTCAGATCTCCAGCCAGATCTCCCTGGCTCTTGTGCAACAATACAGAGAATGTACACCATCTGGACAACTGCATTGCATTACAAAATAAAAATTGCAGAACAGCTAAGTCTGGAGAGCAAGACGGTTAATGACCATTTTCAAATAACAGCACATCAGAAAACTACAGATATCGAGTAAATTCCAGAGATTTTATTACAAAGTGCCAGTTCTTAAACAAACTATTTGAATTTATTATAAATCCATGGATGGAATGTGAGTCTACTATAATGTTGGTGAGAATATTCTCCATTATTGTGTGTGGTGAATCCTTTGTTTTCTGAGAATATTAGTTCTAAAGCTGTTGAAAACTCTACTAAGCAACGTGTTCCTATATTAAATTGTAATTAGCACTAACATACTCACCTTAATGTCAAATCTATAGCAATCAGGTGGTGTTAGAGGACCAGCTGCCTTGAAGTTCACTGTCTTCAGTGAGAAGCTAAGCTTAGCTCTCACCAGAGCTGAGAAGTTCAGGTTCACTTTATGGCTTTTGAAGAACTTTTCACTTGAATAATTACTCAAAGATGAGTTGGGTTCTACCAGTATGCTTAAACACACTACAAGAATTCAAAATGCTTCATTAGATTTTGGACGGAAAATAAATAAAAAGCTTGATGAAAGATACACTTGAGAGATACAGAAAGACATAACTTTCATGGTATCTGAAAACAAGAATGAATCCTAATGGAGGATGGGGAATCATATAAAAATTTAAAAGGAAGAGTTATGTTGGGATCATTAGGATTAGTCAGAACAAAATTTTGAAAGAGAGAAAGAGTGAGAATTCTTACCATAGTGGAGGATAATATGCAACATGTATGTGAAGTGGAGGAAGATCTAGAGACATACTAAATGAATGAATTAACCAATTTTTACTGGGTATATTGGCTTACATAAACATTTACACATATTACAACTTTCCTCTATTTGAAGTACTTAATATTTATCCTTGAAATATAGCTGGGGAGAGAGAGGTATATAGATAGCAAGCGCAATGAAGAAAGAAAGGGGATAGCATGGTTAAGAGCAGAGATATGGAGATTAAGAGGACAAAGAAATGGATACCCACAAGACGAGTGGCCACTGTGTGGATATAAAGAGGATATAGAACATATACTGTTTGATTGTAAGGTAATGGAGTTGTGGAGGAAAAAATGACAATTATCAAAGATGAACAAGGAGAATTAACTTAATCAAGGTTTTAAACAAAAATTATAAAAACATAAGGCAGTTTTTAAGTTAAAAAACAAGTGGATATGGATTGTAAAAAAAGGAAAGGAATAATAGGTAACTATTTTGTAGCAACACCTATTGTAACACGTCTGTAAGTATACATCAATGGAGTGTCCTGTGTAGCACTGGCCTGGTCCAAAAACACAGGGCAATCCGAAAATTGTAAAAGATTATTATTATTAATTATTATTATTAATTATTATTATCATTATCATTTTATTATCATCATTATCATCATCATCATTATTATACTTATCCTATGTTCCCATACACTGTAGTTATATAACATATGGCAACTCTTCCCCATCACCAATTTCAATTTGTCAACTCTTGTTTCCTACCTTTTCACCAAACTTATTCTGCTACCACTATCCCCTTTAATTTCTATTTTGTTTTTATCTCTCATCTTTAATCATTTTCCCTTCTCATTAACTTCACTCTTAATTACACTTCCTTACAACAGTTTTGTTATCACTTATTATTGCTTTCCACTTTCACTACTTCATCTTACTCCACTTGCTTTGTATTGTCACACAATGTATTGTTTCAGATTTCTTTGAGCTCTTTGGTTTTCTTCATAATTAATATCATTCATTTCTTTCTTCTGCAACCACCGACCTTCATCCCTTCATACCCCAGTCACCTTATTTTGCTCATTTCTTCTCTTTCCCATCCATTCAGTGTGTTTTTCACCTGTTATTTATCTATTTAAACTGGTCATTAACTACATCATCTTCACTTCCACATTTATTTCCAACTGTCTTGGAATTACTCCAGTAATCTTGCTAATCAATCATATAACCTCCATGCTGCCCATTTGCAATTACTGAGTTGTCATCTCTTCTCTTTTCCTCTGCTGTCAGGGTGGTGCTCTAAGCTTCCGTATCCGTCAACAAGTTTAAGTTTTACACAAATATTTATATTTGTGTAATATTCATTGCTTCACTGTAGCTAGCTTCATTTTCTACCAAATCAAAAGTTTAAGTTTTCTTGGTTCAATGCTCATAAGGTATCCTCATTATTCTCTCCTTCTGCCAGTTTGCCATTTATCCATAATTTAACATTTTGTATATGGGCGCCCGGGTAGCGCAGTGGTTTCGTTCACGGTTCCCATGATAAGGGTCCCAATTTCGATTCCCGGCTCTGGGGTTGGAGATTTTGAGTCGGCCCCATCCACGGCTTCACCTCTGTCTAGCATATGTGAAGTGTCCCCTATGTCCAACATGGTTCGAAGTCCACAGTATAAGCTGTGGGTCCTCTCACCTCACCATCATCTTCACTATCACCCTACCATTGGAGGTAATGGACACCGCCCTCTGGGTGCCTCCACCTGACAAATGGGTTCAGTCATCACGTGGTGGGGCGAGGTTACCCTGAAGGCCAAGGTTACCATGTGGGGAGTGTTGTTAACCAAACCAAACCAACATTTTTTATATATGCTGATTTTCCTTGTCTATGTGTGACTCTTCTGCAATCTAATAGCTTTTTTAATGATTCTCCTTGCTTGAGTTTAAGTATCTGTTAAAGTAAATGTCAGTGCCTTTAGATTCTTTGTGTTACCAGTGCAAAAACTAGTTGTTTACTTGTGAATTACGCTAACAATTTTCTTCTATTTCTCTTTCCAAAATGGAAAGCATCACACATGTCATATCTTTTGACCTCCAGTCCTGGTCTTCATTCCAAAAGATCTTGTACTTCATGTTTTGCATCTCTTCCTGCATTCTCTTCAATTCCTAAGATCACCAGGTTGTCTCTTCTGTTGTTATCTTCGAATTCTCTTTCCTTATTTTTGATGGTCAGAACTTCTCTCATAATTTCCTTTAATTTGTTGCTTACTTCATCTTCTTAATTATCTTTGTTTAACCCAGTACTTTGTGTGAGTATACTATCATCTTCTTCTTTCCCTTCTGCCTTTACAGCATAAGAGAGGCCCTGTCAATCCATCTTCTCCATTCCTTCCTTTCCCTCATCATTCTCCTCATTTCTCAAGTGCATCAGGAGATAACCACAAACATTATTTAATACTTTCTTTTTAAATTAAAAATTTTGATAATATAACGTATTTGCAACTTTCACACAATATTTATGCTGAAATATCCAATCAAAAGTTCAAGCAACACATAAGGAGGGATGAGAAGTTACGTTTCACTTTTCAGCCTTGAACACATACTAGCACTTCCACAAAACTGAATGTGTGGCCATTACACATTGAGCTATATGGTAATAATTGAGTTGGTTTTAAACAACTCAATGGTTTATCTCAAATGCAAGAGCCCCTAGTGGTTTACCGGGGAAATATACGAGTCAAATGGAGAGTTTAATGTCATGACGGCAAGTTGGCCATGATAGCTCAATGGGTAAGAGCAACTGGATGGAAACCAGGAGATCCATGGTTCAAATCCCAGCCAAGGCACTGAATTTTTCATGTTGACTCTATCAAAAAAAACCTTAGCCTATATACGGCTAGTGTGAGGAAATGATTAATTTCCATAAATGAACTAAAACTTTAATACATCTTATAATAATTCTTGAAATATGTGTTCAACAGTGTAATTATTATCAATGAACACAAACTGAGTCAGATTAGATTTACTCTTGGAGAACTCCTGTTTCCATCTAAAACTACTCTAATATGCTCCTGGATGATGTGACTGTAAAATAACCATTTTGTGCACAAGCTTAAATGGTTGTATGCTGTTATTTTTTTCAATTTCTTTTGTTCTGACATTTTGTTTCTGACTAATTTTGACCATGGATCCATGTAAAAGATGTTTCTCTTATTAAATGGCTTTGAAGGGTTGCAAAGTATATTGAATAGTGAAGGTTTATAAAATTGGCTAGATAATGATATAGTTATAGAAGAAGGAATGTGTACTACTCCAGAGTAACTTGTCTCCTTTAAACACTTTTTTTTCACCACACAGCTTCTCACAGAATTCAACCACACAATCTAAAAGAGTTGCAGAAAGGTCCTATATAAGCATTTTAAGATAGGGGAAATATGCTTCCTTTTGTAAACTTTCAAGTTTACAATACATTTACAAAACTGTGTATCCAAGCTAATACATCTGTATAGCATGTGTGTATGTATTATAGTCTTCAGTGATCCAGAGGTAGCATGCTAGCCTATGATTCCTGCAGTGCAAACCCATCGGAGGGAGATGGATATTTTTAGGTGTGAAAATCCTTAGAATGGCTTCCTTCAGAAGGGAAGTAAAGCATGTAGTCCCATGCTGTAGATTTAAGGTACATAAAAGAACCTCAAACCCGATAAAGAGGCCTCTAACCAAAATTAAGAAGTCTTTCACACTCAATTAAAATGGGATGCTGAGAACCATAGTTAAAGAGCCGCCACAAATAAATTTAAAAAATTAATAATGCAGCTATGTATTACATTTTTATTAAAAATATCTATGTCTTGTCCAAGTAGTAGACATTAAAAGGAAGTATTAACACAAGTGTAAAATTATTGGCTTTGCTACTTCAATAAAATTGTTCAACTTACAAGAATATGCACATCATTGATGATAGGTACATTGATTTCAGATCTTAAGTGGCTACACAATTCTGTTCTGTGGTATCTGTGGCTCATTCAGGAGTGTGCAATATGTGACTGCAGTGCCACCGGAATCATGTTTCTAAGATTCTTTTTTTTTCTCTCTCTCTTTCTTCCCCCATTGTCATTTTTATAATCCACAATTGGAAACAGTTTAAACTTTGGAAGGAGAAAGAGAGAGTCTGTGAGTGAGTGAGTGAGTGAGTGAGTGAGTGAGTGAGTGAGTGAGTGAGTGAGTGAGTGAGTGAGTGAGTGAGTGAGTGAGTGAGTGAGTGAGTGAGTGGGTGGGTGGGTCGGTGGGTTGAAGGACCTATCGATAACTAGATTATTTGGGCCATAAAAACTTAAAATCTGAATAATTGTAAATGCCTAAGGTTAAAAGGTAAAATTATAAAGTTAAAATAGTAAATAGAACACTAAAAAGCTAAAGTATTAGAATATTAAATAGTACAAAAGTAGGTCTTAAAGGTCTAATACACTCCTAAAACTAAAATACAAGTTAAACTTTTTATCAAACCAAATATTGATAATGAACCACAGTGTCTTACCTACAGCTACTGGGCTGTTACCCAAAATTTAGCACAGTATTAAATCCAGGGCAATAGACTCGCACTCACAAGTGTATGTTGGACAATCAAGGAGAATAAGCAAAATGGAGAGTTGTACAGCACACATTGGACAGATAGGGACTGGGTCCCCATGCAGAAGGTGTCCATGTGTGACGCATATGTGACCTATTCTGAAGCAGGTTAGACTAACTTCTGACTGCCAGGATTCCCAGCAAGAAATTAGCCAGGATTTTACTTGTCCTTGATTGTCTGGAAATGAGTACCAGCTAATGCTTTCCATGACTACTGCCAGGCTGAAAATGAATGCTATGGAAGCTAGATAATAAATATTATGGAAAATACACTTTTAAAAAGAAGAAATGAAGGTAGGTTGATTTCAAAAGAGGTAATGGTAGCAAGTAATTGACAACACATTATAGATTTGTGGGCCTAATGAAGTACAGAAGGTCTTGACAGGTTCATCCATGTCTTATGACCTACTACTGCAGGATTATGGACCAGAGATAGTATATTATGCAACACGATTATAACGGTAGTAATTAAAATATGAGTATTATTATTAACCAAGCGAAGCAAAGCAAGGCCAATAATTATGATACAAGCATTTTAATTACCATTATAGTGACGTTTCATACAACTGTTTATGCTAAATCATTTATCTAAATTAAAGGTTTCATTTCAAAGTAATCATTTCTGATTTGAGAGATATGTTACAATCGTTATTCGTTTACCTAAAGTGAGAAGTAGTATGTAGTACGCAGGTGCAGAAATATTGATTACTTCCCTCTAAACAGCTGTTAACATGTGACACAGTTTAACCTGAAAGAAAGTATAAACAAACTGGAACAAATTGAATTTATTGAAATATCATTTGCAATAATGCTAATGATAATATGAACAGAACTGATTAAATTCAAATATAGGTTATTTATTGTACAATTAGTGAAATAAGTCAATATGGTGCCTAATGTTGAGTGTTGATTTCAAAATAGAATTGTGAGACCACAAGATCGATGATTTCATATTTTGAGACAATTCTTCGAAATACACTACGAATACATTTTCTGAGAACGAATTTATACCTTTTGATATTCTCCAACCCATGAATTGTGAATAGAACTTCTTTTACATCTTTCTTGACTTTTGTGGCAACAAGTTATGGGTAATATTGAGTGCTTTTGCTGTAATTTCTGGGGGTGTAAGTTCAATGTCACTTTTACTAGTGTCAGACATTTTGACTTATTTCTAAACTGGTGCTAGTATCATTGTCGAAGAAAGCAATGATTTCCAAACGTTGCAACAGATTAATATAGAAGCTTACTACCTACACATAAAACTAGCTCAAAAACTTGGACACATAATTTGGACAGATTTCGAAACAAAATTACACGACATATTGACATTGAACATGAAAAAAAAAAAAAAACAGATTCTTAAATCGAAAGTACGAAAATTACGCTTAAGAAGACCGACAAGAAACCCACGCAACCAGTACTGCCGTGTCACAGAAACACCAATGTAGTCAACATCTCTTCCCAAACTTTCACTGAACAAGAGTTAAAATTTTTAAACAAAGGTTTTAAAACTTGTGTCGGCAACTCTACATCGCTGACATCACCATAACCTCTATCTTTTTGGAAAATGGTAGCGAAAAAACATTGGTTAAATCAAAATGCTTAGAAATTCTCAAGGGGATGACATTCGGACAGGAAAATAACTATAAACAAATTATTCGAACATTGAACCAAAAACCAGTTTTATATCTGAAAGCAGACAAAGGAAACACGGTAGTCATTATGGACCAAAATGATTACAACCAGCGAGTCGAACATCTACTACAAAATCCAGAATATACAACCCTAACAAAAAACCCATTAAAGAAATACACAGAAACCACCAAAAAAGCAATTAAAGAAAATACCATAGTGCCAGATAAGATGAAAAACCGCATAATTGTAAACAACCCTAATTTGCCAAAATTATACTGCCTACCTAAGATCCACAAGACAGACAACAGCATGCTACCCATTATTAACAATATAGATGCCCCGACTTACAAACTGGCAAAATGGTTGGTGGAGGAATTTGACAAGTTTGAAAAGTTTGAATCTCTAAGCATAAAGAATTCATTTGATTTGGTAAAGAAAATTGAAAACACAGTTATAAAAACTGAAGAGGTGATGGTGTCCTTTGATATCAGATCTCTATTCACGAGCATACCAGTGTAGAAAAAATTCCAAAATTGATGAAAGGCTGGTTATCCAAAAGCAACGTTGCAGATGATAAAATAGAGGAATACATCAAATTAACCATCCTATGTATTGAACAAAACAGCTTCACGTTCTCCAGCAAGATCTTCCAACAAACAGCAGGCTTGGCCATGGGTAACCCTCTTTCACCATTACTAGCTAATCTGTTCATGAGTAATTTGGAAACACACATTACTAAAGCCTTTCCACATATTTTCAAATGTTGGCATAGATATGTTGACGATGTGTTTGCTATAGTCCCTAGAAGACTAACCGAGGATGATATAAAGTTGCTAAACCTACAAGAGAAATCCATAGTTTTCACCACTGAAGTAGAGCAGGATGAATGGCTACCTTTTCTAGATTTGAAAATCATTAGAACACCAACAGGATTACAATTTGGAATATACAGAAAAGCAACACATGTTGACAATTACATTAAATGCAACCCATTCAATCCAGTACAACATCAATATGCAGTATTCCATAGTTTGGTTCACAGATTAATCAACATTCCGCTAACAAAAACAGAATATGAACAGGAGTCCACTCATACACCAAGTTGCTGAATTGAACAACTATAACACAAATTTCATCAAAGAACTGATCTACAGACACAAAAGAAACAAAAACTTAAGGGACATTACTATGTTAAAAAAACTAGAAAACCCAAACACCACATATGGCAAATTTACATTTCATCCAAAATACTTCAAAAAATTTGAAAAGATATTTAAGAGCTTCAACATAAAATTAGCCCCTCAGAACAAACACAACATCCGCAACTTACTAAACCACCCTCTAAAAAATAGCACACCGAAAACTCAATTATCAGGCATTTACCAAATGAGTTGCCAGGATTGTGACAAGATATATATTGGTAAGACCAAAAGGAATCTAGGAACAAGAATGAAAGAACACTTCAGAAATATTAAATTCAAACACATGGACAAGTCGGCCGTAGCACATCACTTTTGGTCTGAGAATCACAACATAAAACAAGAAATAGAACTGGTCAAACAGGCAAAGAAACCTCTGGAACTACAGATTTGGGAAAACATATTTATTACGAAGAAACAGGACCTCTTGATGAATTTTGAAATTCCCGCAGTAGATAACATCATCAAACTTACCAGGACATTAGATGGCAGCACGACACCAAGCCAGATGCAGACACCGGATGCATCATCAGTCAACCACAGAACTGAGGATAGGGAAGAGGTTCCCAGAAACTAGTCTTCATCAAAAAACTTGTAAGTGGAGAAAAGTATATACAAGGTTGACTCACTTGCCTAATTTTAGTAACAACGGCACTCCACTTTCTGAAATACTTCTTTTTATTCTATATAGTTAACTTTCTGTTAACTGTAATGAATGCTTTATGAAATCACTGGCCACTGAAATACAGTTTCATAAAATAAGTGCATCATCTTCTTATATAATTTTACTAGATTTGATATATCCTCCCATTTTCTTCTTCTGAACAGGCATTCTTAGTTGTCGATATGTTGAATCCAGATCCATGCAAAAACTGATCAGGTTGTCAGCAAATAGAGTGTAGTGTCAAGACAACTGAATGAATAGGGGTTTCCTTACTATTTCAGACTACATAGTTCTGTAAATTAATTCCTTATACATGGAAATTGCAAATAATTCTTTTTTATCCCTTGAGAAATCCTTACTCGTCATTTCTGCAATTTTCTTGAAAAGTTATGCCTACCACTTAAAATTTGCAATGTTTTCTGTTGAAACATAGTTACAGTTATTCTTGATACATTAGCTACCTGCTCCATATATTCTCGAGTACAAACTCTGTCACAATGACATTTTTTTCATTACTCCACTCAATCACATGGAATGTATTAATGGCCCCTTTCTGGAAATCGGTGAATGATCTTATTCATCTTGCTCAATAGCATTAATACAAGACACATTTGAATTAGCGTGTGATTTTATTCTGCTCTGGCACTCCATCAGAAAAGAGATAAGAGTTCTTTAATATTTTATGGCAGAGAAGTCTGGAGGCAATCATATAAAAAGGAACATACCTCATTTACCCCCTTTGTTTCCTCTCCTTCCTGATACAAATACACAACACAGTATCTGAATTTGATCTTATAAATATAGAAATTGTTCACCTATAGCTGACTAAGGTAAAAGTTTGTTGCACAGGGATGTTTGGTTAAGCCAAATCCAGCATGTCAACTGCCAAACCAGCAATGTGACTATCTTCATCCTGTTCAACTTACTTTAAGGCATAATAAACATCTTATCCCTACACTTATGCACATCAAAATTGATTTGTGCTGCCCTTTTACTACTGACAGTGATAAGGCTTTTTATTTTAGCTTGCAGTTCCTCACATTAGCTGCAAATATTAATTTGTGGGCAACCAAAACATTAATTATCATTTTCAGAGATATTGTACTTTCTATAAAAATCATACATCTAACTCCAGATATTTCTGCTAAAAAGATTATGCATTGTTTTGATATTTAAAAGTACATCCAAGTATTTTATTTCTTTGACAACATAGTGGATTGTCCTAAGTGGGAATGAATGGACATGGTATTACATTCCAGACATTTACTATAATTTTGGTGCATTCATTTTCACCTCATTTATCCTTTGGAATTTGTTCTTCAACAAACAGTTCTGAAATTCAAAATACTCTTTATGCAATGAAAGTTAAACAAAGCTTGTTTGTAAATTAAGAAAATCTGACAGAATTTTCAGGTGTTATGCATCATCCATATGGCAGAAGCATTTCATCTGAACCCAAAAAGTGTTGAATCACATTATTGTCTGTTACAGCACTAGACTACAATACAAAGCAATACATTATTAACTTGCTACTCAATGTTAATACAATCTTTATTCATCTACTTCCAATCTGCTCCAATGCTTTTTCCAGGCACATGATTGCCCTGATAGTTCACGTATAGTGAGCCATAAACTCCTGCTTGTTCTACTTAAGAAAATGTGTGAAAAAATGCAAAAAGAAAAAAACAACAAAAAAACAACTTTTCTATGTTAGAAATCTGCACAATTTACACTACCACATGCATGTAGTTTTACATTACAACTTGACCTTCAAGTCAGTACATCAATCCCTACAAAACTGTTCAGTTCCTACATCTTTCAATGTGACAATCAAAACATAACCTGACCTCTTGGTATAATGGATTAAACTTTTCATTTTATTAAGCTACAGTAGCTACCAAATTACACATTTAAAGATCAAACATATACTGTCCACCTGTTCACTCAATCTTCTCAATCTACATCATCCATGATTACAAACAGTTTCACCTTTAAGGAGAGGCATCTATGAAAATGTATTTGATATAAATGTGAATGGCAAAATACAAGTTTCAGATTTTCTCCTTAATACTTTCTCAATATTAATTTTTTATGTCTCACAAACAAGAGATCTTGAATATGTCCAGATGATGCAGTTTTAAAAATGAACCAATGGAGTATATCGAAATTTAACTGTATTGGAACACCACAGTGAAGCAAAATAATTATTAAATTATAGATGAGTCATATTTATTACGCATCAGCTTCACTTACGTACCTATATTGAGGACATGTTTCGCACACCATCATTTGCCTCATCAGCTCTAGTGAAGCTGATGTGTAATAAATAAGATTCATCTATAATTTAACAATGAAGTATAGTTTTTTTACGTTCATTTTAATTCACAAATTACTTACACCTAGATGAAGTTTTCTACCGTCCTTAAGGCAGCAAAAGAGTTTAATTTTTTTTTTTCATATACTTTTAGCAGAAAACAAAAAAGCAAAAGAGAGGAAGGGAGAAAGGGAGGAATCTAAATATGTAAGTGAACAGGTACTTACACTCCATAGTTACTTTTAAAGATTTAGATAAACAGACTGGTAAAAATTTCATCATGTGGAGCATTTTGAAATTATGGAAACGTTGAAAACCATGAAACTGAAAAAATAAAGATTTATCAGACATTCTGCATCTGTTCTCTGAACCCACTATTCAGCTAAAATTCACTTGGTATGGAACAGCATTATGAGTGTCACATTATATATATATATATATATATATATATATATATATATATATACTTCTTTATAAACTATTGTAAAAATTACAATAATGTTTGAAAATATTAGGGATTAATTAGGGATTATTATCTTTTTATTATTCCAATTATTATACCTAATTGAGTTTATTTTGAAGACTAAGACCACCACCACACTCAAGTAACATTTTTTTGTAGTGGTGCTAGACCAAAATAACGTTCATATTACTGAAGTATAGCACAAAAAACTTAATTTGACCAATTTTCACAGAATGCCTTGCCTTAACTTGTAGCTTAATATGCTGCAATACTGATAATTTATAGCCTGACAACACCAGATTTCCATTTTCAGGCTATAGCAAAATTAAAACTTACTTTTGTCTATTTCTCCATTAAAAACGTAGCTCTCATTGAAACCAAAAATTGTGCCTTCTCTATAATGCTCCAAACATATCATGGGTGGTGGCATTGTATTGTTTTCTTCTGTATAGGAGTATGGACCTATTGCATTTTCCAAGTTTGAGTACTGAAAAAATATATAATTCATGCAATTTAATATCAGTCAAGTTCTTAAAAATATTGTTACAGACATCTTCCATGGAAAGAGCAGCTCTTGGTAAAACTATTCCAAATAGTTGCAATTTTCCATGAAATTGGTATACGTAAGCTAAATGTAGGTCAGTGAGAGGACTCTAAATGTGTTAATTCTTCACCATGAGTAATCAGGACCTACACTTGTTAGAAGAAAAAGAATACTTATTTTTCAGTAGCAGTTCAAAATGTTCCAATTAGAGAGAGAGAGAGAGAGAGAGAGAGAGAGAGAGAGAGAGAGAGAGAGAGAGAGAGAGAGAGAGAGAGAAACTAGATTTCACAATAAGTGAAGTTCATCAGTAAGCGCTTAATTTACTATTTAAGTATATCCGTAACAGGAGGACACTCTCGTTTCACTGTTGCTTGTTTGTTTCAGGAAAATTTGTATCAAGTCCTAAACTTCTATTCAGTATCAGGAATTGCCAAGTAGCAAGCTGATGCACCCTGTGCACCCGATTTCCTCTCTCCCTCCTATCCTGTTTTCTGCCATGAATCCATAAATTAGTAATGTACTGTTAAATACATTAAATGAAATGCAAGTTCTACTAACACTGCTGCTCCGTTAGGTCAAATCCACTGTCACTGCCATGTGTAATTTCCATGATGCTACTGATTCCATGTTCTATAGTCATTTAAGGCTTTTGCCTTTCATATGTGCATTGCTACAACTACACAGCATATAAAGTTTCACTGGCTGAAAGCTTTCTACTGGTTGTTGCCCTCTATTGGAACCCAGTACTAAAGTAGGAGTAGTATATATCGAGATTTAATTGTATTGGAACACCACAGTGAAGCGAAATAATTATTAATTTATAGATGAGTCATATTTGTTACACATCTGCTTCACTTTCGTACCTATTTTGAGGACATGTTTTGCAAATCATCGTTTGCATCTTTGGCTTATGCAAACGATGATTTGCGAAACATGTCCTCAAAATAGGTACGAAAGTGAAGGAGTAGTATAGCTTGTATACTTCATTTTTCAAGTTGCCCCATAAATAAAAATTACATGCCGTAAGGTCAGACAACCAAGAGTATCATTACTAATGATTCTATCCTCAAAAATTTCCACAGTAAGCTGTAATGATTCATCAGCTGTATACAGGTGGCAGACTCCTGCTGGAAATATTCAGACTGTTGGTGAATGTCTGTCAGATGTTGAAACATAGTGCTAGTACATAATTTCTGTATCTTTCTGCATTTAGGGACGCTCATAAAAAATTAACCCTATTATTCTGCATCCATTTATTGCACATCATACTCCAATGTAGTTATAGTCGGCATAGTTATGATGCAAGTTTCAAACTTGTAGTTATGCATTATGCCAAAACCATTAGCAACAGAGGCTGGCAGAAAGTACAGATTTCATAAATCTAATGTGCAACATTGGGTTGTTTCTGAACAACCGTCGGTTTATGTGAAGAAACAGCCCCACTCTTCGACAAAGTACTACACTAGCAAAGAGGATGCCAGTAGATTTTGAGGAGAAACTAGGTAACTTTCAGCAGTATGTCATTGAAATGCAACTAACTCACCAGATCAACAATGCAGACGAAACTCCCGTATATTTTAACATGCTGAGCAATACAACAGTAGACATGAAAGGGGTGAAGAGTATGCCATTAAGGGAAACTGCTAATGAGAAGGGTAGAATAACAGTGACATTAGCTGTTATGGTCAATGGGGGAAAGTTACCCCCTTATGTGATTTCTCAAGCGAAAAACTATGCCTAATGAAAATTTTCCTGAGGGCATAGTGATTCATTGCTACGAAAGAGGCTGAATGACAACTGAGCTGATGGTTGACTGGTTGACTACTGTATGGAACCGCACACCTGGAGCACTGCTTGCTAAGTAAGCCATGCTTGTTTTGAATGCTTTTAAGGGACATCCAGGTAATGAGAAATAAGAAACTTGCTCTAAAACAGATCTTATTGTAATGCCTGAATACATGACTTCAAACTACAGGTGCTAGACCTCCCAGGGGGATGCTGCCTTATTGTGGGGAGGTTTGTATGCTCTAACGAGGCTGAGAGCTATACCGACGGTAGCTATGCTACCCGAGAGGTCACCCATGTCGGGTCTCATGCGGAGGAGCTGGACAAAGAACATCCTACACGGGCTCGCACGTCCCCTACTCCATCCGGGCCTGGTTGTTGTGATCGGTGTCTGCTAGGTTGAGCAGCCTCACTGGCACCTCTTGGCATGGCAACAATGTCCTGGCTACACAGAATCTGTGCACAGGCGTCTTCTGGTCCAGCATCATGTTCTTCGTCCGCTGTCCTTCCAGTCCCGCGGTCACCACCACCACCCTTCTCGCAGGGAAAACCACGTCTTCCCTCAGGACGACCCTGCAGATTCCAAGGCGTTCTTTGGGTTGCCGGAGTATCACTTCTTCTCCGGTAAGCCGCAGGACCTTCCTATCGACGCCAACCGTCGCCTTGTGCCTCCTGAGGGCATCCAGTCCCAATATCACCTCCTCAGCCAATTTCGCGACGAACAACCACTGACGCACGGCACTCCGTCCCAAGGTCAACTTCAGTAGGGCCTCCTCCACAGGCAAGGTGTCGACCGATGCCGTCACAAGCTGCTATGGCCGGCTCAGTTTTGTCGACGGCAAACCTCTAGCTACGTCAGGTCTGATGACAGTCACGGCTGCTTCAGTTTCCACAAGCACGCGGTACGGCTTCCCTTTCACCCAACCGTCCGCGATGAGGCTGTCATCCATCCGTAGGCTGATGGTGCGCAGCGTCACTCGAGGGGATGGTGGTGACGTCGCCGACGTGTCCCTCACCACGCCGGTCCTTATTCCTTTCTCCGGCTGCTCTCCTTGGTGTGGGCAGTCTTTCTCCAGGTGTCCCGGCTGGCCACATCCCAACACACGCCACTAGGTCTTCGCCGGCGTCCCTCGGCTGGCCTTCAGTCTCCAGTGTATCGCATACTCCTTGTTCTCGACGTCGGGGTAGCCATCACCTTGACCGCCTCCCAAGGCGGCCCGGGTTCGATCCCAGGCGGCCACAAAGTTAGATTTGTGGTGGACAACACGGCGTTGGACAACACGGCGTTGGGGCGGGTTTTCTCCGGGACCTCCGGTTTCCCCCGCCATCTCATTCCACCGGTGCTCCATCTTCATCTCATGCATCATCAGTGTCACCACCTGCGGTGCCGTATGTAGTAAAAGCGGGCGTTAAACACTACACATTTGACCGCCTCCATCCTCAATGCGGCCGTTAGCGCCTCGTGGATGGTTTTGTAGTCGCCGAGCATTAGGCGCTGACGTATCTCGGCGTCTCGTATCCCGTAGACGAAGGTGTAGGCGGATTGCCGGGATACGAACTCTGGTGGGAGGTCGCCTAAGGCCACCTGTTCAATGGCCAGGACGAACTCCTGCAGCGTCTCCCCTGGCTGCTGTAACCTTGACTTCAATCGGCTGCGGTAAGCTGCGGTTAAGCAGTGGTTCCCGAAGCGGTTTTCCAGGGCCTCGCATATGTCCTTGGGCCCCGCCGCTGTCTGGACCGCGTTGAGTACCACTGCTGCCCGTCCCTGGAGGCTGGCTATTAGCTGTGCGGCCTCTTCCTCTGGTGACCACTTGTTGTGCTTGGCCACTATGTCGAATTGACGGCGGAAGACTTCGAACGTTGACGTGCCGTCATACTTTGGTGGCTTGACGCGCGCAGATGTGTCGCGTCCCGGCGCGTCGGCCTTTAAATCCTTCATCCTTCTGCAGAGGATGTCCACCATTACGTTCAGGGACTTAGTGTTGCTATCGGCCTTTCCCTCTAGGTTGTTAACGCGGCTCGCCAGGTGTTCGATGTCTTCCACCATAGCGTTCACGGATATGGTGTTATTGTCGGCCTTTCCCCCTAAATCGTTAAGGCGCTAGTCCACTTGACCCATCCGCTTGCCCAGCTCCACGACGTCATCCCTCATGCCGGTCAACTCTTTTCAAATTTTGCGGCGAGGACCTCGTTCGCCGCTTTCATTTCCGTGGTCAATTCGGTCATCTTCTCGGTCATCTTCGCGGTCATTGTCGCGGCCAAGTTGCTATTTGCAGCTTCCGTCTTCGCAGCGGGGGTGTCATTCGCTGACTTTATTTCTTTAAACTCGGTGGTGAGGTTGTCGTTAGCCGTCATTTCTTTCAGTTCCACGGCCAGGTTGTTATTTGCCGTTTCCGTCTTCGTTGTTAATTCGGCCTTCATTTCTTCCATCTTCTCTGAAATCTTCTCCAATGATTCTCGAATGTATGAGGATGCAGATTCACTTAATAACTTTACATCAATTCATTAATGAGTGCAAATTAAGAAAGGGATTGACTATTTTCCAACCATGTGGCAGAAATGAACTGGAGAGAATGGATTTGTCATAGCGGTAATCACAAGTGAGCTAAGAAGCTTCCATAGCAACGGTAGATGCAAGGAATCATTATTGATGGATGCCATGATTAGTAATGAGGAAAGAAATGTGGAGCAATTCATTGCAGAACAAAAGGCAGCCAAATTCATCATTAGTAACAAAGAAGAGAAAGAAAGTAAAATTGAAGTGATACCTACCAGTGCTGAGATAAGTGCAGTAGCAGAAAGGACAGGTATTTACATATTTATTTATCATCTGTTGCAAGGCCAGGGTGAAAATTATTTGGACAATTTCCATGAACTTGAAAGGCAAACAGAAGATATAATAAATAAAAGCACTCAACAGAAATTCATTTTTGATCATTGTGTGTTAACGTCTCAAATAATAAAGATGATTTTATCGCCAACATAGAAATAGCCACACATAACCTAAAAAATTAAAATTTAATCAAAGCCAAAATGGAATGCCTGGATATAATAAAACAGTTATCCCCAAAATACAATAAACTTACAACAAGATAATAAGAAATTTAAACAGGAAGCCAGTGGTATACCTAAAAGCTGACAAAGGTTATTTCTCTAGTAATTATGGAGACAGAAGACTATATTCAGAGAGTAAACCTTATAAATATTAAAAGCAGAAGCATTATTAACAGTGAAGTATTCTTCATATTTGAGTTTGATTTATGAGTCACTATGTTTACACTCAAACTTCACTTACTTGTATAATTGAAACGTTTACAAGATCATTCGATCTCATCCTCAGCTGTTTGGTAACTAAATGAACCTTCCTCTTCTTCCACTACTACAGAGTTCCGATCACTCTGCCATCTGGTGTTAGGGGCACTAAGTTTTAATACTTCATTTAATGCCGGGATTTAAAAATTTATAAATTTATCACGGTTTTGGTTTATGAATATTTTTTCCCAAATATCCAATTCTATGGGTGTACTTAAAGATTTTAACAGTTTAATGTTGTGGCTAATGTTGTAGTTTTCTGTCCAAAAATGGTGTGAAACTGCAGATTTTTCTGTTTGTTTCAACTTAATGTTCCTCTGGTGTTCTTTTTGCCTGGTTAACAAGTTTCTCTTAGTTTTTCCTATGTAGCTTTCTTCACAGGTTTCACAATTAATCTGATAAATTCCTGATTTCAAATTGTTGGGGATTGTATTTTTTAGTGGTTTATTTAGCAGGTTCCTCAGACTAAATTTGTTTTGGGGTGCTAGTTTTAAGTTTAGTCTTTTGAAGATTCATTCAAATTTTCTAAAAGCCCATGGATGGTAGGTGAATTTTCTATATTGCCAATTTGTGTTTTTAAGTGGTGTGAGAGTGGTACTTTTTAATATTATCTTCAGTTTTTCCTTTCTCTTCATCATGTTCCTTATGATGGCTGGGTTGAATCCATTTAATACCGCTATGTCTTTTATGTGTTGTTCTTTCAAAAATTCCTCCTTACTCAGTGGGATGTTGTATAGCCAGTGAATTAGACTTCTGAAGGCAGCTAGTTGATGTGAAACTGGGTTGTATTCATTTTTCTTTATGTAATTATCTATGTGTGTGGGCTTCCTGTATATTCTAAAATGTACACCATGACGATTTCTAGTTATCTTGAGGTCCAAAAAGGGTAGGGTGTTGTCTCTTACTTCCATTGTAAACTGGATGTGATTATCTTGAAAACTTAACCAAAGCCAAAATTGAATGTCTGGATATAATAAAGCAGTTATCTCCAATATACAATAAAACTTACAACAAAACAATAAGAAATTTAAATAGGAAGCCAGTGGTATACCTAAAAGCCGACAAAGGTAATTCTCTAGTAATTATGGAGACAGAAGACTATATTCAGAGAGTAAACCTTATGTTAGTCCAGAATATGAAATAATTCCAAAAAATCCATTAACCCCAAGTATCACTTCTGTTAATAAAGCTTTATCAATTACAAAAACATTAAGTACATCTGAAAAATACAACTTAAAATCTTCCAACCCAACACTACCAAGGTTGTACTGTCTGCCAAAAATCCACAAACAAGACAACAGCATGAGACCCATCATCAACAGCATCAATTCACCTACATACCACATTGCAAAGTGGTTAGTAAGAAAATTAAAATCATATGACAAATTTCAAAGTTTGGGAATAAAAAACTCCTTAGAATTGATAAATCACCTACAGAAGTACAGCATCCCGGAAAATCACTTACTAGTTTCTTTTGACGTTAAGGCACTTTTTACAAGCATTCCAGTAGAAAAAGTACCCACATTCCTCAAAATATGGCTAACCCAGACTACAACGGACCCCAGAGAAATAGATGACATTATCAATCTTACAGATTTATGCATAAGGAATAATTACTTCATGTTTAACCAAAAATTCTAAAGACAATCAAAAGGATTAGCTATGGGGAGCCCACTTTCGCCTATTTTAGCAGACCTATACATGAGCTATTTTGAAACACACATAGTAAAGGCCTTCCCACAGATTTATAAATTTTGGCGGAATATGTTGATGTTTTTGCTATCATTCCGGAAAAACTTAGAGAAGATTCCCTAAAATTACTAAACCTGCAAGATAATCACATCCAATTTACTATGGAAGTAGAAAGAGACAACACCCTACCCTTTTTGGACCTCAAGATAACTACAAATCGTCATGGTGTAGATTTTGGAATATACAGGAAGCCCACACACATGATAATTACATAAAGAAAAATGAATACAACCCAGTTTCACAACAACTAGCTGCCTTTAGAAGTCTAATTCACTCTATACAACATCCCACTGAGTAAGGAGGAATTTTTGAAAGAACAACACCACATAAAAGACATAGCGGTATTAAATGGATTCAACCCAGCCATCATAAGGAACATGATGAAGAGAAAAGAAAAACTGAAGATAATTTCAAAAAATACCACTCTCACACCACTTAAAAACACAAATTGGCAATATAGAAAATTCACCTACCATCCATGGGCTTTTAGAAAATTTGAATGAATCTTCAGAAGACTAAACTTAAAACTAGTACCCCAAAACAAATTCAGTCTGAGGAACCTGCTAAATAAACCACTAAAAAATACAATCCCCAACAATTTGAAATCAGGAATTTATCAGATTAATTGTGAAACCTGTGAAGAAAGCTACATAGGAAAAACTAAGAGAAACTTGTTAACCAGGCAAAAAGAACACCAGAGGAACATTAAGTTGAAACAAACAGAAAAATCTGCAGTTTCACACCATTTTTGGACAGAAATCCACAACATTGGCCATAACATAAAACTGTTAAAATCTTTAAGTACACCCATAGAATTGGATATTTGGGAAAAAATATTCATTAACAAAAACCGTGATAAAGTTATAAATTTTTAAATCCCAGCATTAAATGAAGTATTAAAATTTAGTGCCCCTAACACCAGATGGCAGAGTGATCGGAGCTCCATAGTAGTGGAAGAAGAGGAAGGTTCATTTAGTCACCAAACAGCTGAGGATGAGATCAAAAGATCTTGAAAACATTTCAATTATACAACAACAAGTAAGTGAAGTTTGAGTGTAAACATAGTGACTCATAAATCAAACTCAAATATGAATACAACCCAGTTTCACATCAACTAGCTGCCTTTAGAAGTCTAATTCACTGGCTATACAACATCCCATTGAGTAAGGAGGAGTTTTTGAAAGAACAACACATAAAAGAGATAGCAGTATTAAATAGATTCAACCCAGCCATCATAAGGAACATGATGAAATGAAAGGAAAAACTCAGGATATCAAAAAAGACCACTCTCACACCACTTAAAAACACAAACTGGCAATATAGAAAATTCACCTACCATCCATGGGCTTTTAGAAAATTTGAACGAATCTTTAAAAGACTAAACTTAGAACTAGCACCCCAAAACAAATTCAGTCTGAAGAACCTGCTAAATAAACCATTAAAAAATACAATCCCCAACACTTTGAAATCGGGAATTTGTCAGATAAACTGTGAAACCTGTGATAAAAGCTACATAGGAAAAACTAAGAGAAACTTGTTAACCAGGCAAAAAGAACACCAGAGGAACATAAAGTTGAAACAAACAGAAAAATCAGCAGTGTCACACCATTTTTGGACAGAAAACCACAACATTGGCCATAACATAAAACTGTTAAAATCTTTAAGTACACCCATAGAATTGGATATTTGGGAAAAAATATTCATAACCAAAAACCGGGATAAAGATATAAATTTTAGTTTATATTCTGGGCATTTAACATAAGTACTAGGATTATGAACAAAACAATCTATAAAACTAATAAATGGAAATGTTAGCCACTTTCTTCAGGCATTTTTATCTTTGCAAATGGTTTCTATTATGTGCGCTTTCCTCCCATTTACACCACTATTCCCCTAGTCCCTTGAAGTGTTGAAAGGGATAATACTCTATATATATATATATATATATATATATATATATATATATATATATATATATATATATATACAGGATATGTACGTGTATGCAATAAAATTACCTTTTCTATTCAGAAAAGTGCATATATCATCTTAAATACAAGAAGAAAAACAGAGGTTATTTAACACAGGGAATTCACAGTACTATTTCACAACTACTAAGGAAGCTCTCTGTGCAAAAGGCCACAGGCAGTTTTATAAGTATATTTGACTTTCTGCAAATGTATAGGAGTGCTATCTTGTGATTCACTAGCTCTTCCCAAAAGGAAAATATTTCAGAAAATCAAGAGCCCACAAATGGAAATGCTCACTGTTAGGTGTTTTTTTATACCAAGAGACCTAAAATATCCAAATGGGTGTGCAGTGTTTTTCCTGTCCACAACCTCGGTGCCCATTGCCATCTGCCGCTATCATAAAAAGGCACCGATGAAACCATGCAACATTTTTAAAACTACTTTTAAGGGCTTTACTTGCCCAAGTTAACAGGAAATGCTGAAATTAGCCACTATCATTATTCCACATATGTTTGCCACCTCTTTAGGAAACTATCATCACTCACCTTAGTTCACGTGAGAAATGCTGGGAATTTCCTGGTGGATATTATGTTTTAATCCTTCCAGAGTGTGTGGGGTTTCTCTTGTACACTTTATGGGGCCACAAATCTCTTCTATTAATTTTGACCTGAAACACATTCTCAATTGTTCTCATCAAAATATTACATGTATGAACTGTTGCAGAGTCTTCTTGAAAATAGGGAAAATCACGCTGTTAATTTTCTATAAAAAAACAGAAGAGGTGGCAAAATAGTATTCACATATGTACAGGTTCAAACTGTTGAGTCGGGGAAAAAAATTGGGCCTATAATTCTTCTCCACTAATGGAGAAATGCTGACATTTCTCAAGATGAACTACAGCGAGTGATGGACAGCTTCCTAAAGAGGTGACAAACATGTATGAACAACAGCAGTGGCCAATTTCAGCATCTCCGTTAACATGGGTAAGTAAAGCATTTTAAAGTAGCTTGAAAATAATTATTAATTTTTAGATGAGTCGTATTTATTACACATCTGCTTCACTTTCGTACCTATTTTGAGGACATGTTTCGCAAATCATCGTTTGCATCTTCGGCTCTTATGCGACTAAAGCTTGATCCAGTCACGATAGCTTGAAAATGTTGCATGGTTTCATCCATGCCTTTCTATGATAGTGGCAGATAGCAACAAGCACCAAAGGCATGGACTGGCAAAGCACCATGCAGCTGGTTTGAATTTTTTTTGATCTCTCAGTATATGAAGAAATATGCTTTTCTATGGTTCCTAGAAGTGAATAAATAAAGCTTAAGTAAAAATGTGCCTATGACTTACCTTGCAAACTAGTTTATTTATTTTCCAGAGTGAACAATCCATTCTTTGAATTTGTAAATATAATAGTGAATTAGTCCCAGCTCATGTTACGTTATTTTTGAAGTCATCTCCATAAAGATTTTGATTACATATCATATGTACGTTTAGAACATTACAGAATCTTATATTGTCTTTTCCTGTTAAAAATTCACTTATTTCATTTCCTTGATTACAGCAGTAATAAATATAACTGTGAAGTATTCCACATCCTTCACAAACAATAACTTAAAGAAAAAAAAATATATTTAAAAAAACAGTCACTAAGCAGGATTTGAACTTTGAATCTGGCTTGAGAACTCCCTACTTTACCCTGAGCCACATAACTGTAGTTGACAATTCAAGCAAATTCTTGCACACACAACTACGGTAGTATCAGTGGCATACTGGCTTATATTTATTTGGGCTTAATGCACATCTGGGGTCATAAGTTCCTAACCCTAATTGTTTCCCCTCCAACATCCCACACTAATTCCTTAAAGTTAATTGGTTAAATGAACAAATTTTACAGGCAGTAGATGGTTCCCGGTCAACCAATTTGAAATAAGAAACAATTAATTGCCTACAAGGCCAAGTTACCAATTATGTGTATTCAAAATAATCAGAGATCAATTCATCACAATAAGAAAGAAATATGTAAATAGTCTCCATTAGCTATAACTTGAACTGTAAGCTATTAAGAACTTAGTAAAACCTGTCTTTTATCTCTCTCTGTAAAGGGACGTCTAAATTTTACCAAAACTGGTTAAATTGTAGACTTAACATGTGGCTGCATGCCACTGGAATAGATAGCACGTTATAGCAAATGGCTAAAGAAACATACGGGAATTCTGATAGTTGTGCTGGCTGCATAGTTATGCAGATTGACAATGGATCTGAATATTCACATGTGATGTCCATAAGAACAATTTGAATCTAATAATTCAGCAGCTGTAAACCATTCCTCAACTCTGAATCACGCAATAGCACAAGCTATGTTGTAGAATGATGAATGCCTAATGCTACCAATAAGTGAACCATGTACACACATGATCTACAGCTAGGCCATAAAACATCTGCTCTGTATTAACCGCTTTGCCGATAGCCATTTAAACCCTTCAGGGGCCGGAAACGGATACCCAATAAACAGAACAGGACATTTAAATTGTTAAATGCTGTAAAAATGCATCATAAATACAATTCCGTATCTTCCGTATTTATTAAGTTATTTAAACGAAACAAAAACTGGTTTAAAACTCATTAAAGGCAGTATAAATCTACAGTAACAATAAAGTAGAGACTACATTAATAAATTGTTGAAATTTCACTACTTTGTTTCACTGCAGCAAAAGCCATTCTTTGTGCCGAACGCGCCTAATATGTGAATCATTTTGTTTTGTGTGTATACGAGCCATAGTATGTATGTATAGCTACGCAAGCGACTTCTCAGGTTCAAGTTTAGTTTATTTATGCTATGCCAAGCGATAATATGACGAGAATATGTTGCATCACACACTCACACACTGGAATGAAAACTCTGTCAGCATCTGTTATTACAGTGTTTCTCAACCAAGGTTTCTAGTAGCCTTATGCAGCAGTTTTCGCTCTGTATTTCAGTTATTTATACTCTCTCTGTGTTAAGAGTGATTTCTTGTGGCTATCAAGAGCTAAATATATGGCACATTTGAAATTGTTAAATTTCAATGTTAACCATGGCTTATCCCGGTAATGTAGCAAATAAATTAGCTTGGGTATGATGTGTACAGGCTTCTGATATTACTGTAGAAAATCTGGAAGATTTGTTGTACGATTATGAAGGAGATCTTTAGGACATACGTAGCAGTGACGTGTACTGGTCTACAGCTGGCATGTTAGCTACTCCATTGTTTGGGGAAATGGCGGGTCAAATATGGGTGATACGGATCAGCTATTACCAGCTATCCCTCTTTACGGAAAACAGTTAAAAGGTAAAAAAAAAAGTATTTTTATACCACTGGATGTAACTATGCACAGTTGTTTAGTAATTTTCAGAGCTGTAAAAGACATTCATCTACCTGTACTTGCGCGTATAAAGAGCTCGTAACCTAATTGAGTATTATAATACTCAGAGGCCTCTTTATACTAGGGGGTAGCAAAATTCACCACATCATCCCTCATACTTGAGAGAAAACACTTTCCTAAAAGTATACCACCCACACCCAAAAAACTTGTAAC
This sequence comes from Mantis religiosa, assembly GCA_030765055.1. Taxonomy (NCBI): domain Eukaryota; kingdom Metazoa; phylum Arthropoda; class Insecta; order Mantodea; family Mantidae; genus Mantis; species Mantis religiosa. Next base: position 78,454,014 of record CM060948.1, read on the forward strand.
CATTTCGAAAATGTGTAGTGTGTTGCGAAAAAGAAGTTCGCAAGGAAACCAATATTATTTGGTGTGAATCTGCAGATGTGCCCTTGGGTGTTTATCCAGGTTTGGAGGTGTACAATTCAAAAAGAAACCTTTAAGGATACGTTTACATTCCTTATAGAACTAATTTAAATTTATTGTAAAACAGCAAGATTAAAATAATTGGCGTTAAATGAGCATTAAATGCATGTACGCGCAGGACGTCTATACACGTCCATATCGGTTTGGGGCATTTTAACTTGGACGTCATATGACGTCCATATCGGTGAAAGGGTTAAACATGAAAAGATGCATGGATGACAATGGCCATCCAATCGGCAAAGACTTTTAAAGATAATTCTGCAACTCAAATGAGTGCTACTTCATTATTGAAATATGAGGTCCAAAAAGTTGTGCATGCATAGTAGAACTCATACACTTCATACTTTCATACACTTCCCAGAAAGAGAAATTGATTCAAGCACCTATATAGAGTTGAACAATACATAAATACTTTAATATATAATATATAATAATAAATAATAATAATAATGAATAATAATGAATAATAATAATGAATAATAATGAATAATAATGAATAATAATAATGAATAATAATAATAATAATAATAATAATAATAATAATAATGAATAATAATAATCATAATAATAATAATAATAATAATAATAATAATAATAATAATAATAATAATAATAATAATAATAATAATAATAATAATAATAATAATAATAATAATAATAATAATAATAATAATAATAATAATAATAATAATAATAATAATAATAATAATAATAATAATAATAATAATAATAATAATAATAATAATAATAATAATAATATAATAATAATAATAATAATGATAATAGTAATGATAATGATAATGATAATGATAATGATAATGATAATGATAATGATAATGATAATGATAATGATAATGATAATGATAATGATAATGATTAATGACTTGAAGCTTTCCCGGCGTTGATTATTGATGATAGTTTCTCGGGCTAACAGCCAGGTCAGATTAGGGTAACTACCCAAGCTTTCAGCGACTAACTCTGCCGCCATCCTCAGGGGAACTGAATCTGGGCTACTGGTGTTGCGATATTTATACCTGACGTGCGGCCGATATACAAAAATACTTGAAAAGTCGTCTAGGTACTACGATAGAGTGGTGAAAGAAGCCCTATACATTAAAGCGAATAAAAACAACTTCAACAGGGAAGAAGGCCTTCAAATCAGCAAAGCATGGACATCAGTCATTCAGCATATCTCTCCTCCACAGTACAAAGAAGCATCGGCAATCACCTGATTGGTTCCGCACGTTTCTCCATCGGCCGGAGCTCGGCCAATGGGAAAAAAGTAGGCGGTCCTTATCGGCCGCACGTCAGGTATAAATATCGCAACACCAGTAGCCCAGATTCAGTTCCCCTGAGGATGGCGGCAGAGTTAGTCGCTGAAAGCTTGGGTAGTTACCCTAATCTGACCTGGCTGTTAGCCCGAGAAACTATCATCAATAATCAACGCCGGGAAAGCTTCAAGTCATTAATCACTAACCTTTACGGGGAGGTTATCCACCGCAGGCTATGTGAATTCGAACGTCTGCAAAAGAAAAGGGCTGGTCTACTGTGTTCGCTTGCATTCTTGTTAAGATGTCGTGACGCAGGTATTATACCTAAGTTCTGTAGACTAAGACACGCGGTGAATTCACCGGAAGTGAACAGGATTCTAAGACGCGCCGGTTTATCCCTGGTCAGAGAGAGGATACATCACACACGATGCGTACTAAGTAAGGTAAGCCATAGCCTTCTTTCATTACATCTCGAACTTGCTTCAAAATTCAATCCACGTGATTGGCATTGGTTTCAACAATCCATTGCAGCACAGATATACATCCATTCACGCAAAGCCACAGACAGACAGGTGAGCAAATTCACGAGACTATCTTACGTCCCTGAGGGACCCATTACTCCTCTGGATGAAAAACGCTTGGTTATCAACCTATCAGATACAGTGCTGAGCAAGGATATGGTCTCCATTTTGTCAAAAGGGCTCAACTTCGCCCCAACTCCCAAGTCGGTTCCATATAAAGACATAATTAGTGGAGTAGAGTGTGCTATGTTTAACATTCCTAAAGAAGTGGCTGAAGAGATTAGACAGGAAGTAGGCAGTACATTAAAAAAGGCAACTCTTCCAAAACAGAATATCACTAGAGCTGAACGACAAGCGCTACGTGACATTAAGATGAACAAAGAGCTTTTGGTACTTTCCGCAGACAAGGGAAACGCAGCTGTTGTGATATCAAGAACCCAATATCAGTCGAAACTAATGGATTTGCTTTCTGATAAAGCCTACAAAGAGATTCCCAAAGATCCAACCAACAAAGTGGAAAGAAAAACGGCCGCTCTATTAAAATCCTCTGGTCTTTCTCTAGAAGTCATCAAAAAGATAACGCCTCATCACTCGACTCCCCCCAGACTTTATGGCTTGCCAAAAATACACAAACCAAACATTCCGTTCAGGCCCATTGTTGACGCTATAGGCTCTCCGACATACGCTCTGGCTAAATATCTAACTGAGCTAATGCAACCATTGATTGGAAATTGCAGTCACCATGTGAGAAATTCATCAGAATTTACCAAAGTCATACAGGAAATCCAGGTAGCTACCTCAGACATACTGGTTAGTTTCGATGTAGAATCTCTCTTCACTAAAGTGCCCCTCCAAGAGACATTAGAATTGTTGAAACCCCACTTTGATGACAAGATGATCAGCTTATTCCACCATGCTTTAACTTCAACGTACTTCCGGTTTAACTATTACGAACAAGTGGATGGTGTTGCTATGGGTTCTCCATTATCTCCGGCTATAGCCAATTTCTACATGCAGGAATTTGAACATGTGGCACTCAAGACTGCACCCCTAGTTCCTACTCATTTCTTCCGTTATGTAGACGATACTTTTGTGGTATGGCCACACGGAAAAGATGCCCTGACAGCTTTCCACGAATTTCTCAACAGCATCCATCCCAACATTAAGTTTACCATGGAAATTGAACACCCGGACGGCTTACCTTTCTTGGATTTACTTATTTATAGAAAAAACGATGGTCACCTGGGTCATAAGGTGTATAGGAAACCAACCCACACTGATCTTTACCTTAATAGCACCAGCTGTCATCACCCGGCACAAAAGCAGACAGTCCTCTCAACACTCATACATCGAGCGATTGCTATCTCTGATCTCGAAAATCTACCTCAAGAAATAAAACACCTGCGTACAGTTTTCAGGCAGAACCAATACACTAACCAGGAAATAAACAGAACTTTTAAGAAAATGTACTCCAAACGCAACCGTGAACCCAACACAAAGAAAGAACACGCAGGCTTAGCAGTCATCCCTTATTGTGGCGCCCTGTCGGGGAAAATTGGTAGATTGCTCATGAAATATCAAATAAAAACTGTATTCAAACCCCCAACCAAAATAAAACAGTATTTAGGTTCTGCTAAAGATAATTTAGGTCTTCGTGCACCAGGCATTTATGAAATACCATGCAGTTGCGGCAAAGTTTACATAGGACAAACAGGTAGAACAGTAGAAGATCGCATCAAAGAACATCAACGTTGTATTAGACTAGGATACCCAGAAAAATCTGCAGTGGCTGAGCACAGATATAATACAAATCATAAAATCAAATTCGACTCTACAAAAATACTTGAAAAGTCGTCTAGGTACTACGATAGAGTGGTGAAAGAAGCCCTATACATTAAAGCGAATAAAAACAACTTCAACAGGGAAGAAGGCCTTCAAATCAGCAAAGCATGGACATCAGTCATTCAGCATATCTCTCCTCCACAGTACAAAGAAGCATCGGCAATCACCTGATTGGTTCCGCACGTTTCTCCATCGGCCGGAGCTCGGCCAATGGGAAAAAAGTAGGCGGTCCTTATCGGCCGCACGTCAGGTATAAATATCGCAACACCAGTAGCCCAGATTCAGTTCCCCTGAGGATGGCGGCAGAGTTAGTCGCTGAAAGCTTGGGTAGTTACCCTAATCTGACCTGGCTGTTAGCCCGAGAAACTATCATCAATAATGATAATGATAATGATAATGATAATGATAATGATAATGATAATGATAATGATAATAATAATAATAATAATAATAATAATAATAATAATAATAATAATAATAATAATAATAATAATAATAATAATAATAATAATAATAGATAACTTAATAAATATACATACGAGGATCACACATAAAGGATTTGGCATAATTAATAATGAAAATAACATAAAATTTTATTTATAAGATAATGGTACCTTAGTACCTTACTCTATTTCTCAACATAACTGCGAATGCTGTTGAGACATTTATTTTAACATGGTTATTTCAATGCCGCTCTTCTACCACCAAATATCTGAGCCAGAATGTTATTCCTGCTTCGAGGTCTTCATCAGTTGGAGCCCCACTTTCACCTAAGAAGTCCTCTAGTTTTAGTAACAAGTAGAAATCGCTGAATGTCAGGTCAAAGCTGTAAGGAGGATGTCCAAAAATGTCCCACTTAAAACATTGTTATACCTGGGTTTGAGCAGCCAAATGAGGCTAAGCATTGTCATGAATCAAAAACACCTTTTCAAACAACTTTCTGCATCTCTTGTTTTGGATAGTGTCTCACAGAAGAGTTCACAGAAGGCCTCTGTGTTTATTCCTTGTTGTCTGAGCAGAAAATCCATGTGGATTAAACCCTTTTTGGTTCCAAAAAATTGTTGCCATCAATTTTGTGTGGCAAAGTGGTTTTTATTTTTTGGGTTTTGAATGCAAGTTTGTATGGTGCCCTCCATAGACTCACATGAATTCTAGTGTTTTGTAATGAAACCAAAACTTCCACTTCCATTAAAATGCAGTCAAGGAATTTATCTATTATTCGATATTGAATTAAAACTTCAAGGGCTGCTCCTATCTGTTGCACCTTGTGAACCTTCACTCAACATTTTTTTGTGGTTAAGGTATTTTACCACTATTCATGTAGGAGGATCTATAAACTTGTGGAAAAAATTCATGTAAGGTGTCCAAAGTGAAAACTGGTTTTCAAAAGTACTGTGACTTTGTGGGTTCGTGAAATTAAAAGTCCAATTGCACAAGCTCAAAACGTTCTTTATTTCCACCGAATTACAGTTGGAACACTTGCCGATTACATAGAATTACGTAGTGCACACAATTACAATTCACCAGTTCGTCTGTCACAGGTCCACTCTACACTCACAATTACGTACAACTCCTCTGACACACGTACACAGTCTTCCAGTCCGTTCAATAGCACGGCACTCCTACGGCTGCTCACCAAGGACTGAACTGACTTGCCCACTGCAGGCCTTATATAGGAAAATCGCTGTTTCTGGAAGGTTCGCAGCCCGGACAATTATCCCGATATATCCAGACGTCAAGGGGAGGTGAAAGAGACGGTACGGTGGCTTTCTAACCATCCCTCAGTCAGTGCCACAGAGATAAATGCATAGGCGTGGCCTGAACAGTTCCTGTCCCCTACCCAGCTGCCAGTTGGTCCTGCCTTCTGTTAATTGCGTGACACTGCTCCCTCTCAAAACTGGTCGTCCCGAACAGCACCATCGTAGCAGGCCAGGCGATCCAGGTGTACCACCAACATCTTCCCTCGGGGAACCTTCTGGATGTGGTAGACCACGTCATTAATCCTCTTCACCACCCGGTACGGTCCTTGCCATGGCTGCTGAAGCTTCAGGCAGCTTCCCTTGGTCCAGGTAGGGCGGTACAACCAGACCAAATCACCTTGCTGGAAAACTTGGCTGTTGGCTTGCCTGTCGTATCAGGTCTTTATGCGGTCGCTCGCCTTCTGGATGTTCTGGCGAGCCATCTCGTGCATGTCATGGAGATGGTCTACCAGGTTCTCCACATACTCTGTCGCTGGCTGTTTCAATTCTGGAGGGCTTCCAAAAGCCAGGTCACAAGGGAGGCGTAACTCTCGGCCAAACATTAAGCTGGCTGGCGTCATCCCCGTGGTGTTGTGTGTTGATGAGCAGAAGGCCAGCAAGAATAGTGGCACTTTGACGTCCCAGTCTCGCTGATGGCTGGCCACGACCTTCCTTAGGTGTTCCTCTAAGGTCTTGATGTACCTTTCGACCATGCCATCCGACTGGGCATGTAGAGGTGTTGTACGGGTCTTGTTAACCCCAAGTCTTTCTAGTGCCTCCTTCATCAGGTTGGACTCAAAATTGGTGCCCTGGTCGTTGTGGAGCTCCAACGGCACCCCAAATCGGCAGAACATTTGCCCCACGAGGCAGTCTGTGATTGTCATTGCCTCTTGGTTCGGGATGGCATACACCTCCGGCCACTTGGTGAAGTAGTCCATGACCACCATCAGGTACTTGTTGCCCCGGTCGGACACTGGGAATGGTCCAGCTATGTCGAAAACGATCCATTCGAATGGTGCTCCGACGTTGTACTGCTGCACGCAACCCCGGCTCATAGTCTGGGGGCCGCAACTCGCCGCGCATACATGACATTAACGGCACCATCTCTCAGCGTCTGCTCGGAGCCTCAGCCAGTAGTAGCGCTGCTGCAGTTTGTCAATCGTTCGGTTCACTCCCAGGTGTCCTCCTGAAGTACCGGCGTGCACTTCCTCCAAAACTTCCGGGACCTTACTCCGGGGAACTGCCAACTGTTCTCTCTGCATCTTCCCATCGGGTGATTCCCATACCCGGAACAGTGCGCCAGCTCTGATCTTCAACGAATCCCATTGGGCCCAGTACGACTTGTATGTGGCGTTCCTCGGTGCGATGTCCTCCCAGGTCGGTCTTGTCCCTGCCTCCAGTTCCCTCAAGAGTGGCCCCAAGTCTTTGTCTGCCAGCTGCTCCCTCCTCAGGTCTGCACTATCCCAGCCGTCCGCAGGCACTACCGTGACTACTCGGATTGCTGTGGCACGCTCTTTCTCTTCCACTCTTGTGCACTGGCCGCACTCTTCTGGACAGGGTCTTTGGGACATAGCGTCTGCGTTACCGTGGCTCTTCCCTCTATGATGTTCCGAGGTGAAGTTGTACTCCTGCAGCCTCTGGACCCAACTTGCTGTCTGGCCTTCCAGGTTCCTAAAGCTCAATAGCCAGGTTAGGGAGGAATGGTCAGTCCTCAGGTGGAATGGCTGACCGTACAGGGACTTGTGGAAGTGCTACAAGGTCTTTACTACCGCCAGTAATTCTCGCCGGGTGACACAGTAGTTCTTTTCTGCCTTGGATAGCGTCTTGCTGTAGTAGGCTATGACCCGCTCATGGCCGTCCTGGATCTGCAATAGGACACCTCTATTGCAATGGTCGCTGGCATCGGTGTCCACAATGAAGGCGCCACCTGGTTGTGGAAAACCCAAAATTGGAGCACTGCACAGGGTCTTCTTCAAGTGCTAGAAAGCGTCTTCGGCGTCCTCCGTCCACACATAAGGCCGGTGTTCCTCTGTCAGGCGGGTGAGGGGTTTGGCGATGTTGGAGAACCCCTTTACGAAGCGTCGGTAATAGCTGCACAGCCCCAGGAAACTGCGCAACTCATTCTTATCCTTTGGGCGAGGCCAATTTCTCACAGCCTGTGCCTTCTCCGGGTCTGTGGCCATGCCGGTTGCTGAGACTATGTGGCCCAAGTAGTTCACTTCCTTGCGGAAGAGCTAGCACTTCTTCGCGTTTAGCTTCAGGTTAGTCACTTGCAGTCGCTCTAGCACCTTGCTCAGGTTCTCGAGATAGTCTTCAAAAGTCTTACCAACAATGATGATGTCGTCCAGGTATAGCAGGCAAGTGTCGTAAGTCAGTCCTCTCATCACTGACTCCATGAGGCGTTGGAAGGTAGCTGGTGCGTTGCAGAGGCCAAAGGGCATAACTGTGAACTGCCAGAGCCCTTGGCCTGTCGAGAATGCGGTCTTCTCCTTGTCTCTCGGGTCTAGAGCTACCTGCCAGTAGCCCGACTTCAGGTCCAGAGTCGAGAACCACTGTACACCAGCTAGCATGTGCGAGGTGTCGTCAATCCGGGGTAAGGTAAAACAGTCTTTCCGGGTGACAGCGTTCAACTTTCTGTAGTCTACGCACGTTCCCAACTCCGTCCCGGCCTGGACGTCGTGATCGGTGTCCGTTGGATTTAGCAGTCTCACTGGCACCTTCTCTCGGCTCGGCAGCAATGTCCTGGCTACGCATAGTCCGTGTACAGGCGCCTTCTGGTCCAGCATCATGTTCCTGGTTCTCTGGCCTTCCAGTCGCGCTGTCACCACCACCTCGCTCCTCGCGGGGACAACCACGTCTTCGTTCAAGACGACCCTGCAGATTCCAAAGCGCTCTTCTGGTTGACGAAGTATAACCTCTTCTCCGTTGAGCCGCAGGACCTTCTTGCCGACGTCGACCGTCGCCTCGTGGCTCCTGAAGGCATCCAATCCCAGAATCACCTCCTCAGCCACCCTCGCGACGAAGACCCACAGACGTACAGCACTCCGTCCCAAGGTCAGCTTCAGCAGAGCCTCCTTCTCCACAGGCAAGGTGTCGCCCGATGCCGTCATCAGCTGGTATGGTCAGCTCAGCTTTCTGGATGGCAAACCCTAGGCTATGTAGGGTCTGATGATGGTCACGGCTGTCCCGATGTCCACCAGCTCGCGGCACCGCTTCCTTCTCACCCAACCGTCTGCGATGAGGCTGTCATCCATCTGCCGGCTGACGGCGCGCAGTGTCACTCGAGGAGGTGTGGACCGCGTCGACGTGCTCCTCGCCACGCCGGGCCTTACTCGTTCTTCCGGCTGCTCTTCCTGGTGCCGGCAGTCTCTCTCTAGGTGTACCGACTGTCCACATCCCCAACACAGGCCACTAGGTCTTCGCCGGCATCCCTTGGCTGGTCTTCTGTCTCTGGTGTAGCGCACACTCCTCGTCCTCGACGTCGGAGTAGCCATCACCTTGGCCGCCTCCATCCTCAATGCTGCCGTCAGCGCCTCGTGGATGGTTGTGTAGTCGCCGAACATTAGGCGCTGACGTATTTCGGTGTCTCGTACCCCGTCGACAAAGGCGTAAGCGGCTTCCCGGGATACGAACTCCGGTGGAAGGTCAACCAAGGCCCTGCAAGCCAGCTGCTCAATCGCCAGGGCGAACTCCTGCAGCGTCTCCCCTGGCTGGTGCGACCTTGTCTTCAGCTGACTGCGGTAGGCTGCGGCTAGGCGGTGGTTCCCGAAACGGTTCTCCAGGGCTTCCTAAATATCCTTGGGAGCCGCCGCTGTCTGGAACGCGTTTAGAACTTCTGCGGCCCATTCCTGGAGGCTGGCTATTAGCTGCGCGGCCTCTTCCTCCGGTGACCACTTATTATGCCTGGCTACCGTGTCGAACTGTCGGCGGAAGACCTCGAACGTTGACGCGCCGTCGTACTTAGGAGGTTTGACGCCTGCAGATGTGTTGCGTCCCGGCGCGTCGGCCTTAAAATCCTTCAAACGCCTGCTGACGACGTCCTCCACCATGGCGTTCAGGGACGACGCTGCTGTCGGCCTTTCCTTCCAGCTCATTAACGCGGTTCGCCAGGTCTTCGATGCACTCGTCCACTTGACCCATCCGCTTGCCCAGCTCCGTGACATCATCCCTCACGCCGGTCAACTGCTCTTCAAACTTTGCGGCGAGGGCCTCGTTTGCCGCTTTCATCTCCGTTGTCAATTCGGTAATCTTCTCGGTCAGGCTAACGTTCGCCGTCCTTATTTCCTCCAGTTCCGCTGCCAAGTTGTTATTTGTAGTCTCAAGCTTCGCGGCCAGGCTGTTATTTGTCGCTTCTGTTTTTGCAGCGAGGTTGTCATTCGCCGTCTTCATTTCCGAGGTCAGTTCGGCCTTCATTTCCATCATCTTCTCCAAAATCTTTTCCAATGCAGCTTTCATGGTGGTAATATCCCGCTTCCTGACACCAGTTGTGACTTTGTGGGTTCGTGAAATTAAAAGTCCAATTGCACAAGCTCAAAACGTTCTTTATTTCCACCGAATTACAGTTGGAACACTTGCCGATTACATAGAATTACGTAATGCACACAATTACAATTCACCAGTTCGTCTGTCACAGGTCCACTCTACACTCACAATTATGTATAACTCCTCTGATACACGTACACAGTCTTCCAGTCCGTTCACTAGCACGGCGCTCCTACGGCTGCTCGCCAAGAACTGAACGTGTGTGCGTGTGTGCATGTGCGTGTGCGTGCGTGTGTGTGTAGTGTTTAACGCCCGCTTTTACTACATACGGCACCGCAGGCGATGACACTGATGATACATGAGATGAAGATGGAGCACCGGTGGAATGAGATGGTGGGGGAAACCGGAGATCCCGGAGAAAATCCATCCCAGCGCCGTGTTGGCCACCAGATTGCGGTCGCCTAGGATCGAACCCGGGCCGCCTTGGTGAGAGCCAAGCGGTCTAACCACTGAGCCACGGCATGGCCACACGTCAAGGGGAGGGGAAAGAGGCGGTACATTGGCTTTCTAACCATCCCCTCAGTCAGTGCCACAGAGATAAATGGGTAGGCGATTACGATACACACTTTAAATTTGGCAGAATTTTCAATTGTCATCACCACTTGGATATGCTGTAGAACAGATAGACGTCACCTCACAGCAACAAAACTTGACTCACATTGAGGTAGGCGTAAAAGGGTTAATTAGTGCACATGCAATTGGTGTTGAGAGACCAGCGCTGAGCATCATGTGCATAATTCTTTACTTTGTTGATGACTCTTGTGTATGTATATATATATATATATATATATATATATATGTGTGTGTGTGTGTGTGCAATTATGGTGTTGAGAGAGACCAGAGCAGAGCATCATGTGCAATAATTCTTTACTTTGTGTGTGTGTGTGTGTGTGTGTGTGTGTGTGCGTGTGTGTGTGCGTGTGTGCGTGCGTGCGTGCGTGCGTGCGTGCGTGCGTGCGTGCGTGCGTGCGTGCGTGCGTGGGTGGGTGGGTGGGTGGGTGGGTGTGTGTGTGTGTGTGTGTGTGTGTGTGTGTGTGTGTGTGTGTGTGTGTGTGTGTGTGTGTGTGTGTGTGTGTGTGTGTGTGTGTGTGTGTGTATCCTCCACCAAGTATTTAATTTGTATCTTTAAATCTTATATAAGTTTACTGTATTCACATACACCGATAATACAAATGTGAAAAGTATCTATACATAAGTGATGCCATTTTCAGTACAGGATAGGCCTTAAGTTAAAAGAACTCTCAACAGCTCTCACTGAACACATTGCTGTGATCCAACAACTGGAAATAACAGCAGAACCTGGTTTTCACTTCCACTTGCAACATGGTTTCATTTACATAATATGTTTAGAATCCAAATACAATAAAAGGAAAAAAATCTTGCAATACATGCCCAAAGAAGGAACACTATAGAATTAGAGGCACGCACGCACGCACGCACGCATGCACGCACGCACGCACGCACGCACGCACGCACACACACACACACACACACACACACGTAGAAGAGCAAGGTACCACACCTTTAAACACACTAAAACACTCTTCTAGTAAACATTTATGTTGGAGTAGAAAATCAAATCTCTAATATAGTGTAAGTGAGTGTACCTTACCTTGACTACAGCATAGTCAACTGTAGCAAAAAATGCATCTTTCTGATATATTGCTAATGGGCCAGTACCGGGAGGATACGCATTAACTTCTCTTGTAGCATCCCATCCTTTCAGAAAGAGATGTGAAAAGGAAATACGATTGTCCCATGCATAATTTACATGATTATAACGACTGTGAGCAAAGAGACATAGCTGAAAACAAAATATATAAAACATTAGTTACAGGCACATCTTGATAAAGGTATGTGCATAAAATCCCAAAACATCAAGATATCTACTACTATAAATAAGTATTAGGAAAAACTGTGCATGCTCATCAAGTAATATTTTGGACAATTCACTGGAAAATGAAAACCAAAATTTCAAAGATTTAACTAAAGACACTAACTTAACTAGCTGTAGAAATAAGTTAACATTAATATTATTTACCTACAAATTTACCAAAGAAATATGTTCATCAAATTTTTATTCCAGTATATACAAATATAATAATTTGTAACTTAAAACTTCACTTATAAGAAATGATAACTCTTACAATTTCTCTGGGATCGCAATTTCATGTACACTTATGCACATCTTCAGCCGGAAAAAAAGCTGTTGCCATCGTTATGAACACTAGATCTCGATATGTTCTTGTTAGTATTACCAAAATCTGAAAATAAAACAAATTTGAAAACAGAATCGACTGCCAGTATTTCAAAATTCATTACACGATGTTTATTTTTTAAAATATCTTTTCCCAAACCAATTAAAATCTATCGCACCATTTAATTGTTTTAATAATTTAACTTCTGGATTTATTTCATGGTTAAATGACCAAAAAATGATCTGCTACAGACGATTTATCAGTTTGTTTATACTTAATGTTACAAAAATGTTCTTTCGTTCTGGTTTTTAAATTACGTTTTGTCATTCCAATATAAACTTTATCACAATCGAAACAATTAAACTGATAAATACCAGATTTTATTATTAGGAATTTTATCTTTTATAGAGAAATGCAATAAATTAATACTATATTGTGGTGAAGCTATACTCTCGTGTCTATTCTCTGTGGCATTATTTATTATGCAGATGTTGGTATGGCTAGCAGACCCGGAGTGAGGATAGATTCATGCTTTGTGCAAGAGGCTATCATAGCATTGCGCTTGTTTTTGTCTTTCTTGGTGAACCTTGTTAGGGAATAGACGCATAGTAGGATACAGTGCAACCACATCTCTTCTGAATCCAACTTAAAAGGTAAATGTGTTTTTGTTTATTGTAATTGTATCTAAAGTTTATTAAATGTGTTTAAATAAAAGTAATTTTCGTTTTTGTTTTAAAATTGTAATTTAGATGTCACCTGATAAAACGATCGTTTGGTGTACCGAAGCCTCTCATGCCATTCGAATTGACTCTTTAATACCATCTAGTTATGTTCCCCCAGTTCATAATTAATGTCAATTAACAAAGTTACGACAATTGATGGAGGCACCAGGTAATTTTTTTATTTTGGTGAAAGTGCATCGTAAATTTTTTTTCCCATTCCATTGAAAAACGTGAAGTTAGTTTTGAACTATAGAAGTTTTACCACTTTTTATTTGAGAGTTTTGAGTTTGGATTCTGAAGGTTGTGGTTGATGTAGATTATAAAATCAATTTTGTTTTGGAATAATGTGCTTTTTTTTTTTTTGTTGTGAAAATTCAAATTTTGTAAAGAAATTCGTTACCTATCAAAATTTTTTCTGTTTCCCGTAATGTTGTGTTGAAACTAATAAAAAGAAATGTTAATTTGAAGTTTATTTGCTATATCCTGCTATATTTAGAGATTAAAACTAAAAAAATATAATTTGCATAAAAGTGACGCCTGAGAATAATATTACGTAACGAACAAAAGTTAAACATAGTTGGCGTGTGTTACTATTGATTTTTCTTTGGGAATTGAGTATAATACACAGAAGTTTTAAAAAAACAATGTTTCTGGAGTTTTAATTTAAAAATTTTATTGAATTCAAGGATTAAAATGTTACAGTTGCGTGGTGAAAGTTCTAAGTTCAGATTTGGGTAAGAATATCAGTTGTAAGAAGTACGTTTTCCTTCCATGCTTTAGGTTCAAGTCTTAAATGTTTGAAGTAAGTCATATTATGATTTATGTGTTAACAAGTGATATACTGAAGTGACCAAATGTTTCATTCCTAGGAGTGTGACTCAAGGAAGTAAAGTTTTAAAGTGATATAAAAGTTGAATCTTTCGCTAGGAATTGAGTGAAATAGTTATGGATCACTGGTAAAGTCAATGTATTGTGATGTGATGTTTCAGTAGGTGAATGTCCGGGCCGCAAACCTTCCAGAAACACTGATTTTCCTATATAAGGCCTGCAGTGGGCAAGTCAGTTCAGTTCTTGGCGAGCAGCCGTAGGGGCGCCGTGCCAGTGAACAGACTGTAAGACTGTGTACACGTATCAGAGGAGTTGTATGTAATTGTGAGTGTAGAGTGGACCTGTGACAGACGAACTGGTGAATTGTAATTATCCCCTAACAAGTTGATAGTTCAGTTGTTAGCTCTGGCCAATTATCCCGATATTTCCAGACGTCAAGGGGAGGGGAAAGAGACGGTACGGTGGCTTTCTAACCATCCCCTCAGTCAGTGCCACAGAGATAAATGGGTAAGTGTGGCCTGAACAGTTCCTGTCCCCTACCCAGCTGCCAGTTGGTCCTGCCTTCCGTTAATTGGGTGACAGTACTTTCATGAACATTTTCTTTCAAACTTATACATAATAAGTGATTCATGTTAGAACTGGACCGGACAAAGCCAGGTAAGAAGGGTTAGTCATTAACCCAGAAAACCTCATAAGATATTCCTTGAAACTAAATCCACACCTGTTCCCTTCCAACAACACATACCATCTCATACTAAGGGGCAACGAACGACGGTATTGTGATACCGCTGATTCATAAGCGAAGCAACAATAGTAGCAGTGTCTGCTTATTGCAAACCTCAACATGCCCCGATAGACTAGTGTCATACATAAAGCACGTGGTGCAGTGCAATAGAGTTTGCAACGTACGATAAGCGTGCCAGTTTGTTATGGCAACAGTTTACTTTTGATTGGTGGATTGTTGGTTGCTAGGCGACCGCAATGATGTGTCAGTGACGTGTTTATCGCCTCTCCTTGTTTTCGCAGCTGAATAGCATGTGGAGGCAAAACACCAATCACCAACTTACGATGTGACAATTATAAATTTTTCTTTATTCAGGGGTATATTTATTAACCTATAAATCAAACTATTAAAAACAGCAAAGTTATGTGAAAAAGGGTTAAAACTTTTATTTTTTATGTAGTTATCGATATGAGTAGACTTTCTATAAATACCAAAGTTTAATTCATTATTGTTTCTTATTATCTTTAAATCTAGAAAAGGAAGAAATCCATTAATTTCAGTTTCTAATGTGAATTTTATAGCTTTATCTTGTAAATTTAGTAATTTTAAAGCATCATTTATTTGTTTATCAGGAACAATAGCCAAAATATCATGAATATATCTACCCCATGGTTTCAAAAATTAAAGGGCATGCTTTAGTGACTTGCATTTCGAAAAATACTCATTAAAAGATCAGCAAGAAAAGGTGTATGTATTACAAATTCTTTTGAACTAGTAAAAAAAGATTGGCAGTGTTGTAAGACTGATAAACTTTGCTTTTAAAGTAACTGCCTTATTTCCTAGTATTCCTAGAGAAAAAGTTTTGATTTATTCAAAAAAGTGGTTGAACTCAATAAGTTTACATGAGGACTTAATAGTTGATTTTGTTAAACTTACTAATTTTTGTTTGGATCAAGTTTTTTTCACTTTTAATGGTGAATTTTTCAACAAACTTCTGGCTTAGCAATGGGTAATCCTCTTTCACCTTTTATTGCTGACCTTTTTATGAGTTTTTTCGAAATGCAAGTCACTAAAGCATTCCCTTTAATTTTTAAATTTTGGTGTAGATATTTTGATGATATATACACATATAACAAGTTGTAACTTAAAACTTCACTTATCTTATAAGAACTGATGACACTTTTCTTATAAGTTGTTCGGGATTGCAATTTCATGGAAATTCTTCCACATCGTCAGCCAAAACCAACAAAACTGTCGTCATTGTTACAAACGCTAGATGTTAATATGTTCTTGTTAGTACTACCAAATTCTCAAAATAAAACCAATTTAAAAACAGAATTGACTGCAGTATTTCAAAATTAATTACAAGATGTTTGTTTTTTAAAATAAATATCTTGCCCCAAACCATTAAATCCATCGGACCATGTAACTGTTTTAATAATTTAACTTCCGGATTTATTTCATGGTTAAATGATCAAAACTGATCTGCTATGGCCGATTTATCAGTCTTTTTATAACTTAATGTTACGAAAATGTTCTTTTGTTCTGGTTTCTAAATTACATTTTGTCTTTCCAATATAAACTTTATCACAATCGTAACAAATTGATAAATACCAGATTTTTTATTATTAGGAATTTTATCTTTTCTAGAGAAATGCAATAAATTTTTAATACTATACTTATTTATTATTAACCCAAGGATGGTAAGTAAATTTTTTAAAATTATAATCGTCTTTTATTTTTTTATAAATTATAAAATTTAAAAAATGTACTTATCATCCATGGGTTAATAAACATTTTCAAAAAATTGTTAAAGAGTTTGGTATAACTTTAGTTCCTCAAAATAAATATAGTATTAAAAATTTATTGCATTTCTCTAAAAAAGATAAAATTCCTAGTAATAAAAAATCTGGTATTTATCAATTTAATTGTTTTGATTGTGATAAAGTTTATATTGCAAAGACAAAACGTAATTTAGAAACCAGAATAAAAGAACATTTCCGTAACATTAAGTATAAACAGACTGATAAATCAGCCGTAGCAGATCATTTTTGGTCATTTCACCATGAAATAAATCCGAAAGTTAAATTATTAAAGCAATTAAATGGTCCGATAGATTTAATGGTTTGGAAAAAGATATTTTAAAAAAACAAACATCACATAATGATTTCAGTTAACTGATGGAAATTAATCATCTCTCCACATTAGCCGTTTATAGGCTAAGGTTTTTGATGGATAGAGTCAACATGAAAAATTCAATGCCATGGCCAAGATTTGAACCACGGATTTCCTGGTTTCCATCCAGTCGCTCTAACCCATTGAGCTACCATGGTCAACGTGCCGTCCTGACATTAAATTCTCCATTTGACTTATATAGTTTACCGGGGAAATATGAGTCAAATGGAGAATTTAATGTCAGGACGGCATGTTGACCATGGTAGCTCAATGGGTTAGAGCGACTGGACGGAAACCAGGAGATCCGTGGTTCAAATCCCGGCCATGGCATTGAACTTTTCATATTGACTCTATCCATCACGTAATGAGTTTTGAAATACCGGCAGTCGATTCTGTTTTTAAATTTGTTTTATTTTCAGATTTTGGTAGTACTAACAAGAACATATTAACATCTAGCATTTGTAACGATGACGACAGTTTTGTTGGTTCTGGCTGACGTAGAAGAACTTTCATAAAATCACGATCCTGAACAATTTATAAGAAAAGTGTCATTTCTTATAAGGTAAGTGAAGTTTTAAGTTACAAATTGTTATATTTGTTTGCTTCACTGTTAATAGCTTCATATTTTACGTATTTATGTTGATGATATTTTTGCTATTGTTCCTGATAAAAACATAAATGATGCTTTAAAATTATTAAATGTACAATATAAAGCTATAAAATTCACATTAGAAATTGAAATTAATGGATATCTTCCTTTTCTAGATTTAAAGATAATAAGATACAATAATAAATTAAACTTTGGTATTCATAGGAAGTCTACTCATATCGATAATTACATAAAAAATAAGTTTTAACCCTTTTTCACATAAATTTGCTGTTTTTAATAGTTTGATTTATAGGTTAATAATTATACCCCTGAATAAAAAGGAATTTAATAAAGAATATACACATATTATTAATACTGCTTTAATTAATTGTTTGGATAAAGACTTTATACAAAACAAGATTGAAAAATTTAAATATCAAAAAACTGTTAATGATATTTCTTCCCAAAAATTTACTTACCATCCTTGGGTTCATAATCATTTTGAAACAAATTTTAAAGTGTTTGGTATAACTTTAGTTCCTCAAAATAAATATAATATTAAAAATTTACTACATTTCTCTAAAAAAGATAAAATTCCTAATAATAAAAAATCTGGTATTTATCAATTTAGTTGTTTGGATTGTGATCAGGTTTATATTGGAAAGAAAACGTAATTTGGAAACTAGAACGAAAGAACATTTTCGTAACATTAAGTATAAACAAACTGATCAATCGGCTGTAGCAGATCATTTTTGGTCATTTAACCATGAAATAAATCCTGAAGTTAAATTATTAAAACAATTAAATGGTCTGATAGATTTAATGGTTTGGGAAAAAATATTTATGTTAAAAAATAAACATTGCATAATGAATTTTGAAATACCAGCAGTTGATTCTGTATGTAGGTTTGTTTCGTTTTCAGATTTTGGTAATACTGGAAAAAACATAGTAACAACTGATAGTATCGTTGATGACAAAGTTTGTTGATGACTTTACAAAATCGATCTCATCAATTCATAAGAAAAATTTACATCATTTTCTTAAGATAAGTGAAGTTTTTGTTCCAGATAGCTATATTTGTGTAATATTTATTGCTTCACTGTAGCTAGCTTCATTTTTTATGTAATACCTGCACTATATTTTAGCATGCAGATACTGTTTATATGTTAGGAAATGTAGCACTTTGCTTAGAATATTTTCTTCTCTTTCTAATGTTACATATTATCAATCACAGGAGCCCTGCCTGATCAACTTTAATGCATATCTAGCTTTATGCATAAGCATTCATGTTTTGAGGCACCACAATGTAACCAAAGCAGCAGGCTGCCTACTGTCAGCTTGTGGGGTTGGAGATTGCCTGCCTGGACATGGCAAATGGCCAGCCTTTAGCTGATGATGATCTATGCAGAACAAAGCCACTATAAGCCACTTTTCAGTACCAGAAGATTTTCTAATAGTTGCCTTTACCAGAGCATTCACTTTGTGCTAGTGTTCAATAGGAAGCTGGCAAGTGTATGGTGGACATTTTTCAGTATACAGTTGACAATAAGAGCTGATGCAGATGGCATGTCAAGAAGTCCCTGCACAGAGGAGTCCAGCCACTGGATTAATGTGGATAAGAAGCTATCCAAGTGGTTTAGGTGATGCCTGCAGGAGAATGGGAAAGTCAAGGCCTGGAAGCAGCTGGTGGATGCTAACTTCGGATTGATCCTCAGAAACTCGCTTAAGTTGGGAGGTCATCACCCAGCAGTAGTGAGTATAAGTTCTACTGGACCTAATGAGATTTAATGAAGACCAAGGGTGGTGTGTTGTTCAGTCTAGGAGTCACCTGATGAAAAGACCCTGTGTAAGTAGTTGATCCTCCTACGTACTAAGCTTACAAAGTTCTGGAGAAAGCACATGCAGATCCTTTGGAGGACATCTTGGATTCTACCAAACAATCAACAAGCTCAGAAAAAGGTACTATTGTTGAGGCTATGGTCAGATACTGAGAGGTGGTGCTACCAATTTCATGAGTATGCACCACATTGCACCCCACAGATAGAATCTGTTGCCGCATGCAGCAATATAACTGGAAGGCACCTCCAAACACATCAGTGATATTGCTAGGAGATTTCTTCTGTACAACTGGGTTAACGCATTTCTGGTAGTAGTAATGGATTACTTCACAAAGTGGACGATGTATGCCATTCCTAACAAAGAGGACAACACAATCACCGACTGCCTCGTGAAATAACTGGTCTGCCAATTTGGAGTACTGCTAGATCTACACAATGCTCAGGACACCAACTTTGAGTACAAATTGATAAGAGATGCACTGGAGTGCTCATACCTGGCCGTATTACCCTATCTGGGTCAAGAGGTGTTCCTCCAACCTTCAATAATCATGACAGATCATACTGCATGATGAACAAGATCAACTATGCACTCTATGCATCCAGAGGTAGCCCCAAGGGAAGATAGTGGTGCATTTGAATAGCCTGCCCGCTATGACAGTGCTGCTCAGGAGAACCAGCACTAAGCACAGAGCACTGTGTTTGTGGCACCAGTGCCCAGTCAGCATGTGGCTACTTGGTAATGGCCAGCTTTCTGCACAACAAAAGCCACTGTATGGCTTAAGCCCAGAAGATTCGCTCAGGCTGTTTCTAGCCGTTGCCTTTTCCACAACATTCTATTTGTGTTCTGGTGTTATATGAAGAGCTGCCTAGCAACGGTTTATAGTTTTTCAGTATAATTGACAGTAAAAGTTCAGTTAGATACAGTGGACAGTGTCATATATAGTTCAGTTGTGATTAGATTTGAGGTATCAGTTGTGTTTGGAGTGTGCACAACAATGTCCTATTGTAACAGTAACAATATACTAGGCATCTAGGTGATTAACTATATTTAGCATCAAATTGTGTTCTCATTTGTTACAATACTTTTTATTCTTCCATGCAAACCACTGTTAAGACCTAGGAATGGTTGCCAGTATGTTAGAAACAGAACTTAGTACAAGTACCACTATACAATTTGTTCCCCTTTCTTACAGAGTAAAGTCTTTTCATTGTTCAAGCAAGTAGCAAAGGTTAAATTTATATTAAGGTTCAAATCCTGGCCATGGTTTTGAATTTTTCTAATTAATTTTTAATTAAGTAACAAAGGCTTTGATATCACAAGCTATGCTGATATTGTCGTCACAGTTCGAGGTAAATGCACAGGAACAGTCAGGAAACTCAGGCAGCTTTGAATCCTTTGACAAAATGATCTGAACGAGTTCTTATTTTCAACCTCTTATAAGGCATAACAGAAGAAAAATATGAAACAAAATTATTTTATTACCAGAGGTCAAGCACAGCTACAGTCCTTTTTCCACTATGACTTTTGTCATATGAACAGACGAGTTTTTCAGTACCCTCGTCTTAAAAGATGAACATGTAGCTTGAAGTTCTCTGTTCATGCAGAGGAGCTTTCTCATCATAAAAGATGAACATGGAGCTTGAAGTTCTCTGTTCGTGCACAGGCACTTTCTCCTAGACCACTCTTTAAACGTCTAAAATAATGAAAGTCACTTGGCACTAGATCTTAACTGTATGCCAGGTGATCAAATACTTCCCAATGAAACTCAGTAACAGCTGCTGGATTATCATAGCAGTATAAAGTTCTATGTTGTCATGAATGAAAACAATTCTAGATGATAGCATATCTCTTATTTTGTTGTTAATGGCATTCTACAAGTGACAATGCCTGGTAGTACACATTTGTAATGATCGTAGCCCCTGGCTCCAAAAGCTCCACAAGCAGCACAACTTTTTTATCCCAGGAAAGAGTAGCCATGGTCTTCCTGCTGTTGAAAGTTTGAGCTTATGGAATTTTTTGGGGAGTGTGTGTACATGCATTGTTTGGATTGCACTTTTGATTCTGGATCATCATAAAGTATCCATTTTTCATTCCATCATAAAGGAACTCTAAAACCCTTACCCATCATCAGCATAACAAAGGATAAAGCTGATGCCATGTGCTGTGCTTTGTGCTCCTCAGACAGCTTTTTGAGAATCCAGCGTCCACAAAGTTTTTAATACCCTAAGTGTTCTGTAAAAATTGTGAAGAGCTGACCTTGAAATGTACATAAAATATACAAACAACTCACTGATGGTAAACCTCCATCTCTCTGAAACCATTTGAACAACTCATTTAAGACATTCACTAGAGACAGATTTGCATCATTGTCCACCTACTTCATAAACAACAGTTTAGCTTTCTTTAAATTTCCTACACCATTCATGTACACATCTTCACTCAGTGTGAACCATAAACACAACTCATTTTGTAATGAATTTCTGCTGCACTGTTTTGTCTGCGTGTAGAAAATAAATCATTATTTGTAACTTGCATTTCAGAGAAGAATCTATGATGATGGCCAGGTTTAAATGCCTATGGCTCAGATCCAATTAATGTATTGAATTTGACCATAGTATATGTTATGGAGTATTTGTGCAATAGACAAAGTGCAGATCTGCTTCAATATACTTATCTGGTCATGCAGCAGAGGGACCAGAAGTTGAAAAAAAAAAAGCCTCATATTAGTCATCATAAAATAGCCATAGTATCATTTAATAGAAGAGATATAAAGGGATTAGGATCTCTATATCTTTAACATAATGAATTTATAATTTCTGAGAAAGGTAAATACTTGGAAGTCACTTCTGACTCCATAATGGATTGAAACCAGCATTTAAGACACAATAAAAGAAGAAAAAACATCTTTTAAAGCAGTTATATGCATGTATGGTAAAAGATGGAGACTAAGACATCCATGATGCATTTTATACCAGGCTAATCATACCATCAGTAATCTATGAAGCATTGATTTGGTGCCATAAGGTCCTTCAAATAGATTCTAAAAATTAAATAAATAAGGTTGAAATAATGTATAGCTGCCATAGCAGCTATGGGAACTACTACAGCAATGGAGACACTCTTGAACCTGAATGCATTACATTTCGTTGTAATGAAGTAGGCAAGAATGGCACTCTATAGACTGACAAGCTAAGCAATTGAGAATTCCTGAAATATTTTGATTTGCTATGCACTAGGAAATATACAGGATATGTATCTTTAGAAATGCAGTCAGACTACAGAATTCCAACTAAATAAGCACTATAATTAACTTTAAGGTCATTACTGAACCTGAATGTTGGGCAAATAAAACTTTAGAAACTCCAGAGAGAACTTTTATGTAGCTAACAGACAGTTCAAAGGATGGCTCAAGAACAGGATCCTGAGTAAATCACCTAAGATCAAGGTAAAAAAAGTATTTCTCTAGCGCAAATATACAACTGTTTTTTTAAACAGAAATTTAGCTACTACTCAATGCATACACAAAAACATAAAATAGAGCTTATACTGGTAAACAGAAGATAGGCATATAAGATTTAAGTAGTCATAAGGGCTGGTTTTACATTGATTACATATGCTCGGCAGAACAAAATGAGGTTCAACTCATCTGGGTGCCAGGTCATGCTTGCATAGAGCAAAATTAAAAGATGAGTTTGCAAGACAAAAAGCAGCTTAATTTATCAGACCCAGACAGCTCTAGATATATCTCAGTGTTCAGTAAGAGAGACTATTAAGAACTGGCCCAAAATAGACCATAAAACCTAGCTTAAAACTGTAGGAAACAAACATGGGAAACTATTTATTAGAAAACCAAGAAAGAATTGACCTGAAAGCTTACTTAAACATAAGACTTCAGCAGAGAACAAATACTGCATTCCTTACAGGACATGAAAAAGCATCTTAACATGATGGGAGTGTTTTAGGGTAACTTAAATTGCAGATCGTACAAAGAGAAAGTAAAACAGTCCAGCAATTTTGTTCTCCCTAAGGCTTTAGCTTATAGGAGACATACTGCTTTTGTGAAAATGGTTTTAGAACCAGATGAGTTTTAAACCATGTGTCTTATGAGATTATATTCTTTGGTAAAGGGTACAGTCATAATGAATTTGCTTTAAAATGATCCAGGTAGAAGCCCAAGACAAGTATCTTTGGAAGAATGAGATAGAAATCTATATTGGAGTGGGGGTAGCATATTTGTCTCATATTCAAAAGGTCTTCTTTAACTGTCCTCTTATACCACTACATAGTGTCAGGGTATTCTTGTTCCGCTTGACCCTTATGCCCACAGGCAGGATGAGGAACAGAATCTCTGGATCAGTGACAGAGAATCCAGGATGGGTGATCAGCCTGATACCTGGTAAGAGAGTGAGAGAAGTGGATGACAGAATGAGAGTGAAATTAAATGATAGGAAAGATGACAGAGCAATTGGTGGAATGCTGGCGGGAGAAAACAGAGGACCGGAGAAAACTCCCGCCAGTGCCATGTTGTTCACCTCAAATCTCACTTTGTGGTTACCTGGGATCATACCCAAGGCACCTTGATGAGAGTCGAGCAGTCATTCAAGAGGACCCGAACT
>CM060948.1:78478736-78516236 GCA_030765055.1 Mantis religiosa
TAATCCAGACCTATTATTAGTATATTCAGATTAGCATCAGTTAACTTTTAATATAAAATTGTAATAATAAATTTTATTTTACTGTATGTATTTTTAAAATGTACTAGTGTATTAGACTTTATATTAATTTGTAACATTTTCAATCATATTTGTAATTCATTTTTATATCTTTGAAACTGTATTTTTGAGGATGCCACGAGTCTGGCTGACTCCTACGGCAGATAAATAAATAAAAATAAATAAATTTAAAAGATAAGACAACACGTGAAATCATTGAAGACATAGAATCTGATCATAGAGCAGTTATTGCATCCATAATACTTCATGACAAACAAAATATTAGCAGGCCAAAGTTAAAATACTCTTAGAATTTTAGAAAAGCAAATTGGACAAAATTTACTGAGGAAACTAAACAAAATCTTTACTCCGCTCAACATGAAGCATCTGTAGATAAACTCAATAAAACAGTAACAAATATAATTCTTGAAGCAGCAAAAAAATGGATCCCAAGAGGAAAAACTAAAAATTACAAACCCTTTTGGAATACAGAACTATCAAAATTAAAAGAAGAAAGGGACATAGCAAGGAAAAAAGCAGAATTGTCCAATAACCCAACAGATACACAGGAATGGCGAAGAAAGGCAGCAAAATGTAAAAAAGAAATTCATATTGCCAAAAAAAAAAAAAAAAAAAAAAAAAAAAAGCTTTCAGTGAATTTATTGAAAAAGATGATTATAGAAAAGATGCAAAAAAAGTATACAGATATATAAGTAAAATTAATTGTCAGAAAGAAACAAGAAAAGAACCACTCAAACTAAATGGGGAAAACACTTACTTCAAATTACTCTATTTCTGAAGCCTTTAATAAGTATTACAGCTCTCAGCATAAACTTTCCTCTGAAGCAAAAAGAAAAATAAGACAGATTAAAAAAGATCTCAAAAAATTTAAAAAGTGCCCAGAACAAACAAACGATATATTCAGCAAAGAATTCACCATAAGGGAATTAAATCATGCCATCCATGAGTTGAAAGATAAAAAGTCTCCTGGACCAGATAAAATACATGCTGAATTTCTGAAACACCTAGGACCAAAGGGAAGAAAGGTACCACTGTAATTATTTAATATATCATGGATCTCTACTATACCTACAGAGTGGAAAAAAGCAATAATTATTCCTATTCTAAAAAAGACAAAGCACCTGACAAAATAAATAATTACAGACCAATTTCCTTAACAAGTGTCATTGCTAAAACAGCAGAACGTATTTATTAATTTATAGATGAGTCGTATTTATTACACATCTGCTTCACTTTTGTACCTATTTTGAGGACATGTTTCGCAAATCATCGTTTGCATCTTCGGCTCTTATGCAACTAAAGCTTGAAAAACCATCATTAATAGTAGCATTTTAACAACCGCAGAACAAAAAACTATCAAACCGGACAACCCTACCCTTGCAAGACTATATGGTTTGCCTAAAATACACAAACCCAACATACCCATGATACCCATTGTAAATAATATCAACACTCCTACTTACCTTCTGGCAAAATGGCTGTCCAAAAAATTTCAGTCCTTTCCGCAATTCCACATAAAAAACCCTTAGACCTGGTAGAAAAAATTCAAAATCTTAAACTAAAACCTCATGACAATTTAGTATCCTTTGATGTCCGCTCCCTCTTCCCTAGCATTCCATTAGACAAACTTTTGATTCAACTGAAGAAATGGCTAAATTCTATTAACCTAGATGCCAATGCAATAGAAGAATATTTGGCAATGACTGAAATATGTATACATCAAAATTATTTTGTTTTCGATGGAAAATATTATAAACAAATTTCAGGACTAGCTATGGGAAGCCCGCTATCACCATTTTTGGACAATCTATACATGAGCTTTTTTGAAACACATATAACTAAAGCCTTCCCTCATATTTTTAAAACATGGTACAGATACGTAGACATCTTTGCAATAGTGCCCTACAAACAAATAGATGATGCTTTGAAACTACTCAACCTGCAAGAACCCAGCATACAATTCACAGTAGAAACTGAAGAGGACTGTACTCTACCTTTTTTGGACCTTAAAATCACAAAAAGCAATGAAAAACTAGAATTTGGTATCCATAGAAAAGCAACACACACTGATAATTACATCAAAGCAAATAGATTCAACCCAATTCCACACAAACATGCCACCATCAACAGTCTCACACACAGATTAGTAAATCTACCCCTCAGCCAGCAAGAATATCAAAAAGAATACCATCAAATCTTAAAAACTGCAATTAAAAATGGATATGGAAAAAACCTTGTAGGTAAAAAATTAAAATCATTCAAACTTCAAAAGCGATTAAAACAGATCACAGCTCTCACACCAATAAAACAAGAAATTAGATTTGCTAAATTTCAATTTCTTTCTTGGAAGTGTTGAAAACAGTGTTA
Organism: Mantis religiosa; assembly: GCA_030765055.1. Classification (NCBI taxonomy): domain Eukaryota; kingdom Metazoa; phylum Arthropoda; class Insecta; order Mantodea; family Mantidae; genus Mantis; species Mantis religiosa. The sequence continues at coordinate 78,481,182 of CM060948.1, forward strand.
TGATAAATTAACTTTAAAGAGAGTCGATTAATGACACTAAACAACACTTACTTTTAAATTTTTCCAGAACATGTTTCTGAGACTTTGCCTCTATCATCAGTCGAGGGCCGGCTGATGATAGAGGCAAAGCCTCAGAAACATGTTCCGGAAAAATTTAAAAGTAAGTGTTTTTTAGTGTCATTAATCGACTCTCTTTAAAGTTAATTTGCTAAATTTACTTACCACCCCTGGGCCACAAAAAAAATTCCAAAAAATATTCAAGAAATACAATATAACATTGGCACCAAAAAACAATTACAACATAAGAAACCTACTTAACAGTAATAATACTGATAAGATAAAACCAGAGGAAAAGTCAGGCATTTACAAAATTAAGTGTAAAGACTGTGAAAAAATTTACATAGGGAGGACAAAAAGAAACATAGGCACTAGAAAGAAAGAACACTTCAGGCACTTAAGATACAAAAATATTGATAAGTCCGCAATAGCAGCTCATTTCCGGTCTGAAAATCATGAAATTGAAGATAGCACCGAATGACCAAAATACGTACAAAAACATAGTGAACTTGTCATATGGGAGAGAATATACATAGAAAAACATAAAAACCAACTAATGAACTTTGAAATCCCGCCAGAAGAGAATCCCACATTTAAGTTCATCACTAAATCAACAGATGGCAGCAGCAACTCCAGAATTACCCACACCACTGGATCAAGCTTTAGTCGCATAGGAGCCGAAGATGCAAATGATGATTTGCGAAACATGTCCTCAAAATAGGTACGAGTGAAGCAGATGTGTAATAAATACGACTCATCTATAAATTAATAATTATTTCGCTTCACTGTGGTGTTCCAATACAGTTAAATCTCGATATAGCAGAACGTATGATTTCAGCAAGGCTAAATTGGTTCCTAGAAAGTAATAACATATTAACAACTGCTCAAACAGGATTCAGACAACATTTATCTACTAAAGAAAATACAATTCAACTATCCCAAGATGTCAAATAATCTTTCAACAAAAATCAAGATACGCTGTCAGTTTTCATTGTTTTTGAAAAAGCATACGATTCAGTATGGAGGCATAAACTTCTTGAGAAACTTCCAAAACTAGGCATTCAAGATAACATGTTAAATTGGATCACTCAGTTTCTCTCTCAACGTTTCTGTGCTACAAAATACAATGACACTACATCCAAATTCCGACAAATAAAAATAGGCCTACCACAAGGTGCAGTACTGAGTACAACCTTGTTCAACATCTACACCAATGATCTTCCTGCGACTGTATCAAACACAGAAATAAAGACAGCACTTATTGCAGATGACATGATCATGTGGACATCTTCCCCACAAATAGAGAAATCCAAAACTTCAATGGAAAAGGCTCTGATACTATTGGAAAAGTGGACTGACAACAATTTGATGAAAATAAATACTGATAAAACAACATTCCAAATTATTAAATTTTAGCTTAAAAAACAAAACAAAATCCCTAAACTAAATCTGCAGTTCAAGAAAACAAACCTGAAACAAACTTATGAAACAAAAGATTTAGGAACAATTTTTGATTCAAAATTATCTTGGAGACATCTTATTGAAGCAGTAGTAAACAAATCAACAACAAAATATTCATTTTTGAAAAGATTAGTTGGATTCAAGTGGGGCAGTAATCGGGAGACACTGAACACCACATACAAAACATTTATCAAGTCAATACTTCTTTATAATGCAGAAGTAATAATTACAGCAAACAATTCTAACATAAATCACCTAGAAGTATGCCAAAATCACGCCCTGCGACTAATAACTGGTGCAGCAAAATCAACTCCAATCATGGCAATGTAAGCCTTAACTCGGAACTATCCAATACATATAACTTTAGAGCATCTAACTTTAAAGGAGCAGGCACTAATACAACATGAAAAAATGTTGCTGTAAAAAACAACAAAATGGGAGAAAAGATTACTACAACCAATGAAGATGAAAACACAAACAAGTTTCCTACACAAAATTATGGAATTAAAAACAGATCTGAATCTTCCTGATTCTAAAGAAAACATTTTAATCAAAGAAAACCCACTGACTTTTGAACCAATTAATATTCAATTAGATTTAGAACAAATAGTTACAAAATCTGAAACTTCCAAACCTGTACTAAAAGCACTAGCATTAGAAACTGTGAACAATAGATGCCCACCTGAAGAATGGTTACATATCTACATAGATGGATCTAACTTGGACAACAACTCAGGAGCAGGAATTAAGTGTGCACTGTTCTCATTCTATCAACCAGCAGGATACCACACAACAAATTTTGATGCAGAAGTAACGGCTATTCATATTTCACTCCAACATCTTCTATACAGAATAGATAAATTAAAAACTGCTGTCATACTTTCTGATTCTAAAGTAGCACTATGTGCAATAAGTTCATATAAAATGAGGTCAATCCAAATTAAAGAATGTCACAAAATGATCCAACAACTTCCAAAACTACAGAAAAGAATTATATTACAGTGGATACCTGCACATTGTGGAATTGCTGGAAATGAATCAGCTGATTTTCTTGCAAAAAAAGGTGCAAATTTCATTCAGAACAAAGGTAAAAACTTACTCTTTACATCCATAAAAAGATTAATCAAAAGTAAATATAAAAACAAACAAAACCAATCAATATCTAACAAAGCCAAAGATAAAAAAATGGAACATTTCAATTAAAAATCCAGAAATTATTCCAGAAATCCCACGTAAAGCTGCAGTAGCAAATTTTAGATTACTTATGGGACATGATTATTTGGCCAAACACTTACACAGAACAGGAATTTATACAAGTTCAAATTGTCCTCTGTGCAACAAAGAAGAGGAAATGACTGAAGAACATCTTTTAACCTGTGAAGCCCTACCTGCCGGACCCACTACACAGAAATATTGGAGAGCAAGAGAGCTAATGGCTTCATTGCCAAAGCCTAGCATTTGAAAACAACAACTTCGTGTTTGCATTACTTTATGACAATTGCTTAAACATTAATCCTGGTACAGTGAAACCATATATGTATGTGCTAAGTGTGAATATAACGTCCCATCACTGTAAGCTTGTGTGGAAGAATTTCCCAGCCTAATCTCTGACGAATTACATTAATTCCTAATGGAGAAATACATATAAAAATTATTTGTGGTTGGTTTATTGACACTCGTCACTTACTTTTTCATATATTTATGAGAGACTAGTTTCAAAGGCCCTGGCCTCCATTTTCAATCTCTTCCCAAGAGAAGAGATTGAAAATGGAGGCCAGGGCCTTTGAAACTAGTCTCTCATAAATATATGAAAAAGTAAGTGACGAGTGTCAATAAACCAACCACAAATAATTTTTATATTAATTTTGACGTCACTGTTACTAAATTCCTCCAAACACACATGGAGAAATACATCTTTTATATGGTGCAGAGTTTTCAAAATGTTTTAAAATGGTATCTTATTCAGCTAAGTAGAAGATATAAAAGTAGAAAGTTCATGTATAGGATGCACTAGAGCTTATACTTCATTCCAGTACTGGTTGGAGACTATTACAATGAAAATAAGAAATCTAATTTTAATTATGCTATTAGTACTTCAAGAAGTCATTTGTTGTATTGCTTTGCAATAAATCATGGATATACCAAACAAATAAAAGCTTGAAATTCTTAGTTCATTTAAGAATATATTTACTAAGAATAATGTACTACCCTAAAAAACAGCAGCTTTTCTTATATTTATAAATCATTATATCAAATTAATAATGGCATTACTTCTGCAATAATCAATATATATTGCATTGCTCTTCCAAATACTTTGTAGCTCGCTTGCGTTCCAACTTGGTCTGTACAGAATGGATGTCTGTAAGTGATCGCAATTGCACTATTTGAACTGCCACGCAGAAAGTGATGAAAAACCAGAACATGCCTGCAAAATGAATGATTTTACGATGAGCTGCTAAAGGTTCTTAAACACATAACTGAGAAGATCCATCACCATAACAAGCATGGTTACAGAATACGAAAACCTGCCATACTAGTTAGCGCTCAGTCGTTAACCGTAACAATAATTAACAGTATTCTGAACCAGAAGTTACAGAATAGCCCTGATTGTGGATGAAACCATTGACACAATGAAACGATGTTTTGAACATATCTTAAATACACAAAGAGGATAGTAATTACCAAAAGGTGGAAACCAATCCATTGAAGTACTGCATTGAATCCACATATAGAACTTTAAGAGAAAGCAAAATAATTAACAAAAAAGAATTTCACAAAATTAAAGTTGATAATCCAACATTACCAAGAGTAGATGTGCTACCATAAATTCACAAAACAGGAAAAGCCATGAGACCTATCACTAGTAGTTTAAATGCCCCAACATATAATTTGTCCAAATGGTTACTAAATAAATTCAATAGCTTCCCAAAGTTTGAAAGTCCAAATTTAAAAAACTCTTTAGATCTAGTAGAAAAAATCTAAGACATAAATTTGGACAAAAATGACACACTGGTTTCATTTGATGACACATCATTAGCTGAATAAACCAGCACTTTTTTGTCACTTTTTTAACTAATTTAAGCACCTTCCCTTCCTATTTTCATCTAAAATTTGCATCTAAATATCCTAACCCTGATAATCACTTTTTCTGTCCACACAGTGTTTATGCTCACCTTCCGAGTATGACAAGGATGCTAACTTTAAAATACACAAGTGCTGACAACTCACCCATACATAATACCTATCACTGCAGTTACTGAAACAAGCTTTGAATCTGGCAGCATGGGTGACTCATATGCACTCTCATACATTCATTTCCTAGTAAACAGATCTAGTAACAGAGCAGATAAACAGTTCAAATCCCTCTTCCCTTCATTTCTCTCTTGCCTTCTAGTGGTGGGCAGACAGTACCTAAATCACCAGAAGATCTTGATTCTAGTGAATCTGAAATCAGCTCCATGACCTTAGTTCAGAAGAATTTGACAATTCACAACAGCTTAATCAATTTGATTAAATGATTTAGTAAAGGATTCAGCCCTTACAAAACAAAACATGTGAATTACTGGGCTCAAAACAATAGGAAAGAAATTTATCACCTGGCATTACACTTTCTAGACATAGGAATTGCAAAATGCAGTTCCAAAAGTACTCTACGGAAAAAGATCAACTTGCATTTTGTGTGGATGTGTGTAATCTTATTCAGCAGTTGGGCAGGGAAGCATATGAGCCAAGTAACTGGTGTCTTTTTTATTGATTCTAACGAAGTCTTAAAGCAGGGTTACTTAATAATGGCAATAAGTTAGCTTTAATACTGCTTGCACTTTCTAGGTTTCTGGAAAGTCTGAACTATATTCTTGAGAAAATTAAGTACCTGACCATGAGTGGCAAATACTGGTGACTTGAAGGTCATTTGTCTGCTACTAGGACAATAGGGAGGATAGAAAAAGATTTTCTTCTTTTCTTTGAAAATGGGATAGCAGGGCGAGGGACAAATATTGGGAAACTGACCAATGGCTTGAGAGACTACAACTGGAACCTGGATCAAAAAAATGTTATTCATGTGCCTCTTGTTGAACATCAAAAAATTCCAATCCCTCCATTATACATAAAACATTGCGTGATGAAAACTTGTGAAAGCACTTGACAAAAGTTGCCCTGTTTCTATTACTTATGCACCACATTTCCATCATTGTCAAAGGGTAAAATCAGAGAGGGAGTACTGATTGAAACGGTACTCTCTTCCTCGAGTTGATTAATTAACTGTTAAGGAATATATAGTAGATTAATTGAATGTTAAAGGAATATATACATGTACTGAAACAAATATTTTTGTGTGCAGTGTCAAGTTTGTTACGGACTCTGAACGGTGGGATTTTTTCTCCCCTAGGAGAGCTGACCGCAACCATAAATAATGGGCCACACCCCGAATTTAGTTTCAAACATAGTTTGACAGGAAGGGGACATTTTGGGTGGTCTAGGGTGAGATTCTCGTAACTGGGACTCCATATGTGTTCTGCCGACCAACTAATTAAAAATAATGAACTGAAGGGGGAAGTGAAGTGTCATATGACCTATCTGGGAGCAAATACATATCTAAAGTTCAGTCGCTAGCTGGGGGTCAAGCTAGAACCGTCATGCAACAGCACGAAGACAGAAATCGCGTTCATTGAGGTTATTTTGGCTACTGTGGGCTAAACTGAACGGACGAGTAAGCTAAAGAAATCGCGTTCAATTAAAGGTAGTTAGTAGCCGGGTGCTAATCCGACGAGTCGTGTTATAGACACGGGAGTACAACCACGCCAGCGCGAAGCCTACCATTCAGAGTTCGCCTAGTCAACATGTATTTCGAGAATAAATGAAATACAACCGATCGTCATAAGAGAGTTAACCTGTGTTTCTTTCCAAGTACCCTAATTGATCCACCCAGAACGCCCTGTATCAAGAGATCCTTGCCACTGATCCTATATTCATAAATATTAGGACAACTCCGAGAGCAGCCGAGGACATCGATATTCTTCAAATTTTATTAGCGATGCTGACAACCCTAGGAGTCAAGCCCCTGCCAAATAATTGAGCCGAACTGAGCGGCAATACTCAACGCTCGACACCCCGACATGCCGCATGATGCAGCATAGATAAAGAAATTGATGGAAGATCTTAATTTCACCAGCTCTATGAATGAAATTAAAAATATTGTGGAATGAATTCAGACAGGTTAAGACATTTCTGGACAATCTGAAAGACCAATTAAAAGAAATGTCAGAAATATGCCAGAAAATTTCAGACTCTTGGCGGTAATATGAGTTTAAAGCTTCATTTTTTCAAGTAATATCTTGAATTCTTCACATCAAATTTAGGAGCTATCAGTGAAAAGCAAGGTGAAAGGTTTCACCATTACTTGAAAGATTTTTAATTACATTATCAGGGATGCTGGGACGTACATGTGATGGTAGATTACTGCTAGTGTCTTGCACACAATGAACCTACCACAGAACACTCAAAAATATCACATAGGTACACTCAAGTTCCATGGGAAAAGAAAAAGGGGCACACAAGTTAACATATATTCCTAAAGTTCCATGGGAAAAGAAAAAGGAGCACACAAGATAACATACATTCCTCAAGTTTCATGGGAAAAGAAAAAGGGGCACACAAGATAACATACATTCTCAAATACAGGTAAGCGTTCATGCTATTTTCTTTTATTTTCTTTAAAAGTTGTACATGAGTAACATTTTTGCAAATTTTACAATTATATTTTCATTGAACGTTGTCATATTGCTAAAACAAGATGTGCTAGGGAAAAATGGAATGCATTTTTGAATTCTGCACACACAGTAAGTCACCTACTCTTAATTATACTGTAGAAAAAAAATGTTCAATTGTAATCTAGTGTAATTGATGAATTGATACATAATGCTTGTGTAAAGCACTTCTGTTTGTGCTGTAGGTACTATAATGAAAGAAAGAATACAGTGTACACACAATTTTTAGGACTTGAGTGACTAGAACACTTCAGAGGATCTATTGCAAAGGACTATTCTAACGGTGGCCTTGATTTATATAAATGCTTTACAATTTTTCAAATGATGCTTCTAACAGCTTTAGGAAATAAATCTTTGGATTTCTCATGAAAAAAAAGGACAAGCAAATTTTAATTCTCATAAGATTTATTTTCCATTCATTGTGTGTAGTGTGTTCACACATACGCAAGTGAAGAAATGCATCTAATACTGACTACATAGAGAAATACATAACTGGTTAATAAATCAACTTTTAGAAGAGAAGACTACATAGTGACATTTTTAAATTAATTTGCGGCATTACAATTAATACCTTTATCTGGAACACTATAACCTACATGAAATAATAGTATAACAAAAATTCTGAAACAATATAAAACTTATAAAGTTCATTTACAATTGGCCCCTAATACCTATGATAGATATAATTTCATGAAACTTCAATCCATGTATAAGTTAGGTATTAAAGGAACTTTATTTAACGTATCTAAAGCCTATATTAATTGATTTTGAGATTAAAAAAAACTAACGTTTTCAAAAAGATGAAGCAGTCACTGTAAAGAGAGAAAGATCATCCATTTCTGAGCTGAATATTACATGAGCAGACCAATAAACTTAATGTAGACTTACTTTGTTTCCATTCGCCTCTCTACTAAAAAATTTGACCTTGGTTTAGAGTTCTCAGCTCTCTTTCAAATTAATATTGAAAATAGAAACATTTTTAAGAGAGCCCTGCAAGTTCAACAACAATGCTAAGGATCCGTTAACCAGGGATCACTCGTGTTGCTTGTCATGCAATCACACCCATGTTAGATGAGTTTCTTAGTAATGTCTATTTTAATATACCTATATCATTACTAGGGGCAGATTTTTCCCTATTTCCTATTTTATTCCTTTGTTCAGAAACTTAGGCTTTTAAGTTATAAGCACCTTTCATACAATTATTAGCCTAATTTCTTAGTTTTATAGTGCCTATAAATGCCTATTTCATTCATTTGTGCCTATTCTGCTTATTAGTGCCTAAAACCCGCATTTTTGGCCAATTTCTTCTGCTTGTAATTTGTGACAACAGCTTTTGCATTTGCTGGTTTCAACGTGAAGTTTTTGGAGAAGAGTACTGCTGCACATTGGGTATAAAAAAGGGGTTTAGCCAGGTAGGTATCTGCCTTACAGATCGCTAATGACATCACGGAAAAAACTTAGAATTTGCTCAGGGGCGAGTAGCAAAGACCAGCTAAATGATATTTCAATGGATTGACAAATGACCACTCTTTATTCGGGGAATGGAAAGCTCATTCTGTAAGCAGTGTTTCAAGTGCACACATAGATCAGTTTCCTATGTAAATATGCCAAAAGAGAGAAGCAGCAGAAGTGTACTTCTTAAACAGTGGATAAATGGTGATCCATCATACAGCACAGATGGGAAAGTAATTTTTGTCAGCCTTGTGTGAAACAGGTGAGTTTAATCATTCATGTTTGTATTAATACTACATTATCCTAGTTTCAAAAACCTTGTAAAAATCAGCCCCTGTAGCAAAATTATGCTGAACACAAATTAGTATGTTGAGGAGAGTCAAAAGAAGAGAAACTGAATGTTTTCAGTTTTCCAAAGTAAAGCAAAAACTTTCCTAATGTTAAAACTTTCTTCGTCACATGATACGACTTTACATTGAGATTTAGCTTAAAACATGTCTGAATCATTAATCAGCCTGTCTAATGCATTTCATCTTCATTAGAATATTATTTATTTGGAACTTATAGGTATAGCTTTGCAAACTCAGTGTACTGGATTACAGAATTTTGTTACGAGTATTATCTTTCGGCAGTTTCAATGCAGTAGCATGATATTTTTATGCTGGTGTAAAGGCTTATTTCTTGAGCTAATAATACTTGAGAGGGATTATTTATTAAATTATTGGTGGTGTCAATTGTTAACAATCATATCAGATCACAATCTGTACCGCTCATATGCAGAAATGTACTCCCGTAAGATTTCTCTTGCATGTGTGTAAATCTACTGAAACGAAGCTGTTGTTTTACCCAATCTTAAAATCACCACTCTGGGACTCTGTTCAGGTTACAACTTATAAGGCCTTAATTAGCTAGGCTACACAGACTTAAGATTATATATATATATATATGAAAAAAATTGTGATTTTCTCATGTTTACATTTTTCTACATGTATCTCAAGGAATCATGAAATCGATTGCTTGGAGACTTTCGGCATTGTTTCCAAAATTGAAAATGACACTGCAGACCAATAAATCTTAATGGTTTGTGTAAAATTTTACAGAAATGCCTTCATAAAAGTAGATACAAGAATTCTTTTCACGATGCCATAATTGCTGTGATTCTGTTTGAATTAATGGGAAACGCTTACTAAAAAGGTGTGCCTTATTTGTTCTTAGTCGACAATGGGGCATTTAGGGTTTTTTATTACAAAAACTAGGATTCTGTAGCTTTAGCTTTTAATTAATTTTTGTTTTGTGCTTTGTATCTTTTTGACACATTGTGACATCATTTTAGGTGATATTAAGATTGCTTTGTTGAACTTTTGAATTTCTTATCTTTCCAACAATCGTTTCTATTGAGGAGACATCTGTGAAATTGGCCCAAAACTTACAATAATCCCAAATTTAGTTTTTTGTCTTAAAATTAATATAGACATACTTCAATAATATAAAGCTTTTTTTTCCTAGCTGCACTAAAGAAAAGTCACATGACTATTTAAATAACCCTACACCTGTATCATAGCTGCTATTACATAATTTTAACCTCAGATTTCTCAGATTCCATATTTTCTACATTTTCCTAACTTCAAAATGTTCCATAGAATGCAGTTTTCTATTAATCTGTATGAAATTCTAAACATGCCTAAGGGCAACTGCATATTAAGTGTACCTATTTACATGTTAAGAGCCATTTTACTAAAATCGTGTATTTCTAAGTGTTTACCTAGCAAATTTTTAGTGCCTATTTAAGTGCCTATCTTGTCCATTTTTAGTGCCTTTTTGGCCTGCCTATTTTACACATGTTTAGTGCCTATAAATCTTCTCCCTAATCATTACAGTTGACACACAAGTTGCATGAGCAATACTGTAATTATGTTTAAACTACTGACAGCCAATGAATGCCAAATATCTAAACATAATAAAAAAAGAAAGCAAAGGAACACCCTGGTGGTATACATTATAATCATTAAAATTACACTGACAAACTGATTTCAATTGCTAAGGCAAATTTCAGTTTTGGAATACTATTCGTTCCTTCAAATATGATTTCACCAGCATCATGCTCAGTACATTAAGAAATTTTCTTCTTGGCATTAAGTCACTTGTATTGCTCATATAATTTATCAGCGCATTCATTCTGCCAATACTTAGAAGGCTGAAAAATACTGTCAGCAGTCAACAGTTACTTATTCTCAAAACTGATAGATCTGTTATCTTCAGTGGTTCAATAATTGTCTTTGTTTTTTCTAGATGACTCACCGGCATTAAATGCATGTGCTCTATCTGAAAATTGAATTCACAAGCAGAAAATTCAACCCATTTTCTCAAGTAATGCAAATTTGTGCTTCCAACCATACTAAAATTACAAGGAAAGCTTGAACTCGAGGGCTTTGTTAACTCATTTACCTTATAAGGCAGGCCTTACTTGCACAAGTTAGTAATTATGTTTAAATCACGTAACAAGTACTGCTCAGATGTGTGTGCTGAACAACAAAAGTACACTCATTTGCATCTTTAACTAATAAGCAGCATTCAAAGCATCTCCATATCTCTTTAGAAAATGAATGAACAGAACTAATAATGCTGTTGGTACCATGAGAGCAAATAAGGATATAATCTTAATATATTTCAGTGTAAAATGAAATGTGGTGAGTATGAATGGATGCAATTGATTTGCATCATATGCAAGGATAACTAGCATGTTTATTCCGTATCAATGAAACACAAAGCTACTGGCACTGCCACCGCCACCTCACCCGCCTCTATAGCATAGGTGATAGTGTGTCTGCTTCACATTCAGGAGGCCCTGAGTTCAAATCTTGGTCAGAATGAGTTATCTGGAAAAGTCTTTCATCCAGGTTTTTCCCTTATACTTAAAGATCAATGTAGAGACACTGTAAACTCTATGGACCCTGGGTTCACTTGAGCATCATTTCACGCATTTCATTTATCATCCGATATGAGAATGTTGGAAGATGTAAATTTAAAAAAGCTGTACCACCCTACCCCCCCAAAACAACTTTATTCACTTTTCTGGTTCTTTCAGAAAAACAATTTGAACCAATAATGATCATATCATCATCATCATCATCATCATCATCATCATCATCATCATCATCATCATCAACCTTATTACTATTATTATATTATTATTTATTTTTATTATTATTTATTATCATTATCATCATCATTATTATATTATTATTGTTGTTGCAAAGGAGAAATATCAACTGTTACAGCCATTGTCAGGTACATGGCTTATTGACAATCTTTCACTGTAAAACATAGTAATGTAGGTAATACACACCATATAATGCAAAAATTGTCACCCAGGCACAGCCAACTGACGGCTCAGTGAGGGCCGAGAAGCATTCGGATACGCCTACCCATTTATCTTGTAGTGCCAACTGAAGGGATCGCAGGCCACTGTGCCGTCTCTTTCCCCTCCCCCTGAGTTCTCGAACATTCAGGATATTTCATCTAAACCGGAACCTTCTAGATAGGTCAGTTGGTCTTATATAAGCGACGTGCCGGGCCGGAGAATAGTTCAGTTCAGTTCTTGGCAAGCAGGTGAGTTAATGGACCGGAAGACTGTGAACGTGCATCAGAGGAGTTGTAGGCAACTGTGAGCGCGCAGTGGACCTGTGACAGATGAACTGGTGAATTGTAATTGTGTGCATTACGTAATTCTGTGTAAACAGCAAGTGTTCCGACTGTAATTCGGTGGAAATAGAGAACATTTTTGAGTTGTGCAATTGGACTTTCAATTTCACGAACCCACAAAGTCACAACTGGTGTCACAGAGCGGGATATTACCACCATGGAAGCTGCATTGGAAAAGATTTTGGAGATGATGGAAATGAAAGCAGCAACTGACAACTTCGCTGCGAAAACAGAAGCGGCGAATAACAACCTGGCCGCGGAAATGAACGAAATGAAGACGGCAACAACCTGGCCGCAGAACTGAAGGAAATTAATATCAAATTGACCAAGGAAATTAAAGCGGCCAACGAGGTCCTCGCCGCAAAATTTGAAGAGCAGTTGGCAGACGTAAAGGAGGACGTCACGGAGCTTGGTGAGCACGTCAAAGACCTGGCGAGCCGCGTTAACGACCTGGAAGGAAACGCCGACAGCAGCGTCAAGTGCCTGAACGCCATGGTGGAGGACGTCGTCGGCAGGAGGTTGAAGGATTTAAAGGTCGACGCGCCGGGACGCGACACAACATCTGCGCGCGTCAAACCTCCTAATTACAACGGCGCGAACGCTTTCGAAGTCTCCCGCCGCCAATTCGACGCAGTGGCCAAGCACAACAAATGGTCACCAGGGGAGGAGGCCACACAACTAATAGCCAGCCTCCAGGGACGGGCCGCGGAAGTCCTGAACGCGGTACAGACAACGGCGGCGCCCAAGGACATCTGGGAGCCCCTGGAGAATCGTTTTGGAAACCACCGCTTAGCCGCAGCGTACCGCAGCCAGCTAAAGGCAAGGTCACAGCAGCCAGGGGAGACGCTGCAGGAGTACGCCCTGGCAGTTGAACAACTGGCTAGCAAGACCCTAGTCGACCTCCCACCAGAGTTCATATCCCCGGAAGCTGCCTACACATTCGTTGACGGGGTACGGGAAACGGAGATTCGTCAGCGCCTAATGCTCGGCGATTACAAAACCATCCTCGAGGCGCTAACGGCAGCATTAAGGATGGAGGAGGCCAAGGTAACAGCTATCCCGACGTCGAGAACGAGGAGTGTCCGCTACACCGGAGACAGAAGACCAGCCGAGGGACGCCGGCGAAGACCTAGTGGCCTGTGTTGGGGTTGTGGACAGCCGGGACACCTAGAGAGAGACTGCAGACACCAGGAAGGGCAGCCGGAAGAACGAGTAAGGCCCGGCTTGGCGAGGAGCACGTCGGCGCCGTCCACACCATCTCCTCGAGTGATACTGCACGCCGTCAGCCTAGGATAGATGACAGCCTCATCGCGGACGGCTGGGTACGGGGAAAGCCGTGCCGCGTGCTGGTGGACACCGGTGCGGCCGTGGCCATCATCAGACCTGACGTGGCGAAGGGTTTGCCGACAAGGAAGCCGAGCCGACCATACTAGCTTGTGACGGCATCGGGCGAGACCTTGCCTGTGGAGAAGGAGGTCCTGCTAAAGTTGACCTTGGAAAGGAGTACCGTACGTCTGTGGGTGTTCGTCGAGAAAGTGGCTGAGGAGGTGATACTGGGATTGGATGCCCTCAGGAACCACGAGGCGACGGTCGACGTCGGCAAGAAGGTCCTGCGGCTCAACGGAGAAGAGGTTATACTCCGTCAACCAGAAGAGCGCCTTGGAATTCGTAGGGTCGTCTTGAACGAAGACGTGGTTGTCCCCGCGAGGAGCGAGGTGGTGGTGACGGCGGAACTGGAAGGCCAGAGAACCAGGAACATGATGCTGGACCAGAAGACGCCTGCACGCGGACTGTGTGTAGCCAGGGCATTGCTGCCGTGCCGAGAGGAGGTGCCAGTGAGACTGCTAAATCCAACGGACACCGATCACGACGTCCAGGCCGAGACGAAGTTGGGAACGTGCGAGCCCGTGGTAAGCGTAAAAGCAATCGACAAGACACAGGAGCCGATGCCGACGCAACACCTGGGGTCCCGGCTAGAAGGTTCACTGGAGAGGGCGGCCGACCACCTGACCACAGAAAAGCTGGAGAAAGTTCGACAACTGCTGAGGCGATACCAGCGCGTCTTCAGACAAGGCGACAGTTACTACGGCCGCACGGATAAAGTGCTTCACCGCATCGATACCGGGGTCACCCGGGCTATTCGGTAACCACCTAGACACGTTCCGCTGGCGAAGCAAGGGGCGGTACGAGACATGCTGGAGGACATGAGATCCAGGTGAGTGATTGAAGAGTCCGACAGCCCGTGGCGTTCCCTGTAGTCTTGGTGACGAAGAAGAACGGCGAGCTGCGCTTCTGCGTAGACTACAGAAAGTTGAACGCTGTCACCCGGAAGGAATGTTTCCCCTTGCCCCGGATTGACGACACCCTGGACACGCTAGCTGGTGCACAGTGGTTCTCGACCCTGGACCTGAAGTCGGGCTACTGGCAGGTGACTCTAGTCCCGAGAGACAAGGAGAAGACCGCATTCTCGACAGGCCAACGGCTCTGGCAGTTCACAGTTATGCCCTTTGGCCTCTGCAACGCACCAGCTAACTTCCAAAGCCTCATGGAGTCAGTGATGAGAGGACTGACTTACGACGCCTGTCTGCTATATCTGGACATCATCATCGGTAGGACTTTTGAAGACCATCTAGAGAATCTGAGTAAGGTGCTTCATAGACTGCAAGCCACCAACTTGAAGCTGAACGCGAAGAAGTGCCAGCTCTTCCGCAAGGAAGTGAACTACTTGGGCCACATAGTCTCAGCAACCGGAGTGGCCACAGACCCGAAGAAGACACAGGCTGCGAGAGATTGGCCTCGCTCAAAGGATAAGAAAGAGTTGCGCAGTTTCTTGGGGCTGTGCAGTTATTACAGACGCTTCATAAAGGGGTTCTCCAACATCACCAAACCCCTTACCCGCCTGACAGAGGAACACCGGCCTTATATGTGCATGGAAGTCGCCGAAGACGCTTTTCAGCACCTAAAGAAGACCCTGTGCAGTGCTCCAATTTTGGGATTTCCACAATCAGGTGGCGCCTTCATTGTAGACACCGACGCCAGTGACCACTGTATTGGAGGCGTCCTATCCCAAGTCCAGGACGGCCATGGGCGGGTGATAGCCTACTACAGCAAGACGCTATCCAAGGCAGAGAACTAATGCGTCACCCGACGAGAGTTACTGACGGTAGTAAAGACCTTGGAGCACTTCCACAAGTACCTGTACGGTCAGCCATTCCACCTGAGGACTGACCATTCCGCCCTAACCTGGCTATTGAGCTTTAGGAACCTGGAAGGCCAGACAGCACGATGGGTTCAGAGGCTCCAGGAGTACGACTTCACCTCGGAACATCGTAGAGGGAAGAGCCACGGTAACGCTAGCGCCATGTCCCGAAGACCCTGTCCAGAAGAACGCGGCCAGTGCACAAGAGTGGAAGAGAAGGAGCGTGCCGCAGCAGTCCGAGTAGTCACGGCAGTGCCTGCGGATGGCTGGGATAGCGCAGGCCTGAGGAGGGAGCAGCTGCCGGACGCAGACTTGGGGCCACTCTTGAGAGAAGCGGAGGCAGGGAGAAGACCAACCTGGGAGGACATCGCACCGAGGAGCGCCACCTACAAGTCGTACTGGGCCCAATGGGACTCGTTGAAGACCAGAGAGGACGTGCTGTTCCGGGTATGGGAATCGCCCGATGGGAAGACGCAGAGAGAACAGTTGGTACTCCCCGGAGTAAGGTCCCGGAAGTCTTGGAGGAAGTGCATGCCGGTACTTCAGGACAACTGGGAGCGAATCGGACGATTGACAAACTACGACAAAGCTACTACTGGCTGAGGCTCCAAGCAGATGCTGAGAGATGGTGCCGTCAATGTCACGTGTGCGCAGCGAGTCGCGGCCCCCAGACTAGGAGCCGGGGTCGCATGCAGCAGTATAACGTCGGAGCGCCATTCGAATGGATCGCCGTCGACATAGCTGGACCATTTCCGATGTCCGACCGAGGCAACAAGTACCTGATGGTGGTCGTGGACTACTTCATCAAGCGGCCGGAGGTGTATGCCATCCCGAACCAAGCGGCAAGGACAATCACAGACTGCCTCGTGGAGCAAGTGTTCTGCCGATTTGGGGTACCGTTAGAGCTGCAGTGAGCAGAGCACCAATTTTGAGTCCAACCTGATGAAGGAGGCACTAGCAAGGCTTGGGGTAAACAAGACCCGCACAACACCTCTACATCCCCAGTCGGATGGCATGGTCGAAAGGTACATCAAGACCTTAAAGGAACACCTGAGGAAGGTCGTGGCCTGCCACCAGCGAGACTGGGACGTCAAGGTGCCACTGTTCTTGCTGGCCTACCGCTCGTCTACACACGACACCACTGGGATGACACCAGCCAGCTTAATATTCGGCCGAGAGTTACGACTCCCTTGTGACCTGGCTTTTGGAAGCCCTCCGGAAGCGAAACAGCCAGCGACCGAGTATGTGCAGAACTTGGTGGACCATCTCTACGACATGCACGAGATGGCTCGCCAGAACATCCAGAAGGCGAGCGACCGCATGAAGACCCGATACGACAGGCAAGCCAACAGCCAAGGGTTCCAGCAAGGTGACCTGGTATGGTTGTACCGCCCTACCCGGACCAAGAGACGCAGCCCGAAGGTTCAGCAGCCATGGCAAGGACCATAACGGTTGGTGAAGAGGATTAACGACGTGGTTCACCGCCTCCAGAAGGTGCCCCGAGGAAAGATTTTGGTGGTACACCTGGATCGCCTGGCCCGCTACGATGGTGCTGTTCGGGACGACCAGCTTTGAGGAGGGAGCAGTGTCACCCAGGCACGGCCAACTGACGGCTGAGTGAGGGCCGAGAAGCATTCGGATACCCCTACCTATTTATCTTGCAGCACCAACTGAAGGGATCGCAGGCCACTGTGCCGTTTCTTTCCCCTCCCCCTGAGTTCTCGAACATCTAGGATATTTCATCTAAACCGGAACCTTCTAGATAGGTCAGTTGGTCTTATGTAAGCGACGCGCCGGGCCGGAGAAGAGTTCAGTTCTTGGCGAGCAGCGTGAGGGATGCCGAGTGAGTTAACGGACCGGAAGACTGTGAACGTGCATCAGAGGAGTTGTACGTAACTGTGAGCGTGCAGTGGACCTGTGACAGATGAACAGGTGAATTGTAATTGTGTGCATTACGTAATTCTGTGTAAATGGCAAGTGATCCGACTGTAATTCGGTGGAAATAAATTTTGGAGTTGTGCAATTGGACTTTTAATTTCACGAACCCACAAAGTCACAATATTAAAAACAGTGATAACAAATATTCAGTATAGCTACTACAACACCTTATATACAGTTAAAAATAATTAAAAAATGTATTAGTTATATTAAAAATGGACTTGCATTAAACCAAAATAGACGTATACCTGTAAGTAAAATAATACATTTTAGCATAGCTACCTAGAAATAAATACTTTAAAATCGTTATATAGTCAAAATAATTAAAATTAATGGAAATTAATTGTTCCTTTACATTAGCCGTGTGTAGGACGAAATATGGAAAGGAAGAGTCAGACTGAAAAATAGTCTGAATCTACCTTTCCACATTTAGTCCTATACATGGCTAGTGTGAAAGAACAGTTATTTTTCATTAATTGACCTAATAGTGGTCCAAACTATAAAGCCATGGCCTTTAAGTAATTACAGCATAGCAAGTTGCCATTAAGGAGTTGTCTCTGTGTTCACAAGATCTCCTAGTGGTTTACTTGGAAAAACATGAGTCAGCTGGAGAATTTCATGTCATGCTGGCACATTGGCTATGGCTAAGAGCAGCCAGATGGAGACCTAAAGATCTTGGTTCAAATCCTGGCTATTGCATTGAATTTTTCAGTCTGACTCTACTTTTCCACCTTTCCAATTAAAATTAACTTCAGAGATATAAATATCAGTAAATTTACAATGTAATTATATAAAATTATAAACAGGTTCTAACACTAGTCTGACTAAATACTTCTTATATTTTTCTAAATTATATTGAGCAAGCCTTCCCTCAATTTTAATTATAAGTTGTTTATAAGGTAAATTCTGAATGTTTGGATGAACATAATTTTAATCCTACCTATAAATAATGACTGTTTTCATTAACCTGACATATGGACAACAACAAGCAGGCTTTTGTTTCTTTTAATTGTTATATATCTTTTTTATTCACCAGTTATAAACACATTTTACAAAGATCATAAAATTACACATATAAAGGATATGCCTAAGTAGTAGTAATATACATATAACATACATCAACGAGTTCAATATAGGTATACAGGGTGTTTCAAAACAACACCGAATGAACATATAGAAGTAGTTGTTCAGCTTCTGTGTGACAATTACCGCCAATAGAGCCGCATAAAAAAAATGCTCCAAAATGAGTGTGGATTTGGCAGTAACAGGAATGACGCATGCCTCATGCTGTCGGAGTTTGCAGGTATAGGTCACACGCTGTGTGGCGTGCTGTAGCTGTTTGTAAACATACTGGCTTACTCCGCAGTACCTTGCTACTATTAAAAACTTCTTTGGCTTATGAATCCACAATAAAGAAGCTTTTGCTTAATTATTGCTTATGAGTGTTAAACACATTCCAAAATTCCGTTATAGCGGTCCACGATGACAAATAAGCTGGTGGACATATGCAACTTAGACCTTTTAGAGGGAAGTTAATGTTAGTGAGGTTGAGGATGGAAGCATTAAATGATAAACAGAACAGAAAACATCAAAGAATTGTATATAAATTAACCAAAACTAAATGGCTTATACAATAAGACAAGCATTTTATTTCACATGTTTGATAATACTAAAGAAAGCATTTGTATCTGAAAAGAAAGCTGTTGATATTTGCAGTAAGTGGTTGAAAGTATTGTACAATTAAGATCATAACAAAATGCTCTAAAGCTAAACAAATAAATATTATCATTGATGTAACTATTTTTATAATTCATATCTTTAATGAAACTAAATTAATTGTGCATTCGTAGAACTCCCTTCAGCTCTTCCATCCAACAAAACCATATCCGTCATTTCGGCGGTCATACGGCGCTCCATATTGCTTGGATTTGCTATCTAAGTAGGCACAAAATCCTCCGTTAGGACGGAATGTGTAGTTTTACACTGAAGAGCAACTTTGCAACTGTCCGAGTTATTAGTCGACTTTTGCACAAATAACTGGCCTTTGCCCCATTACCTGAAAGGTAGGTTAGGCTCACTGATAAGCAAGGTGCAATGCTTTTGTTTTCATGGCTGGTGCGTTCCAATAATAACTTTTGAGGTTCGCGCACCAGTGGTTCCTGCGCTGCCTACTAAAAAACTCATGTAATATTTAATGCTGCATAAAATTATACCAAACAGAATTTTGAAGCTGCAACACTGAAATTCGGACTAGTTAAGTTATAAACTACGCAAAGCCTAATAATCATTTGTTGTCGTTTTGAAACAACCTGTATAAACATTAATATAAAAATACAGAGTACAACAATAAATTACAATTTTAATATTTGCATTTAACCATTTGTACTCTTCTACAGAATAGAAAACATTTTCTATGCAGTACTTTTTAATTGCTTTAAGCTTTTTTCTTTTCATCAGCTGTTTTATACGGTTAGGAAAGTTACTATTATCATTATCATTATTATTCTGAATACTTTTATTACTTAGCATTCCTTTTAGTCAATAAAATGGTTTTGTTTCGTTCTTGTTCTATGTTCATGTACGTTCATATTTTTATTTTGACAATTGTGGTTTTATATCAGATATATAATGCATTAATATATGTATAGAGCAGAAAATGTTAATATACTTAATATTATGGAAGCATTCCAGTATTTATCAAGGATTTGATTTACATACAAATCATATGGCACACTTATGAAGATTCTGTGTTTACTTTTTACACTACTCTATATGTTTTCCTTTTTTCTCCCGGTTTAGTTTGTTATCTACGGCTAGTCCAAGGAAATTTGTTTCAGTTACTTGTTTAATTTTTTTTTTCTAACTTTAATTGGATATTTGACTGGATACTGTTTTTTAGGACAATTGCCATCCACTATGTTTTGTTTAAGTTTAGAAGCTATTTAAATTGCTAACTCTCTGCTCAGTGCTTCTAGTAATTTTGCCTTACTTTATACATAAATTTCTGAGTTTCCCTTTACAATAATTGTATTACCATCAACATATCCTATGGTTAATGCTCCAGTTTCTTTTATTTTTTTGAAAAGGTGAGAAGGAAACATCAGACAACCAGAAAGGATGTAAAGAAACCAAAGTGTGCCTATAGAAGTGAATGGGAGGTGTCAATTCCTTTGTTTCCTATAATTCAACACACAGCTAAAAGCTATGGGATAATACCTTACTATTTGCTATACATGTGTTTGTTCAATTGCTTCCTTGTGTCTCACAAGATGAATGCTTATAAAATTAGCAGATAAATGGACTTTAAAACAAATGTAACTCAAAAGCTACTCCAAAGTTTAACACTACCAGAGATCAATGTTGAAGTTTGGCTGGTAAAAGTTTGACAACTGCCTTATAAGGCAAATATGGAAGAAACATGATTTAAAGAAGGAAAATGCTTATAATGCGCAGGTCTTTGTCATGCTACTCATATACACAGACCAAGCTGGGCGTTGTAATCTAACAGAAGCTAAATTTTGATTCCACAAGGGCCTCATTAAATGCAGCAAGGCCAAAAGCTGCCCTCTGTGTCTACCATCAAAGGGTTTCAGGAACAAAATGTTTAAGATATGAATCAAACTTGCTGAAAAATCAAACAAACATGTGTTACATGCTACAAAAATAAAAATAAGAATAAGAAAGCATAGATGAACTGTCGAAAATGCCTGGGTGCGCAAATGTTGTGGCGCCCATCATTTTAAGAACACTTTTGAGACCTAGCACAACAATCATATTGGGCCATAATAATAAGAAAGTGAATGAATTCAATATAATACAAACATTCAAGAAAGGAATTATACGAAATTTCGTAATTGCCAAAGCATTCTAGCAGCTATAAAGGGTTTTATATCCGATTTCAGAGGTAGCAAAAGAATGTTGTTTTTTTTAACTACGTCCTTTAACTTTTTAAGTCATATCGGACGATGAATGGAATGGGTGAAATGATCGCTCAAATAGGCCCAGGGTCCATGGTGCTTAGAATTAACCGACATTCGTCTTTTAGGATACGGGAAAACCCCGGAAAAACCTTATCCAGGTAACTCACCCTGACCGAGATTCGAACTCGGGACCTCTTGAACGTGAGCCAGACATGCTACCATCTACGCTACCGAGGCGGGCAAAAAGGATGTTTAAAAACGACTCGCGAAGGTTAAGATTCTCAGTAAATTGCGATTCATATTCCAAGATTATATTCCCAAATTTGTTTTTATACATACCTATTCCAATATTTGCCAGCACTGACAATGCCAGTACAATTAACTAAATATTTCTCCATTTATTACCTTAACCTAAAAACCACTTATTTCATTTTTAACCACCGCACTCACCTTCTCTATCACTCTCCTCAGCTTTAAAACTACTTTGTGACCTGTCATTTTCATGTGGTTCATTTAAATGCACTATCACAGACTTTTGCTTATCACCTTCCATGACTTGGTTTATGCTAATAAGTTCACAATTGCTGACTCCTTTTGAATATTTCTTCAAATGTCCATTTTCTAAACGAAGATTTACCAACGCACGTCGAATACAATAACACTAGATTCTTCAAATAAATCACATGCTTCTTACTGTCCAAAACCCATCTGACAAAACCTTATTAAACTTCTTCTTCTTCTTCTTCTTCTTCTTCTTCTTCTACTTCTTCTTCTTCTTCTTCTTCTTCTTCTTCTTCTTCTTCTTCTTGTGTGGTGTCTGTTCATAACAAATGTGGCAACATCGCACACCATACTGAGTTATGGTTTTTAAATTACCTGAGAGGTGCATGGATGTAAATATTATCTGGATCGCTAACCAACCACAGAGAGCAAATGAACGTCGTCTGCTAGTTCCACCGCCACAGCGGACGGCACCGGCAAGGAACTGAGTAATATTCGTGTAGTTTCTTATGCTTTAAAATATCACAATATGGCGTATCTAGTTGCTTTAGCAGACCAGCAGAAGAATCGAGTCATCCAGGTTTACCTGGACGGACTGTTTGCTGCCCAGCATGTACCGCTTATTGTGGCTTTATCTGGGCAGTATAATAGAGTCGTCTTTGTCTCAGGCGGTTGTCTTCGGCAATGGTATGTCTAGCCTTATGCGCGCTATTGCCCCGTGGGGGTTGTGCGCCCAGTGCTGGTTGCGCTCTTCCGCCTGCCTGGGAGGCATCTGGGCACAGTCCGCTTAACAGGCTAGAGGGAAAGGAATAAATGTTTCGGTGATAGACTTACCAAGTCCATTTCTGGGCTTTGGGGTTTGAAGTCAGGGTAATGTGGCCCTGTTCAATTCTGGTTACCCAAAGCATCTTTGGGCAACCGGTAGCTCGGTCGGCGGCGATGAGCCCTGTATTCGTAACGGCCAAGGGTGTTCACCAGGATGTTGGGATGGGAGTCTAGCTTATCGTAGATGGTGCGGAATCTCTCCCGCGCCACGTCCACAATGTACGGAACTCCGGAGTAGGTGTGAAGGATGTGGGACGGGAATCTACGCCCGGTATCATAGATCATGCGCAGTGCCCTGTTCTGGACGCGCTGTAGTCTGCGGATAGTGGTCGGAGCCACTGATCCCCAGACTTCGCAGCCGTACAGAATCAGGGGCGGTATAGTCGCCCGATACAGGCGTAGTTTGAGGTGCGTTGGCGTGGTGGATTTAAGCACTGGGTACAACTGCGTTAGTACTGCATGCCCTTGTCCGGCTTTGACCCGGACGTGAGGTGCGTAGGTGAGACCGCGATCGAGGTGGACGCCAAGGTATTTGGCAGTGGGAACCCGAGGGATTTGCCTCTGCCTCAACCTCAGTGACAAATCCGGTCGCCCAGCTCGGACCTTAGTCAGGAGAAGAGCGGAGCTCTTCTCGGGGCTAATGGCCATCCTCCACTTCTCACTCCAACGGCCAATGGCTCGGAGCTGGCGCTGCAACGGAGGATGACAATATCTTAGGTATTTGTTACGTGCCATTATGAGGACGTCGTCGGCATATTGGCACGTAACAGTCTGTGGTTCTAAGGGGAAATCAGACATGTAGGCTGCAAAGAGTAACGGGGACAGTACATTGCCTTCCGGGACTCCTGCGGCTATGGGTCTGATAGATGACAGCCGTCCTTCCACTCTCACCCTAACGTGCGGTCTCTGAGGAAACTACAAATCAGGGTGAGATAGGGAGGAGGTACGTTGGCCTCCCTGAGTTTGTAGAGTAGGCCTTGGTGCCAGGTTGTGGCAAAGGCTTTCTCTACGTCTAACAGCACCGCGACTGCCTTGAGGTTTTCCTGGAATCCCAGGGCTGTCCTCTCGGCAGAGGGGTCAGCCGGGATAGGAGCAACCACTCGAATAGTTTTGAGACGGTTGGGAGAAGACTTATGGATGGGTAGCTAGACGGAGAGACCGGATCCTTGCCGGGCTTCAGGATGCACACCACACTCGCCTCCTTCCAGCAAGCCGGAAAGTGGCGGAGGTGGAGGCACGCATTGAAGATCCGCGTCAAGTGGATGACGGCCCTCTTGGGAAGGTGCTGGAGCATGAGAGCGCTAACGCCATCATGTCCAGGGGATTTATTGCGTTTCAATTTGCGGATTTCAGCAGTCACAGCCCTTGGGGTGTTTATTGGGATATGGATCGCCTCATGGCGCTGCTGTGGCTCCTCATAGAGGTCTTCCACAGCAGACTCCACGAGGTCTGTGAACTCTTCGTCCTGGGGGTCCTCCCTCGGCTCGAATTGGCTTTCCAAATGATCCGCGAAAGCTGTGGCCTTACCTTGGGGCTCGTAAGCGAGTCTCCCGCGAGTGCCATGCAGCGGATGCTGGTAACGAGTTTTCTCCCTCCTGAGAGACTTGATGATCTTCCAGGGGTGCATTTCCTGGATGTCCACGTTTCTGAGGGTGTTCTCCCAGGCCACCTAACGGTGGCCGCGGAGAAGCTGCCTTGCCAGGGATTTGAACCGTTGGGAAACTGCTCCTATCCTGGAATGACGGAAACGCTGCCATAGCTTCCGAACAGCTGCCTTGGCTTTTAGCAGCTGCCGAATCTCGTTCGGGATGGACAGTGGGTTAAGTGTGATGGTTGGGGCACTCACCGCTTGACGGACTTGTTGGGAGAAACTCATCACCGCTGCCTCCAGCGCTTCGAAATCGTCGATGCGTGGACGAGGGTCGATGGTTTGTTGCTTTAGCAAATACGAGGGATGCGCCAGTATATATGTAACTTAGATAATACTAAGTCTTCTTTTTTCTCTTATAGTTGCAGTAACTTAATCTTCAGTTTACGAAAAGCACTCTGTATACTTTGGAGTAAAGCTACGGCTGAATTAATATTAAAAAGCTAGTATGCCCTTTGTTTTCATATATAGCAATAATTTATCCTCAATATTATGAAATTACGCGTCTATATTTTAGAATTTTCAGCCACTGCTCCGATGTGGGTTCACTGACAATACCAGTATAAGTGAGCAGAAAGACTACAACATCCTTACAATAGAGCTCAACTATGCAGCCAGCACTTTAAAAACAGATTGAAGTAATTTACTATGACTTTAAAATAAGATGATTTTTGTTATTGAATGCTACCAGGCCAACAACCAGTCGGAGTCCTACATTGTTGTCATACTTCATTCCCCATAAGTAGGATGTGACGAATGCCAAGTGAATCAATCTCTAATAAATACTATTTGAACAAAGATAAAAATTCATATCATGCAAAAGGTGATCCACGAGAAAGTTAGAGGGTAATGTTTTAACACAACGCTAAGAAGCCCATATTTTTAGCTCTAACAGTTTTCACAGTACAAATAAATACCACACCAATATGTTAATAAATGTCCCTTACTGCATACCTTGCAAAAGACATGGACAACATTACCTATGTATATTCATAACAGAAGCTACATACTTCCTGAGTAAACAGCGTTGAACGATGGAGCTTTTATTATCCCTGGCATTTATTTATCCCTGGCATTTATTCTCTCCCATGACTTTTTGAGATGCGGAATATCGATGCAATACAGCATATTTTTGTTTTTATGGCCATCAAGCAAGAATTTAGAGCAGAAAAATATCCCGAAAGGCTCAAGCAACATAACTGGAAAGCTAGGATTATTGAAATATACGAAAAATCAACACTATGAAAGGGGATTGAACAGGTCTTTCAATCTCTTTTCGGGGGCTCTAACCAACTATATGACAACGTGAGATTCAATCCACAACTAACTGGTATTTTTCCTGGATGACTGTTTTATAGACGTCATAAGTATCTTAATGGCAATCTAAGAAATACTCTACACTACATCCGGACTTAAAATGGGAGCGCATATAAACATTGTGGTTATTTCATTCCACCCATAAACAAGTGTTGGCGATATCTGCGTCAGCACTTTACGTCTGACTCTTATCAGAACCGCGGTATCTTTCTCTGTAAATCACGTTTATATGTTTTGGAAGTTAAATTTCAGTATTTTTTCATATCTCACTTTACTTGAATGTACCAAATAAGAAATAATATACACAATGCAGTAAAGAAATATTTTCACTCTCACTTCACTATTTCACTCACTCTGAAGGTTGTGCTATGGTGTAATGTTGGCATCTGTACACAATTTAAGGCCGGATAGTCTAAATATCCGGCTTCATAGTCATTAGGTTAATGCATGGTACTTTCCTTTCGCACCAGCCATGTATAGGACAAGACTGACAACCTAGAATCAAACTTCAAAAGTCAATACCATGTCCGTGGTGGGAACTATGGGTGGATTGCCATCTGATTAATATCTTTCTTGAAATTGCATGGTATCCTCTCAACATCGTAGTATGTTTTTCAGAAAGGTAAAACTATTAACGATGCATTGTTTTCACTTATTGATGACATCCTCTAAGCCATAGACAATAAACACCTACCTTTGGAATTGTCTATTGATCTCAAGAAAGGTTTTGACACAGTCAGTCATGCTATCCTGCTTTAAAAAATAACTTTACATGTCACTAGAGGTGTAGCAGAGAAATGGTTTGCGTCTTACCTGGAAAATAGAAAACAATCTGTTAAAATTGATAAATGTCGTTCTAACATTGTAAGTCTGAGGCATGGCGTTCCTAAGGGTTCAATTTTAGCGCCAAAGTTGCTTTACTATATGTGAATGATTTTCCCTTATTCTTACAAAAGGCAAAAATAATGTCATTTGCGGATGACAGAAGCATTATTTTCAAAAGTAACAATTTAAACAAACTCCAGTCTGTAGTGAATAAATCAAACCTAATGTCAAAAGACTGCTTCGAAAAGAAAAACGTTACTTAAACATTAGTAAGACAATTTACATTAATCTTAATCACCAGAAGATAACAAATTCACTGAATATTTTATGAATAACTTACCCATCCAAAAATTAATGAAAAAAGGTTGCTTAGTGTTTGGATTGCTTCATATCTCTCCTAGAGTATTCATATTGATAAGCTAATACATAAACCTACTCGTTTGTGCTGTGCACTCCGAGGCCTTAGTACTGTTTTCACGTCAAATGTCTTGCGATCAATATATTTCGGCTGTGTGCAAGCTCACATCTCCCATGCCATATCACTATGGAGTGCTTCACCAAAAGTATTCCAGATATTTAAAATTCAAAAGAAAATTATAAGAATAATGAAAAATTACCTATTCGAATCCCTAGCTAGGGCATCTTTCAAGAATTTAAAATATTACCTGTTGCTTCTGTGCATATCTTAGAAACAATGTGCTTTGTCCACCAGAATGCAAGATATATTTTAAAAAAATCTGATTTTCATTTGCAAAACACCAGAACTGCAAATAATTTGCATTTAAACTCCAATAGGATTAAAAAAGGCCTCAACAGCATTGCCCGTAGACGAATTTGTTTATATAATAAATTACCACAGCAAATAAAAATCACTGAGTAATAAACAATTCAAAAGTAAAGTAAATAAACTCCTATTGTTCTACATGCCATATACCATACAGAAATTTCAAAATCTTAGCCTCCCACAAAATGGTAGTTTTTAGACATGACGTTTGGACTGTTTACACTGAATATATTTACAGTATGTATCATAGCTGAAGGAAAAAGTTCCTCTATTATTATACAAACTTAGCTGTAATTAATCTCAGCTTATATTGTGAAATTCCTGTGATTTTTCTTTTGATGTTATTGTGTTTTGTGCACTAAAAGGTGAATGTCAGAGAAAGTGCACCATGCTTGCTAGATTACTATATTCTTAAGATTAGATATTTTATCACGTTGTATTTATTATTTGTACATTAATGATGTCATTGTATACACTGCATTTAATCACATTGCATTTATTGCCTTGCACTTTGACGATCCTTTGAATTCCATGTAATTATTACAGCTAATCTAAATCTATAGATTGTTTTGCATAATCTATGTATAATCTCATATACCTGACGGTGCTATGAATTACACTGCACATTTTACTGCAGAGAATGAATGAATGAATGAATGAATGAATGAATGAATGAATGAATTGTATATAGTTATGTATGTATCTAATAAGCGGGGTTGGGCATGTAAATTACTTATACGTATTTTTTCAATAATTTACGTGTGAAATGCGTAATGTGGAAAAGTGCCTCCTAAACATTTGTTGATTTTCACAATCCAAACACATTTTCTTAATTCCTTTTAAGTGCCATAAAGATCTGAAATAAAAACCTCTATTAAACCATGATTGCTGACTATTTCATAATTACATGTTCATCATCCACACACAATTCGGGATACCGTTACGTTAAATCGGTTTTAATAAGGTATGACAATTTATAATTTGTTGAGTGCCAAATACTATCACTTTGGGCCACTACTGAGACCAACTCTGGTCCCTTATTAAGGTATGAATTATAACATTTACTTCAATTAATTATAGTTTGTCCTTTATAGCAGTTATTAAAGGTCGCTAGCACCTTTTGTATGAAACAGAATTACTATATCAAATTAGTGATGTTTCTTTTCATTCACATGGAAATGTTGTTCCCGAGTAAGCTTTCACAAGATTCTAGAATTTAAAAAAAGAACCTTTAAGCGGCTCCTTTGTTATTCCAAAAATATTTTCTTTGTTGATTCTGAAGGGGCGGAAAAACTTGGACTAGTACCTCAACGGATGGGACATGACTTATTATGGCGTCACTATGATCTCCATATACCCTGAAAAAAGGACCTGACCTAATTAAAATATAAACTAGACATTAACAAAGATGAAACATAGTCCAACTTTAAACATAAATATTAAACAAGTAGACATTAATGCGCTTACTCAACTACTACAATTTTATATCTTCAATTTAAAATACGTCTCTTTTATTCGAGCACTAATCACTGTGGGCCTGAATTTAGCGCAAGGCATTGTATTGTTGATATTCACAGGAAGTTTGGCTCCAACTGGTCTTATGTTCATATCATTTTTAGCTTTTGTGCATGACGATTTCATCAAAGAGAAAATTAGTTCTGGAAAGGCTTTACAAAATTAAACTAAAACAACAGAATTAATTACTTTAGTGTTCTTGGACCAATAGTATTTCCCGCAAAACCCACATCAGTTCCTTCTCTATGACGATAAAGTGCCAATATGCTATTGTAGTAATTTTGAAATGCCAAAATAGTCATATACATCCTGAGCATCGAACTCAACGTTGATAACTTTTACCACAACCACAAGGTCTTCAAACAAAGATAAATCTTTGTGGTCTAGTTGAGAAAAGTCACGAATTCCACTGTTTTCAAAATCATGCTACTTTTAAAATACGTCACGCAACATCAACAATAGTTAATAATAAAAGACAATCTGTCTTTAGATAGCAGAAAATTGAGAGCCTGAAACATTTAAAATCTAAAAGAAGTGGTTAGGAGTCCTCTTCTTTATCTTAGCATGAAGGACCTAAATAGCTTGTTATTCGAATAAACACACATGGATTTATTGTCTAACATTGAAACTATAGTGTAGAAGATTTGCACAATATTACATACGAAATAAAAGTAACAGAGTTAATGCAAGAGCCAATGAAGCAGTATGGACACAGAATTCATTCTCCTGGTTTCCAGTGAATTGTAGAATAGAATTTTGCATTATCTACCTGCTGCAGTAAGTTTATTTTATGCCTGGTCAGCTTTAAAGCAGCTGCTATATCGCTAGGAAGAGAGCCAGAGTTTCATTATTGTGCGCATAGTGAAGTATACCTTCATATTCAAGATTTAAAAATTCAAAGTAGTTTTTAAATGTTTTTACATGTGGAGTAAAAAAAGCAATAGTAATCCACGACTTAACAGAGTGCAGGTGAGCCTGAACCTACCAATCAGATTGCCGGCTTCACGCACACATACACAAGACAGAGGTGGGTGATTATCCAATCGACACAACAGAAGATGTGTTCACCGTCTCGGCACTCCCTGCCATAAATTTTATTTCCCTGACCGGAATGCGGTTTGTGTTGGGGATCCTCAAATTCTTCATGATGCTGAGTAGACACTTTTTTATAACCGGATTTAAAATCCGCGCCGCTGCTGAAATGCTTTGGAAAATTTCAAAACAAAGCCTTCTAGATCACATGACAAAATAATGGTTACTTGTCATACAACATTATATAAAATATGAACACAGAGTTGGTTGCTGTTAACAATGGGTTGCATTATACGTTAAACAAAATTGCAAACTCTGAATTCTGCATATAGAAAGTTACGGAATCTTTATCTGCTGAGTATACCACAGTACTGCAAGATGATAGGACATAACTGCTCAGAATGCCCACGTGCATTCAAAGATTCTGTCAATCCTTTCAAATCTATTAACTATTTTGATCGAAAAACCGCACAACGCAATGAAACAGTATTTCTCCTTCTTCCGTGGTTACTGGCGCCAGATGCTATGTATAATGAAACTTCAGGTGTTCCTTTGAAATCACTTATCACCTCTTCAACCGAAGCATTTGCCAAGATGTTTTTCACAGTGACTGCTTTCTTAGTACGGCCCTACCGTATTTATCTAACTAATTTAGTACCCTGAAGGACGTCTTTGTATTTTTTGAACATCATTCCGTCTTGCTATACCTGTGGTGGTGTTAGATTGAATGAAACACAAAACCTATATTTATGAATTATAAAATCTCATTCCCTCGAATATTATTTTCGTAAGAAATTAATAAATTATTTACTACTTCCTTTCCCTTGGATGTTTTTCATAAGCTTTAGGAAATTTCCACGTTGTTTGACTGCCGCAATTTCTCCGTGTTTTACAATGAAATTAGTGACGCATTAAATGAAATTGCATCTTCTCCATTTTCTTTAGAAGCGAGTCAATATACTTCTCATCAATCAACAATAACAGAAACAACACAAAAGTATTACATTATTGGTTGTTGTAAATGTATCGTTGACAAATATTTCGATAAGTGATTAATCGCAATTTCGAAACAGCAGCTTTCACAAACAAGTCATTTGATAGCTGACCTAAAATAGGAGGTAATGGGAGAACAAACCTGATATCACCAAAGATGGTGATCGTTATTTCCAAGTATTAACGGATATAAATTTTCACTTAAAATAAGATGGTCTGAAAGTTAATCAGCATTTAAAAATTGGCATTATACGTCAGCTTCCTTCATTTGACCTTAAATAAATCAATTTTTCAAAATATATTATTTTCGGAACAAAACCGGACAGGTCGCAACCCTGATTGTAAATTAATCTCCTCTGGAGCATATCTTCGAGAATGCTTATATAGTGAGCGCATAACGTCATAAGCTTGAGCAATTAGACGCACAGACTCTTCCAATAGAAGTCGACTTGACTGGATCAAGAAAAACCAAGTATGTCCTCTCACTTCCAGGACGCAGAATTGGGCCAAATTTTCATTATGATAGTTGCACTGCACTGGCTAAAGCAGCCCCCACTTGCTCTATAAATGGCTCGTGACTCACAGACACCTAAAATCCGCACGCAAACCAGCATGGGCATCAGTCTCTCAGAACCCCTAGTCAACCAGTCTCTCTGCTACACTCGAAACCAAAGGCGGCGGAGAACTGAAAAATTACCACACCCCAACGTTGACTGAGCAAAATAGGGTCGGCAGGATGTCTGCTTCAATTCGGACATTTACCAGCTCCGTTGTTATTTTTAGTTGACTAAGCTGTAAAACAAATTCTAGAGAATATGGTACTTTTATAGGACAAAGAGTCCAGAAAGCAAACTCAGTTAACTACATTGTAAGAAGTGGCATCACGGGAAAAATATAGGGGCTATGGTAAATTATTATAGGATACATGTTATAATTCAAAGTAGAAAATTAATCTGGTTTTAGGATTCAACAACTTAAATCGTTGATACTGTCTAAAAACCAGGTTAACTAGAGATATATTTTGTGTAACACCGCATTCATCTTGAGACATGGTATTCTCTCTTTTAGTGCTGATAATTGTGCTTTAATTAGAAAAACATCTTAATAGCAGGGTACGTTTTCTGATGCATGTATTAAACTTTTCCTTGAAAATCTTTTCTACAAAATGCAGTTCTCAAAAATAAATACCTATGAGATTAAAGAGCACTTACATTTGCATAGCAAGGCATTCTCTAGGATTGCAATGAGACTGTCACGGATTAATGCTTAAATAGTTAGATAGTTTTTACAATAAATTTAGCATTATATAACACTGAAAAATTACTAAGCTTATAAAAGGACTTTTGTAGTCTTTCCTTATACTGAATTCCGTTTTAGGTTGTACAATAGATTCTGTATCTAAATTTACACTAAAATAACATTCATGGCCTTGTTCTATAACAAACATGGTGGTATTTATTGCTAATGCTTAGTAAACGCAAATGGATCAACCGTCTGCCCACAACATGAAGGCAAGGCAGAAGACTGTGTAACGTGATCACTTTTGCTGTGTTTAGCTAGTCTTCCAGATATGAAGGATGCTACATCCATCAAAAGTATACAGTGTTTTCACATAAATCACTCATGCAAAATACCTCACTGCAGTTACTGAAAATAGCATTACATCTGGCAGCATGGGTGACTCATATGCACTCCTCTACACTCATTTCGTAGTTAACAGATCCACTACCAGAGCAGATAAACAATTCATATGAACAGCTTTGAATTTCCTTGACCGTTATCACGATGAAGGAGAGAACTTTCTGAAATCAATTTTTACTGGACAGAAAACTTGGATCCAATACGACACGTCGGAAACACAACGAAAATCACAACAATGGATGGATCTTCAAAACAACGTCAATGCTCATTTGAAAGCATTGTTGGCAACATTTTTTGAAGAGAGTATTGCAAAGCTTGTCCACAGGTACGATAAATATTTCAATCTTTTAGGTGATTATGTTGAAAAGTAACCATAAGTGTACAAAGCTTTTGGTAATAAAATAATTATTTTCTATGAACGTGTCTTTTATTTATATCCTTTCGAAAGTTGAAAAGGGGCTCTCTTACAATGAATCTCTGAAACCGAACCTCGCAAAAATCGGCTACTCTGGCTCTGTCCTACAACCATGTAATATTAATGCCTCAGTTTTCCTTTTACCAACACATAAAGACAAGTTACAACAGGGAAGGTTAACCCTACATGATAAAGAAACTACTGTAAGGTATTTCTTATTTTGTAAATATAATGCATGAGCAAGACCCTTCTTGATTCTTTTTAAATCTTAGACAATTTTTAGGTTTTTACAATAATTTCAGGGCTAAAGGAAGACCATTGTAAACTTGTTTGGCGCAGTAGTAGAGGCACTTTGATGAACACACAAGGAGTTACACGGACTGTGCAAATAATTGCAGCGTCAAGTATTGTGGATGTGTACCAGATTATTAAATTTAAGGGTGTTATAATTAACAGTCACAAAACACATGAGTACATGTATCAACCAGAGTCTTGAACAATGGCCTACAACACCATCACTACTTAAGATTCGTAATGCCCTTTCTTTTTTGTGTGTGCCTGTAAGATAAAGTTCCCTTTATTGTGTACTGAATTATCCTAGTAAAGAATAAATACCATAACTGATAATTGAATAAAAATAAGGAGAGTGATTGAGCAAGCATTACACGGATCTTAAGGCAAAACCGGCTGAGTTACGTTTAAAAAATAAGTTATGCCTTTGTTTGCTCAATCCCACTTCTTCATCAGTGTCTAAACCTAGGAACTGCATACAACCTATGTTATTTATTGTGACGCCGCGATAAGCAATGTAACGAATAAAATAAGACGAAACATTGTTATCTTTAAACTCCCTTATTTTAACCAAAATCGTTAGCAAAATACTTTCATACAATGGCCTTCCCTTTTTCACAAATATACAACGTCAACACGTCTCTTTGATTTTTCTTGGGCCTTTGTTGCACGCATCAACTTTTGCTGCAAATGGCCACTCTGACGCACACAACGGTTTACCTTTTATACGAACCTGCACACCGACAATGAATACAATAGTTCCGATGTTCTCTCGTAAACTGCTTCTCTGTTCCACCGCCGGCCGATTCATCACCACCGAGTAGCACTTCCTGATGCGTGAAATGCTAACTGCAGCGTTCCATGGCCTGCCGACTCCTCACTACGGAGCTTGGAACGTACCACATTTCTCTGCATTGCTCTCTCGACTCACAGAACTCGACTGACTGACTCGTGTACCTACTAATTCACTGCAGAATGGAGAAGCAGCTGTCGACTCAACTCGAAGCTTCAAACTGTAAATACAACTTTCTCTGTCAGGCCAAGCAGCGGTCCTTATACATCCTACAGAGAGCGGGATGTCATCGCAGTACTTGAATGTTCTCTTGTTACATTCTAGAATTGCCTCGAACAGTATCTGTGCAGTAATAAAACGACTCGCTTCGTGGCGACATCTGTCGGCTATACTTGAAGGCCCGTTCATCTTTCACGGCAGTCAGCTACTTCCATCCCTGTCACTCCGCCTCTTCCCACTGGCAAAGACGCGGTTCAACTGTCCAGTCTCGAGTATCCCTTCCCACGGCAATCTTCAAGATACCAATGCGACAGTAATGTTCAATTCTGGAATAATTTTATTCTTATTTCTACTCTCATTGAATATAGGATATTTTATTATAGTTTCAGATTAATTTGTCGTCTTTGAACCAAATGTTCAGCTCCTTAAATATATATAGAGAGGTTTAAGGATTCTTGTGATTACTTCTCAGATACAAGTAACCTGGTGTGGTCTGCAAAAGGGATTGTGTTAGAATATTCATTGAGAATAGACAGCAAATCGTTCATGAAAACAAGGAATAAATGGATCAAATAATAAAACCTGAATTATTTCAGGTTTGAGTGTACCTGGAACAGAATCTCTCTTGTTAACAGCAGGCTTTGCAGTCTATTAGTTAAATTCAAGCCTGGTAATTGAGGGTTTATCTAAGTTATAACGTTGTGATTTCTGTAGCATCAGCTCATGGTTAACAGCGCCGAAGGTCTTGTCCCAATCACAAAA
>CM060948.1:78526236-78598736 GCA_030765055.1 Mantis religiosa
ATGCATTTGCAATTTATATGTGGGTTCCCCACAAATATTAAAGGGATATAACACTTAATGACTGTATCTGTTTATTATGCTGTAAGCTACTTTGATATCGATTATGCGCACCTGGCGGAACAGAGTTCAGCTTGAGAATATCGAGTAAAAGTTCACAATTTAATGGTTCGAATTTGGCAATACCTCACTAACAGAGAAAGAGAAACCATTGGTCACCACAGCCATTGGTTATCGCAGCTTGTATGGTGTTGTTTTATGGCGCGTAAGGTAACAAGGATTGTTTAGGCAAAATAAAATTCCGCGATTATATTTCTCGTGTGTTTCATTAATTTTCAAAATATAATCTATATTAGAACGCGAGTGACGTGCAAATAAACAAGCACAGGAAAAGAAATGAGTAAGCAAGCCAGTAAGGAAGGTGCTGTTTCCAAAAAGATGCACCAAGACTTCACAGTTGAAAAAGTTTTGGATAGAAGAACAAAGCATGGCAAAGTGGAATATTTCTTGAAATGGAAAGGCTATCCTGACGATGATAACACTTGGGAACCGGTGGATCACTTAGATTGTATGGAGTTGATTGCCGAGTTCGAAGAAAAAAGAAAAAAGAAGGAACAGCTGAAAAGAAAGAGTAGCACGTCGCCTTCTACTTCGGGGGAGAAAAAGGTAAAAAAGAAGTCGGAAGGTGCCAAAAAGCTCCGAGGTTTTGAGAAAGGTTTGGAACCTGAGAGTATCATAGGTGCAACAGATACTGGCGGGGAACTGATGTTTCTCATGAAGTGGAAAGGTACAGAAGAGGCCAGTCTTGTACCAGCAAAGACTGCCAATACGAAATGCCCTCAGATAGTAATAAAATTCTATGAAGAAAGGTTGATTTGGCAGACTTCTACATCTGTGGATGACAATGATGAAGATGATGATGAAAAAGATGAAGATTAATGTGAGATGTCTGAATATTAAATTATAGAGGAGGGGTTAAGCTAAATTTGAACTTGAATTTTATTGCATACAAGAATGTTTGAACTGTGAGGAGTCAGGTTATATGATATGTAACTTTGTTTTGAAGAACTGTTTGTGAATTGATTCGGAGGGCTTGTGGAGTATTGTGAAGATGAATGTTCCTGTATACTTGAGGGAGCAGTTCAGCAGTTCTTTAGATTTTAAGGTACGCAGTTTTAATTTAAAATCATAAGATATTTTGTTTCTTTGGTATTTGTATTGTTAATTTTCCTGTTTGGGTAATGGTAACCAGCTGGGTACCTGAAGTACAGCACACATCCCCTTTGAGCATTCCACCATATCACACAATTAATATTCTATATGCTTGAAAGTCCCAAAATCGACAAGATATCTATCCTTCATTTAAAAAGCTTCCAATTATGCATTAAAATAAACGTATCACTTATAAGGACTTCTTTACTTATTAATAATAATAAATGTGAATAAAATATAATTTGGTTACACATTCAGGCATCCGGTATGAAGACAGCTGTCATTTGCTAGGCTGCATAATGACATACCCTAAGAGACTTACCAGATCTGAAATCTGCTGAGACAGCAAAATGCTCCAAAACCTATATTGCTTTTCTGGCTACTCTTTTTTTTTTTTGTGTGTGTTTCACTTATACCCTGCTTTTAACTGCGGTGGTCATACCAGCGGCCGCTCTCTTTTGGAACATATCAATGGTGTTAACTCGTAATCGTTGGGTTGTATCATTAGATCATGCACACATTCGCACTCTCATTCGTACTTCCAGACTCTGGGGAAGATGGGGAATCATCTTGGTTGGAGAAAAATCCTCACCCCCAGCCAGGAATTGAACCTGAGACCCCTAGCATGACCGACAGATGGTCTACTGACTGAGCTAGGTTACTCTTGTTCCATTATTATTATTATTATTATTATTATTATTATTATTATTATTATTATTATTATTATTATTATTATTCAGGATGAAGAAAACAACACTTAATTTATTAAGGACTATCAGGATATCTTGAGTTAATACGAAGCTCAATTTAAAATTTTGAAGATCATTCCTCTCACTCCATTTAAAACTCACTGGGGCACTGTCCCTTATCGTTTCTTGAGAGCCACTGCTTCATGAGAATAAAAATAAACAGCTTTGATCATTTAGAAGTTATGGCAAATTTTCCATTACTTTTGTTCACACAGTATATGCTTTTCACTAACTCATACAAAGATATGCATAAATGTGTGCTTGGCATACTTAAATGAAATTTGATAATGATAATGTTTTATTGTCCATAGACTTTGTACAAAGTTTCGAACATTGTCAAGAAGCTATATACATTACAGAATTCTCTAATTTACATTTACATAGTATCAAAATATTACATAGTGATTGTTACTCAAGACAGTCACACATACATGTTTACATTTCTTCTAAGCTATAGAGACACTTGTCTATTAAATAGTGTCGTAATAGTTTGACAAATATTTGACCATTTGCTGATTTTATATATTCTGGCAGTTTGTTAAAGAGAATTATTCCACGATTATATGGGTCTTTGTTCGTAGACGATTTATTAGTAGGATTTCTAAAGTAGTTATTTGATCCTCTGGTCTTATATGTACAGTTATCCCTATTTAGCAGAGCTAGTGAGTTCTTTTCTTTAGTGAACAGAATTAATTTATAAACATACAGTGAATAGATAGTAAGAATTTGCTGATTAATAAAAGTTTCTTTACAGGATTTTATCTTATTCAAGTGATATATGATTCGTAGACTCCTTTTTTGTAGGATAAATATCCTATTCATATTTTTAAGGCTAGTGCCCCCCAAATTTCTATTCCATATTCAAGATGACAATTGATGAGTCCATAGTATGCTAATTTCAGAACATCGCTATGTAGATAATTAGTCAGCTGACGTAGTAAAAATATGTTAGAACTTAATTTGTTACAGAGTGCCTCCATGTGAGCATCATATGTCAAATGTTTGTCAAGGTAAACACCCAAAAATTTAAAATACGGTACCTCCTGTATGTCATTAGTATTGACTTGAACAATTCAAACATTGACACAGTTAATTTATAGAAAGTTGTAGTGTTGTATTGCACCCAACATTTTATTAGGATTAGAACAACATTGCTTTGAAAAGAAAAGTTGATTTAATACCAAACTTGGTATTACAGTTCAGCATTTTGTTGCAACATGATCTTCAGGAAAATAGTCCCATCCCAAACCACCTTTTTGCATGGAAAGATTTTTTGATAAAAGTGCAGAATAGTGCGAAGGGATATCATGGCTCTGACGTCATAGTTCGGGCATTGCCAACTTCCAGAGCATGCTACCACGGAAGATACCAACATTATGCAAGGAAACCAGCAATACTGTAATACGCGACGTAAAGATCAGTGGATCATTGCCAGGGTTATTATCATTATTATATATTATATTCTTACTATTATTTTTATCATAATTATTTAAAAACTTAAAGGAATCTAGCATAAAGTTTTGGAATAGTGAACATTAAGTAAGCAAACCAGCGATAATATAACACCCGAATAAACTAACGTAAATATTAGTGGATCATTGCCAGAGTTATTATTATCATTATTATATATTCTGATATTCTCCCTATTATCATAATTAGTTAAAAACTTAAACGAATCTAGCACAAAGTTTTGGAATAGTCAACATTACGTAAGCAAACCAGCGATACTATAACACCCAAATAAACTGATGTAAAGATCAGTGGATCACTGCCACAGTTATTATCATTATTATATATTCTGATATTCTCACTATTATTATCATAATTATTTAAAAAGTTAAACGAATTGAGCACAAAGTTTTGGAATAGTCAACATGATGTAAGTAAACCAGATGTACTGTAACACCCAAATAAACTGACGTTAAGATCAGTGGATCATTGCCAGTTCTTTTATTAATTATTATTGTTAATAATTATAATATAACTATATAATGCACTCTTCCCATTACTATGACTAGTTTATAATAAAAAGAAAATGTGTTTGGCAATGTTCCTGTGTATTTGCGTATATAGAATATCACTAGTTTATAAAAAGAAAATGTGTTGGCAATGCTCTGCTGTTTTCCCATATATCGGAGCGCCGCAGTTGGTAACAACTTGTTTTCGTGGCGTCATTCCGTACCAGCATAACTCTACTCACCTATTCTGCACTTTTACCGATTTTTTAATATACCAATTTTTTATAAAGCACCTTAAATGATTTTGATTAAAATATATATTTAAGGTATTTTCATGATAAAATGAAATCTATATCTTGAATTTTCTCAGAATCTTGTCAGAAGTTCTCTTCATTCTGTATGACTTTTCTATAACTGGTAAATCATAAGAGATAAAATGTTATTCCACCAAAAAATGCACATTTAGCTACAACACAAAATCTTTTGTGGTTTTATGCATTTCCTGGTTTGACATATGAGTCACTTTACTTAAATCTTATTTTTTCCTGCATAGCTTCGTAGTTACACAGCTGATTTACTAAAATGCTAACATTCTGATTTCAGTTTTCCCAGTAGTGCATGTAAACAAGTTTAATACAGTTAGATTTGAAATTATTACCCTAAAAGTATGTTTTAGGAAATGCAGCTGGTGTAAAATACTTTTTTGTCATGTACGTATGTAACAAATGTCAAACATTTATCGATAGGAGAGTTTAAGGGAGAAATTCAATTGTTTTCAACTCCTTAAACATAATTTGGCAAATCTGAACTCCACAGGCAACCTCACTGTGTGTGTTTTGTCACAGAAATAGTGGAATATGCAATGTGTAGTAAAGTACAAGTAATAAGTAAAATCTTAACAAAATGTATTTAAACATCTAAATATATTATAATGAAGTGAACCAGTGTCTTGTCTTTTTACATTATTTTTAGCAAGTGAGGAGAACTTTGCAAGTGCCTCTTTATTTTAGGTTTGATTTTAATTCCTGTTTTCCACTTTCTTCCATCTTTTCATTCCATAATGGTATGAAAAGTCATTGACGAAAATGTAATTTCATAGAAAGTGTTGTTGAACTTCTTTCTCCTCTGTTGTAATGGATTGAAAGTGCAGCTAATTATGCTATATTTTGACTCAGTTTCCATGTAATTGATCTCTTCATGATAAATGAAAACTGGGAAAAGCCATTCCAGACAACCCTAACCATCATACTGAAATAAAACTCAGGCAGATAGGAAGGAAAGGAAGCACTTTTTCACAGACCATTTCTGGATTAACTTGGTTACATGCTTCTGACCTTGTTTTATCTAGAATATAGAGCAATACTTAAAACTGAACCTAAATAATTATATTTGAAATGTGTGAGCATTTCTTTGAAACGTCAAGTTTGATAGCAAACACCGACAGTTTAATCTGCAAAGAGCTTTGTGTTGTGCCTTTTGCAGAACAGATGTTTCCCACATTCAGTTTGGAAAGTGTTTTGGGTTGGGTTTATTGCCGATCATAAACTAAATGTTTTCGGAAGTACAAACCTTGCTAAAGATGTCAGAGTTTTTGGAACGCTTATGCTTAAACTAGCATTTGGGTGAATTGCATATGCTTCAAAGATATTTGCCATTAGAAAACTGTCCTTCCCAGTCTATGCATGATAAATCATAAGTGAAGTAAATACTGTAAATAGGATAAATACTAGGGACACGTGATAAATGATTACCCCATCAATATTGTTATATGGAAGTGTGTACTTTATCTTTAGATTGTAAGATTTAAAGAAATTAAAACTTGGAAAAGTGGGCAGATGTCAATAGGCACACAGAGGGGCAACTCTCATTAAATCTAATTTTTAACCCAAGCAATTATGAGGGACATTATAAAGAATGCCACAAGATTTTTTTAGGACAACCTCATGATGAAATTTTCCAAATTCTTACTTCTTAATGAATTACTTTGCAATTTTAACCATATGCTAGAAATGTATAATTTAATTACAATGTTTCGAGTAGGTGGTTCAAATACTTTGGCAGTTATTAATTATTTATATAAAATTGTTTGTAATATAAAATGTCTTACAAGTTAAATTATTGAAGCTTGTACAATTTAATAAAATAAAAAGATAAATTCTTCACAGAACACAGTTAAGTGTTGTTAAAAATCGTATAATTTCTTAAAAAGATAAGTGAAGTTTGTAACAAATTATTATATGTTATTGTAATATTTGTATTGTTTCACTGTTATTAGCTTAATTTTTTACATATTATTTATACAATCTAATTTTTTGACATTAAAGATCCTGCTAATGTTACCAAATTGACCTTCGTCCATATATGTTTCACTTTAGATAAAGAATTTTTGTTCCTTCCTAAAAAGAAAAACAAAAACCTTAAGAAAATTTTGTTGCTCAAAAGATCAGATTTAAAATATTTATGCTTATTATGTCTGTTAATTAGAGCCTTAATATGTAGCCATGTAAAGCTCCAGTATAGTCAAAATTGCAAACTAGCGTACTATAATATGTTGCTCTTTACTTTAAACAATTAAAAAATATGCCAAAAAAGTGAAATTCTGAGTTTTTAACCAATATTTCACAGTAGCATAGTCTTTAATGGCTCTTGTGCAATGGGAATTTTCTAGGAAAAGTATGCCCCCACCCTTGCTCTTCTTAAGATGCGGCTGTAATCACTTTTTCTTTTTCTTTATTCTTTTTCCTATTTG
The DNA here is from genome assembly GCA_030765055.1 of Mantis religiosa. Taxonomy (NCBI): domain Eukaryota; kingdom Metazoa; phylum Arthropoda; class Insecta; order Mantodea; family Mantidae; genus Mantis; species Mantis religiosa. The sequence continues at coordinate 78,532,902 of CM060948.1, forward strand.
CCTGTCTTCTGCCCACCTGTCTGTTTTTCTATTTTAATTGACATCCGGAAAGAATAGTGACCCTCTATATTTCTGTGTCCTTCAGAGCATTGTTAATAAATGTTAATTATAACTTTATAAACAAGCAAATGTCCATTTGTATATTTCATTATCTACAATCTCAATATATTGCAGTGATCTTTGGTTGGAGTTAAGTGCAGAAAACCACAAGGGGTTGCCCATAAGATAGAGCAATGCAACTATTGGATAAGTGGACAGAACCATTCACCTGCATTTCCTTTGCAGTACATATTGTAGATTAACATGTGCCAGTCATTTAAAGGCAGCCAGAATATCTGAGCCATTGTAGGTCTTAAAAGTCACAACCCAACAGTTGTGACAGTAGTGAAGAGAACAGTCTCAATGAACTGCAGTAACCATTGACAGGGGAAAATAAAGTAAAATAAAAAACAAGCAATCACACAAGATGTTTCATGCTGCTAATGAATAGTTTGAACATCGTTTCATTCATTGTTTCTTATTATTTACGTTGGAGGACATAAATAAAACATAATTCACCTTTATGTATTTCCTTGTATTATAATAATAAAACAATAAGCTGAAGAATCTGAGAATGTGCACGCGCACACACACACACACACACACACACTCACACACACAGACAGGACAGTCCACTGTGTACATTCAGAAATACAGAACAAACCACAGATTACCTATTACTTGAATGTGTAAAACTGAAAGCAAAAAGACAATTATTTAAGAGGAATATAATTAAACACAGACAATTGGCATTCAATAAAACAAAATTAGTACAAGATTATACACAGGAATTGATCTCATACGTTCAATCAATACATATTCTAGAGAAAAATAGAACTAATCCAATTGTATATTTATTTTATTTAGATAAAATTGTTAGCTTATCAGCTATAGATTATAAGGGAAAACATAAGATGGTTACAAATTACTGTAAATAACTTTGTAATACTTTGTAAAATAATGCATGTAGTATTACTGTTTTGTAATGGAGAAAGATAAATCGTTAAAACTCACGCACACGTGCTTCTAAGAATGCTTTTGCTTTTTTTATTTGGGGACCTCAAAACATATTTCCTCTGAAATCTCCATATCCAATTTTTGTTTGGAATTCAGTACTTGCCCTGTTTACTGTAAGTAAGAAAAGTTATTCAGAATGAAGATTCGAGAGGCCATAACCAGAATATGTAACATACCTTTCACTGCCCCATAAAATATTTTTAATGAATGGTATTTTAATAAACTTCATCAAAGCCAGATTTTAGAAAATAAAATCTTAATAAAAGTTTCTCTATTTAAAAGTACTTTGATCTGGGAGATGTTCTTGAAGTTCTTGCGCATGTTTCATATTAGTTTTATGGTGAAATCTTGATATAGAATTTTTAGTAGAATGATACACTTTCTCTATATATTGTACAAGATGCCTGAGAAAGTAAATTTGATGGCTTTAACATACAAATGTTTCTCCCATAATGCACCTAACAATTGCACTTTTCATGTTTTAATGCCCTCAGTACCTTTATTTTATTTTACTTTATTTTGTGGTAAGGATTCAGTTTTTCTGTTGTAAGGGTGGTATAAACCTTTGAATAATTTAGAGTAAATCATCGCACATAAGATATATTCTCTGAATTTTCATGCCAAGTTAAATGTATCTGTATTAATAGAATAAATAAAATATCTGATGTGTTACTTTAAATTGCCTTGGGTGGAATATAGTAATAACTCTTATGTAGATAGGTAATAGAGGGAATCAAGGGACAGTTAAATAAGAAAACATGTGATGACCTAAGTATAAACTTGAAAGAAGCGTAGGGACAGTGAAGCACAAATTAATACAAAAGTGAATCGAGAATATATTGACACATTGCTTCACTCACACTGTTTATTCACAGGACATGTTTCAAGAGCTCTTGCTCCTATCCTCAGCTGATACTCGACTAGTGCAAGTTGTAGTGGTTTCTTCTTTCTCCGTATTGTCAATAGATGGCGTGATGTACTTGTCAAAGATGTCCGGTGGTGGAGTTTCAAAATTCATGACTCTATGACGATTTTTGTTAATGAAGATTTTTTCCCATACGGAAAGGTCTATGGGGTGATTAACGTATTTTATTAGAGATGTTTCCAAATTGATGTCATGTCTAGTATTCAAAAAATGAAAAGCCACTGCTGATTTTTCTGTTTCACCATTTTTAATGTTTCTCATGTGTTCTTTAGTTCGATGTTAATATTTCTTTTTGTTTGTCCTATATAAATTTTAGGGCAAGTTTCACATTTGATCTCATAGATTCCTGGTTTTTCTTTGGTAGTGATTGAATTTTTGGGAGGGCCTTTTAACAAATTTCTGATATTAAACCTATTTTGAGGTGCAAGAGTTATGTTGTGTTATGAGAAGATTTTTTGGAATTTGTTATAGGCTGATGGGTGGAAGGTGAATTTTTTAAAAAGTTTTTTCTCTATTTCTCCTGTAGGTTATAGGGTGGTGGTTTCTTTTATTTTCTTAGCTTTGTTGAGTCTGTTAACTGTTTTGTCTACTAAATTTGGGTTGAAACCGTTGGATATAGCTACTTTTTTTATGTGTAGGTATTCTTCTTGATAATCTTCTCTGTTTAGTGGAAAGTTGATCATCCGAAAGATTAAACTGTTGAAAATGGCATGTTGGTGTTGTTTTGGGTTGAAACTGTTGTTCTTAATGTAATTATCTGTGTGTGTCGGTTTCCTGTAAATACCAAAAGTGAGTTTGTTGTTCATTTTTTTGATCTTGATGTCCAAAAAGGGGAGAACACCATCCTCTTCTGTTTCCAATGTAAATTTTATAGCTGGATTTTGTATATTCAAATTCAAAAAGATATTCATATAAAAAATTAATCAAAAATTTAAATGAAAAACCGGTAGTCTACACAAAAGCAGACAAGGGTAACAAAATAGTAATATTGGACGAAGAAGACTATCGCAAAAAAATGGACAACCTTTTAAACGGAAAAGAATTTGTTAAACTAGAAAACAATCCATTAAAGAAAGCATGCAAATCTGTGGAATTAGCAATTAAAAACAGTAAAATCATGACTAAAAGAGGTAAATTGAACAATAAAATAGACAGTCCAAAAACACCATACATATATGGTTTACCCAAAATACATAAACCTGAAATTACCCTCAGACCAATAATTAATAACATTGATGCACCCACTTACCAACTATCAAAATGGCTGGTTCAAATCTTCAGATCCTTCACAAAATTTGAAAATTTAAGTATCAAAAGCTCGTTTGAATTGTTAAATCTCCTGAAGGACACAAAGATCAACTCTACAGATGCTTTAGTTTCCTTTGACGTCATTTCTTTATATCCAAGTATACCTACCAATGAGCTTATTCCACTTCTCAAAAAATGGCTGGAATCAATACAAATAACACCTGAAGAAATAGAAGAACTTTCACAACTTACAGAAATTTGTATCAATCAAAATTTTTTCAGCTTTAATGGACAGATCTATAAACAAAAAACGGGCCTAGCTATGGGCAACCCATTGTCTCCCTTCTTGGCAGATTTCTTCATGAGTGCTTTTGAAACACATATCACAAAAGCTTTTCCAAATTATTTCAAAGTGTGGTATCGCTATGTTGACGACATTTTTGCAATAGTACCTAAAAAACTCATACAAGATGGTCTTAAACTTTTGAATATACAAAATCCAGCTATAAAATTTACATTGGAAACAGAAGAAGATGGTGTTCTCCCCTTTTTGGACATCAAGATCAAAAAAATGAACAACAAACTCACTTTTGGTATTTACAGGAAACCGACACACACAGATAATTACATTAAGAACAACAGTTTCAACCCAAAACAACACCAACATGCCATTTTCAACAGTTTAATCTTTCGGATGATCAACTTTCCACTAAACAGAGAAGATTATCAAGAAGAATACCTACACATAAAAAAAGTAGCTATATCCAACGGTTTCAACCCAAATTTAGTAGACAAAACAGTTAACAGACTCAACAAAGCTAAGAAAATAAAAGAAACCACCACCCTAGAACCTACAGGAGAAAAAGAGAAAAAACTTTTTAAAAAATTCACCTTCCACCCATCAGCCTATAACAAATTCCAAAAAATCTTCTCATAACACAACATAACTCTTGCACCTCAAAATAGGTTTAATATCAGAAATTTGTTAAAAGGCCCTCCCAAAAATTCAATCACTACCAAAGAAAAACCAGGAATCTATGAGATCAAATGTGAAACTTTCCCTAAAATTTATATAGGAAAAACAAAAAGAAATATTAACATCAGAACTAAAGAACATATGAGAAACATTAAAAATGGTGAAACAGAAAAATCAGCAGTGGCTTTTCATTTTTTGAATACTAGACATGACATCAATTTGGAAACATCTCTAATAAAATACGTTAATCACCCCATAGACCTTTCCGTGTGGGAAAAAACCTTCATTAACAAAAATCGTCATAGAGTCATGAATTTTGAAACTCCACCACCGGACATCTTTGACAAGTACATCACGCCATCTATTGACAATACGGAGAAAGAAGAAACCACTACAACTTTCACTAATCGAGTATCAGCTGATGATAGGAGCAAGAGCTCTTGAAACATGTCCTGTGAATAAACAGTGTGAGTGAAGCAATGTGTCAATATATTCTCGATTCACTTTTGTATTTATGTGATGACCTATTTTATCTTTGGCAAGGTGTTCTGGGATGGGGGTGGGATCTACTACCTTCCTTCGCTCTTTTTGCATTGTTTATGTTTGAGAAAGCCCACTTTGGATTGACAGGCTTAAAAATTCATATTTCTCCCACTTTTCTGTCGGTAACCATCAGCCCATTGTAACTCTCACTATAGCTTTAGAGTGATGTACATGCCTGATAGCCAATAGAAGTTTAGGGGGTTGGAAGCACCTTACCCTTGCAGTAGATAAACAATAGTTCTCTACATATATTCATACCTTGAAAGTTATTCTATAACTACAAATAGTATTACTCTCTAAACCTAACATGGCTCAGCTACCTGTGTTAACAATTGTACCTCAAGAGGAAATTCTAGGTAGGGAGGCAGTGATTGCCAAAGTCTGGCTGTTGCTGATACTGTCCTAGGTAATTGATGCTGCAGTAGCAGTTCTGCAGTGACTGACCCGACACTGCTTAATTACGAATAGCGAGAACTGCGACAACAGTCAGGAGCCACATGCACTGCATAATTACAACAGCATCACCAATGGCAAGCGATGGTGCTGCTCTTCTTGCAGAAGTAAGTCGATTCAGGATGTTCATTCTTTGCCAGATCAAGAGCTAGAGCAGATACTTTTTTTTAAATACCCCTGGGTGTTTAAACAATCCCAGATTATGATGAGGCAGTAAGCCTCAGTGGTCAGTTGTCACACTCTGTGGACAAATGTAATTTTCTGAGAAAAGAATGCAAGTGTTGTTTGGAAGAACAACCAGATTTCATTGGTGGTTTAGACGAAAATAATGAACCCATCACGGTGAAAATTGATGAATCCAAGTTCTTCCCCCACAAGTACCTCAGAGGACTGCCGTGAAGGTCAGTTGGTATTTATAGGTATAGAGAGGGGCACTGGGAAGTGCCCAACAGAAGAGCAGAAATCCTCGGAAGAATTAATACAACATTTTGCCAGGAAGCAGCATCATCTCGGGTTAGCTTCCTATGCCAATATTTCCAATCTGCTTTGTGGAATGATATACACGATGTTATTATAAACTGACAAAACTTTATTAAATTTTAGATGAGTCGCATTTTTTACACATCTGCTTCACTTTCGTACCTATTCAAAATAGGTACGAAAGTGAAGCAGATGTGTAAAAAATGCGACTCATCTAAAATTTAATAATTTTTCGCTTCACTGTGCTGTTCCAATACAGTTGAATCTCGATATATGACAAAACTTTGTTGACCACCAGGACAATTCCTTCATACCCAGAACATGGAAAGCATGTGGAAGAGAATTAAGAGAAAACTTTGGTGCCAGTTTTGTCCTAGATGCTCATTTTGTCTCTTATATAAATGAATTCCTCTTCTGGAATCATTTTTGTAATCAAAATATGTTCAGTGTTATACTGGATGTGATTGACAGCACTATCCAGTGTAGTTTATTTAGATGAGGTGCACACTTCTTTTCTTCTTAAGGTGACACTGTTGGAGTTCCATTATGATCTCCATTGCAGCAAAGTAATATGTGTTTTTGTGGGTCAAAGACTATAACAATGCACATAAATGCTAAGGTTTTCACAACCACCATCGTTAACTGCATCATTCATAATTTCCAGTCTTGCATGCTGGAAAGAATTAATAATATAGTATAACAATGCAGCCACTGCTTCTGTGTTATAATGTATGCTACCTTTATGTCACTAAATTTACAAATGTTCATCAGATTTTCCAATGTTAACTTATTACATGAAGTAATACAGCCATGTGTGTTTTGTGGGTCAAAGACAATTACAATGTCTCTAATTATACTGCTTCTGTGTAATGTGTGTGTCATCAAGGTCCCATCTCATACCAGTAAAGTGTGTTCAGTTTTTACACATTATACGTGCATAATTGTGTTCACTCTTAAATTGAAGCATATTCTTTGGGTATTAAATAGCATGCATTTGTTTCGCTTTAATGATGAAAGAATTCCTTTGTACTGAAAGCCCTGCTTTAGCTTAACCCTAGATTACAGAACAATCTTCAAATGTGAATGATTGATGCTCAAAGGAAACAAAAGACAAAGAACATAAAGTAAACAGTAGTGTTTTGGAATGTTAGAAGTATAGCTAAAAAGAAACAAGACTTTCAAATTTGTTTTGATTGGAGGAATTTAGTAACATTGACATCAAAATTAATTGGGGAAAAAAAAAAAATTATTTGTAGTCTGTTTTTAACACTCTGTCAATTACATTTTTATATTATTGAGGAACTACTTTTAGAAGCTGTTGCTTCCATTTTTATCCTCAAAGGTGGCCTGAAAAATATAAAAATGTGACAGTGTATTAAACAACTACAAATAGTTTTTTCATTAAGATTTTCAAAATTTATTATCAGATAGTGAAATAGACATCACTGAAACATGGTTAAAATCAGAACACAAATATAGGATTGCAACTTATAAAACAATATGCTTTGGTAGGAATAAACAGGGTGGTGGTGTGTTAGTAAGTTATAAAGAGAATATGATTCTTACAAATTACTGTTTAATAGAAAACCCAGAACAGACAGTAATTCAATTTGAACTAAACATTTTTAATATCTATAAAATTCCCAACTCAGCAATGCTTTTTGGAACAACAGCTTCATGTTAAACAATAATGACAAAGCCCTTATCTGTGAAGATTTTATGTATAACTCTGTACAGGATCCCGAACATTCCATTGATTAAATAGCTGCATTACGTATTTGTGTGCTAAATGATAATTTGTCTGCTTAGATTGGGTTCACTCTTCTCCAGATCTATGTTTTTGTTCAAAAGAATTTCGAAGATTCAGTGGAATTTAAAAGTAGATAGTCTAGGGAGTAACCACTTCCCAATCTTTATTAAATTTTGGGACTTAAACATTAGTGCTAATTTTGGAAATCCAGAAGACATATTGACTGCACATTGTTTAAAAATTTCTTCTCTGAATCTCTCTCTAGTGAAAATGTTATAAAGAAGGATCATGTTTTTTATAAACATCTTAATGCATTTCTGGATATGCACAACCGTGTTTGAGTTGAAACTCCAATAAAATCATTAAAAAACCAAGATGGTGGAACCATAATTTTAAGGACGTTATAAACAAAAGGAAGGAAGCAATCAGGAATTTTTGCAAGGATAGGAATTTACTAAATTATATTCATGAAAATTCAGGTAGCAAGAGCAGAAAAGGTAATTCATTTAGAAGTCATAATTGGTATACTTTTTATAATTCCATTTCTCTCCATTCAAAGAGTATAAATCAAGTAAGGCACGAGATAAAATCTTTATTTAAGCCTAAAGATAATGTACACATTCCAATTAATGAAGATAGTGAAATACAATTTCTTAAGAAATATTTCTTCATATTTGGTAATTCAAGGCCTAAAGAGGGATATGCAGAGTTCATTTGTGTGGGAACAGCTGACATGAATAGAGATATCATATTGATGAACTAAATTCTAGAATTAATAAACAAAAAAACAACTCCAAGTCCAGATGAAGTTACTTTGGAAATGATTCAAAGTGTAGAAAAAAGGTTCAGACAAACACTAAAGGAAGGATATTCATATGTTATAAAAATAGGAATAACTCCAAGATTATGGAAAAAGTTTATTTCATTCCAATTTTGAAACCCAAGAAGGACCTAGATGATTTGACTAGTTACGGACCAATAACACTCTTAAGTGTATTAAAAGTTTCTGAGAAAGTTATTGCTAATAGAATGCTCTTCTATTTGAAAAGGTACGGAATTTGGCCAAAAAAGCCAACATGGATTTAGAAAGCAATTTAGCATCATAAAAAGCGTAGCCACTTTGATTTCGGAAGTTTATAGAAACTTTCTAGATACAGATGTCTTCTAGCAGGAAGCCTCCATAATAGCTCCACATATGACTCAGTCCAAGTTAATATATTATCAGACATTTTAGAAGAGAAAACTATTTGTAGTCAGTTTTTAACACTTTTTCACTTGCATTTTTATATTATTGAGGGACTAGTCTCAGAAGCCATTGTGCCCATCATCAACCTCAAAGGTCTGACTATCCTCTGTTGTCATCTGCTCTCTTTTCTCTGGTGGTGGAACTATGAACTTTTTGTCAAATTATCTACTGGTGGGATTTCAAAGTTCATTATTCTGTCCTTATTTTTCCATATGAATATGTTCTCCCACATTGTCAGTTTGTTTGGGTTTATTACACCTTTCTGTAATTTTGGATTTGGGTCAATGTCATGGTTTTTGTTCCAAAAATGAAATGCTACTGCTGTCTTCTTGTATCAATTTGATGTTTCTAAAGTGCTCTTTGACTCTGGTTTTTAGATTTCTTTTAGTTTGACCTATGTAATATTTTTCACAATCCTTTGGTATATATTACAGATCTGTTAATTGGTGGGATTTCATCTTTTGTTTTTGAATTTAACAATTTTAATACCGAGTATCTATTTGTAGGTGCCAAGTTGATATGTTGTTCCTTAAAGGTCTTTTTGAATTTATTAAATGTTTTTGGGTGGTGCTGAATGTGCTGTTTTCTTTTTCTTTAGTGAATGTGGTTGCTTCCTTAATGGTTTTCTTTAGTTTAGCCTTTTTAATTTTCTTAAACACCAGACTTTTGTTGTATCAATTCTCTTCTGCTATCTGGAGTATGGCTCTTTGTTCCTTGTAGTATTCTGTTTTATCCATGGGTATGTTGACTACCTGTGTGTAAGATTGTTTATTATTGCATGTTTATGGGTAATTGAGTTATAGCTATGATTTTTAATATGATTTTCTGACGTGTTGGCTTCCTGTAATTTCCAAATTTTATTTTTGTGTCATAGATATAAAACTAAACATTTTCGAGAAAGATAGGGTTGAAGTAATACATCTGTTTCTTGAATTATGAAGAAATTTCCATCAAATCTTTGGACTCCTTTGTACTGATGGATCAAAAGTTCCTGAAGAGGTTGTGGGAGCAGCAGTTTATATTCATAATAATGAAGATAGCATTAAAATTAAGCAAAATCAAGTGCTCTCTATATACTCAGCTGAACTTATCACCATTCTAACAGCTATCTCATCATATACTATGAAAAAAATTAATAAAGGTATTATATTTTCGGATTCTTATGGTGTTTTGAGTAAATTAAGAGGAACCAACTATGAAGCAAATTTTAGTATAATAGAAATGGAAACAAAACAAAAAATTTACATGGGTAATCTGTATCCCTGGACACAGCAGTATCATTGGAAACTGTAAAGTGGATTTATTGGCAAAGGAGGCAAGAAATGAGGGGAAATTGGTGGTTATTCAACTCATTTGTCAAAATAGTGTGCCAAATTAAAGAAAGACGTAATAAGAGGATGGATTAATGAACATCCTTAAGATCTTCGGATAAATGAAGTACTGTTCCATGGTTTATAAGGAATGTTTTGTGCTACGAAAGATTTGCAAGACTTTTTAAGATTAGATTACGATCAGCCTTAACTCTATTAGTATTGTACAAAAGGGAGGGGAAAGAAAATGATGATCGATATTGCAGCTCTGGAGAGATAGTAACCTAGAGCATTTGTTAATTGGTTGCAGTATTAATAAGGAAGAAAATGGCAATTTACTACAATTATAATAATAATTAAAACAGGATGGCTTACATGGACCTATTAAAATTACTAATATAAATTACATCACCAAACTAATTTTTAGGAAAATTATACAATGTTTAAAAAATGCAAAATGAAAATATAATTCATAATAAAAAATCCCAAATAAAAGGTACTTAATGAAACCCTAGTTTTTATTTATATAAAAATTTATAGACAACAGATGCTAAATGAAGGTTCTTGTAAACTTTCAAGAATGTTTGTAAATAAGAATCATTTGTTTGACAGACTATGTCTAATATTATTAGTGTCTGCAGTGAAGTATATGCTCGCTTCCAGCCTTGCGTCATTTCTCACTGTCAGAGTACCTTCATCTATGACAAAAAACGAAAACAAAAGTAGTATTGGCCTAGTTATTGTCACAATCAGCTGCATTGTTCAGAAGCAGTGTTGATGACATCGTCCGAGAGATGAATGTTAAGTGTTAATGTAAGTATGAGTGCACAGTTTTGGGGGAAAATGTCAGTTCAAGATGTACATCGCCAGTAAGCCACTTTAATATGGCATTAAAATAGTTATGATATGCAATGTTTAAAAAAATATATGTTCAATGCAATTCCCTATCTTGGAAGGAACATACACCGGAGGACTGCCAATATCTGAACATAAAATATCTTGCCTCCAGTATCCATGGTTCTTGTAGAAATGTAACCATGGAAAATTGGTTTGCAATAGTACCAGTAGCTTTTGGAAGGCTTAAGACATCCTACAAATTGACAGTAGTCAGTACATTGAGGGTAGAAAAAAAAAGAGAGATGCTACCTCAACTGCTGAATTTGAAGAACAGGAAACTGGGTACATCCATAATCAGCTTTGATGATAAGACTTTATTGTCATATAAATGTAAAACCAATAATGTGTCTGCAAATGCACAAACCAGATGTTACAGAATTTTACAGTGCCATAAAAGGTGTTACTGAACAGTTTTGATCGAATATGTACTGACATGTCTTATGGTAGGAAAGCACTCGGATGGCCATTGTTAGATTTTTATGGCATATTGAATATGACTGGTAAATGTGTAGGTCTTATACTGTCACAAAATGCTGCAAAGTAACAACTGGCCATGGAGCCAATGACACCTTGGCTACATCATTACTTGATGCTGCCGACAATTAAAGGCTATTGTCCGCAAAATTTTAGGTGTTGATCCTTTTGCAAAAGAAGAAGACAATGTTAGAGACTGCAAGAGAAAAATTTGTGTATTCTATCCATATTTACAGCACATGACCAGGTTTTGTCACCATTGTTCTCATGCAATGTGTGGAAAATCATGCACTGAATGTGAAGGCTAGAACTGCATCAAAATATCTTCAACATGAACAAAATAAAATGTGTAACATAAACTGTGCTAGTTTTCAAATAGTGTTCGTATTCTAACAGTAAATACGTGGTCTATCAGATTACAGTTTAGTAACAGTGTCTTCCATAGCATAGTTTAGAAATCTATGGTTAAATGACCTTTGTGCTATTCCTTTTAGTTTTTTCCTAATAATGACCATATTGCACCCACAAATTTGATATTGATATTTTACCATTTTATACCGAACACCCTGTTTTAGTTTAAAATCATTTTTCCTTCCATTCCTTTTAGTTTCTCTCTTTCTTTTTCTTCATTTTAATATAATGACCATATTGCAACCTCAAATTTAAAATGGGAATTTTACTCATAAACAATAATATCTTATTATTATTATTATTATTATTATTATTATTATTATTATTATTATTATTATTATTATTATTATTATTATTATTATTATTATTATTATATTTGCTTTGTTATGCATTATTGTTCATCCGTTTCCATTAGTATCACACCAGTTTTCTTACAATTTAAGTATCGCTAGTTTTCTCATTCATTGTTCCAGTTGTTGACTAACAACTTTAAACAAACTCGTTCACTGTTCTACTCATCGACTTTAATGCACAGTATTGGTATTTTCAGCGCATGCATATTTTTATAGTTGACAACGCTCCAGCCACCAAGGCCACACCCGCTGTTCTCCTATCACATGGTTGCTGTCTTAATACAGGATAACCTCAAATTCAGCAGTTGCTTCATACATTGTAACCAGCACATGCACTAAAACATGCATCTCAACCAAGGCACCTGGGGAACATTCCTGCAGCTGTTCAAGTGTTGCGAATATTTGCACACTAAACATAGCAGAAGGTACATGTGCTATGGACTCTAAGCCACAAAGCATACAAAGGATATTGAAAAACTGGAGTGGCAAAGTATAAACAAGGGAGAGTTCTATATGAGTAGAGGAGTGTAGCAGTTACAATGGAAAAGCATAACCTAAACATTAGTGAAGGGTAAACCTCAATGTTCTTCGATGTTGGCAACACACATTTTGCGACTTTGCCAGTTCCGGCTTTTCACTAGTTGTCTGCCATTATGGTACTTGCTTCACCTATATAACAGGGTGAACGTTTTCGGGGGGGGGGGGGTGGGGAATATAGGGAAATTAAAATACAAAATACTGAGGGAGAATGCAGGGGGAAAGTTTTTGTCAGTAGAACAAATGAAAGTGAAATGAAGAAGTGGCAAATTGGTGCAATTCTTTCAAAGTAATCCATTCATGTGACTCATACATTGTGAATCACTTCACATGGTTCTTATGAGTCTACTCTGACCATTTGTGGTCAGTTGTCGGCTGCAATGTATCATTGTCATTCTTATATAATCCATGTTTGCAACTCAGCTAAAATACATGATTATTTAATTTAAATAAACAAGCATAAAAAAGTGTGTGTATAAGCTCTTATGCATTGGTGTGTTAAACTTTTTAAATTTTTTCTTGCTATATAGATAACAAAGTGTAAGATTATAATACCTTAATTGTTTATTATATTAAAGCCTTAATAAACCCCAAAGGGTGGTCTAATGTAGTAAATATATTAAGTTAGTATGAGAACTTCTCACTTTCCAGTTATATCTGTCCTGACTGGTTTGTTCTAATTTATTTAAGAATTGTTTTTACCATATTGGTTCATTATTTAGTATCCTATTGCTATCAGCTTATCTAGTTTTTTGAAATGAGATGATCCATTACTCTTTTTAAGAGATTGGCAAACTTCAATCCAGTAAAATTTATAATTAATCGCATTTATGTATCTTTGTCCTGATGACAAATAATCCTGCTAATGCAGATTTTAGCCTGTGGAAACAACTGGTTCCCAACCGACATGACTTCAGTAAGTTCCTGCATTATGTCCTCTGCATAGCATGCTGTGTGTATGTTCCTGTGTGAGTGAACACGATGTCTAGATCATCTGTGTTGTTCATTAACTACTTTCTATATGTTGTAGCTGAGCCTCAGGATAGCATTATGCCTTTGTATCATCCTGTAATTACTTGTACACCAAATCATCAAATCTCCTAGAATTATTGCCTTATTTCTTCTATATTTAAATTCACATTTCTCGTTAAATGTTATTGTTACTTGCTGGTAGCTCATGATCATTTTTTTGGCATCTTTTTGTCATTTCATTGCCTTCTAATGTAGTACTGTAGTAATACCTTAGAACAATTTTGTAGACGGACTTTGTTACTATATCTGTTAGTTTACTCGCTTGTAACCTTTGTGTTTTTGCTTATGTTTCTCCATTCTGTAGCTGTTACATGTTCTTTTCCTTTGTTATCCTTTACAGTGGTGTTGTTGTCTTTTTTTCACATGTCTTTTACTTGCATTTTGTAGCTTCAAAATGTTGTTCTCCTCCTGTAGCTTATTAATTATATCGCTTGAATTTTAAAGATCTTTGCTTAATTCCATAACCTAATGAAGTGACGCTATCTGTTTTCAGAGTTTCTTAAAGCACTCCTCTTCATCACCTTTATCTGTATTTTTGGTCTGTCTTCATTTGTATTACTATTAAGTGTACCAACAAATCTGTTCTGTTGTGGCTGCCTTCTAGGCATAATCCAAGACTACTGCCACAATCTTAAAACATACCTCTAAGTTCAGCGATAACGGATGAGATCTGCAAACACTGCTTCCAGATTAATAGTTCAGTTAGCTTTGTGAATAGTACTAGCTTTGAAGCATTGATGCAGTATGAGTTATGTACTACAGTTACCTTCTGTTTGAAAATGGGTGATGAATTTATTCTTATTTGAGTGTTGTGATTTGTGCATGTAATTACATATTTATTGCACTGAACATTTTAGGTATTCTAAATTTCAATACATTACAGTTTGCAACAGACTTCTGGAGTAGCTATGGGTGTTCCTCTTTCTCCTTTTCTTGTGGATCTTTTTATGAGCTTTTTAGAAATACAAGTCACCAAAACATTTCCTTTAATTTTAAAACTTGGTATAGATACTTGGATGACATTTTTGCTATAGTTCCTAAGACACATAGATGATGCTTTAAAACTTCTAAATTTGCAGGATAAAGCTACAAAGTTCACATTAGAAATTGAAAATAATGTTTGCCTTCCCTTTCTGCATCTAAAGATGGATGATAAAAAATAACAAGTTAGACTCGGATTCAGCTAGGAAGGCAGTTGTGTGCTAGTTGTGCAGAAAATCAGAAGTGTCACGTGACTTTAAGAATCAGTGCACTTCATTTAAGTGTCTGTGTACAAGCAGAGCTGTTCTCTACTCGCTTCTTAAGTTTTCTTTCATTTGCTGGGAAATAAGTGGTGAAATAAAGTGTTAGTGTGAACTAAAATGGAAGATACAACAGTACGTCAGGCGTTGGCTAGGCAGACAGGAGAAATTTTGTATCTTTTGTACAATTATTTAAAAAAACAGTTGGAGATAAACAGTGATGTAGCATGTGGTTCTTGGTCCGGCATTGTCAAAGCTCAGGAGAACACCGCAAGCGCATGTTACTAATGCACAGACCTTTTTCGTTTATTTTGTGTTTATTAATTTTATCTGGTGGTTATTTAGGCTGCGTAATAATGTGTTATTGTGCTTGAATGAACTTTTAGTAGAATGTCAATGCCTGACCGGCCTCCAGAAGTTGAACGCTATAGCAACACATCCAATAGCCTTGTCTTTCTATGTGCAAACCTTAATTTCCACCTGGCATCCTACCTGAACCCAAGTCTAAACTTCGGCATTTATGGGAGTTCAGCTCATACTGATAACATTTAAAAATTATTGCCAATCTTTTTTCACATAAATTTGCTTTTTTTAATAGTGTGATTTACAGGTTAATAAATATACCCTTAAATAAAGAGGAATTTAATACAGAATTTAAACATATTAACACTGAATAGACGTGCCGTACTAACATTAAATTCTCTAATTGACTCATACATGAAATATATATTTGAAACCAGGAGATCCATGGTTCAAATCCCGGCCATGGCATTGAATTTTTCACTTTGGCTATCTATTCAAAATCTTAGCCCATAGATGGCTAGTGTGAAGGAACGATTAATTTCCATCAATTAACTTAAACATTAACATTGCCTTAATGTTTTTAATAAAGATTTTATACACAAAAGGATAGAAAAATTTAAATATAAAAAAAATATAAATTATATTTCTATCCTTAAAACAGTAAAAGATCATTATATTTTTAAGAAATTTACTTATCCTTGGGCAAATAAATTTCAAAACTTTTTAAAGAAGTTGGTATAATATTGGTGCCTCAAAATAAATACAGCCTAAAAAATCTACATTTTTCTTTAAAAAAAAAAAAAAAAAAAAAATATTTCAGATAATAAAAATCGGGCATTTATCAATTTAACAGTTTAGAGTGCAATCAGATGTTTATTGATAGGATCAAATGTAATTTGGAAACCAGAGTGCAGGAACATTTCAGAAATATTAAATATCAACAGATTGATATGTCATCGGTGGCAGATCATGTTTAGTCATTTAACCATTAAATCAGGAAGTTAAATTATTAAAACAGTTGAATGGGCCAATAGATTTAATGGTTTGGGAGAAAAATTTATTTTGAAAAATAAAAATCCCGTGATGAATTTTGAAATACCGCTAATAGATTTAGTTGAGTTTTTTTGTGCCCAATAGATGGCAGCACAATAGCAAACTATCCATCTACCGGAAGTAACCAAAAGGTTGATCAGTGCACTGGCTAAGGATGTGATGGAAACATCACAAAACCAGTCCTGAAGGATTCAACAATTTTACACAGATAAGTGAAGTTTGTTACCAAGTGTTGCTTATTTATAATGTTGTTAACCAGCACATGAGGGAGAGAGAAAAGACCCAGTTAGAAACAGCAAAGTCCAGGACAAGCAATTTTCCATAATGCAGTCACACATCAAAGTCTTTATAGGCAATTGGGATTGCTTATTTTACAAGTTGTCTTCCATTTTCCATAGCTTACTTCATTCTCTAACGCTCTGTACAAGTTATTAGGCCATACTAACCTGAAAATTCATGGAATAAGCATGGCTCATTCTCCACAGGACACAATTTCTTCCCGACTGTTTGGAACTTGTTCTTCAGGATAATTATGCAAAGATATAAGTTGATTTGTTTTAGAATTAAGTTAATGCTATGGAGAAAGATGGAGTATTGTATAGAAGTAGCAGTGCTAACATACGGGTGAGGTACATAACACAAGCAACAAGTCAGCCAAGGAATTGGGAAATGGACGCAATTTTGCAAATGTCATAGAGGTAATATTGACACACAAAAACATTGATTAGCAGTGCCAGTTACTGCAACAAGCTTGCAAAGGTAATTTGAAAGACTTAAAATTGAATCATATCTTTTAAAACTTGAAACTTCACTCACGTCTATTTAAAACATTGGAAACTTATTCGAGACTGTTGCAATCCCAAAAAAGTGTTAATTTTTTAAATGGATGTGAATGAAGTTTCAATTTTAAGTCTTTCAAATGAAATTAGCTTCACTTTTAACAACACTTTAATAACAATTATTGAAAATAAGTGCACTATAATTTCATTTCTCTTTGTTGCAGATTTTTACTTTGTGGTATTTTGTGCATTGCACTCGTTCAATGTGTTCAATTGGTTCATACAGCAGAGGACTCCGAATGGTAACAAATTATGTATTATGTGTACAACAAACTATTTTGGCTTAACCAACCTTTATATTGTGAGAGTTCTTACTTAATGGGGAGAGCAAATAAGTGTATTGAAAGATTATCTGTTGACGTTACTTTTAATTTTATGAAATGTGTCTGTGTTGAAGAATTAAGGGCATTGTTTAATTTTCCTCATGTTTCTGTTCATTGAAGTGTATCTGAAAGGTGACATCGATATACATGTATGTTTTATCTTCAGTTGGGCTTATGTTAGTTTTAGCGCAACAGTAAGCATTTATTTACTTGCAAGTTTAGAACATTGTCTGTTTGAGTTCATTATATGGTAGCCATAGATTATAGATATTTAAAAATAAATCATGGAGGAGAGAAAGATACACAGAAACAGGGTAAAGAGGTGTTAAACCTGAAATAAATATAAGAAGTAATAGGCTTTCCAGTATATATTTAGATCTAAAATGTTAAATATAAGGGAAAGAAGTAGGAATAAGCAACCCCAAGAAGAAGTAACAGATTGTCTGAATATTGTGTACAGTTCAAAGAATGATAATTATATACTAGCATTTAAATCTGAATGCCTGTCCATTCAGCCACATCAGACCTCAGTTCCAAGAATCAATGATTAGAACAAGTATGCTGTTAATAAAACTCCTCTGTGAATATTTTTAAATCTATTATCTCTTTTGGAGGGGGGTGGCAATTACAAAAGGTTGCTGTTTAACCTAAGTTCATGAAAAAAGCTGCTTAGTTTTGTATATTCAGGTAACTGTGCAATTGCTCCAATTTTCTCATCCTTACTGGCATAACCTTTACTATTTACAATACATCTCATTTTGAGACCTCACAACATTCATGCAAGTTCTAGTGTAACAGAATAACACGCCTTCTTTTGGCACATAATTATCAGACATTGGCTGGTCTTTCAGGTTCCTTTGGCTTTAAGGATGCAGTGCAACTATAATTATAAGTGAAAGTAATGAGCTAAAAGCTTAAACAATACTTGTATTCAATTAATCACAGTTATGAAATAATCAACCACATTTATTTGTTGTGTCATTTCATTTCTCCTCATTCAGTTCTGAAGTCTCTTAAGCTAATAATACCGGAATAATTCTACATGTATTTGAATCTTAGCATTTAAGTTACTGTGCTATACTAGAACTTGAAGCACTATCCTTAAGTAATTTTCCATCTTCAATACATTGTATGCATTTTTAGTGCAACATCAATTTTTGGGCAATTTTGAGTTTATTCTCTTTGTTATGATGAATGTAAATGGTCATCTTAGTTTTACAGTTTAATCCTTGAATGAGCACATGAAAGCTATAACGGTAACTGGACATTCAAAATGTAAAATACATTGTTTTGCATTACTTGAGGTAATATGTTTTGGAGGGAAAACTGGAGTGAATTCATGTAAATTTGTTGTTGAATTCAGGATGTTGTTTGTACCATACCATTTCAATATTCATACTCAGAGCTAGAGCAGTTTTGTAACAGCCATGTTGGATTTTTATTCAAATTTCCTTTTTGTAATGGTGTAGAATAAAATCAAACTTAAGATGCGAAAAATTGTTTTATCTGGACTTGTATGTTCAGAAATGTCAAGGTTGTATGTAATTAAAAATGTATCAGAGTCCCTGTTCCCATATTACTTTATTCAAATAATTGTGTAAGTGTTGTTTGTGCTTTGGCTGTTTCCTGTATGCTACTTATGTTCTGTATGCAACAAAATATTTGACCTTAAAATGCTTGCATCCATAATTTTAAATTAAAATCAGAAAGGGAATTGAATCTATTCTGTAATAGCCTAAGTGTCTGTGTAATTTATTTATAAGCTTTTTACAGTTTTGCTTGTGATAGCATGCAGACTATTGGAGATGAAACCTCATACCTACTGTTCTTAGTTACAGAAGTTTTCAAATGTGAATTTAGTTTAATTAAAAGTATTGATTTATTTTGTCACTCTGCTGTTTTTGCATTAGCCACCTCTTCTATTTCTTTGACTTGCTGTAGTCTTTTTGGTAAACACCCCAAAGTACCCATTTAATTTTACAGACAGAAACAACAATTTGTTACTATTGCATGAAAGAATTGTTAAAGTCTCCCAGTTATCCAAATATTTTAAATATGGGAAAATATCTATGTAAAGAAATTTGAAAACTCATATGAAATTTGACTTGCCAGAGGCAGAAAACCCTATTATTTTTCATTGAATGTATTCAGTAAGGATGAAATCTGTTCTCAATTACCGAAACATAATTTCCCTGGAGGCTAATGCAATGATAGCAAACTTGTACTGCTGAACATGACATGCAATAATACATAGACCTAATTTATTAGTTAAATATTGTCCATACCCCTCCTCCTGTTACTTAAGATATTAATAGTCATTTTGTATCGTTTTTTAAAAATACATTAAAAAGTGTTTTTAATATTGCTTGGAGGGGTCATATGTAAATTACATTTTCAAATTGCATATCAGAATTTGAAAAGATAAAGTGGAATTAACACTGTGAAGTACTGTAATAATTAAAATTACACTATGAATTGACTGAAGCACTGTACTTCACATACCATAAATTTTCTTTCAGCACGTTTTGCCTCCACTTGAAGGCAATATCAGGTTTTATCTTGCACATCAGAAATTTGAAATTTTGTTAGAGCTGTCTTGTAATTAGCAAATGGCCCCGTGTTTGTGTTATTATTTTCCAATAATTAGATGCTCTTTTGCCATATTTGTGGAATATCATGAACACATTAACAAATATTACTTAACATTTATTGAATTACAGATGAGTTATAGTTATTTCACATCAGCTTCACTTACGTACCTATATTGAGGACATGTTTAGCGAACTATCGTTCGCATTAGAGCTGATTCGTCTATAATTTAATAATTGTTTCGCTTCAATGTGGTGTTCCATTATAGTTAAATTTCGATATATTACTTAACATGTTATTATAAGATTCCTAGTCTGATATTAACATTGCATGTAGAGATTGATATTCACAAACAAAAGATCTCTAATAAGCTACTAATGCCTAATAAATTATGTCCAATAACTTGATTACAACTGCTGGAAGTACATTAAAACTTTTTGAGTTTGATTTATGAGTCACTATGTTTACACTCAAACTTCACTTACTTGTTGTTGTATAATTGAAAAGTTTTCAAGATCATTCGATCTCATCCTCAGCTATTTGGTGACTAAATGAACATTCCTCTTCTTCCAGTACTACGGAGCTCCGATCACTCTGCCATCTGGTGTTAGGTGCACTAAGTTTTAATACTTCATTTAATGCCGGTATTTCAAAATTTATAACCTTATCACGGTTTTTGGTTATGAATATTTTTTCCCAAATAACCAATTCTATGGGTGTACTTCAAGATTTTAACAGTTTAATGTGGCCAATGTTGTGGTTTTCTGTCCAAAAATGGTGTGAAACTGCAGATTTTTCTGTTTGTTTCAACTTAATGTTCCTCTGGTGTTCTTTTTGCCTGGTTAACAAGTTTCTCTTAGTTTTTCCTATGTAGCTTTTTTCACAGGTTTCACAATTTATCTGATAAATTCCCGTTTTCAAATTGTTGGGGATTGAATTTTTTAGTGGTTTATTTAGCAGGTTCCTCAGACTGAATTTGTTTTGGGGTGCTAGTTTTAAGTTTAGTCTTTTGAAGATTCGTTCAAATTTTCTAAAAGCTAATGGATGGTAGGTGAATTTTCTATATTGCCAATTTGTGTTTTTAAGTGGTGTGAGAGTGGTATATTTTGATATTATCTTTAGTTTTTCCTTTTTATTCATCATGTTCCTTATGATGGCTGGGTTGAATCCATTTAATACCGCTATCTCTTTTATGTGTTGTTCTTTCAAAAATTCCTCCTTACTCAGTGGGATGCTGTATAGCCGGTGAATTAGACTTCTAAAGGCAGCTAGTTGATGTGAAACTGGGTTGTACTCATTTTTCTTTATGTAATTATCTATGTGTGTGGGCTTTCTGTATATTCCAAAATCTACACCATGACAATTTCTAGTTATCTTGAGGTCCAAAAAGGGTAGGGTGTTGTCTCTTTCTACTTCCATTGTAAACTGGATGTGATTATCTTGCAGGTTTAGTAATTTTAGAGAATCTTCTCTAAGTTTTTCCGCAATGATAGCAAAAACATCAACATATCTCTGCCAAAATTTGTAAATCTGTGTGAAGGCCTTTACTATGTGTGTTTCAAATAGCTCATGTATAGGTCTGCTTCTGCTTTTAATATTTATGACATTAAAACTTATTGAATCTCTATATTCAAGTGGCTGCAGTCCTTGTTAAAATTTAGAAAATTCTTAATATTCAGTAACAGTTCTGAACACTCTACCTCCAAATATCATTGATTCCAAAATAATGGTAATGTTTTTGCATAAATAGTAATGCTTAAATACATTTTATATAATAGCAAAACACACTTTTTTTTTAATTTACGGGACTGAGTTTTTAGAGTGAAATCCTTAATCTTTTTTTCAAGAACTGAAAATTTTTCCTTCCTGCCAATTCTTATTATGCATAGGTGAATGTTTAGGATTAGGATTACTATGGATGGGATTCGGCACCTAAATCTGTGGTTTATTGTACCTAAGCCACAAGTGGGGCATACCTGGTAGGAAGGATGAGGCAAGAGGAGACAGAGGGCAGCTGATCCAAGGCACCGAGGCACCTGCCGACACTTCTGCCCTGAAAGAGACCACTGGATGAAAGATGATGTGAAATGTTAATGGAGATGAAATGGAGAACCAAGAAATTCAGGGGATGTAATTATCCTATCCAGCAATCGCCTGGCGACCTAGAAAACCTTTAAAAAAAAAAAAAAAAAAAAACCTGGTTCAGGTAGGTTGGCCATGGGAATCAATGCGGGCCAGACGAAATCGCCTGAGCCATCCCGCTCTGGATATATAGCATACTGCTAATGTAATACTTATGCATTACTTACATCTATGTATTTATCAGTACTGCTCGCTTAAGTTAAAGGAGAACATACCATTAAAGATTATCATAGTAACCATCTTTTGTAAGTTTTTGTGAGCTAATGTTTATTAATTATTGTTGCGGCTACGCACACAAAAGGTTCGGTGCAGAGAGATAAGTGCAGCTTGTGTACACAAAGAGCCTGCAGATAAAGATAGCCGAAGATAAAAGGGCTGGCCATCACAGATAGTTAGCTTCTGGAAAGTTCGGGTTTCGTCTGGTGATAGAACATTCGATTTCTTGATTGTTACAGAACATTCTTGAATTATCAATGAGGTATTTAAGGAAGCGACGACTCGCCAAGAGTCAGTTGTAAACAGAGAGTTATAAAGGAGTAAACAGTTGTAAAGTCATGTAATCAGAACACTTTGTGTGGTCATCGACCTTGGTAGATTGTGATTGTGTATGTGACGTAGTGCTGTTATGTGAGAATTGAACAGAGTGTATTTCTACGAAAATAAAGAACATTTGGAATATCTGTAACTTGGACTTTTAATTCTATGAAACCACAGTCACATTATTGATAATGGAAGCAATGAGAACTGCAGAGTTCTTTCCATTTTAGAATGTAAATGAGTCATATACGTGCACTTAAATTTCACTAAGTCGCTTGTTAAAATTGTCGAACGTTTCTGCCCCCTGTTGGTCTAGGTTGCTTAGTTGGTTAGGTGCTGGCCTATTATTGATAATCTTGGCACATAGGACAATGTCATTTAGTGTGAGGTAGATTTATTGGTTTGTGGAAGCTCCTGCAGGAAAAGATTCCAACAAATTAGGTAGTAATATGATCCCGACAGCTGCTAAGGTCCATTAATGAAA
This sequence comes from Mantis religiosa, assembly GCA_030765055.1. Lineage (NCBI taxonomy): Eukaryota > Metazoa > Arthropoda > Insecta > Mantodea > Mantidae > Mantis > Mantis religiosa. The sequence goes on from CM060948.1 coordinate 78,556,104, forward strand.
TTAAGACTTATTATTCATGTACATGTTAAAAGAAACAGTGGAGAATTTAGAATGTAAGAGCAGAAAATACAACCTAGTGATTTTGAAAATTTAAGAGATTGCAGGATTTAACGCAAGAAGTACAATGAAGTACAAGATATTTTAGAAGGAACACTAGGACTCAAAGTGAGAAGATATGAGATGCTGTTTTGGTAAGAGAAATGGGAGAAGAAAAATATTAATTAAATTCACAAGTATATGACTAGTTTTTGAGGTGATGAGACAAGTATCTAAATGGCTAATAGAATGCAGAAGAGTCACATAGTCAAGGGAAATTGATATACATAAGAAATTTTAGATTATTGATAAATGGCAGGGATACTTTGTGAGCACTGAACCAAGAAAACAAATTTGTTGACGAATGCAGAAATACAGGACATTTTACTGATACAAGAATTGATGAATGAGGGAATGCAGATACAGCACAAAAGTCAAAACAGAAGAGGTGCCAGAGGCGGGGGTTGATGACAAGCGACTGAGGGAAAGGAAAGGAATGAATAACTGCAAGAAAAGCAGCTTTGCATGAGAGTGGTGTGGAAATCACCATCTTAACTACCAAACTCACTGGAAGGATACTAAAGTCAATTGGAAATAAATGTGGAAGTGAAGAGGATGTAGTTTGACTTGTTCAGATGGCCAGGAATTCACTGGAGGAATTCACTTTACACTGTGTGGCTGGCAAAAGAAGAAATAAGCAAAATAAGTTAGGATATGGAGAGATACAAAAGATTGTTAATGGACAGAAGAGGGAAATAGGTTATACAGGAAGTCAAAGAGAGTAATGAAATTAAAAATAGTACTCTGTGACAGGACTAAGAAAGTGGGCTATGAAGATGTGTTGAAAGTGAAAAGGCATGATGCCAATGGAAATGTAGTAATAAAGTGAATAATGGCAAGATGTGAGCGGGAAGGAAAGGCAGTAGCAAAAGAGGTAATGGCCAAGTTTAAAAAAGTTTTAATGTGAGGTAAATTACATTCAGGAAAGATAAATTTGGTCACTAATGTTAAAACATTTATGCAAGTTAAGAGATTTTTTTTTTTTTTTTTTTTTGTAATTTACGTCCTCCAACGTTAAGTCATATCAGATGATGAATGAAATTGGTCAAATAATGCTCAAATGCGTCCGGGGTCCATGGAGCTTAGAGCTACATGACATTTGTCTTTCAGGATAAGGAAAAATCTGGAAAAAATCTTATCCAGGTAACTCACCCTAACCGAGATTCGAACTCGGGACCAATAGTTAAGAGATGGACATTTTGCCAAGAGTGATAAGTAAGGCCCAGATTTTGATGAAAAGTCATTTTTTTTCTGAGTACTCATAGACGATGCTTATTGGAAATCAAGTGCATTCTGGAACAAATACGTTAGATATATATGGTATTTATAGGTCATCAAAATGCATTTTTTCCACATTTTTATAATAGTAATTTTTTTTTAACATTTAGATGCATTTTCTGGTCATTTTTTTCTTTTCCACAAAATTATAGGGCATTTTCATCTGTAGCCCGCATTCGGGAGGCCCGGGTTCGATTCCCATGGCAGACCTGACCCTGACCCATGGGCTTTTTTTTTTTTTTTTTTTTTTTTTTTTTTTTTTTTTTTTTTTTTTTTTTTTTTAAACTGTGATTAAAAGTTCCTTTATATATCTTTTATGAAATAGTAACTTTGTAAGTGTGGTAAATACGTAATTAACACAGGTCAGCGTTCTAATAGTGCTGGTGAATTTATGATGCATCAATTTGAGGAATCGCCGATTATGTACATCGTGCAATACGTGTGGATTGCATCAGTCAGGACTTCTGGAGCTAGAAGTGTCGCAGTAAGAAGAGTAGTTTGGGGAAACATATTTTCTACTGATGGAACTGTATTGTTTTGTAAAGTGTGCAAAAGTAAAGTCACTGCAGGCAAACGGTTCACCGTACAACATGTTCAGCGGGAAAAACATTGGCGAGCTCTTAAAAATGTGAAAAAAAAAAAGACAAGCATCTGAGATACTGTTAAAAGAAACGGCTTCAACGTCAAGTAACAAGTAATCTTCCTTTTAAAAGAATTATGTAAAGTGTTTGTTAGTGCAAATATTCTACCAGGAAAATTAAGTAATTCCAAATTACGAGAGTTTCTTGAATGTAACACTGCTCATACAATTCCGGATGAATCAACTTTGCGTAAAAGTTATCTACAAAAATGTTATGAAGACACGTTAAACCAAATGTCTGAATGAGAAAAAATTTATGTATTGATGAGAACCAATTCAGAGTGTTGTTATGTAGCCAATGTAGAGATAGGTATGCTAAAAGCTACTAGTGCCGGACAAATGTTTCTTCTGGCCTCAGAGGTTATGGAAGCTGTTAACCACTGTCAGATATGCAAACTGTTCAATAAATCCATGTGTTTATTTTGGCCCAATGGAATAGAGCATGACAATGTGCTCCTCTTCCTAACAGACATGGCGCCTTACATGGTTTAAGGCGGCAAAATCGATCCAATCAATTTACTGTAAGATGGTGCATGTTACGTGTTTAGCCCATGCTTTTCATGAATTGTGGAACAGGTCAAATCAACATTTCCAAAATTATATACACTAATTTCCACCAGTTTGTCAGATTGCTAATATCTGTCAGGAGAAAACTGAACTGATATTTTTGAACAGGATTTAACAGGCAGTGACATGTTTTTTTTTTTTTTTTCCCCCCCTCCCATATATGCACCTATAACATCTGTGGAAGTGGAGAGAAGTTTCTCAAAGTATAACGCAGTTTTAGCTGACAACTGCCGTTCCTTTACCTTTGATAACTTGAAGATGACCATGGTGATGTACTGCAACGCTAAGTAAGGTATGTTTTGGCTAATGGGTACAGTAACTTATTTTTTTCATATTTTATAAAACTGAAAATGACCCAATGAATTTTGAATTTATTTGTTATTTAGTAACAATAATTGCATTATTTAATAAGAAAGTTAATATTAAAATGTGGTTATTCAAACCTTATATTCATTATTTGTCTGTGACAATTATTAATTTATTATTATGAAATAAATTGTTAATTTTTGTTAGGTCATTTTATTACGTGTTATGTGCATATTTTAATATTTTAAGGGCATTTTATAGCTCATTTTTAGAGAATTTTTTGGTCAACTTCCAGGCCCTAGTGATAAGGTTAAGCATACGGTTGTGAAAACTGTAAGTGAAGGAGCTATGGTAATGCATATACAGTGAAAGTATAGTGAAATCTGGTAGATTTCACTAGTGAAGTGTATAAGAAGACAGCAATAAAAGTGAAGATATGAGAAAAGCTGAAAATGAGGTTAAGTGGAATTACAGGGGAGAGTGGTAGCAGGATAAGCCTAATAGAGGAAAGTTGTACGTACCAAGCATGAAAATGTATTAAACTGCTGTAGAATTAGCAAATGGGCCAGGGCCTAGCTCAAGAATAGCAGAAGGTGTATTTTCTTTAGTACTCAATGAATATATCAAGTCAAATCGTACACCTGTTGATCTTATATTCCACTGTAGTTCCAGAATTGTACACCCATCAGACACCAACATTTTAACAGTAATGGTGTGGCTTATTCAGATGTCAGCTTGCCTGTTTTTGAAACAGATTTTATAAGTGGCAGCAGTGTTATTTTTTGGCATTCACCTTTCAGTGAAATAAGTTTAAATTTAGAAGGAAGCTGTTGCTGGAGATGCTGTTAGGATGTACTTCCACTGGCAATCTTTTTCTGTAGATGCGGTTACTTTTTGAGAAGTACAATAATTTTATGTTCTATATTACTCCAAAGTTTTGTATTTCTGATATACAGCCATATAGATGTTCTGAACATGTTGCTTGTTCACAATAAATGAGTGATAACTTACTGAAGTTTTAGAACTTAAAGGTTGGCAGTTCAGATTTTAGTATGCAAAGTTTTTTTAACAAGGATTGGTCTGCATCCTTAAACAGATTTGAAGCTGAAACTATTCCTGTGGGATGCCAGCACTGTTGAATTTAATTTAAGCTTAAAAAGATTTTAAAAATAACATTCTTGAGTAATATTTTGGAAGCTTTAGGAATGTAGAAGGGAAATAGAAGAGGAAAAAAAGTCTTCTCAAATGTCAGTTCAACCAGAAAAAGCTTAAGATACAAAAATATTAAGTATCAGGGATGGGAATAGATCCTTGTATGTACTTAGATGGGACTTTTTAGACAGCTTAAAATTCTGAAGAGTGAATAATCATTGCTATCAATTGTAGCATCATAAACAAAGAGCAATTTTGGTTATGAATGCAAGCAGAATACTCATCTCGGAAATATACAGCAAATGTAACAGTGGGTGAGATCAGTATATAGTGACCCATTTGCAGATTCCTTCCACTGCTCAATAGTAGTTGGGGAAATGGTTCTTGCCAGTAGAGGGGCACTAAAATCTTCATTTTAAGAGTAGATGCTAGAAATGACCACCTTTTCTTAGACAGTGAAACAGGAACTTTGGTCTTTGGATCAATTATTTATTTAATAATGTGTTTAATAATTACTCATAAATTTAAGAACTGTAAATAATTATGTTAGTTAAAGCAAAATTGTAGACTTGAAGAAACATTGTGATGGACCTGGGCAGACATACGTGAGAAACTCTGCACTCCCGGACAACAGCCTAGAACGAGCGGATGTTTGTGTTTTGTTTCTGATCATAAGGCACAGATAATGAAAGTTCAAAAAATTATTGTTAGAAGTGATAATACTGTAAAAGCAAGAAAAAGGAAAACCAATTCATATAATATAAATGTGTTCAAAAAGTTGCTACAACATGAATCATGGGATGAAGTACATGATACTGACTGTGTCAATGAAAAATGGGAGAAGTTTTATCTCATATTTAATAAACACTTCGATACTTCGTGTGCAAAACGGGTTATGAATAAATGCAAAAAAGAAAGTAATAAATTAATCCTTATCCCCAGTGTAATTAAGATTAGGAAATCAATGAAGGACATGTATATATTTTATAAGCAGTATGGTAATAGATTGTATTATGATAGATATCAAAATTACAAAAAAGAGTATGAAGCTGCTCTCAAAAGTTTAAGGTCGGAAAATATTAAATATAAGGTAGCTACTGCAAAAAATACAAGTAAGGCTATATGGGATGTAGTAAATGCTAGTAAGAAAAACTGTAAAAATTCAGAGAACATGGTAATTAATCATCAGAACAAAAGGGTTGATAATCCAGTAAGCATTGGTAATATATTTAATGAATACTTCATAAATGTAGCAGTGCCTAACGGAAATAAAGCAGTTAAAATGGATAGGAATGAGGGAATAAAGCATATTGGTAGCACAGTGTTCCTAAATCCTGTTACTGAGACAGAATTAATCAAAATTATTACTCAATTAAAATCTAAAAACTCGAGCAGGTGGGATGAAGTTTCATCAAAAATCCTGAAACAATGCAAGGAGGAATTAGTTAACATCCTAGTACATCTAATAAATGCCTCTATAGGGGAAGGAATTTTTCCGAACTGTTTAAAAAAGGGGGTTATTAAACCGTTACACAAAAAGGGTGATGTTACTAATGTGAGTAATTATAGACCAATTACTTTAATATCTACTTTTGCAAAACTACTGGAAAAAGTTATTTTAAAGAGGATTTTAAGTTTTTTGGACAAACATAAAATTTTATCTAATTCCCAGCATGTTTTTCGAAAAGTTTATTCTACAATTACTACTGCGGTAGAATTTATAGACGAATTAATTGACAAAATGGAAAATGACAATCAAGTAATGGGGATTTTTCTTGATTTATCAAAGGCCTTCGATAGTGTTGATCACCAAGTCTTATTACGAAAATTTGAACATTATGGTATAAGGGGGACTGCAGGTAAATTAATTAACACATACTTACAAGGCCGGGTACAAAGTACAGAAATAATATGTAAACTAAACCAAATAGAAACAAAATATGAATCCTCATTAGCAACCGTTAAACATGGAGTCCCACAGGGATCTGTGCTTGGGCCTTTACTATTTACATTATACACTAACAATTTACCTGTGATTAATAATGTTAAAACTGTATCATATGCTGATGACACAATTATAATTTGTTGGGGAAAAGATCTAGACAACTTAACTAATAATATACACTCAGGTACAGATGTAATACTTAAATTTCTTGCTAATAACAACCTAGTTAATAATTTAAACAAGACAAGCATAATATATTTTAAAATTAGTAATTGCATGTACAACAATATGAAAATTAAAATTGGAAATGAAGAAATAGATACAACAGATGATCACTTATTTCTAGGATTGAATATTGACAAAAACTTATCATGGACAAAACATGTAAATTATATATGCAATAAAATAAGTAAGGGTATCTATCTATTAAATTACGTGGCACACTATTTGGATAAACCTAATTTAAAATTGATTTATTATGGAATAATTCATCCTCATTTGAATTATGGGGTACAACATCTAAAGAGAATTTGAAACGATTACTGGTATTACAGAAGAGGTGTGTAAGGATTGTTTGTTTATTAAAATCAAGGGATTCATGTAGAGAAATTTTTAAAAAAGAAAGAATTCTTACAGTGGTTGCATTATATATTTTTAGAGTTATTTTACTAGTTAGAACTACAAATATAAGGAGTAATAGCAATATACATACATATGACACAAGAACTAAAGAGAATATGTACAGGGAAGCAAAGAATAAGAAATTTTTTGATAAAATCCATTTGTAATTGGAAGAACTTTATACAATAAGCTGCCAGCCACAATTAAACAATCAATTGGTTCCAAGTTTAATAAATGTTTAAAAAATTACTTAATTGAGAGGGCCTTTTATGACATAGATGAATATCTGCAATTGTGATTTGTAATTTCAACAAGTGAGTATAATCTTTAAAATATATTTCTGAAATCAGTAAATAAGTACATATTTATGAATTACAATTATTATTATTATTATTATTATTATTATTATTATTATTATTATTATTATTATTATTATTATTATTATTATTACTATTATTATTTGTTCATTCAGTATATAACAAATAAGAAAATACTAATACAGTTTATTACATCTTCTGTTTCATATTACTGAGATCTTCACCTTATGACCAATGGACAGGAAGTACTGCGAGACCCTCCTCAAAGAAAGGGAAAACCGAAGATTGTTTCTTTTTTTACCATAAAGACACTTAAATTAATTATTAATCTCTTTATATGCATTGTAAAATTTGTAAATCTTGTTGTATGTAACTAAATGTTGTAATATGTAAACTTTTTGGATGAAACTTGATACATGTATTTCATGTCTATAAGTGAATAAACCATTATTATTATTATTATTATTATTATTATTATTATTATTATTATTACAATAGAATGGTATGCTAGCTATTTTACGTACCGTTATACAGGTCAATATACCATTAGTTTTTGCTAGTGACACGGTGCTGCGTGTATATAAGAGGGTGGTAACCCCTACTCAGCCCTCAGTTGTTACTCAGTTGTTACACAGTTGTGCTCAGTTATTACTCATTGCAGTATTGTATACACCCGTCAGGTGTGTTCGACGAAGTACCGCGTCTAATAAAATGTATTATAAAATGTCTGCCGGAAGTGCAGTTAATCAAGTGCCCGGGTTCCACGAATGCAAGGACGAATAAAAGCAGTTAAGAGATTATCGTTGGTTTGTGTTGTCTCAACCGTAACCCCTGAGAACCCAAAAAGAATCCATGCAGGAGAAGCCGATAGAGCCCAGGGTGAAGCAAGCAGCCAACGATGACGTGGAGACCGAGGAAGGAATCCTGACGTCGACCCAGGTACGTGCAGCCGGGAGGCAGAGAGGTAGTACTGCCAAAACAGGTAGCATATCCAAAAAACATTGCTCATCAATGGCTTAGCAAGAGACACTCAAGGAAGCGCAATCTTAAACACACCCCACCAACCCCAATAATAATGTACTAGACTTATCTTACTTCTTGTAGTGCTTAATCCTCCTCATCTTGGTAGCAAAGATGTCTATGACACTATCAAAGAATCGCTCCTTGGACATCTTTGTTTTGAGCAAGCGATTTTCTATGCCTAAGTGATAGAGCAGATATTCTTTCCTGGCCTTGCGTATTCTGCAAATAGCTCTAAACGCTTTTCATGGCAGATAATGATCTCCTTGTAGGAACTCGTTTCTGGTGTCAACCAAATTAATGTACTCAGCTTGTGGGTTTCAGGAAAACCATTGTCTAACTCTTGATATAAGTACCGACAGAGAACACTCACATCCTTACAGAAGTATCAGAATATATTGAAGTTAGTTCGCTTTTCAATCAAAGCAACATCTATAACTTTATATTAAATTATTTAGTGCTTTACTTGAAAAATCAATTTTGAATTTAGAAAATTACTTGTGATCAAGGAGACTTATAAACTTCAATTTGTATGTCAGATATGTTGATAATAAGTATCTCAATTTTCAAGATACAGCCTTTTATAGACTGTCTGTCTTCATCTTCAATAGGAAATCAGTCAGATATGTTCATAACAAGTATGTCAATTATCTCAAGATACAGCATTTTATATGTAAACTTTCTGTCTTTATCTTCAATAGGTATAGTGATTTCATATCACTATGTGGATTCTAGCAGCTGCACTCAAATTCATGCCAGAAAGGGCTCAAGGTTGTTTTTAGTTTCTTTGAGTTGATTCTTAATACCTCAGTTTTCATACTACAATAAAAATCATCATTTGGTTTTATCTGTACTATTTGAAACAAATGGTCAGAATGTGCAAAGAAGGATTAGAACATTGCCAAGAGGAAATTGCAATCAAAATGTCTCAAATATGTTAGATGACTACAAACAGAAGATGTCTCAGGATCCCACTGATCAGCATTTTCTATTATGAAATAAATAGATTTTCAATAACAGTTTTGTGATGTTGAACATTCTCCGCTAGTTGACTGATAATTCCATCATGTAGGAGCAGCCAAGGGAATTTCTTCTTTACTTCAGCATCCAATGCTACAGTCCTTTAAACCCTCTAGGTTTACAAAAAATATGTACGAATAACAAATAGAGATAAGAAAATTTTTACAGGCTTTATATAACTTATAGACTGTGATAAGACTGGTTTCAGTTGATGTGCATAATGAACCAATATTGTATGCTTGCAACACACTCAATGTAGACTGCAAACTTCTAGGTTTGCCTTTCATTACAGCAGTACCATCATTACATTATGCCACTAATTTGATTTCACAATCAAAATCATGCAAGACATTTATCACACAGAAGAGAACATCCACTGCACAATACTGGCTTACTTCCTTAATATGAAGAAATCTTTCTTGAATGATTCCTTCCTTCATCATATATCTCAGAACTGTTAATAACTGAGCTTTAATGGATTTTTCTGTTGCTTCATCACATATTAGTGCAACGAACATTGTCTTGGACACTTTTTGTCTTTTTTTCTTGAACTACATGATGAGATACAGAAGCTGTTAAGTCGTTCTGTATGTAAGGAGATGATCCATTAAAATACCTTCACTTTCTAACAATAATTGTAAGTCAGGATCATAACAGGAAACATATTTCATTATTTCTATATAGGTAGGTGTCTCTGTTAGCTGAAGTTTGAGACTGGTGAGTACGAAAACATAACCCAAGTTTTCCCAGTAAACCAACGGCAAGTATCAAATTAGATAGGACCTTTCTGTTTTTCTTAAATTCTTAGAAAATCGTTCAGTGGAAATCCTATGCTTGATCAATAAGACTAAGTTATTCTTCTTTTTCTAAACCTTTTTAAATTCTTCAAAGACAAAACATGAGCCTCTGTGAGAGAATGCCTATTTTGTGATTTGAGAGTAAAATGTAGATTGTCAAAACCTGTGCATGTTCAAGATGTTTCTTCTTTTGAAACTTGAAGACATGGCCAACAAAACAATTTTTTAAATTTATTACAAACAGACACGGTATACAAAGTATAAAATTGAAAGAAGTATAGAGACAGTGACTCAGCTGAAGATGGGAGCAACAGCTCTTGAAAAATGTCCTGTGAAAATCAGTGTAAGTGAAGCAATGTGTCAATATCTTCTCGATTTACTTTTATATTAGACATGGTATAGTTTCATACATCTGCACGTGGACATTTTGGGTGAAAATGTTCTGTGCTTTGGTGACTGCAGTTATTTTAAGGTCTGATTTGGGTCGCCCATCTTTTATAGTTTCTATGTTTCTCTGCAAAAGTTAGTGTGGAAAATGATTTATTTTTTAATTGTTCAATTACACAACATATGCAATAATTGTAATTGCTAGTTTTGTGTTGCAAGTATCTGCTGTACTTGGTTGTTCTGAGTTGGAGTCTTACCTTGTTAATGCACCACAGGGTTCTAGAGAAGTGGCAAATGTAATGTAGTCATAACATCTCAGCACATCCAATAGGAATATCTATCGTAAGTAATATGATATAAATGCCATGTGTGGTTGCAACAACAGGGCATAGCTTAAGTTAGGAATGCTCAGGATGATATTGAACCAGTGTGAATTACAAATACAGAAAATTGTTTTGAAATGACAATTACGAAATTAACATGTGTAACAAGTCTTTGGAAAGTGTCTGAAAATTGCTGTTGATAATATAATGAAATTAACATCTGGTTTTAATGGTGTAGCAGTTTTGAGCATACAATAGTACATGCAAGCAACAGTGTCAAACTGATGAAGTTACCATTCTGAGGAAAGAGGCTGCATGTAAGGCAAATGCTCGAAGATTTTGTGAGACTAGCAATTCGTCAAAAAACTGATCATGTTTTATTGCTAACAACAATCATAAGCACTGTCAGCAGTTAATTCAGATTAATGGAAGTCGTTCTTCCACATTGAAGGAAAATGTTAAGGTTAATCAACAGAAGGTAATGGAGGTAATATGTACCAAAATGATATCTTGTAGCTTAGTGACTGTATCCATAAACTTGAAGCCTTGAGAAGAACAGGAAGTAAAATATTTCATTGAGAAAAGAATTCACAAGAGACAATGCAATGGTTATGCAGTTGTGTTGCAATAAAAACAGGATTGTATGGATTTCAACCAGATCAAGAGTATCTGATAAAAGATTGATATTGTCACCCGATCGTCGAAGTAGTGACAAGCCAGTTGGCAGGAAAGAAAGAGACAGATAGCGTCCAAGCTACGGCCACACATGGGTGACTGGTTGGCAATTGCCGAAAGAGAGGCGGAGACAGAGTGTCATCTGGATAATTCTCTCTCCTTCACCTGCCACCATGAAAGGCCGTGAAGCTTCGGGAGGTGTAGAGAAACTTCACTTCATGTATAAAAATGACTGGACTGGTGTAGACGACTGTTCGGCACGAACCGAGAGACGTGCAGAGTGTCAGCAGGGAGCAGCTAAGAGTTGTAGTTGCAAGCCAGTGATCTTGATTGTGTGTGTGGACATTTGAACTGTACCGAGTCGAGTGGAGAACTGATAACCGTGTAGTGATTTGAAGGTGAATTCTTTTGTTTGTTACGTGTGCAGACGGCCTGGAAGATTGTGTTGGTGTATCTTACGTCATTTTAGAGCCTGAAAGGGGTGTACAGACTGTTTTTATGCGAAAATAAGAAACATTTTGAATTTCTGCAAACTAGACTTCTGATGTTACGAACTCACAAATTCACATTTGGTGTCAGGAGTGGAATACAACGATGGAAGCTGCATTGGCAAATATTCTAGAAGAACTGAAAGAAACGAGAAGAGCGAATTACACCCTCGCTGCGAAGACGGAAGCGGCAAATTGCAGCCTGGCCGCGGAAATTAAAACAGTGCGACGTTAACCACGGAAATGAAAGCGGCGAACGACAGCCTGGCTACAGAAATTAGGGCCGAATTAACAGAAATGAAGCCTGCGAACGAGGCCCTGGCCGCTAAATTTGAAGAGCAGTTGGCCGGCGTAAAGGAGGACGTCAAGGAGTTGGGCGAGCGCGTCGAAGACCTGGCGCACCGCGTTAACGACCTAGAGGGAAAGGCCGACAGCAACACCAAGTCCCTGAACGCCATGGGGGAAGACCTCGTTGGCAGAATATTAAAGGATCTGGAGGCCGACGCGCCGGGACGCGACACAACATCTGCGCGCGTCAAACCACCAAAGTACGACGGCACGTCAACGTTCGAAGTCTTCCGCCACTAATTCGACACAGTGGGCAATCACAAGTGGTCACCTGAAAAAGAGGCCGCACAGCTAATAGCCAGCCTCCAGGGACGGGCCGCAGAGGTGCTGAACGCGGTCCAGACAACGGCGGCGCCCAAGGACATCCAAAAGACCCTGGAAAACCGCTTTGGAAACCACCGCTTAGCCGCAGCCTACCGCAGCCAGCTGAAATCTAGATCGCAGAAACTAGGGGAGACGCTGCAGGAGATCGCCCTGGCAATCGAACAGCTGGCCAGCAAAGCCTTCGTCGACCTCCAACCCGAGTTCGTATCTCGAGAGGCCGCCTACGCATTCGTCGACGAGGTACGAGACGCCGAGATACGTCAGCGCCTAATGCTCGGCGACTACAAGACCATCCACGAAGCGCTATTGGCCGCATTTAGGATGGAGGCGGCCAAGGTGGCGGCTACCCCGATGTCGAGAACAAGGAGTAGCCGCTACACTGTAGACCGAAGGCCAGCCAAGGGACGCCGGCGAAGACCTAGTGGCGTGTGTTGGGGATGTGGCCAGCCAGGACACCTGGAGAAAGACTGCCCACACCAGGGAGAGCAGCCGGAGAAACGAGTAAGGGCCGGCGTGACGAGGGGCACGTCGGCGCCATCACCACCATCCCCTCGAGTGACGCTGCGCGTCGTCACCCGACGGATGGACGACAGCCTCATCGCTGATGGTTGGGTGAGAGGGAAGCCGTGCCGTGTGCTTGTGCAACTGTGACCGTCATCAGACCGGACGTAGCCAGGAGTCTGCCGTCGAGAAAACCGAGCCGACCATACCAGCTTGTGACGGCATCGGGCGACACCTTGCCTGTGGGAAAGGAGGCCCTCCTTGGTTCTGAGTGCCCTGCATCAGTGGGTGTTAGTCGCGAAGATGGCTGAGGAGGTGATACTGGGATTGGATGCCCTCAGAAGCCACGAGGCGATGGTCGATGTCGGCAGGAAAGTCCTGCGACTCAATGGAGAAGAGGTAATACTCTGACACCCCAAAGAACGCCTGGGAATCTGCAGGGTCATCCTGAGGGAAGGCGTGGTTGTCCCCGCGAGAAGCGAGGCTCCGTGTAGTCAGGGTATTGTTGCCGTGCCGAGAGGAAGTGCCGGTGAGGCTGCTCAATCCAACAGACACAGATCACAACGTCCAGGCTGGGACGGAGTTGGGGACGCGCAAGCGCATGGTCAGCGTAATGCCAGTCGACCAGACCCAGGAGGTAGTGCCGACGCAACACCTGAAGCCCCGGCTGGAAGGTTTACTGGAGAGGGCGACCGACCACCTGGCCGCAGAACAGCTGGAGAAGATTCGACAACTGCTGGGAGGGATGATACCAGCACTTCTTCAGCCATGGTAACAATATATAAGCTCGAGGGTATCTACCAGGGCAATCCACACATGGTGAAGACTGACCTCCCCTCTAATGACCAGGGAGTTACTGAGCTGTCCCAAAAGGGCGCCCAGTGCCTCCCTAGGGCTTTCCATAGGGCAAGACCTAGAGCAGCCATAGTAACAGCGACTACGGCCGCAAGGACTGAGTGCTTCACCGCATGGACACCGGAGACGACGGGCCTATTCTGCAAGAACCCAGACACGTTCCGCTGGCAAAACAAGCAGCGGTACGGGAGATGCTGGAGGACATGAGACCCAGGGGAGTGATTGAAGAGCCTTTGGTGTTCCCCTGTAGTCTTGCTGACGAAGAACGGCGAGCTACGCTTTTGCGTGGACTACAGGAAGCTGAATGCTGTCATCAGGAAGGATTGCTTACCCTTATCCCCCCAGATTGATGACACTCTGCACACGCTTGCTGGTGCGCAGTGGTTCTCGACCCTGGACCTAAAGTTGTGTTACTGGCAGGTGGCTCTAAACTCGAGAGACAAGAAAAATACTGCATTCTCAAAGGGGCAGGGCTTTGGCAGTTCACAGTTATGCCCTTTGGCCTCTGCAATGCACCAGCTACCTTCCAGCGCCTCATGGAGTCAGTGATGAGAGGACTGATAATGACGCCTGCCTGCTATACCTGGACAACATCATCATTGTCGGCAAGACCTTTGAAGACCATCTCGACAAACTGAGCAAGGTGCTACAGAGACTGCAGGCAACAACTTGAAGCTGAACGCGAAGAAGTGCCAGCTCTTCCGCAAGGTCAAACAGTAGGCTCTTTCCTATGAGTGAGGACTATGATACAATGAATCACAAAATTATATTAGTAAACTGTTAATATGTAAAGAGTATTTAAGTTGGTCACAGTGATTTTGAACTCTTTTTATATTGGCACCATTGTCTGAAAGGTTCAGCTGTTGGTGATGAAACGTTTTTGTAACAAATTTCTGGTATTGGACCTTAATTTTGTCCTCAATATTCAAGTATATTCAGTACTTTATTTGTATGAAAGAACATAACATACCTTAATTTAGATTTTACTGTCATTCTTTTCTCCTTCAGTACCTACAGACATGGACAGAGGAAAAGAAGTAGAAGAAACATTGGAAGCCAGAGATAAAGAACTGTGCTGAAGATACTTTACAGAGTGTGTTAACCACCTCAGAGGGAGGTAGTACACAGGGGCTGTTCGTGATAAGGCACGTGCGCCCTCCTAAAAGAAATCTTATGGAAATAAATGAACCATGGCCTTTCAACTATTAAGGACAGTTTATTTGTAAAATATGAGAAAGCATATTAAATTTTAGATGAGTCGTATTGCTTACACATCTGCTTCACATGTGTAAGAAATACGACTCATCTAAAATTTAATAATTTTTCGCTTCACTGTGGTGTTCCAATACAGTTAAATCTCGATATATGAGAAAGCTTCATAAGGTGGTAAAAGTGATTGATGTCTTCATACCTACAGTATATGGCTCGGCGCTGTAGGATTAGCGCCAGCCTGCTGCATTTCCACGTAACAAAAGGCATGCAGCTCTGAACGAGGCAAGGGATTGGGGGAAGGACTTGAGCCTGTTCTTATCCAGCATGGTTCCGTTTGCACCTAGAGCAGTCCGCAGAATAGTTATATATTGCTAAAATGCACAGGTTTCTTATTTTAGTGTTCTTTGTGGAGTTAGGAACATTAACAGAGTGTTACAGGTGGCTTTATAAAATCCAGTGACTAAAGAATGATGGATAAATTTGTAAAATCACTAATTGAAGTGCAATTTTCAAGGTTGACTCTTGAAGAAAAAGTACAATTAAAACCTTTAGGTAGACCAATGCCCAAATTCTTAATGGGAAAAGTACTACCGGCTGCACTACTACTACAATTACTAACGGCTGCACCGCATGAAGGTGAGGGTTCGGACATTAGGCCTTTGTCCAGATCAATTCTTTTAAGGCCTCAATTAATCATTAAAGGAATTTGAGGGTCTCCTCCCTGTTAGTAATGAGTCTTTCTGCAGCTATATTTGAGCAACTCAAACCTGCTGAATTCGCAGCAACACGTCAAATCTCCGGTTGCTTTACATGTGCCCGTCATAAATGCTTCTATACAAATGGACTTGCCAGTGAGTATCCTCAACCACACCTTTACATACCAGACCCATGGATATATCTTCAGCCTTGCAGACTCTATCTCCCAAGCCAGCTCCATAAAGTATCAAATCTTTGTTGCCCCTGAAAAATGGTTCTAGCATAAACGTCAATCACACAATCCCACCCCCTCTATGAAGTACTGGTCTTGTTCCACAAGACATAGAAATCTTTGGACTCCTGGATATCAAGGAGCCGCAATACCATTTTATAGTTGTCGATCAGAAGTCAGCCAAGCTAAGAAAGAAAATGACTGCTGGTTGATCCCGTTTTGTTTTAATATACAAGTATAACTTGTATTTTCATTTTAGGAGATTTTATATTTTTAAGATTTCTTAAATCTTATGCAATTAAATTCAATTTTCATAATTTTACCCTTTTAAATTTTTAGTCTTGATTTTATGCTTTAAGTCCTTTTTTTAACTTATTCACATTGAATTTTATATGTTTCTTCACCTCTTAAGTTTGACATAAGGCCCCAATGAATTAGCTGTTGACAGGCCCTTAAACCTTCCATCCCATACTCTCTCTCTCTCTCCATTGTTTATAAATGCACTTTCACAACACATCATAATGCATACTCTACTAGGAAATCCAAATCACATAACATCTCTGTATTTTGGGCAGTGAACTTTGTTTTCTTCTCTTGACAGCCACTGGGTTGTTTACCTGGATTTTAGGTGTGCACATTTTTTTGTGTGGGAAATGTTCTAAAGCTGTACTACCAGTGGCAGCTCATTGCCAAAATGTTTGGGGGAGGGGGACGCGTAAATGGTTTTGCTTGCTAAACATTGACAACAATAAATTATTACACTTGTAAATTTTAAACCCCCCCCCCCCAAATACTACCTCTATAACCCACGGAAATAGTGGTTCTCAAGTTGCCCAAAGCTGCATATTAATATGCATGCACCATATAAAAGGATGTTATTAGAACATTATTCAAGCTCATACAAATCCACATAATCTGCCACCACACCAGTGTAATTTTTTTTTTTTCACAGATTCACGTGCATATCACTGAATTTGCACACATTAATTCCCGAATTTGGCATTTGTTCAGTTTATCATGAATTACACCTTTGGCTTATTTGTATGTTCTTTAATTTAATGAAATTTTCCATCACTCTTTCATCAAAATCCTGCATGTTACTGATAGGGGGCCTTATTTATTGACAGCATTGCTAAAGCATTGAGTCTGTCATTTGTCATTGTATTTCTTAAAAACATTTTTATCCTTTTCAGAGTGGCAAAGCAACGTTCAGATTCCGCAGTCTCACCAGTGTTGTTATGACAATTTTCAAAAGTTTTGTGATTTCACTGACGAAAGTTTATTTTCATATAGGAAATGAACAAGTTTAAATGCTCCTTTAATGATGTTGTTTCTGTTTTAAATTTGCTTCAACTCTGTGTACAGTTTTCCTTGCTGTAGATAAGGATATCATTGCATCACTCGTGTGAAAATTTATTCCGGGAAACGTTCACAATAATCCTTAAATAAGTCATTACACAGCAAAGATGCAGCTCCTAGATGTTCATTATAAGCAGATCCATCTGTGACAGTAGTTGTGATGACGTCACACAACTCCTTTCATTGGCGGCTGCGGAAATTCTTCACTTAAGTTTTTGTGTACTTCATGAACATTCAATCTTTCCTTTTCCATTTGTTGTTTAAATATAAAGATGTCATTCTGTAACGTTGCACCATCTTTGCTCTTCTTTTGAAGTTGCTGGTACAAAATGTCTACATGAGGTAGGATTTTGTGGGAAAACTCTTAACCAAAAAATAAAATTTGGATCTTCAAGAGCTCTTCTACAGCTACTGGCTTCATTTATTGTGGTTGTATTAGTGCAACTCTCTTCAATAATTTCGAAGCAATCTTTCAGGTTTTCTATGTTTTCATACATAACATTGACGGTATGAATGTTGTAATTCCATCTTGTTAAAGCAACTCTGGGCAATCTTGCTTGCAGTACTTTTTCTAAAATATCAGACTGCAAAGAGGACTTGGAAAAGAATGCTGGAATATCCGACAGATTTGAAAGGAACACGCATACCTGGGAATTAGGGTTAGTTGCCTTTTGTATGATTAAATTCAACTGGTGTGCATATCAATGGATAAAGTGTGCATATAAGATATGTTTCCCTTATTTTGGCCTGTACTACACTCATAATACTGGCCCCATTAAAGGTTTGAGCAATGAGCTTTTCTTTGATATTTCCAAGAGGCACTTTGTCAGAGATTCCGCATCTCTTCCTTCATGGTTCACCAAAGCTCAAAGTCTCTCATTTACAAATTCCTCATATACATAACAGAATACCAAAAGCATCTGACAGTGATTTGAAACGTCAGTTGTCTCATCATACTGAATGCAAACAAACTCAGAAGCTTGTATCTGTTGCTCTATTTTCTCCCTATAGACTTTCAACATGCAGTCTAATAGATCATTCTGCACTGTTTTCGAAGTTCCTCTAAATGCTGTGGCTGTTTCTAAATGTTCCTTCATCACTGTGTCCAGTTCAGCTGTATAGTTGATGAGGCCCCTGTACACCCCTGGATTGGAAGAAGTAACAAATTGTAACATATGAAATAAGCCTTTTTAAAATATGTCTATTTTTACTCACTTGAATGTTATGTTTCTTAACATTTTTTTTAAACACGGAGTCAAGACATGATGCAATGTTTTGCTTTCCTAGGAGTAACCTATGTATCACACTAAACATACGGTGCACTGAATGTTCATGTTTGTTTATTTTTTCTGTTAAATGTTTTATATTACTCACTCCCTTAATTGTACACAAACAACTGACACATTTAGAAACAAAACACACGGATAGCAGAAAAAGGACTTGAAACTTTTGCAGCCACATTTCCCATACATGACCTTAGAACTAAGGTGCCTCTTAAACACTCGGTTTTCATTTTTCTTAGTTTCTACTTTTCCCATTAAGAATTTGGGCATTGGTGTACCTAAAGGTTTCAATTGTACTTTTTCTTCAAGAGTCAACCTTGAAAATTGCACTTCCATTAGTGATTTTACAAATTTATCCATCATTCTTTAGTCACTGGATTTTATAAAGCCACCTGTAACACTGTTAATGTTCCTAACTCCACAAAGAACACTAAAATAAGAAACCTGTGCATTTTAGCAATATATAACTACTCTGCGGACTGCTCTAGGCGCGAACGGAACCGCACTGGATAAGAACAGTCTCTAGTCCTTCCCCCACTCCCTTGCCTCATTCAGAGCTGCATGCCTTTTGTTACGTGGAAATGCAGCAGGCTGGCGCTAATCCTACAGTGCCGAGCCATATACTGTAGGTATGAAGACATCAATCACTTTTACCACCTTATGAAGCTTTCTCATATTTTACAAATAAACAGTCCTTAATAGTTGAAAGGCCATGGTTCATTTATTTCCATAAGATTTCTTTTAGGGGGGCGCACGTGCCTTATCACGAACAGCCCCTGTGTACTACCTCCCTCTGAGGTGGTTAACACACTTCTGTAAAGTATCTTCAGCACAGTTCTTTATCTCTGGCTTCCAATGTTTTTTCTACTTCTTTTCCTCTGTCCATGTCTGTAGGTACTGAAGGAGAAAAGAATGACAATAAAATCTAAATTAAGGTATGTTATGTTCTTTTATACAGATAAAGTACTGAATATACTTGAATATTGAGGACAAAATTAAGGTCCAATACAAGAAATTTGTTACAAAAACGTTTCATCACCAACAGCTGAACCTTTCAGACAATGGTGCCAATATAAAAAGAGTTCAAAATCACTGTGACCAACTTAAATACTGTCACCCAATTAGGGAAGGGACGGACAGGCGACAGTTGGGAGGGACCCTAGGCACTGGGCCACGCCCACTCATCGGTCTCGGTCACTAACTGAGGGAAATGTCAGTCGTCCCTCGAAGTTTCTCTCCCCTTCTCCTCTCCTATGGAACGTTCGGGTAATTTGCGGAAAACCAGAGACTTCTAGAATAGCAGGATATTCCTATAAAAGGGACTTCAATTAGGAGTGAGTCAGTCAGTGTTAGTGCTGGACGTGCTAGTGAAGTAGCGCTGTGCAACGGAAGCAACTACGTAATTGTGTACGTGCATCGGAACGATAACGGACGAACTGGTGAATCGTAATTGTGTGCATTACGTAATTTTGTGTAATTGGCAAGTGTTCAACTGTAAGTCGGTGGAAATAAAGAACATTTTTGAGTGGTGAAATTGGACTTTTCATTTCACGAACCCACAAAGTCACAATACTCTTTACATATTAACAGTTTACTAATATAATTTTGTGCTTCATTGTATCATAGTCCTCACTCATAGGAAAGAGTCTACTGTTTGCCAACACAAAGAAAGTCCTTGACAGGAATGTATGACAGGGAATGTATGACAGGGAACGCATGCTACACAAGGAGTAGAAACATTAAAAAAAAAAAGCATGCACCCTATTCACTCACTAAACTAAAACTCAAAAGACTACATCTTCACAAAAGTAGAAGGTATCAGAATGTTTTTGAATGGGCTGTAGGTGAACTGACCTGAGTGTTTGAAACACTAAAATGCAGGGTATCGGAACTGTGTTTAACCCCTTCTGCACCTCATTCCCCTGGGACTTTCTTTGCTGTGGCAAACTGTAGCAGAATGTGGTTTTTCAGAATCTTCAGGATAATCTCTGGAGAAAAATTATATATATTTTTCCCCCATGTGGAACAGAATTCTATCAAACAGTTGGCCTTGTTTACAGTATATTAATAGATGATAAATGAGAAAACTTAGCACTGTCTTGCTATTTCACTTAATCAAAATTTTGAAGACATGTTTGAATAATTTTTCAATATAGCAACCCTGAGCCTGTTGGAGCTTTGATGAACTTTTAAAATTCCAAAGGACAACATGATTTTCAAGTTTAAGTCTCCACCAGGAGTGCTCAGGGTTATTATATTACAAATTATCCAATGCCACCGGCATAAATGATTATGCACAGTTTATGAAGCATCTCAAAATTCTGAGTAAGTGAAGCAGTATTAGGAGTGTGTTAGGTCATCTCATCTATCTTCTATTAACATATTCATCATTAGACCTTTTCAGGTTACTTTTCATCCATTGTTGTAATAGTAGGTATCTATAAAGATGGATCATATTACTTACACAGAACTAGCTGAAAGTTATTTTGTGTATGCAGTTGCTGTAGGATTACTGTAGGGAAATGTAGGTTTTGTACATATAAACATTCAAATCAGAAATCCTTAAAAAGGGAAGGTTGAACTTATTATGAACATCAACTAGGTTTATTATTGTGTTAGTATTTGTATGTCTTTGGGATCAATAAGAAGTGAATGTACATAGAGGGTTATTCTAATTTATTGTAGGCTCGTGATTATTTTTTTTTTTAAGCAAATGTGGAAAACATACCATTTTTATTGTTTGAGTAACAGATAAACTCTCATAGTTCTGTTTTGCATCAACTGTAAAGACATACGTTATCACCAGATGGCACTAAAAGAAGTGTTTAACAAAATAGTGGTTAGCAGTAAGGAAAAAGGCTTTTGTACTCTTGAAAGCTTTTGTACATTGATCCATTACCATAATCCAGCAACATTTTCGGACAAAATATGGGAAGGAACCACCCTCTGACAACTGTATTTGCAGATGGCATGCACAATTTGTAGATACAGGTTGTTTGTGCAAAGGGAAAAGCAGTGGGCCTCCCACTGTGTCAAAAGGGGATATGAATCAGATTAGGGACATTTATATCTGTAGTTCTAAGAAATCAACTACAAGATGTAGAGAAAATTGCAAGTTCCCCAAACCACAGTATAGTGTGTGTTACGAAGGCACCTAAATGTAAAATCATATTGCCTAAAATTGCATCAAGCTCTAACATCTTATAACAGTCCTACATTTCAACTTTTGCATGGCGCTGCACGAACGTTTTGAAGATGATTTTCTTGTTTGGGATACAACAAACCCCCATTATGTGGAACATGTGAGAGACTCTCCTAAGATGAATGTGGTCTGTGCCATTTCAAACATGAAGGTCTAGTAATATAATTTTGAGTCTAACTAGTACTTAATGCTCCACTTATTGCTAGATGCAAACAAGTAACTACTAGATAGAGTCAACATGAAAAATTCAATGCCATGTCCGGGATTTGAACCACGGATTTGAACTGGTTTCCGTCCAGTCGCCCTAACCCATTGAGCTACCATGGTCAACTTGCCGTCATTCTCCATTTGACAGAAACCAGGAGATCCGTGGTTCAAATCCCGGCCATGGCATTGAATTTTTCATGTTGACTATCTATCAAAGATCTTAGCCTATATATGGCTAGTGTGAAGAAATGTTTAATTTCCATTAATTAACTAATATAAGTAACTCCTGTTTCCCCAATCAGCAATGAAACTTCATACAGAAATATTATATGAAGCAAAAGGTTAGAAACAGTGATGTATTTAACATTTGAAAGTAATGAGTTGGTAAGTCAAACAGAAACATCACTTAAATTATCCTTACTTGGTACATGTTTCAGAGAACGGTTTGTCCCCATCATCGGATAACTGCTGACGATGGGGACAAACCGTTCTCCGAAACATGTCCAAGGATAATTAAGTGATGTTTGTGTTTGAATTACCGACTCATTACTTTCAAATTCATACAGAAAGTTTACATATCATCCCAGAGCTACACACCTTTTCCAAAGTCTTCAAAGAGCACAATATTACTTTGGCCCCACCGAACAAATTTCGTGTACAACACCTTTTGAAATCACATAATACAAAGGAGATACCCACAGACAAAAAATCAGGTGTCTACCAGATACTGCAAAGGCTGTGACAACTTTTACATTGGAAAAATTAAAAGGAACTTGAACATTAGGCTTAAAGAGCATTTTAGGAACATCAGGAACAAAGAAATAGATAAATTGGCAGTAGCGTACCATTTTTGGAAGGAGAATCATGATATAGAACGAGAAATCACTTATTAAAGTGTCCAAGGTCCAGCTGCATTAACCACGTGGGAAAAAATCTTCATAAAGAAATATGAAAGAAAATTGTTTAATTTCAACACTACCTTTGAAGAAAACCCAAATTTCAAGTTCAAGATACCGTCAGAGACGCACTTATCACCTCCAAGGTGTTCACCAACCCATCTATTAGTTAACAGCTGATGATGTTATGAAGATCCTAACAAAACGAGTTCTAGGTAAATACTAGCAATAAGTGGAGCATTGTGTACTAGTTTGACTCAAAATTATATTAATTTTGTGCTTCATTGTATCATAGTCCTTACACAATGGGATGAAGGTCTATGCCTGTTCTTCTATTAAATACATTGACAGAGCTGACTTACCTGGACATACTTACAGAATGGCTGTTACCCCAGTTGAGTGCTGACAGGGACAATTATGTGCTGCAACAGAAGCACCACCTCATTTCCACAGGGAGGTCAGAGCACTTTTACACCAGGAACTTTCACAGCGACGGATGGAATGCAGAATGAAAAGTGATCTGATGCTCTTACCCTTTCATCAAGTTATAATAATAATAATAATAATAATAATAATAATAATAATAATAATAATAATAATAATATTTATTGAGTTACTAAGCTTTTACAATTTTTTTGGGCTGCCCTCTGTTTTGGCCCAGGCCACTGTTACACAGTACAGTCCATTAAGTATATTTACAGACGTGTTACAATATGTGTTATTACAGAATAGTCACTTATTATTCCTTCTCTCTTTTTACAGTCCATATCCACTTGTTTTTTACCTTACTTAAAAACTGACCTATGTTTTTATAATTTTTACTTAAAACCTTGATTAAGCTGATTCTCCAATTCATTTTTGATATTTGACATTCTTTCCTCCACATCTGTTTCCTTATAATCAAACAGTATATGTTCTATATCCTTCTTGTCCCCACACAATGGGCACTCATCTTGCGGGTATCCATTTCCTTGACCTCTTAATCTCCATATCCCTGCTCTTAACCATGCTAACTAACCCCTTTCTTTCTTCACTGTTAGTGCTATCTATATACCTCTCCCTCCCCCAGCTATTTTTCAATGGAATATAGAAAACACGTGATCTCTTCTCTGCTATTTGACTAAACAGTTTCTGGATCTACATGTCTTTAAATCTTATTCTAGCCCCTTTCCAAAAACCTTTATAATTAGTTTCTCTCTTTCTCCAAATATCACCCATACCATGATCTTCCAAATTATTTGGTAAATTACTTACCCATCCTTTATTTGGTGAACTTAGTTCTTGATACTTTCAGTTAAGAGTTCATCAAGTTCACCGTATCTTGTACAATGCAATTTCTTCCTGTGGGGATATGTTAAAGATCAGGTATTGGTCCTTCCTCTACAGGTGGATATTTAGGAACTGAAGCAGCATCCAAGCCACCTTTCAAACCATCACCTTTGCCATGCTGACCCGTGTATGGGAGAGACAGACTATAGAGTAGATGTGTGTAGAGTGACAAAAGGCGCACATTTGAGCATTTTTAATGTATGAAAAAAAATTATATTCCCATTCCTACATCAATTGCTCTGAGTTATGAATTTTTGTAACCCTGACAATCCTTTAGAATAACCCTGCATGTGTGCATGCTGTTCTTTTGCCTACATTAAATGCTCTCTCTAGGAACATATTTTATGACTGGAAAACTGTGCTAGGAATTCAATAACTAACAATAAATAAATTACTCTGAAACATATTCTTGTAAATTTATTTATCAGTTTTACATATGATATTACATAGATACTTTACATTATTATTATTACTAAAATGGAAGACATACTGGAAGACATAAATGAATGGTAATGCAGTAATCTGCATTTCATTCTTTAACCAGATTATATCACGTTTCTCTTACCATCACACCTGAGGAACATAGGGTCAGTTAAAAAATTCAAAACTGATTTAAATAAATTCCTGCTTTATAACCAGTTCTACTCTGTTGAGGAATTTGAACAATGCTGTGTACCTGCAAATAAGATGCTGAAGTAATATAATAATTAAGCTCCATTTTGCAGTTTACTTCATAAACTTCATTCGCTCTCTCCTCCCTCTCCTTTTGTGTAATTTTTCTTTTCAAATAATATATGTTATGAATACTACACTAAAACTTTAATGCTGTGTAAATAATTTATGTATAAAATTGGTTTATATCACTTTTGCAAATTTTATCTATCAATGTTATAAATATGGCTGCATTTATTGTGTTACTATGTTTTTCTGTAATTTTGACGTGTCCAATAACATGTATATGTTTCAAAGGATGAAATAAATACTATACCATACATTTTTAGGTAACATTTCATTTTTTCATCCATGACTAAAAACCACAGATCTTAGATCCACACATTGCATTAAATGTTTCAAGTCTGATTTCACTTTCCAACTTACTGCCTGCACAAATTAAGCAAAACACTTAACAATTATAAACCCTGAAAATAGAGGTTCCTGCAGCAATATCTTGGATATTTAAGGTTGCCTTGAAAGTTTACCACGATACGCGAATCAGATGAGAGCATTTAATGCACATAAGGATATCTCACCATGGTAGCTAAAGCAGCAAGAGCATTAGTATAGAAAATAAAGACCTGAGTTTCAAATTCCATTCAAACTAGTAATCATCTATTGCTTTATCTCTCAGACCTCAGAAAGGTAATTTAATATCTATAATCTTGATCCTCCAATAAGTAAATCCAGTTGTGAGAAGTTAAGTGGGATATAAGTTTTTAAGCTTTCATGGTGATGATTATTAGAGTTTCTTGGGTTACCAGCCATGCAATGTTTGTAAAGTTGCTCAATGAGTTGCTTCAGAAGGTGAAGGAGGCCACAGAGCAAGCATGGCCGAAAGCTTGAGCAACTTTATAAACATTGACCCCAAGAAGCTCTAAGTTAAGTGGGAATTCAAGTCCTGGAAGAAAAAGACATACTCCTTTTCAATGAACAAAACACACCAGCATAATGTTAAATTATATTGACAAGACCCTCCAATATATTCAATTGCATGTTATTTGTAGTTTTATTTCTCACAATGACAATGGCAGCAGACTGGCAGGTATATTAGGATTTGAACTGGTGAAAGTTTCCTTAACGCTGAATGGTATTCCCTGTTTAGATATACCAAACTCATAACAGCTCCATTAGGTATGACTGCTCACAAGAAGCTTCTAATAACCTCAAAGTGGCTGTTACGTACCAAAATGTGGTGAGGAAAGTCACTATAATTTGTTGGGCCTGTACTATTATATGACCAAAGGACTTTTCTTATAATAAAATTCTAGATGAATCATATTTTTAACACATAAGCTTCACTTACGTACCTATATTGACGACATGTTTCGCAAACTATTGTTTGCATCTTCAGCTCTGTTGTGACTGATGCTTGATCCAGTGGTGTGGGTAGTTTCGGAGTTGATGCTACCATCTGTTGATTTTGTGATGAATGAGGTTGTCTTATGGCGGGATTTCGAAATTCATTAGGTGGTTTATATGCTTTTCTATGTATATTTTCTCTCAGATGACGAGCTCCCTCTGCTTTTGTACATATTTTAGTACTATCTTCAATCTCATGATTTTCAGAACAGACATGAGCTGCTATTGCAGACTTTTCAGTATTCTTGTATCTCAGATGCCAGAAACATGTCCTCAATATAGGTATGTAAGTGAAGCTTGTGTTAGATATATGACTCATCTAGAATTTTAGTATGTTTCACTTCACTGTTGTGTTCCAAAAAAGTTACATTCCATTTCCTTTTGTTCAGGTATCCCAATGTGACTGCACCACATGAGCCTCTCTTCGATCACACATACCAGAATCTGCAATGTAATTTCCAAGCTAAGTCATTTGCCATAAAATATTTCCATTAAATTTGGAATTAGTGACAAATGCAAAAGCTCAACCAAGATTACTGTCATTCCACAGGAGAAAACATACATCTTAAGTATGCTGTCATGGCATCAAGTGTAGCGTAGATGGTAGCCTGTCTGCCTCACGATCAAGAGGTCCCGAGTTCGAATCTCGGTCAGGGTGAGTTACCTGGATAAGGTTTTTCCGGGGTTTTCCCTTATCCTTACAGACAAATGTCGGGTAGCTCTAAGCTCCATGGACCCTGGACACATTTGAGCATCATTTCACCCATTTCATTCACTACAATATGACAATGTTGGGAGGACGTAAAATTACAACAAAAAAAAAGCAGCATCAAGTGCGTTTGTTCCTCAGTTTTTCACTGAATATTTTATACCTTTTAAAGTCATGACACTGTCATTCAGGACTATTCTGCACTTTAAATTTATTTTTGTACATTAAACAATTGTTTCTAACAACATGCTGTTAATGTAATTTTGTGCTTCATTGTATCATAATCCTTACACATTGGAACATGCTGTTATTTGGCATGACTAATCAAAAATTCATCCTGCACTCTGTGACGGTATTTTCTGTTCCCATTGCCAACAACATGAGAATACTGAATGCTTTTATTACTTTGCTGTGTTGTTCAAAGGAAGCATGCTCTGAAAATATCATATGAACAAAATATGTATGTATTTTTTCCGATTTTTTTCCAGTCTTCCTGGTCTAAACAATAAGACATTCTCGTGACCTTAAAATGTTGATTTACTATGGGAAAAGCTTGTCCAGTTGCTGAACAGTTGTGGCAATAACTGTACAATAAGTTTGAATATTATCCTTTGTGGCGCAGCACCTTCAAAATGGCTTTCAATTTAGGTTAGGAAAGATAGGCCAAAAGCTGACAGCACAGAACTGGAGTTTCACACAGTTTTTATGCAAGTTTCACTATTTAATACAAATATGCAAATTATTGATAAATAGTCAACATGAAAATTCAATGGCATGGCCGGGATTTGAACCACGCATCTCCTGGTTTCCGTCCAGTCGCTCTAACCCATTGAGCTACCATGGCCAACGTGCTATCGTGTCATTAAATTCTCCATTTCACTTGTATATTTCCCCGGTAGACCACTAGGAGCTCTCGAATCCAAGATACACTGTTTGTGGCAACTTACTATCGTAAGTACTTGAGTCCCAGGCTACATCGTTTAACTCCTGGGACACAAGTACTTACGATAGTAAGTTGCCACAAACTGTGTATCTCGGATGCAAGAGCCCCTAGTGGTCTACCGGGGAAATATACAAGTGAAATGGAGAATTTAATGTCAGGACGGCATGTTGGCCATGGTAGCTCAATGGGTTAGAGCGACTGGACAGAAACCAGGAGATCCGTAGTTCAAATCCCGGTCATGGCATTGAATTTTTCATGTTGACTATCAAAGATCTTAGCCTATATATGGCTAGTGTGAAGAAATGATTAATTTCCATCAATTAACTAAAATGCAAATTATTGTTTAGCTTTCTTCATAAGTGTTTGCTTTTAGGGATGCTTTATTATTACTGTTACTTTTTTTTTTTTTTTTAGTCATATTGAACAACAAAGGATGCTTTTTAAAGATACCACTTGGTGTTAATTTTTCTGAAATTTTAAACCTCAAGTTGAAGTAATTTTTTTGCTCACAATGTCAACATTCAGCTTTAGTGCAATTCTACAGAAACATTTTTATATTTGAACACTCTTTGAACAATTATCATAATCTGTGTGTGATAAAAGCTATATTATGTTAGGTATTTACTGAATGGAAGAGCATAGTGAAAAGAATGATTAGACTTACCAACTCTTATCTGGGATAATGTTACTGCTACAAGTATTTTATTTCAGATTATTTATGCAACTTTAATAAGTATAAAATATCACTTTAATTGTATTTTCTTGCACTCTTCCTCTTCCACCAGCATCAGTGCACATTCCATTTTCTATAATGAAATGCTGATAAATAATGTTTCACTTGCCACTGTGTTTAGCAAATGTAGGCATTTTATACTGATTCTAAGGATGAGAACACGTTGCATAATTCCTTGCAACCCTCAAAAGTGTTCAGCTCTTAAACTTAACTCAAATATAAAGCAAATAAACACCACATTAATCAGTATTTTAAGCTAAATTTCAATTAATAACTATTACTTTTATTATAATACAACATTATATGACATTCCATTATTATTAAAATTCATCCGTTAAAATTAATGCTGGTAGCACATTTACCAATGCTATCATCAGATGGAACATTGCAAGAGGATCTCAGGATTTGTAGCATTAAAAAAACCATATCTTTATTCTTAACCAAATTTTGTTTTGTTACAAGTTACAGAACGCCAAATAGAACAACAATTGGTTTGGAGCTTTAACAATTTGCTAAACCTTAACAAAAATAATACAGAATAGCCTTGATTGGTTTTTGGCCAATGTGATTAAAGTTACAGGAATTCTTTGAGAATTTGACCACAGAACTGGCAGCACTCCCTAAATGCTTCCCCCCCCCTCCCCCCTTAATGGCTGACATCCTCCTGTTTGTAGTAAAATCCCTGCTAAACTAATGGCCCTTTGAGCTGGCTGAACTATAGTGACTTACACCTCTAGGCAAGGAATAAGTGTAATATTTTATGAGATCCCATTCCGATCTTTTGAGGATGGATACTCACTTAACAGATACATTCTTAAGAGTTTGTATGCTTTGGATCAACAAAAAAGAAAAATGAACCTTTTTTCTTCTTTAGGCAGCATTTCTGACCATCATCTAGCCTTAAGTCAGTAAGACATTTTTCAGTAGTCAACTGCCTATTGATGATAGGGTAAATATTTTCCCAAAACATGTCCTTGAAATAATGATATAAGTGGAGCAAAATTTATTTTCATTTCACTCATTAAAAATATGCAATTCAATTATGCTAATGCATTTTTGAATATGAGTGTTCTCTGCAGTGGAGCTAAAAGTAATGCTCTTCCTTTAACATGTTTTGTTCTTCCAAATAACAGTATAAAGTACTGAATTGTTCAGATATTAAACGACAAATTCAAAAATAAAAGAATTCCAGATTTTAAGAATATATAAAAATGCTTACCAGAAACAACCTTAAATGATTTTCTGATTTTAACTGTATACAAAGAATATGAATTTCTGTTAGTTATACCAAGTATGATAAAAAACTAATGGGAAGTTTTTTAATTTCAAGGGCTTTATACATTCAATTTTCAAAACTTTTTTTTATCTTGTTGGTACACATGTTCCTAATGCATGCTTGCATTTTCAGATGTTTTGAATATTTAATTTATTGTTGAGAGTCGAAAAGGTTGAATGTGTCTGAGTGTTCGGCAGATTTCTGTGAATTTTTGCTCTCAAAAAAGATGGTTCAAAGAATTTGCATTAAATTTTGCCTACCACTACCACTGCTACCACTACCACCACCTTAAAAATGGAATAAAGTGCAGCACCCCATTCGACATGTTGACTGTGGCTTTTGGGGAATCAACTACGAGTAAGAAAAGAATAGTAAAGATGCATCAAAGAGGGTCAAGAAGATATATCAGCAATGGCTAACGGAGCAGTGATCAGGAGCAGAAATAAAATGTTCGATAAGAATAGTATTTATGCAGAAGCTTTAAAAAGGTGTGTTAATAACTTAGTGAGTAAGCAGGAAGTTTGTACAAATGAAGATAATACCCAAACTAGTATTGAAGTAAATAATCATAAGGCATTCCAAATGCACCTTCACCAACGTAAGGGAAACAGGGAACAAGGGATAGCAAAATCATAGTGTCATTGCAACTTCTTATTGACATTCTATACAAGAACCTGAAAAAAGCACAAAAGGCGGTTTGAGAGCTAAGGGTAGAAAACAAAGAGCTAAAACAGCAACTGGATAGCTGCAAACCTGAGGCAAAAAAGATTTGTGCAGATGAGCTAACTGAAGCAAAGATGCACATAGTAACCGATACTATGGCACTTGTAATGGTTTAATGGAAGAAAGAAAAGGACAGACTGGAAAAAGAGGGATATGATGAGGAATTGAATGCAGAAAAGAAGAGTAATGTGCTGATAATTGGGACTCATTACTCAAATTCTCCGGCAACATGTGTAGAAGAAAGGATTATAATGCGCAATGTTTTCTCAGAATTCAAGCTACTGAACTACAGCATAAAATAGAAGAAACTGAATCCGGAAGTGATAGTTGTGCATGTAGGAACCAACATGCTGAAGAAATAATGAGACAAATTATGGACATAGTTCAGTGCATAACACTGGAGTTACCACGCGTGCGAAATAAGTGGCATTTTGCAGAGATATGAGGTTAGACAGACAGACATATAACCAGAATTAATGATGAATTTCACTGGCTGTGTAAAGTGAGGAAGTGTACATTTGTAGGTAGTAACTTCTAGCTGAATCACAGTCACTTTGCTTGGGATGATATGCACCTAAACCGTAAGGCTCCTTTGAGTTTGGCAGCTTGTTGTGCAGAATAGTATCTCATGTTCTACAGGGAAACAAACCAAGGAAAAGGTGGAAACAGAAACAAGTCTATCACACAAATAGGTCTAACTGACCCTTTCAAATATAATACACAAAGTTGGATTCTCCCAATACACTTCCAGTTTTATACTTGAATATTCAGTATATTTTTTATGAATGAATTATTTATTGTGTGCTCCAAGTTGTTACAACTGAGTGACGTACTTAATGAAACAAATCCAGACATATGTATTATAAATGAACAAGATTTGTGTGACAATGATATTTATAAAATTGAGAACTACAAAATTGCTAATAAAAGATCAGTATATCAGGGTGGGGTTTATAATCTTTATAAAAAACAATATTAAAGCTCTCAATATTACTGAAGAAAGATTCAGCATAGAAAAGGTTTTCAAAGTAGTAACTATCGTATGTATAGATCACCAGCAGCTCCAGCTAAATACATTTAGAAATAATGTTGCATAAATTGGGTGATAAAAATACAAAAATAATTGTAGCTGGTGTATTTAACATTAAACTAAATCCAATTGATAACACCTACAAAACACTAATGGAGGTTAATTTAACTTTAAAGAGAGTCGATTAGAGACACTAGACAACACTTTTAAATTTGTCCGGAACATGTTTCTGAGGCTTTGCCTCTATCATCGGCCGGCTCTCGACTCGACTCTCGAGAGCCGGCCGATGATAGAGGCAAAGCCTCAGAAACATGTTCCGGAAAAATTTAAAAGTAAGTGTTGTCTAGTGTCTCTAATCGACTCTCTTTAAAGTTAATTAATCATAACAACACTGTTTTCAACACTTCCAAGAAAGGAACTAATGGAGGTACTTTATTCATATAAAATTCGAGATTTAATTACAGCGCCTATAAGAGTAACTAACAATACTGCATCTATTATTGATCATATTTCATCTAACATCCAATAAATCTCAACCTCCATGATAAACACACACACATTTCTGATCACTTTGCTAAATTGGTACACATTAATACTACAAGCTGTGATAAAGAAACTGAGGAGATCAGAACCTTCAGGAGCATAAAGGAGGAGAATACGGCAAATCTAGTCAATCTTCTTTCAATTGAAAACTGGGAAAAGGCTATCAGAACAATCGGGCAAACGATAAAATGGAATGAATTGTATAAGAAATTTGTATTACATTTTGAAGTTGTATGCCCCTTAAAAAAGGAGGTAATAAACAATACTAGTAAGCAAAATATAACCTTGCCATTACAATTAGTCCAACTAAATAAAAGATCATATGCATTATATAGAGGTTCATTATCTGACCATTATAAAAAGAACTATAGGAGTTTAAAATGTGAATATGTAAATAGCCTTCAGAATGCAAGATTTCAGCATACAGAGAGCAAATTAACCATTCAGACAATATTAATAAAAGTGCTTGGAATTTAATTAACAAAATTAGGAAGAATAGTAAACCACATAAAAAAAACTGAATTAAAAGTAGATGACAAGCTTGTTTAAGATCCAGTAATTATAAACCAGGAATTCAATCAGTTCATAAATGTGACTACAGGATCATCTACAAATGCATATCCAAATGAAACAACCTCTCATGTTATCTATATTCCTTAAACCCACATTAGAAAAATAAGATAAAAAGAGCTCTACCAAACGAAAGTAGCTCTGGATGGGATGCAAGGAATTCAATCACTGTAAGAATGCAATCATAAAAACTTTAACACACCTAATTAGCTACCATTGAAAGTGGAGAATTTCCGGAAGTTTTGAAGCTAGAATTAAACTGTTATTTATAATCACTAATCAATCACATAAATAGCCAAAATTTTTGAAAAAATAGTATTTGAGATACTAATTTGCTACTTGAATAAGAACAACATATTACAAGATTTTCAACACAGTTTTAGAAAGGATTGTTCAACTATTTCTACAGTCTTACAACACGTCCATGAAATAACTAAATACCAACAAGAAAAAAAGTTCACTATTTCTTGATCTTTCTAAAGCATTTGACTGTGTGGATCATAGAATTTTACTTAACAAACTAAGCAACTATGGCATTAAAGAGCTCCCCCTAGAGTTAATTTAAAGTTATATGTGTTTGGAGGAATTTAGTAACAGTGACGTCAAAATTAATTTCAGAAACTATTTGTAGTTGGTTTATTGATACTCGTCACTTTGTTATTTATATTTATGAGAGACTAGTTTCAAAGACATTCGCCTCCATTTTCAATCTCTTTCCAACTGGCATCTGTTGTCTGCTCTCTCTCTGGTGGTGGAACTATGAACTTCTTTGTCAAATTATCTACTGGTGGGATTTCAAAGTTCATTACGCGATTCTTATTTTTCCATATGAATATGTTCTCCCATGTTGTCAATTTATTTTGGTTTATCACTCCTTTTAATAATTTTGGATTTGGATCAATGTCTCAGTTTTCATTCCAGAAGTGAAATGCTACTGCTAACTTATCTTCTTGTTTCAATCTGATGTTTCTAAAGTGCTCTTTGACTCTGGTTTTTAGATTTCTTTTAGTTTGACCTATGTAGCATTTTTCAGAATTCTTACAACTTATCTGGTATATTCCAGATCTGTTAACTGATGGGATTTCATCTTTTGTTTTAGAATTAAGCAATTTTAAAATGGAGTGTCTATTAGTAGGTGCCAAGGTGATATTTTGTTCCTTGAAGATCTTTTTAAATTTATTAAATGTTTTTGGGTGATATGTGAATGAACTGAATATGCTGTTGCTTTCTTTTTCTTTTGTAAATGTGGTTGCTTCCTTAATGGTTTTCTTTAGTTTAGCTTTTCTAATTTTCTTCATAGTTCCACCACCAGAGAGAGAGAGCAGACAACAACAGATGCCAGTTGGAAAGAGATTGAAAATGGAGGTGAATGTCTTTGAAACTAGTCTCTCATAAATATAAATAAGTGACGAGTATCAATAAACCAAATACAAATAGTTTCTGAAATTAATTTAAAGTTATTTAACAGGTCGGAAACAAATAACTGCAATAGATCACATGTTAGTAAAACACACAAATAAAATCCAACCTATATTAGAACGTACTACAAGGAACAATCTTGGGACCACTGCCCCCCCCCCATTTATACCCTGCCTTTAACTGCAGTGGTCATATCGGTGGCCGTTCTCCTTTGGAACATTCCCCACCCCTAGCCGGGAATAGAACCCGGGATCCCTTGCACAGCAGGCAGCTGCTCTACCGACTGCACTATGGGGACAGCCATCCAGCGTTATTCACCTGAAAAATACTAATATAACAACATATGCAGATTATACAACTGCGTTGTGCTGGAGCGAGACAACAGAACAATATAACCAACTTGCAGCCTGCCTCGGTAGTGTGGTGGTAGCATGTCTGCCTCACGTTCAAGAGGTCCAGAGTTCGAATCTCGGTTAGGGTGAGTTACCTGGATAAGGTTTTTCTGGGGTTTTCCCTTATCCTGATAAGACGAATGTCGGGTAACTCTTAAACTCCATGAACCCCGGATTCATTTGAGCATTATTTCATAAATTTCACCCATCATCCTATATGACTTAACGTTGGAGGACGTAAATTAAAAAAAAAAAAAAAAAACAACTTGCTAATAAAGTACTCTGAATCTATAAAACTAAAATGTAATAAAAAAACAATGTGCTTTAACATGTCAAAAAATAATTCAAATATAGGGTTAAAAGTTCATAATAAAAGTGTGGAAGAATCATACAATTTTTTGAAAATTACAGTAGATAGCCGACTAACATGGGCTAAACATACAGGCAATGTGTGCAACTTAATTAGGAAATCTATATACTTATTTAGACATTTCCAAAATTTAAAAACAATTTATTATGGATGCATATACTCACATCAAAATTACGTCATTGAAGTATGGGTGCAGCTACTGAGAGTCACATGGATTGATTATTAATTCACCAAAAGAAAGGCATAAGGATACTATTTAATCTTAAAGCAAATGAATCTTGTAGAGGCACATTTATTAACAAATTGTTTACCATTTATTCCCTGTATATTCTATAACACTATACTATTTATAACTGATAAGCTGCTGATAACTAAAAATAACCAAATTCACATTCATAACACAAGAAACAATGAAGATTATCACCAATACAGTACTTGTAAGTACATGTAAGTACATATGTGACAGAGATATACACATCCAAGGGACTGTACTGAACCAGGCTGCCACACTCAAAGCCTTGGTTAACATCTCAAAAACTAGATTCAAAAGGAATATTAAAACAGTTTCTATTGAGTAAATCCACGTGTAATTTAAATGAATTGCAAATGTATGTATAGTGTTTAAATGAATTGTAATCTAATATGTATGTATATTCTTAATGAGTAGAGACTATGTTACCATAAGCAATGTTAAAGTATGGAAATGTAGCATCAGACTGAAAAATTCAATGCCATAGCCGGGATTTGAACCACAGATCTTCCAGTCTCCATCTGGCTGCTCTTAACCATTGAGCTACCATGGCACTGTGCCAGCATAACAAATTCTCCAACTGACTCATGTATTTCCTGGTAAACCATTAGTTCTCATATAAACGAGACAACTACCTTAATGGCCACTTGCAATGCTGTAAGTACTTTCAGGTCCGGGCTTTATGGTTCGGACCACTATTACGTCAATTAATGGAAATTAATTGTTCTTTCATACTAGCAGTGTGTATGACAAAGTATGGAAGGGCAGAGTCAGGCTGAAAAATTTAATGCCATAGCCAGGATTTGAACCACAGATCTTCCGGTCTCCGTCTGGCTGCTCTTAAACATTGAGCTACACATTGAGCTATGTTTCCCAGTAAACCACTAGGAGTTATCATATATACATGAGACAACTACCTTAATAGTTACTTACAATGCTGTAAGTACTTTAAGGCCCAGGTTTTATATTTCAGACCACTATTAGGTTAATTAATGGAAATTGTTCTTTAACACTAGCCATGTGTAGGACAAAGTATATAAGGGTAGAGTCAGACTGCTGGCACAGTTATGTTGAAGACGGACTGCCCTGGATACCTTAACACGTCGGTTACTCATGAGAATGTGGAAGAAGCAAAGAAAACGGTTCTGGAAAATCGCTGAATCACCATCAGAGAGGTTGCTGATGATGTCGGCTTATCCTTTGGCTCATGCCAAACAGTTTTTTTTTATGTTTTGAGCATGAAACATGCGGCAGCAAAGTTTGTTCTGAAATTGTTGAATTTTGACTGAAAATGATGTCGCAAAGACACCACTTAGGAATTGCTGAATGAAGTTGACAACGACCCAGAATTTCTAAAGAAGGTTATAAAAGGTGATGAAACATGGGTATATGGGTATGACGTCGAAACCAAGGCCCAATTGTCTCAATGGAGAGTATCATACTCAAGTTGAGATCGGCTACTTTTGCACTTAGGTCGCTGAACTCTTTGTCTAATTCAGATTAAAACAGGTATACTATGCATATTTTTGTTCTATAATAAAATATGGTTTGATATTCTGGAGTAACTTGGACAGTAAACAAGTATTTATATTGCAGAAGAGAGCCATCAGAGCAATATGTGGTATTAATGTTACAGCAGCTTGTAGGGGTCTGTTTCAAAGGCTGAGTATTTTATCACTTCCTTGTAAATATATCTTTATGCTTATGTGTTTCCATATCAAAAATCAAGACTACTTTATACAAAATGTGAATATACATAGCTTAAATACTAGAGAAAGAATGGATTTACATAAACCCAGTGCTAGATTGACTTTTTTCCAGAAAGGAGTATATTATGAATGTGTCAGAATATTCAATGCACTTCCAAAATACTTAAAATTACTATCTTCAGGGAAAATAGGTAAGTATGAGTCTGCTCTTAAAAACTATCTATGCAGCAAGGCCTATTATTTGGTACAGGAATTTATGGATGATTGTTAAAGTGTCTGTGCTATAAATAGAATGTAATGTATCGTTGCATTTGGTTTAATGTATTATCATCTCCATAAATGTATGGCTGACCTATTTTTCTTGGATCAGTAATTGTATAATATTATGTGTAGTAGTAATAGTTCTTAAAATGTTAAATATGCTACGCGTTTGGTGGTGATAAAATATAATCAAAAAATAGAAAAAAATGCATCTTTTGATGCATGGTGGTGTTAGTTAAAACATTTTATAAACATTTTATATTGCTTTGGTGAGGGCTGTTCTCTGTATAATGTATTCAATGTCCTACAGTGCTGCTCAATGATAGGACCAAACAAACAAAACAAACAATGGAAACTGCCTAAAGAGCCAAGACCGAAAAGAGTTTGACAAGTTTGATCACATATGATAATTCTTCTGTTTTGTTCAATTACATTGGGATAGTACATGTGAATTCCTGCCTTATGGTCGTATGATAAATAAGGAATACTACATGGAAATTATGCACCATTTGCGTTAAACAGTCTGGAGGAAAAAAAAAAAAAATTACCAGAATTGTGGCAAAACCATTTATGGAAACTGCATTATGATAATGCTCCCACTCACATTTCAATGTTTGCTCATAAAAACCAAGACAGTTAGGTATCCCTGCCATCGTATTTGCCAGACATGGTCTCCTGCAACTTCTATTCCCGAGAAAAATGAGAGAACATCATTTTGCCACCACTGAGGAGATAAAAACAATTGCTAAAGGAGCTGAACACCATAACAAAAAGTGAGTTCCAGAAGTGCTTCTAAGATTCAAAAAAGTGCTTGCACAAGTGTATTATATCTGAGGGGGATTACTTTGGAGGGGACAAAGTTGATGTTGATGAATATATAAAGATTTTTTAAGAAAAATAAACATTCCCATTACTTTTTTATCATATATAAGATCATGCACAAGCATTTTCATAAACTTAGAAATATTAACCCTTACCGGAGAATACATACACACATTGAGGACCTTCTACATAAAAAATAAAAATTACTTTATTACTAATTTTGACATCCACAGTATCAATACAAGATCCTGATACAAACTCAATGTACCTTCAACTAACCTCACATGTGTTCAAAAAG
Source organism: Mantis religiosa (assembly GCA_030765055.1). Taxonomy (NCBI): domain Eukaryota; kingdom Metazoa; phylum Arthropoda; class Insecta; order Mantodea; family Mantidae; genus Mantis; species Mantis religiosa. The sequence continues at coordinate 78,594,304 of CM060948.1, forward strand.
GAGTGCATTACCAATGTGTAAAGAAAGATATTTAATATGTTACCAAATGAGTTGTGGGCCTGTAATGATAAAGTGTTCATGTTCCACATCCTGTTAAGACAAATTGTAGGATCTATGGAATGCAAATAAATTTATGTATGTATACCTTGTACACAGCATTCATTTACTTTCCAGAATGGTAGCCATTAAAAATGCATGTGTTATTTAGTATTAGGTTTTCTTCTTCAAAATGTGGCAAAATCTGATTACCTGGGTAAACCTAGATAACTGACCACTCCATTGACCTAGTAGTAGACTATATTGTAAACCTTTCACCACTTCTCCTCAACCTTGTACAAGAGAACTCTAAAAGCAGCTTTCACTGTTTTCTCATGACGTATGAATGCCTTGTGTAACAAACACCAATGCATGAACAAGAATAAGAGTCTAATGTGGTGGTGATATTTTACAAATGGACATGTGCATATGAACTGTTAAATCATCCTTCAACTCTCCAAAACTTACTCATACTCTTATCACCACGAAGTGTGTACTTCAGTTAGATAGCTCCTTCAACAAGAGTGATCAAGATGTCAAGGTAAAAGCATTTTTCTTTTGCATGTAAAGTGATGCTTATTTAACTATTTACTGATTTTAGAAAATCCCTCTGAAAATAAAAATGCTCCCAGACTGTCAATAATTAGATGCAATATATTGTGCATCTTTGCTATTCTGCTATGTACATATATAATAATTTTTCTGATGTAGATGCACATTAGTGTATCTATGAAGCAGAAACTTTAAAGGAACAAGGAATTAATTTCTGATATAGCAGTTGGAGCATCCCTTCTTATTTGCAGGCAGGCAGGCACACAGTCAGAGAAGCAACTTAATAAATACACAGCACGAGATTGCTAACAGAAAATCAATGAAATATTACATAAAAACATAAGCCACATGCTTTGTCTGTAAGCATAAAAAGTTGGCAAAATACTAAATTCATTTACTTCATACTATTGGTTTTAATTCAGGTTCCCAATACACACATATTTTACATATTGAAATTCATTAATGCCCTCATGTGATCCTTCACGGCCAATTCCAGATTCCTTTATTCCACCAAATGCTGCCTCTGCAGTAGAAATGATGCCCTCATTCACACCAACCATACCAACTTCCAGTTTCTTGGCAACACGCCACAGTTGCTGCATATCACTGCTGTAGAAATACCCTGCTAAGCCTGCTTTGGTGTTGTTAGCAATATTTACAGCCTGGTCCTCATCTGTAAATCTGGAGAAATAAAAATTTGGTTTGCTTTAAATAAAATACCTAAATTCCAGCAAATTCTGTTCTAAGAATATATAAAAATTTGATACAATGAATACTGAATTTAACTGACAACAGGCTCTAATGTATAATGAAAGGAGTTAAATGCCACTTTTTCAGGAAGTATTACAATAAAATCCAAAGAATCATGTACCACCCAAAAACATTTAATAAACTCAAAATGAGTTGGCATCTACAAATAGATACTCAATATAAAAATTGTTAAACTCTAAAACAAAAGAAATCCCACCAATCAATAGAGATGGAATATACTAAATAAGGTGCAAGGACTGTGAAAAATGCTACATAGGGCAAACTAAAAGAAACCTAGAAACCAGAGTCAAAGAGTATTTTAGAAACATCACCCAAATCCAAAATTACTAAAAGGTGTGATAAACCATAATGAACTGACAAGGGAGAACATCCTAATATGGAAAAATAAGGGCCAAGTAATGAACTATGAAAACCTACCAATCGATAATTTGATAAAGAAGTTCACAGTTCCACCACCAGACAGAAGACAGCAAACAACAACAAGATATCTCCGAGGTTCAAAATAGAAACAATAGCTCCTGAAACTAGTCCCTCAAAAAATAAAATTGTAAGTAACAGAGTGTGAAAAAACAACTATAAATATGCTCACTTTCTTCTCGGGCAACAAGCTATAAATATATCGAGATTTAACTGTATTGGGACACCACAGTGAAGCGAAATAATACTTTATAGATGAGTCGTATTTATTATATATATTTGAGTCAGCCGACCATGCAAACGATGGTTTGCGAAACATGTCCTCAAAATAGGTACGTAAGTGAAGCCGATGTGTAATAAACATGACTCATCTATAAATTAATAAGCTATAATTAGTTTTTTTAAACTATTACTATTGTTCTTTATATTTAATACCATTTCTGTGCCTTCTTTTTTTCCATAATATTTATAAGTTTACTACCTGATGTAGTTTACCTGAATAGTGTTATTTAACAGTCTTTCCTTTTTACAAAATAAACGGAGATATTGACCGTGAAGCATACAAATACTATAAATAAATCATGTATGAAGCAGTCGTTGAATCCAGAACAATGTATGCAGTGGAGGTCTGGGGCACATCAGAGATAGGAACACAATTAGACCACATGTATGGATTATTTTGCAAAGAACTACTAGGGTTGCCAAAATCGGCACCAAGAGAAGTGACATTACTAGAGTTGCGAAATACAAAACGGAGGGGAATAATAATAGAGAATACTGAAATTCTGGTATAAGTGTATTAAAGGGCAGAAAGGGGAATTAAAGAATCTGTGTATGAAGCAACAGAAAAGCATTAAGAATACAAACAGTTGGAGGTCGGAATAGGAAAAAACGGTTTCGAAGATAGGTATGGGAGATTTATGGAGAGCAGAAGAGTCAAATCATAGTGGTTTTTGGGAGGAAGTGAGAAACAGAGTACAAGACATAGATAGGCAAGAGATATGGGAAAGTATAGAAGGAAAGAAAACTTTGAAATTTTATAGGCAATTAAAGACAGAATGGGGTAGGGAAAAATATATAGATCAATGTGACAAAACTGGAAGAGAAGGCATAGCATGGATGAGAGTAGGAACAATATATCTAAAAGGGTTGAGAAGTAATGGAATATGTGAATTTTGTGGAGATGAAGAGAGCACTGCTCATTACCTGGTAGAATGTAAGGAGTTAACAAATTAAAGGAGAAAAATATGGGATAAGAAATGGCACAATGTGAGCAAAGAGATGGTGGCGTCACGCATGTTAAAGGGGATGGGTGAAAAGAAAAACAGATGTATAGGAGAATTCTTATATAAGTTAAGAGAAAAGTGGAATAGGGTAAAAGAAGTGAAGGTCAAGGAGAAATGACACCAAGATGCTCAGGAAAACCAAAGGCTTATAGCCAGGGGACCTGAGTCAGCGAATAAATTTTAGGATCAGCAATCTCATGTATTTGTACAGGATGTATATAAGTGTATGTATGATGTTAAAGTTATTATAGTGATACTGTAACTGAAACTGTACAAATAAATCTAAATAAATAAATCATAAAAACAAATTAAAAATTAAATAATCATAAAAACAAATTAAAATAAATAAACACAAAACTAGTCCTGGAGGATTTGTCAATTAAAAAACAGTTAAGTTAGTCACAAATTGTTTTGATTTATTTATGGTCTATCTGTATTTGAAATTGCCAACATGAAGTAACATATTCACAATTTTACTTCCTGCAATACAGTAATTTCTATGAAATTTACCTAAAACTTATTTAACAGTCTATCTGATATTTGAAATATGCAACTGGACAGAATAATAAAAAATTAATGATATTAATAATTACTAAAAAATTGGTAAAATATTTTGAAAGGCAGAATCAGATAACAGGACTTAATAGGATTTGAACCACATATGGTCTACTCCAGCTGCAGCTACTGTACCACTGAGCTACATGGCAACATGTCAGTATTATATTAAATTCTCCAACAGAATCACATTTTCCAGGTAGACCAGAAGGAAATCTCAAATTCGAGATCATCTACCTCCAATGGCAACTTATGATTCGTAAGTACTCAATCCTGGACTAGAAGGCCTTTATTATAGTTTCCACTTTAAAGGGAAATAAAAGATAATTTGTTCTAACACAAATTTCTGTAGGCAAATTTTGAAAGGTAGAATCAGAACAGGAAGAATCTGTGCAATAGTTAGAATTTGAACTACAGATCATCCACTGTAAGTGCAGCTGCTCTACAACCAATCTATCATGGCAGCAAAACCAGTATGACATTTAGATCTCCAACTGACTTGTATTTTCCCAGTAGGCTTCACGGAAATCTCAATTTGAGATCACGTATCCCAATGGCAATTTAGAATTGTTATGTACTCAACTCTGGGGATTTAAGGTTTATTACTATGGTTTCCATTTATAAAACAAGTCAATGATAACTTATTGTTCTAACACAAACTGTGTGTCGGCAAATAGACAACAGAACTGAAAAATTCAATGCCACAGCTAGGATCTGAACCACAAATCTTCTGCTCTATGTGCGGCTGCTCTACCACTAAGCTATTATGGCAACATGCTGCTACAACATTAAATTCCCCAACTAATTTGCAATTTC